>OX463758.1:52853613-54053613 GCA_949824845.1 Rhingia rostrata
GGATATAGATGTGGTCGATGTTTTTTTGTAATGTTAAGATGATTCAGTATCTTTGTATGTTCATTGAGGGTGTCCATTGTAACGATGCTCTCAGTCCCACACTCCACAAGCTGCGGTCTATTTGCCGTGAATATTTAGAGGCACTACATGTAAGATAGTTTTTAGGGCTACTGAGGGGGTGGTTTTTAGGCCATATGCAAGCTTATCTTTAAGCTTTCACTAGATTTACAAGGTTCCAGTGAGGAGGAGACAGGGGCCCCAGTTTTGATGATTTTCGATGATGATCACTAGTACGAATGAAGAGCTGTCAACAACTTTCCCTTGCGGTATAAATGTTAAAAGTTGGAGATCATAGTCGGTTCTATACAAGTACGGAGGCGTAGATCAATTAATCTTTTCCAATTTTTTTAATAAAAAGTAGATAGACTGATTGGGCGAAGATACTTTTGACTTATGTGTGAGCTCTTTCCTGCTTTGGGGCTGAATCTGGGATCTGCACTAACAGTAGACAAATGGCGAGTATCCATGATAGCAGGATATCAAGGTTGTATTGAAGCTCCGCAGTTATGATACTGTCTGGTCCATGGGATTTAAATGGTTCGAAGCTTTTCTTTGGTAATGACATTAAATAGATGTTCTGAACTCAGCCCTTAAACTCAGCTTTGGCTTCAAGCTTAAACTGTGTAGAAAGTTTTTACCAGGATTGATAAGCTTCTTCGATCCACACCTAAGTCCATCTTTTAAGTATCCTCCCATGGAAACACCGCTTCAGCGAACGAAAAGACTTTTGAAAAACCAGGCCTAAGTGAATCACGGAAATTTTATACTTCTATGGTTGAATGCGAATCTAATACTTTGCAGAAGCAATTTGTTTTGAAACCTGGTGCTTTGCGCAACTCTGGCTAATAGTTACGAGAAAAACTCTCGAAACCTGTCAAAGCAAATGATAAGACGCCCGGATATTATATGCAGCTGCGGAACGAAATCTCTCCAAAGGTGAGCAAATGACAGCGGGGTTTTAAGATTTTGCCTTTTAAGCTTAGAAATAGCAGTGAATTGCAAAAAGGACCCCTAAACTCTTCTTAAGCCAAAATAGTCAACCGGATATTTGATTTTGAGCTCTCACCATGTTGATGGGCCGTTTTTACCAGAGTTCATGGACTCCTTCGAGCTCCACTATTTTAGTGTTCTCCCTTGAAAACATCTCTTTAACGAACTCAAAATTTCGAAACATTTGGTTTGAGCGTAGTGGAAACAGGAGACACTGGTTTTGAAACCTCCGATCCTCAACTCTGGCTATGTGATGCGAGTTAAACTATCATACCTACCCCTTTTGATACGACTGGGTCTGCTTTATGTTAGTCTTCGACTTTGCGTGTTTTTTTTTTCGTTTGATCATATCACAATCAATAACGAAATATGAGCGTTTGTTATGAGGACTCGCGGTTAGTTCGTAAGACTATTAAAACCAGGGACTCTGGTTGAAATTCCGAAAGCCGCAACACCTACGTTTAATTCACGGTCCCAATTCATTCTGTCATCAGAAGCATGGAACTGCAAATGAATGAAAAAAATCGGAGCTCAAACCTTTGTAAGGGAAATACTGAGGTATTAACGGCGCATATTTATTTATGTTAACAAGATTGTGTATGACGAAACTGCCTTCAGCTCCTGCACATTCTGCTATAACCGATTGCAATAGTTAAAAGAGAGATTGCCCGGGTAACAAGCATGAGAATCAATGATTTCATCTATGTTGGGCTAAGGAATGATTCGGCTCTGCTCAGAACACCATGTTCAAAAGTCAAAAATTACAAAAGGTTCCAAATAAAAAAATTCACAACAGGACCAATAAGACATTAACTCAGATGGCAGCATTTCCATTGTCTCTTCATGGTCCTTCAACTTCTTCGAAATCACCCAGTCACTGCCCCCTTTCTTCTATATCAAGGGCATATAAATCGTATCGGCTTTGCCAACCAATAATCCAAAGATACAACATCGAAGTATCAATGGCGGAGGAGTTTGGTCAGAAGTATAACTGCAAATAGTTGAAACGGACCAGATTCCTAACAATTCTCGTAGTCGTGTAAGAATCTTCGACACAAATGACACATTAAGGGTTTATCTGCCTAAGTTAATAATTAATAGACAAATAATGTGATTATTTGCTCCACAGCTATTCAACTATCCCCCCATTCGATTCAAGATAAAGATACAAATTCCCTAAACATCCCTTTCGATGTGTAGTTTAATTTTTTTAGTCCGCCCATGGGATATGGAATTTCCCAAAAAAAAATAGGAAAACTCATATCAGTTTCCTAAAAGCACAACAAACCCCAAAACAGTAACAGCCCCTCCTAATTTTACACTTACCCAATATCAGCTATCTTCACAATCTCCAGACACACAGTCTACGTTGAGCTTGTCCTTTGCCAGACCGATTTAAATTCAAATTAGATAGATAAACAAACTGTGCGAATACTCGTTATACTCCATCACTTAGATACACTTTAAGATGTAGATGGAATTTACAGTTTTACTGCCACAGGGTTAACCAATACCTAATACCATTCGAATGAAGTTAATGCTCCCAGTTGATTGTGGATACAAAACCGGTATCCTCCTATAATCCCACTCAAATGCAATTTAGTGCAAATATTTTAAGGATATTCAGAATTCATCCTGGATTACCATTGACTCTGTGTCTGTTTCCTTGTGGTGGTGGAATTAATTGAATGAAATGTCTCCTCAAGCGATTTCACTTTGAAACGAGGACCCTTCTCATAAAAAAAAGGATAAGCTGTGTTAGCCAAACCGATTGGTGAATATAATTCATGGCCATTCACAGCCGTTTGGATAGGATAGTCTGCAGTAAGTTCATGAATTATTAAACCTTCATGTCTTGAAAAGCAATCAATGGATGACAATAATTGATGGGATTAAACTGTCTGAGCGAAGGAGATGAATGTAATCGTATTTGGGGAGAAGAGGAGTAGTATAAGGTCACGTCGATGTGATTCCAGCGCCGAAAAATATGTCATCTCAACAAAAATTTTATATGATGGAATGCTTCTGTGATATCCAACACCAAATGCAATTTCACTTAAAGGAGGAGCCGGTAACACAATATTGTGTTATGAAGTACATTACAGATGCTACCGAACAGCCAGGGCACACCATCATGTTGCCATTTTGAATTTCGGGTTTCAGGAAATTATGACAGAGGAGACACTTCAATAAGACTTATTCTTCAAGGAAGAAGTCGGGTTATTCAGAGGAAATGGAATGAAGAAATCTTCAAGGATATAAAGAGGTTTTCAATTAAGGAGCGCCGATGTTTTAATGGAGTTAAGCATGCTTTGTGTGAATTATTTAAAAAAAAAAACATGTATACCATTATGAGTGAAATATGACATCGTTCAAATGTCCATCAAGGCTTCGCACGTTAGCATGTTGAGTACATCGGTGGATTGGTATAAATTTGCGTCTTTAGAAAACCCCATAACAAAAAGTCTAATGGCTTCGAATCTTGGTGAACCTCAGCAAGAGACAACCCTACCTTCAAATCTGTCATGCAGAACATCCTTTGAGAAGTTCGTAAGTGATTGTAAGGGCGCTTTGTGACAAGTAGCGCCGACTTCCTGCTGAAAACACATGTCATCAACTCCCTTATCGTTCGATTCGGCCGAAAATAAATTCGTTTTCATTGATCTGTAGCGCTTCGACGACGATGCCCTCATCAACGTCGTTTTCGAACAAGAAATACGTCGGCGGCCCGAAATCCCCCTCAAACTGATAATTTTTGCGGATGCATTGAATAATAAACAGTGAATTAGCCTTGTGTGGGTCAGCGTCGTCACATATTTGTAAACTTGGTTTGTTAATATAAGCCATTCATCAAAAAGTCCACCACGTCGCTAAAGACGATTTTCCGGCTAAAAAAGGGGCCATCTTCCAATGCTCAGTCAGCGAACAAATGGTGTAATCTATTGTAATAAACTTCGAGCTCTTTGACTAGTTAGATATTGTGTGGGTGCATGCCCAAGCCCCAATGCTAAATTATCCAATATGAAGTCTGCAAAAGACGAACGACTGCTAGTAGTGATTTCTTACCACCAAACGCTCCAGAGGTGGCATAAAAGAGCCACCCAAACATGGGCGCAAAGTTCCAGATGATTGCGCTTCAAATTCCGATTGGGCACTATGACCGCAAAACAATATGGCCGCTAGGGACTGTAAGAATCGACCCGTCCTTATTGAAAAACCGTTGAATGCTTTTCAGAGAATGATATGACAAGAAACGTACCCACTTTCAGCCACATTCGAGGTTACGCACCCTCCTAAAATACAAAAATTCAGCGCTGCAGTCAAAACGCGATCAATAAAACAGTCGGTTCTGATGGATGAACAGCAAAACTTTTTAAATAAGAAGGTGTCGCCATAGAAGCGTGCAACAACCAAACTATCAACCAGGGATAGATGAATAAAATCATGAACGATGACTGGACAATAACAGTGCATGCACTTTCCAAGCAGAACCACAAACCAAGCAAACCAAGCAGAACCACAAAACAAACCACAATATCATATGTATATAAATAAAATAAAAGAAAGTTAAAATTGTATTAAAAATAATTTTAAATCATTAAAAATTTACACTTAATACTTACTGATGTGACATTTAATTCCATTTTTAGAAAAATAAAAATGTCACTTATTGAAGTCACGGTTGATTCCTTTTTCGATTCCGTTCAAAAAGCAGCATATAGTAATACTCCTCAACAAGGCAAAATAGAGAGCCATTTTAAATTCGAGTACCCATGGGAAATAAAAGATTTGGTAAGACAAAAAAAAAAGCTCGAAAAAGATGGCACCAAACTCGTGCCCCGCAAGATAAAACACATCTCAATCGGTTGAGTAACATGCTATCAAATTCGATTAAAAACATTAAAAACCATGCAGTAGAAACTTATCTGCGAAGCCTAACCCTTGGAAAAAAAATCAAATTATTCTCTTTGGAAAGCAATTTAAGTTATTAAACAGCAAAAAAAACGCTGTGCCACCAATTAGACTAACTCAAGACGTTTGGGCAAAAAGCGATAAGGAAAAAGCAGACGTTTTCGCCGCACATCTTGAGGAAATATTTAAACCAGAAAACATTAATTTATTTGAGACTACAACCGATAGTAATCTATTTAGATATGCAAGTATTGCCGAGCTTAAACAGGAAATACAGAAATTAAAGCCTAAAAGAGCTCCGGGTTATGACCTAATTACAGGAGAACTTCTTACAGTCTTGCCCGTAAAAGCATTAACTAAACTCCTCTACGTTGTAAATGCAGCAATAAGATTAGAATACATACCAAGACAGTGAAAAGTCGCAGAAGTGATTATGGTCCTCAAACCAGGAAAATTACCGAACGAAATAAAATCTTTCAGACTTATTTCACTTCTTCCAATAATTTGAAAAGTTTTTGAAAGGATATTACTCGGTGGCTTGCACCCCTTTATTGATTAGAAACACCCTTTACCTGACCATCAATTTGCGTTTTAGAAGTAAACATTCGACTCTGGACCAAGTTCATCGAATTACTGATGTAATTGAGAAACCTTTCAAAGAAAAGAAAATTTGCTCAGCCGTATTTCTTGACGTGTAGCAAGGTTTTGACAAAGTTTGGCATAGAGGTCTCCAATGCAAGCTAAGACAAGTTCTGCCTGAGAAATTATGTAAAATCCTCGTGTCGTATCTTAAGCATAGACTCTTCCGTGTGAAACTTGGAAACTAATATTCGGATTTCAAAGAAATATTGGCAAGAGTACCTCAAGGAAGCGTCCTTGGACCACTCTTATACCTCCTATTTATACATGATATCCCACAAACAAACGATACAATAGTTACCACGTTTGCTGACGATACAGCTATACCAGCAGATGTAACATCAATAGAGGAAACAAATATGAAATTACAAAACGCTCTTAACGAGGTTAATAAATGGACAAACTCTTGGCGGATTGCACTTAACGAGAGCAAATCGATTCATGTAGATTTTTTGTTTAAACGGACAAACAATTTGCCTCTATTTCGGAATACGGTTCGAGTCCCTTTTGCAAATGAAGCGAAATATCTCGGAATGACACTCGAAGAAAAAGAAATGCGAAGAACTTAAAAATAAATACAGAGAACTGCACTGGTAACTCCGAAAATATTAGAAACTTAACCTTGATAACAAGCTGCTAGTATACAAGCAAGTGCTAAAGCCCGTCTGGACATATGGTATACAACTATGGGGTTGGTGAAACGAATCTAAACATTCTTTAAACTTTTGAAAACAAAATATTAAGATCATTCGTTTATGCGCCGTGGTATATATGGAATGAAGATCTACGCAGAGATCTGGGTATCCCCGCGGTTATAGATGAAACGAACAGTTTTGCACGCAAACATAAAAAGCGTTTATTGGGACAACGATCCTCCCAATTCTTGACGAAACAAATTTATTGCGGCGTCTCCAAAGAACTAAGCCCTCAGATTTTGCCGATAATAACAAACCGCACAACAAATTGCGGAAAAACAGGAACTCTCAATGGAAAGTTACCTGCCATTCCATCCTTAAGACAAATATCCTCAAAATGTCGGTTTTTTGGCGAAAAAATATCGAAAATGTCATTGTCAGAACATATTGTTCAGCCAGTTTATCAAAATCATTTATGGTTCGACAAAAAACATCGTTTTTCTCCTGGTTATGCTGTGAGGTAGTGGTTTTTGTATGAAAACGCCTCCAAAAGTGGGCGCATGAACGAATAATTTTGCATCAAATTTTTTTTTTCAAAATGTTAGAAGTTTTACCGAAAAACTCTTTTTACTAAAAAGTGGGCGTGGCAAAAAACTTTGTATGAAACAAAAGGTTTGTCTAGATGCGTTGCTCAGACACTTTTTCGATATCTCTATTGGTTTGGCCTAAAACTTTCGGAAAGAGGCCGCGGCAGTGGGCGGATTTGAAAAATTTTTTAGTTATTCTGCTGCGAGAAACAGCAAACACGTGTACCAAATTTCATCATTTTAGCTCAAAATTCAAGGCCCAAAAACTGGTGACGTACGGACGGACGGATGGACGGAAAGGCATGGCATCGATTCTGAGTCGATCCATATACTTTGAGGTATACCTAGCTAAATTATTTCACTATGTTACAAACTGTATCAAAACTTATAATCCCCTATGGGATAGGGTATTAAAAGAGTGTTGGTTTTAGTTAGGGTTAAAGTCCCACACTACTTTGGGCACGTGCTCATCGTGTCTTCGTAGTATTAAATCGGCTCACTTAGCAGATTTGCATGTATTTACAGCTAAATTTGGTTTGAATGTAAGCTTTGACATCGGAAAAATATCAATCTCAAACCGGAGGCAAGTGGCTTCAACTTGCCATTACTACGGACTGAGACTTAAATTGTGCTCAATTTGTTTGCTGAATTAGACCATTATTAAGCAAAAAAAAGTCACATTTTTAGTTTACCCCGAATTGATATAACATTCTATGAAAGTTGATCGAATTTCCACACAATTTCAAATATTTTGAATTTGGGCGCCTATTTAGGTGTTAAAACCTAAGTTTTGGCCTAAATGTTTAGTGTACTCAGATTCTCTGTCGAATTTACTGTTAGAAACATCAGCTAATCGAAATAAGCACTTTCTGACAATCGACTTTTTTCCGCCTCTGCCCTACCATGCGGCGCATTTTACAGGATGATTTGTTTGAGTTGACTGCAATTGACTGAAAGATTATGGAATACGACCAAACAGTCGCTCGAATGGTCGCACGAAACGAGATTTATCGACCGAAATATTGATGACCGACTGGGCCAATTTCACACACTTTGCTGTCATTAAGAAATCAAATTGTCTAATTTTGGGAATAGAGGTCTATGACAATCTATCGCAAGACCAAAAAGGGACTGTTTAGGCTGGCGTTCGTGCCAAAACCATAATTGGCTCATTTTTCTTTGGAGTAGCTCATTTTCTGCTCACGAATGTGTAAAAAAGTTCCAAACTGTTATTGGTTTCAACAAGAAGGTGTTACATGTAATTTAACAATGTGTTACTAAAAATAATATCGACGTGTGATGTCAAAAAGTGACACCATCGACTGTGCACACAGATCTTCAAGTTGGACCCTCCGGACTTCTTTTCGTTGGGTAATTTAAAAAGCAAAGTGTACGCAAGCAAGCCTTAGAACTTTGAATAGCTAAAGGCAAAAATTCGTGTCAAAAACATGGAAAACTCAGCAAAAAGGACACCTCTTGCTCTGGTGATTATAGGCGGCTATTTAATTGATATTGCATTAAAAAAAAACTAATAAAAAACAATTATAAAAACAAATTAAATAAATATACTTCATTTATGAAAATCGTTTTTTCTTAAAGCTATTTAATACTCACATACCTACATACAAATGTCGCACCCTATATTTTTGTGAGATAAACATTTAAAAGGGATTTGCTGAGAGTTAGTCCTTCAAGTGATTGAAGCGTTAACATACAAATGTATCAATAAAAAGTTTCAATTACCCAGTGGTTGGTTGACTCAAATCCACCAGAAAATCGATGGATAATGGGATAAAAAACGTAGGTGCAAGTCACCCTAATTCGCATTACACTGGCTATAGTAACCTAATCTGAAAACTCTACATACAAGTTTCAACTGTTTACTTTTATCGTATTGCCAAAGACCAATATCCTGCAGCTCTATTCGAAACTTTTTACTCCTTTTAAGAAAAAAGAGTTTCGGTCAAAAAGTCAAATTGGCTGAATGACGATTTTTTTATACGGCAACTCTGCACATACCCTGTTTCATAATAAAACGACGGCCATAACTTATTTCGCGTTTAATATTGGATAAAACTCCCTAAGCAACTTTCGTCTCAACCAACATCCCTTCGCCCCCTCCCCAAATGCATTATGACAGAATGCACTTACATCTGAAAAATGTGAAAAGCGAATATGTTTTCACTTTGAAATAATGAGCAAGAAAATCTTATCCAATTTATGGATTCCCACAAGAAACCAATCATTTATCTTGCGGGCTTCTTCCCTATAGCATGGCATGGCGGAAGCTAATCTGGAGACGGTCATATAGAGTTTAAGTGTGTGTTGGGGTTTGCATGTATAAAATTTTAATGTGGTGCAATAAATTGAGTTTTGTTTATCCATCTTGACCTTCGAAGGAAATACCGAATTTATTTCGAAACGAAATAACGATGACAATAAAATAGAGGGAGGTTGAGGTTGCTGTTTTTACGGGGACACAATATTTACGACGATGGATACACTTAATATGATGGGAAGGTTATGCAGGTTCTATTTTGGTGATTTAAAAAAAAACGTCTGTCAATTTCGGAGTTAACATTAGAAAATACATATGATGGATAATGCTTGGAAGGATCATAAGCAACTACGGGATATCACTTGGTTTCCTATACTTACTTATTTTAAATGAGTCTTTTTTGAAGTCCTCATATCATTGCGAATGGAAGATTTCATGAGTTTTTCGGTTCCGCAAAGGATGGCTACAAACATCGTGTCGAGATCATGGAACGGTCAGACCTTTTTACTTTTCTTCAATCACTTCGAGTTTATCGACTTAAACAAGATATTTTACATATCTCCGTAGAAAGTAATCCAATGCTGTCAAATCACAAGATCTTGGTAACCAATTCACAGGCCAATTCTTGAGATCATGTATTCATCGAAGGTTTCCCTCAATAAGGCAATTGATTCGTTAGCTGTATGGCACGAAGCACCATCCTGTTGAACCACAAGTCAGTTACACCAATATCTTGAATTTGTTGGCATCAAAAATTTATTGATCATTGCTCTGTAGCAATCTTTATTGACAGTAAGAGGCGCGTCTTCCGCATTTATAAAGAAATGCCGTACGCTGATGTCCTATTAACCGCACCAAACATTGCTTATTTGGGTTGCATTGGTTTGGTAGCTGTTGGGTTTTCTTCTTCCAAAATTCAGCTTCGTTGCTAAAAATAATTTTTCGAAAAAAAAATAATCACTTTCAACGTAAGCAAAGTCAGTCGGCTTCAATTCCTGAACAAGCTGTATCTTATACGCTTTAAACTAAAAAAAGCTTCAAAATAAGTCGCAACGTTTCATAAGAGATGCTCAAACCTTGAGAACGGCAAAGAATTGATAGATCACAGTCTTCTCGAATACTCTCTGCTAGTGCAGCAAGAAAATAATTATTACGGGCTCTACGCGCTCTGGATTTTGAATGAATGTCCAAAAGTGTGAGGTTGGATCGGAATTTTATGATGCATAAAACCATAACAAAATTCCGATCCAACCTTTCCCTATTGGACATCCATCTAAAAACCAGAGTGCCAAAAACCATTTTTGCGTTCAATTGGACGATTGAACGATTATCTGTGTCCATCCATTTGTGCAGGATGACGATGGAGAATTTTCGTATAAATTACCCGACACGATTCAAAAAAAGGATTTAGGCAAGCTGACTCACTGTCATCCAACTTCTTCAGTCCTAGTCTTCAGCCAACACCAGAGGCACAATCTTCCATAAATCGGTTCAACTAATAGCATACGCCGTTTGGTCCCATTTGCGTCGACGTGCTATAGAGACGAAGATTCAACTAAGAACTATACGAAGTGTACCGTGGCATGCCCTAGTTATATCAACGAATTCGGAGGAAATCTAGCTAATCTAGATATATTTCTAGACAATGTCATTGCATTTTTTAGAGCGTTTCTTAAAAGATAGAAAAAAGTGTCAAACAAAGTACTTTGACAATGTTGTTAAGTGCTCTAGGGTAAAAAATTTTCTACAACAAATTCTTACTTACTTACTAAAGTGGTGCTTCAGTCCGCAATGAACCTAGGCCTCAATCAACATGACTCTCCATGACTTTCCAACCTCGACTTCCATTATAGGAAGAGGGCCTTCTCCGGGAAGGCCTTTTCGATGTCAAAGCCGCATATGGTAGCATACATTGTCAGGAGCTCTTTATGGCGATGACCGAATTCGTAATCCCGGCAAAACTGTGTAGCGTGACCCTGGAAAACACGCACTGCAATTTGCTCCTGCGAACCGGATTTCGACAAGGAGGCGCGCTATTATGCGACTGGAGCAGATAGTGCGCAGGGCAGGTGTCAACATGGAAGGCACTATTTTCAACAGGTCCTTCCAGTTCCTGGGCTCTGCCGAGGATTTT
Organism: Rhingia rostrata; assembly: GCA_949824845.1. Lineage (NCBI taxonomy): Eukaryota > Metazoa > Arthropoda > Insecta > Diptera > Syrphidae > Rhingia > Rhingia rostrata. Next base: position 52,864,849 of record OX463758.1, read on the forward strand.
GACATCATCGGTCGCTCCCAGAGTGCCGTGATAGAAGCGTTCATGGCGACTGAAGAACAGGCGAAATCCGTTGACCTTGAAGTAAATGAGGAAAAGACTTAGTACATGCTATCAACAAACAAACAAGCATCTGTCCACCGCCTAGGACAGAACGTCACTATTGATAGCAGCAATTTCGAGGTAATTAGGGATTTCATCCACCTCGGAGTAAACATAGACTCCACGAATAACATCCTATTACATATCCGGCGAAGAATTACCATAGGAAACCGTTGCTTCTTAGGTTTGCCGAAGCAACTGGGTTCAAAACTCCTAACTCGAAGGACGAAATGTGCGCTCCACAAAACCCTTATGCTGCCAATTTTGCTTTATGAGGCCGAGTGCTGGACGATAAGCAAGAAGGGAGAGCTAATACAGGGCTCCTTCGAAAAAAAATACTTGGGCGGATTTTCGGTCCTGTGCGCGAGGAGGGCGAATGGAGGGCCAGATACAACCGTGAACTCTAAAAGCTGTATCAAGACGTGCATGTAGTTTAAAAATCCAACACAATACATTGGCTCAGCCATATCGAGCGAATGGACTATAATGCTTCAACTAAGAGGGTCTTCGACCCTGGTGATTCGAATCCCGAGTCCCCAGGGTCGAGAAGGCAAGAAAGACCCAACCTCCGTTTCAAAAACCAGGCCATCGCGGATTCGATAGCGCTTGGTATAGACAAGAAGATGGAAGGCTGAAGAGACTCTTCACGTGTGGGGAGCACGATAACCTTAAACTGTTTTCATAACCTTGTCAGATTTAAAAAAAAAAATCATCCACTTTGCAAGATAAAATTTCAATATGTAGTTTACTGGTAAGCCCTTTTTTTGTGTTCTTAAATGTAGCGGTAAAATATCTCTCAACGCTGGAAAGCTTGTCAATACCGTTGGTAAATGCAAGTAGTTGGCACATTTAAAAAAAAAAAAACTAAAAGTGTTCTCAGCTAAACAGAATACTGACAAAGGTATTTCAACAGCCTCCAAAACATGCTTAAGGTTGTTTTTTTTCTGTAAACGTAAGTGCGTGATTCGTAAACCATGTCCAGATCTGTATGTATACCTATATGGTTTGCCATCTACCAGGAAGAACATGGCACAAAAAAGACCTTTCAGCTTATTTTGTTTACTCTCACAAGCGCAATGGGAATCCCTTTTAGACTTCTCCCCAGCACGAGCAATATTTAAACGAGCTGAATATTCACCCACTCTTATATCGTACCATCCATACTATCTTCCCTTAATCCTAAAACAACAAACAGTTCATGTGATAACGCGGATGTTGTGCTAGCACTTTGCATTACAACGCATACTCCATGTTCGGGTTTCGATATTCCCTGGCGAAACATTTTAAGCAAAATGGGAAATTACCACACAGACATCGCATTTTGGTGACAATATATGAAATTCACACGCGGATTTACATTAGTATATGTATCTCAAGTCCTCGGCGCTATAAGCTGACGGGCGCTCCAATGTTGACAATCGACGAGGACTTAAATTTTCACTTTCACTTCTCTTGTCACTTGTTTCGCCGAAGAAATCACCGGGCACCGCTTCCATTTGCATGAGCAAATGTATATACATGCATACATTTAGAAAAAGGATATCGCGTATACACATTCTATATAGGGTTCTTCCACTTGCTTATTTTCATCTTATAAATATTTTCAGAACCGCGCTTGACACATCCTCGATAGAGATCAACATCTAAAACTGCGACGATAAAGCCACCGCAGCTACTACGATGAAAGCCTGGCTTAAGATCTCCCTGCTACTATGCACCTTCGGTTTTCTTCGGGAGATGCGACCTTCGGATTCATTTGCAACGGAGTTTTTGTCGGGCGAATGGCACAATGCCACATCCGAACAGGTCAACAAAGAACTCTATCCACTGGGAATCTATTTGAATCTCGTATGGTTGGTCATAGTACTGCTGGTCACAGATATTCTTAGGTGAGGAAATTCTTTTTTTTCTTTTCAATTTTCTCATAACTGTACATGCTCTGCACTTCTATGTCCGCTTTCGTTCTCATTCGCTTTACAGATACAAACCGATAATCATCGCTTCAGCTTGTGCAGGCATAATTCTATGGAGTATCCTTTTGTGGACGGAATCCCTGTGGGAATTGCAGGTAAGTAAGGACATATCAGGAAGCAATCGACTTTTTTTTAGAAGGATAACTGTATATAGGTGTGTTGTTCATAGATTGGCGCTTCATGGTTTAGTACGGAACTCACCCTTTGTTCAAGTTTTGTCAGGGATGGAGATATGGGTAGTCCGATATATTCTTTATGCATGCAAATCTCCTTTGAGGGTCAGTTTTTTTTTCAGGACAGAGGTTAGCATCGAGGACTTTGTAGTATTCTATCGTACGGCAAGAGGATTTTTTCTCCACCCAGGAGCAGTTAAAATAAATTGATTTCGGTTGGAGGAAAAAATCCTTCTAGGATAAGAGAGCACGTAGAGTGATTCTTATACCGAATCGCAAACAGACATTAATCAATACAAGTGTGCATGTTGGGTGGCACTTTCAAATGTCCTTGAATGTCATTTGTTACATCCATCGAGGGAATAATAAATCGGCGATTCGTTGATAGAGGGGCTTTCTGGAAAACGCTTAAGCAATTCCCTAGAAGGGTTTGAGCATGATCATTGCCAGGAGATACGTGACAACAATTGGACAGATAATGTTCATTTTATCGATTATAGTCTGATGGTTAAAATGAAAAATATACACGGTTCAAGAATATACAACTACAGCTATTGGAGACCAGAGTAAGTAAGAATGTGAAATCACCATTTCAAGAAAAATTAAATCTGCTAACCTATTCGCAGCTAATTCTACCTTAGCTATTTTTCAACACGTTCCCTGAATCCGGTTAAATATTGTGGAGACATTTTTTTTTTAAATCCGTTCAACAGTTCCATTCCAACGAAAACAATTTTGGGACCAAGTGAGTTAATTTTATGCAGCTTTTCGAAATAAATCTGGGCCTCAAAAAACATGCCTCTCCAATTAGCCCGGTATTTAGCTAACTGCCTCCAGTTGCGCACTTCAATTTGTTTTAGGTTGGTTTCTTCTTGTGTGCGGAACTTTAAGTGGGACTTTCTCTGCTACATCCGATTTCTGGCTTTTTACTCTTCATCCCCTATCATTCTCATACAGTGCGGATATTTCTTCGATCAACCTTCAACTTTATAGCTTTCCGAAGAATTGTTAGATGGAAACGAGAAAAGGGTTTCTTCATCCGCTGGGTGATCAACTTAAAGTCTGCACAGTTTCGTCGGACAGTCGAGCTCTGAATTTAGCTGCGACGTGAGAAATGTCCGAATCAGCGTTTATCACTCTGAATGCCTGTATATCTAGGATAATGAATCTGTTCCACGGATCTATAAGAATATGGACGATTTGGTTATCGATTCGACATGTTACCGCAAAGTAAGTTAGTCAGAAGCTATTACCTTATGTCGTTTTGTGGAGGCAGTGCTTTACAACTAAACCGCTGATTTTCTGATATTCCCAAGTAGTATCTTCACATCGTAATTCGGACAAGCTCTGTCCAAGAAGTCATCAAATTCCTTCTTTAAATTGTCTGATGTCACATGAGTTTTAGCAGCACCCAGGAAATGATCCTGATGGCACAACCCTCTACATCGTGGGCCAGTTACAATTTATTACGGGCCATCAGTATACACAACGGGATAGAGCGCTGACATTGACCTTTTGGCGAATGTGCCACCATCTCAGTTCAAGGAGCCTGATTATTTCTTGAGATTCCTAGACGACCTGTTTTTTTTATATACTTGTCCTTGTCCTAATTGGTCCACCTTGGATATCATCTTGAGAATTCTTCCGCTGTCATCTTGGAAAAGGAAAAGATTCCTTAGTTTGAAGGATCAACAATTCGTAGCTCATTATCTTAGTTCTTGGTTGAGGGTTGGTCGCTCTGGGATAGTTCGCGAGCCCATGTAAGTGTCAATGTCTTTCCAACTCTAGCAAACATTTTTGTAGTACGTCAGCGTCCTGGAAGCATAAGAAATTGCGATCCTATATGATGAAGCACAGGCTTAACTGGTGAGAATTGTTTTGACTTGGGTGTATGAGTTCTCTTGCAGTGGACCTCATGTGAATAATCGTTTTTTCATGTGAATGTCATTCAGTGGTTTTAGAATATCCGACAATATCGACGTGAATTTGAAAAATACAAATCTGATAAGTGCGATCATTTACGAATCTTATGCGAGTCATCCGCTCAATGTTATTGATGCCGGAGATTCGATCGATTGAAACTACAGACAATGCAGTCGTTCTTAGGAATTTCTACCCGAACGTTGGTCTTAAGGTCTTGTTAGGTCCTAAAAAGGTTGACAAAAACGCAAAATTAAAAAAATAAATCGAAACAGTAGCATTGGGTCAAATTGTGGGAACGTGCTGACAAGGCATTGCAGTCCCTAGGCTGCTCCATACTAGAATTTCATCCCTTTACCTAAACCTTTCATAACAGAAATAGTTAGATGAAAATCCAGTTACAGTTTCCAAAAAAGGAAATAGCACCACCATAAAGCATTAAAACCCGCGGATGTTACTACCATTTGAAATTGGCCTTGTATTCAAGTTTTGGTATATGCAAAGTTTGAATGTGAGTGATGGCTCACAGTTGAATTTGGTTTGTGTGCGAGTTTGGATGTATGCAAAGGAAATAAACGCCATAAGCAAAGGACATTAACAGCCACGGATTTTATTTCCAGTTAGAAAACGAAATGAACTCCATAGGGGTTACTTCATCTTTTTTGGAAATTTCTCCCCATGGGATTTGATTCCATGTGGGTTATTGAATTCCTTCGCAAATCCATGCATATATAGTGCTAAGGAATTAATTATTGTCAAAATCTATTTGAGTCCGGGATCACAGCAGTGGTTTTCTTGCTGAAGCTCTAGCAATAACAGAAGCTGCCAATGAGACCCAGTGTCCTGCTATTAAATTACTAACATCAATCCAGTAAAGGCTGAATGGATGAAAGCATCCCCGACGTCTAAATTATCAGCTTCATTTGTCTCATCGTCCACCAATTGCCGAGCATATCCCTGCTAAATCTAGTATAAAAGATCCTATACAACGACTTAAGTCTTTCAGCAACTCTTTAACAGCACCCCCAGCTTGGCTTCCGGCCTGGAAAACTGATGCTAAACAAACTTTTTTCTCTATGGAAAATACACGAATTTTAATTCGAGACACATAGCCTTTTCATTGACTTTAAGGCTACTTTTGTTAGCGTTCATCACCTGGAGCTCCGTAGAGCGATGAAGGAATTTCAATTTTATCAAATCTGATGCACCCTAATACCGAAAGACACGTGATGCAACTCTCAGTTTGAAAGTAGATTTCTTGAAGCTCGTGCAAGAATAGATAGTGCGTAGGGCAGGTGAAGGCACTACCTTAAACAAATCCGTCCAACTACTGGAATTCGCAAAGGATATCGACGTCAACGATTGTAGAGGCATCATCCCGTTGAAGAGGTATTTATGCCAATTCATGAACAGGTGAAATGCGTTAGTTTTAAAATTAACGAGGACCAAGTATATGCTATCAACCATCAAAGTGCAACTTTCGCTAAAGTTTCAGTGGTGACAGCAGAAACTTTAAGGTAGGTAACAAGTCTACCTTGGAGTCGAAGGCTCCGTATAATATCTTAGTGGAGATACCATGACCCTAGAAAACCCAAAATCAAAATTATAAACTCGAAAGTCCAAATGTTTCCACTAAAGTATCATATCTTACAAATCTTTCCTTAAGTTACCCAGTTCTGGACAATAAGCAAGAAAACGGAGCAGATATTAGGCACATTACCACTGACATCGTCGAATTGCTTGTCATGTATGGGAATAAGGCGATTGGAGTTTAAGACTTCAACCTCGAACTTTATAAATTATTCCAAGATTTGAATGTAGTGTAGACGTAAAACAACAGGTCACATCGAGTGAATGAAAATGAATGCTCCAGCCAAGGGAATCTTCAATTACTTGGCAGATCGCTCGGACGGAATGACTTATAGCTAAGATAAGTGGCCAGGATGAAAGAGGCTGGAATGCTCACAAGCATAGACCCTTAACAGATCGGGAGTCCTTTAAGTATAAAGGGAAATCTACGTGAAATTGCAAATATCATTGTGTTCATTGTTTATCAACCCAACATCTAAAAAAATATGTTCGTAGAAGACCAAATTGAAGCGCGAGTAATTAAGGAACAAAAAATTCCAATACCTGTGAAACAAATATGTCCTGCAAGAGCCTCTACCAAGGCTATAAATCTTTGTGCTTCCAAAGAAATGAGTAACGACCTCCCATTTTTCACAGCACCAAGTTCGTGTAAATACTGATTGCACACATCGCTTAAATACTTAGCGCGTTGTGGGCCCACATTTCCATCTCTTCATTATTCACACCCAATCCCCTAAACATGACACCTTTCTCAAGCCTCATTTTCTCTAATTTCTCATATAATCACCCTTCATTAACAAGTAGGAAGTTTGTATCTCACAACTCAAATGACAAATTTTCTGTAATTACACACGCAATCTCCTCCCAGAGGAATTTGTGTCCCTCATCAAATATGCATAACGTCCAACGAAAAAAAAAAAGAATCCTTCGACACCATCAGAAGAGAAATTCCTTTAAACGAAAAACTAACTAACCACCACTTGTTATCCATTTTACGCCCAGACTCTCCTGCGGCTAAGAAAAAAAAAGGACGAGCACTAAACCCAAATTCCATTGCATCTGCTGACTCAATTAGCATTCAAACAATTGCGAAACTGCTTTTGAACAAAAAATTTGGTGTCGTCCCACTCCAAAATGTAGAATTGTTTCATAAAATGTCATATCTCGGAAATGTAAATGTATTTCATCCTGAAAATGACGATAATAACATCTGCAGCAGGATATTTCAAATTGCATTGTTCGCATTCCGCGGGGAGGTGTCGTTTTTTTTTTGTCTCCCCCTTTTGTCAGATGGCTCTATCCAATTGTTGATGATTCATTCTCGTCAGGATGTATACATCCTTTCACATACTATTCGTGTAATCGAAAATTGAAATTGCACCCTTACGTGCCTAGAAGTTGTTGGTTTTTATCAATTCGGATTGCCCTTTTGTTTGGGTTAGTATTTTATTGCACGCATATCAAAAGGACATTCATCAAACACTTATAACTCGAAGGACCTGTGAAAAACTTTCAATTTGCTAGCCACTTTATTCATATTATGTTATTCAAATGTAATATCCTTAAGCTTTAATCAAATATTCCATTATGTCTTGAGTTGATGGCGTTCTTTCATGTTGATTACGTTACGTATAATTTTATATTTTTATTATTTTTTATACATTTAGATTGGACAAGTGTTTTATGGATTTTATATGGCCAGTGAGGTGGCCTACTATACATACATTTATGCCAAAGTCGACAAGGATAGGTACCAGCGAGTCACGGGACATGTTCGTGCCGCAATGCTGATTGGCAAATTCCTGGCTGGGTGCGTTGCACAGATATTTTTGTCTACGGACGTGATGAACTACAGGGACTTGAATTTTATTTCATTAGCAAGTAAGTATTGGTGGAATGTATTCCAAAAAAAAGCTATTAGTAGGCACGATTATATCAGCTTATTAAAGAAAAATAACCCTAGGAATATTCAGATGTGATTAGCTTACCGGTTTTAGGTATATTATTCCGATTGGGTTGTAGTATTGTTGGTAATTTCCATGGATGACGGAATTGTAATACATAGGTACCTAGAAGAGATGGAGAAAAATATATTAAGGACGAAAAATATTGAAGGAAATATTGAAGATAAAACATAACCAGTGCTCAGCTAGTTATTATTTTTTGCTAAAATTGTATTTTTAAAAAATAAAGACGTGTGTTCACTGTGTTCAGCAGCGAAAGAACTTCCGGAACGGAGTCAACGGTGGTGTCAGTTCCATGTAGGATATGTAAAGTTATAAACTTTCTTGAGCTTCTTCGACATATTCGGACAACAGGTTATCTAGAAATCTCAAGAGTAAGTCAGTCCCCTTGAACAGAGATGGTGGCGGATGAGCCGAACGACCAACGGCAGTGCTCCATCCCGTAGTGGATAGTTTTGGCCGTGTGTCTTAGGGGCTCTAAATTGGAACTGTATTTGTAAAAAAATAACTAGTTAGGTATAACAGATCCTTTCAAATATCAACCAGTCTCGAAACGTCCACGGACAACGACGTATGAGTATGTTGGAACGTACGTAAGCTGTGCTACTTTGAAATTGGAATCTGTTCTCGCGACGTACAGGGCACACATTATCGCGATCTAGGAAAAACGTTGGACAAGATTAGGAATACCCAAGCCAAAAGCATGCGATATTTATTACAGCTACCACCCAAGGCTGCACATATTAGGATTCGGATTTGACTTAGGCCAACAATAATCAACTTTTAGTCGGTTAGGGATCGCCTGGTTGATCGCCTGGTTGTGATCCAGATCAGAGCAACGTTCTGCACGTGCAAGGTCAGCCGTATACATAGATGTACACAGACGATGAAACTAAATACCCTATCAACGAGTAATTCTAGGACTTCTTGGACGGTGCCCACTGAGTGTGTACGAATTACGATATGAAAATCGTACAAGGGGATGCGAAAATCGGTAAGGAAACCATCTTCGGTGGACAGACTTCGCGGTAGCATAATACTGTTCTCAGCAGCACCAGTTTCCCAAGACTTTAAATCTACAAAGCAACCTGGAGATCTCTAAATGGTCGAATGGCCAACAAAATCGAAGATGTGCTCATTGATGCGCGGCACGCATCCCACATCCTGGATGAACACACATCCAGAGGAGTGAACATTTACACTGACCATTTTCTTGTCGCAGTCAAAGTCAGAGCCAACGACTGTCCAACGAGAAGAAGTTGTAAATGGTGCAAAAAAGAGACTTCATGTTGGACGCCTGAGTAAGCCCGAAATAGCAAGAATCTACAAACGAAAACTGAGTGAGCTGAGCTGTTCCCTCATACTCTACCAATGTCAACATCCAGTAAATACATTATCGCAATATAATGAATGAAGTAGCCGAAAGCACCCTAAGCTAACAAACTAATAGGCCACCTGGAAAATATGTCCGTGGCATATTTGACAGAAGAGGCACGTATTAGGGCGCTAAAACCCAAAACATGAGCCGCACATGAGTATCTAAGCAGGAAAAGGGAAGAAAACAAAATCCTGCGTAGGAAAAAAAGACAACACACAGCCTCCCAGTTCAGGGAAATCGAAGAGTTTCCCGGCAAAAAAACATCCGTCAATTCTACAAGAAAGCCAACAACTGGCAGCTGGCTTCAAAGTAGGAACGCTGGCTTTACAAAATAACTATGACAACCTAGTCACTGACGCGCAGGGTATTGTATTCAGGCAGCATTTCCAGCAGCTACTTAATACGCATAATGTTGAGGGAGTGATAAGAAGTACCGCTCTCGAACGATATTTAAGAAGTTAGAGCACCTATTAAAAACTTAAGAAGTACAAGACAACCGGCTCTGATGGATTACCAGCAGAACTTTTCAAATACGGAGGTGTTGCTTTTGAAGTCCGCATGCACTAAACGAAACAAAGGCGGGAGGAATGAGAGCATGACTATGCCATATCACCTCCATATGTCGAATCTACAAAAAAAGGCGATCCCATGTCTTGCATCACCTACCGAGGCATATCCCTGCTAAATGTAGCATATAAGATCCTATCCATACTGTTTGGGTTCTGTTCCAGTAGATCGACCATATACCCAATTTCCCCAGATTGCAAATCCTGGAAAAGACCAACGAATTTCGAAGCACATCATCTTTTTATCGACTTCAAGGCCGCGTATAATAGCATCCATCACCTAGAGTTTTGTAAAGCTATGGCGGTTAATAGCAACAATTTTCAGGTAGTCAAAGATTTCATCTACCTCAGAGTCAACGTAAACCCTACACGAATGTTACCTTAGTGGAGATACGACGAAGACTATCCTTATAAAGCCGGTGCTTTTTGCGGTTTAGCAAAATAAATGGGAACAAAATCTTAAACCGAAAGTACAAATGTTGGCTAACGGAATCTACTCCTACCAGTTCAGTCTTACTTTACTGCACCGAGTGCTGGGAAGCAGGAACGCTGGAAGAAGGAAAGCGAAGCAAATACTAGACACTAGTTCGTCAAATTTTCGGTTATTTATGCGAGGAAGGCGAAAGGAAGATAAGATAAAACAGCGAAAGAAACTTCGAATCCCAGCCTTCTGATTCGAGGCGACAAGGAAGATTGAATCTCCGATTTAAGGATCAAGCGAATGAGGATGCCAGAGCGTTTCAATTGAAGAACTTGACCAGGATCGAAGAGGATGGAAAGCTGCCTTGTCTCAAGCAGAGACCCTCAACGGGTCGAGAGATCGTTAAGTGAAATGTAAGGCAATATTCTTAAAAGATATAAAACGAAAAAAAAACAAGAAGTTGACATTTTGCCACCAGAATTCAGTTCGTCCGTTTGAGGTCGAGAAGAATAGAAGTTCTCCCGACACCATTATGTGAGAACTGATGTGGCGACAAATTGAATATCAAAAAAACGTTCCAAACAAAGTGACACATGTGACTTCGTCACTTCTCACATTATGGAACACAACGTCCTTTAAGTGGCTTCTTCGACTGTCTTCGCAGTAGCGCATTCTGTCACTCCCGTTTTCCAAGATTTTTTTGATGGTTTCGGGCTGTAACTCTCCAATTGCTTGGATGATATTGGCCTTAAGAACTTGAATCGTTTGCAGGTTATTGGCATAACATCAGTCCTTCACCGTTCCCCACAAAAACAGTCCAAAGGGTCAAGCCAATACGGCTAATGACACGATTTGAGAATTTGATGCGCGAAAAATCGATTGTGGCATGGGCTGTGTGGCATGGTGCAGAGGTCGTCCAAATTCATGTCTTAAATTTCATTAAAAAAAAATTTGCGGTTAACATGGCTCTGTTACGCCCACCGTTGACCGAAACTTTGTTCTCAGCCTCATTTTTGAATAAAAATGGTCCAATGATGCCACCACTCCATAAACTCTCTGTCTATCTGGGTTTTCCGAGCGGCAATCTTGTTTGTTAACGCAGCCGCAGAGATGAAAATGCGCCTCGTCAGAAAAGATGACTTTTCGCCCAAAATCGTTGCCCAATTCAATCTGCTTTCAGGCACAAAATGCGAAGCGATAACGAGATAGTCGGGCGCCATCCGAGATCTTTGTGCAGAATTCTTCTCATGCTAATACGTGAAATGTTGAGCTTTTAAGAGCGATGGCGATTTCATGTTCGTCTCACACTCTCGGTTAGAGTTGCCAATTTGTTGTCTGTGGCGCGTGCGTACGCTTAAGCTTGCAACGCCTAATATATTCAAGCATCCCTACCGACGAGACTGTGCAATATCAACGAGAATTTTTTTGACCACGTTTTCACCTAACTGACCCTTGCAGCAACTTTGAATACGTGTTAGTAGAAACGTATCTAACAGCCTGAATGTAGTTACATTCGGAAGGGCAAACTTTGACTCTGACCAAACTTTGACTCTGACTCAGCAACCAAATTCAAACCTGGATTGTCTAACGAAGCTACGAACGGTACAAAGGAAAATTAACTTCACGATACACGTTAGAAAACGACGAGTACCGTGAGTGTTGTGTACTAGCATATCAGTCTTACGAACTTTTTGCACAAGCTTGGGTACAGCAGCATGGTGGGTGATTAATTTCGGCCAAAGCTTCTTTTCAAATAACGCACGGTTTGGACTACACAGGATTCACTTTAGAAACAAGTTTCCATATTTCCCCAGGTTTTTCCAGCGTAAAGCGACTCATTTCGTTCCGCGGAGGTCTGATAGTTGATACTGACTTTCTGTCAGTGTCAAAAAAAACCTATGACTTAAAAATAACTGCTGGATGACCCAGTACTAGGCGTTCAGCAACCACATTTTGGTCTGCATAAAGTCATTTGTAGTGGCTTACCGATTACTGCATTGAACTACTTGGGATGTCGAGGTTGAACTTACGAAAGTCTTCACCTTTTGGTTTGTTTTTTTGTTTGCCCCGCACCTCTTGTGAAAGGTTGACAAATATCCAAAAGGATATAACAGTCACAAGAAGCTTCTCAAATTTAGTGTTTGAATTCGGCTTTAGGTCTCTATTACTAAGCCAAAAATTTAACTACGAAACTACAAATTAATTGAGAAGCTATTTTCCAGTCCCTGTAACCCTAATATTTTTTATGCAATCATTTACAAACAAAAATCTATTCATGAATATTCTAAATCCACATTTATTACCATCATCTAAAAGACACTCAAAAAGTTGATCCTTCACAAAAACCAACTTTACTCATAACATCCTTTTTCTTTTCCGTTTTACCTTGCAGCGCAAATCATTTCCCTTTTTGTTGGCATTGCTCTTCCATCAGTACAGAGGAGCGTCTACTTCTACGCGAGCATTACCCCCAAGGACACTGAAACGCAACAATCTGCTCCACCATCCACCGTAGCACTTCCACAAGTGGGCGCCAACGCCAGCTGCAATGTCATTTCCCAAAAAGAACAACAACAGGTGTATCCAAAGAATCCCATGACGAATGAAATTGAATTCAGCACCTCTAGCCACAAAATAATTGCCGGAAATGAAATTGAGGTTAGTCTACAGGAGGAAAGCGAATAAAAACCAACGAAGTAATCCACAAGTTGGTTTTTTGTCTTCCTCCACACTCTTGGCAAGAATACGAAATGAAGGCACTATTTCAAGGTTCTTTTCTTCTCATCCTTTACATTAAATAGGAACCGAAATTCTCCTGGCGGAATGCGACACGTCTCCTAGGACAGCATATTATAAGCGCCTACTCCAAGCCAGTTGTGGTGCAATGGAGCATCTGGTGGGCCCTAGCCACATGCGGACAATTGATGGTAAGGGAAACAAAAAGGATGTGTGATGAAAGGATTTATTATGGTTGCGTAAAATATAAAAAATAATTGTACACAGCCTATTGCAACCATAGAACTCCTTGGTACAGCATCCTGATTGTGTAAATTTTTTTTTTTATGTTTCCACTTTTTAGGGGTGGGAATGTAGAAGTGTCATCCTTTTCCTTAAGGGCAATATGTTCGATTCAGTTGTATTTGATGACAAGCGGTGGAAACGACATATTGGAGATTTATTGCGAAGACTTTATTATTTGCACCACAAGCTGTCATATAGGGTTTATTGGAAGAAAAGGTTTCTATATTGCTTTTTCCGCAAGTTCGGCAGGGAGATATGTTGAGGATACAAGAAAGGATACTTGTCTTATTTGAAAATTAGAATAATCTTATTCCAGTAAGGGGACTTCGATCATTAACATTGGCATTTGGTAGAAACATTTCACAGGTTTTGTGGTAGAGCCACATTCAGTCTTACCTTCTAGAAGGGACTTGATTTAATTTACAGCTGCTGCAGATAAAGGTTATCCAACCGATAATCCTATTTAAATTGTGTTGACTTCTTCGATAGAATGCAAAAAAATGGTTTTATTAATTTCGATGATTTTATCGCAAAGTATGTTGAAGTGTAAATCGAGGAAGCTATGATAGTAACGTAGCACAGGGTTATCGGTTTCATATCGTCAACTTCGATTTCCATCATCATAAGGATAACTTACGGTCGGACACTATTCAGACAAAGGTTCCCAAGAATAGTGATGATTGATGGAAATTGCGGAAAAGGGTTACGACTTTGTACCAATTGCCTTGAGGGCCATTTGGATTGTGATGCAAGTCACTTTAGACCTTACTACTTTGAGTCTCGAGTATTCGATAACGAACTCAACGGCAGAATTTATCTGTAAGAGCTTCCCATTACTTTTTTATTTTTTTATCTTTTCCTTTTCGGCGAGTTTAACCACTCTATGGTCTATACGAGGTCTACGTCCGTAGTTCCTAGTTACCCATCGGACGCTAAAGCCTGTAGATATATATATGGTAGGTCGGAAAAAAGTAACACTCGTGAACAAAATCTGTACGGCGCTGAAGCATGGACCGTCTCAAGAGCGGATGAAGAAATCCTTGGTCGATTTGAGAGGAAAATTCTTCGAAAATCTTCGGTCCCGTTTGCATTGACGGCCTATGGAGACGAAGATTCAACCAAGAACTATACGATCTGTACAGCGACATGTCGCTGGTCAAAAAACTCCGCAATGGACGTTTAAGATGGCTAGGACATTTAGAACGAACGGACACCAATACTCCGGCTCGCAGAGTTTTCGATTCCCAGCCAGACGTCGGACGCAGTAGAGGAAGACCTCGCCTTAAGTGGCGCGCAGAAGTAGAAACCGACCTCAACCAACTTGGAGTGCGCAACTGGAGGCAGTTAGCTAAGGACCGGGCTAATTGGAGAGGCATGTTGGTTGAGGCCCAGGTTCATTCCGAACTGTAGCGCCACTTAAGTAAGTAAGTAAGTGAACAAAATCTAGCTAGGGGTAAGGTTCTCTATCAAAACAAACCTCCCAAGACGTGTGCGGTAGAATACCGAAGATAATTGAACGGTGACGTTTACAGTCCAAGTAAATAAGCTGCTTAAAAGCAGAAATAACTGGCATCAAGGGATAACGATGGGCCGGGCAAAAGAATTTCCGGATGTTTATTTGTTATTAGTGCATTACTTATGCAAAAAGTCTTTTGTTTTCAAGACATGAGCAAACTCATTGCAATAATCCGCATCAAGGCCAAATAACCCTTATATGCGCTCATGCTCCGATATATCGAAAGACTGCTTCTAAGAGCTAAGAATGAGACCTACACGGTCTAAGTTACAGGTGAAGAGGAAAGCTGCCATCGAGCTCTATAGGCACAGACGTTTTACCAAAGTGTGAAACGTAAAAGCCATTGATACAAGGCTCGAACAGAATCCTGCGAAGTATCATAATATAAAAAATAAAAATAAATAGGAAATAAGGAAGAACCACTTCGGCTTACTGTTAAACTGCGATGACGAACAATCATCTGATGGCAGGCAGAACGAACCGTTTCATTTTTGGCGAAAACAAAAACTACCAACCACCCGAACTATGTGAAGAAAGGATAGCAATATCCAAATTTAAGCTTTACAAAGATGTCGGGTATACCATGTCTAGGTTTGGTATACTGCCCACTCCTTTTCTCCTATTAACGCAAACAGCATCTCGTCAGAGATTAAAAAAAAAGCTACTCTTGCTAATCGCTGTTTCTTCTAGCTAAGAGGGCCATTCTGTAGTAAAGCCCTTACTCGAACAACTATGGAGATCATAAATAAGATCCTCATCATCCGACTACTTTTCTACGGGGCTGAAGTATGGACCGTATCAAAAGTGGGTGAAGAAATCCTTGGTCGATTTGAGAAAAAAAATTCTTCAAAAAGTCTGTGGTCCCATTTGCGCTGACCACGAGCTATACGAGCTGTGCAGGGATAGTACCCCAGTAAAAAAAAAAAACTATGGCTCGCAGAGTCTTCGGTTTCCAGCCAGACGTTGGACGCAGTAAAGAAAGACCTCACGTTAAGTGGCGCGCACTAGTAGATACCGAACTCAACCAACTTGAATTAAGCAACTGGAGGCAGTTAGCTAATTAGAGATGCATGCTAGTTTATGCTCAAGTTCATTCCTGTCTGTAGTGCCACTTAAAAAGTAAGTAAGTATTTGCAGTCTCGATTTCGATATCAAACTCGACAGTGAGAGAAAACTAGAGCTTACTATCGGGGGTTATACCGAATAGATCTCTCGCACTCTCAATATTTACTTGAAAAAAAAAACCATGAACAAGACATTTATTGTGAATGAAAGGGTACATTGTGAATGTCTGGGATGATAAGACATTCACAATGCACCCTTCAATTCTGTATAATCCTCGGTTCAGTGCTCTACTTTCGGTCATACAGGTAAGCGTACTTGTCTTGGATATTGCTTGATACTTAAACTGGAGATTTAGTCTTCCTTTTAGTACTTCCTTTTCCTTGGATGAAGAAAAGCCCAATGTCGAGCCTGGTAAAACTCGGGCCAAACAATGGTCCATAAATTGTTGATTCGTCAGGCAACTGGATCGTCTAGTTACGATGGTAGGATTTATATCCCGCAAAGGAAGCATTTGGAATATTGAGCTAGAAGTTCTATTTTTTCCAAACTAAAGTTGCTTAGGTTTCCAAGGAGCAATGTGGATCTCTACTATGACAATCTTGGTGCTGCTGTTGCCTCCGAGTTAGATTTACTCCTTAACTACTTTAATTGTGGCGTTTTGCCAAAGTTTGTCTTCGTCGACTACAAGACTAACGCGTTTCGTCTGTTTAGAAATTACCTTGAACACCCCTGCAATAGCACGTTTTGAGCGACCGAGGAACAGCTTGACATTGGCTTTAAGATATGTAACACCATCCTTCTTCTAGCATACTATTGAAGTGATCCTAAGATCAACTTATTATAAGTCTCATTCTTTATCGCCGAGGCTATACTCCTGTTATGAGAGATCATAAACCCTCCCGTGCTAGGGATTGTATTAACAAAGGTATTTTCAGTGCTAGATTAATACAACAGCCTATGAGGGTCTATAGCTTTAATGCACGTTTGCTGATTTTCCAAACACTTAAGATTAACTTGAACCCTTAAGTAATACTTGTTGCTAAATCAAAATTTGTCACTGAGCGGTTTAAGTTGAACCAAAGATTATAAAATTATACGGATGAAGGATTATTCTATGGCGGGTCATAATGGCACAGCCCGCCATTCGTTTGGATCTCGTTTGTCATGTGTGTACGTGCACACTGTCCGTTCGTACCATGAAACTGGTGAGCAAAAGTTTCTGTTCTCAATGCGTCATTTGTAAGACTTTAAAATATTTGGTTGAACTTAAACGCTTAAGAAGAATAGCATCAATTGGCCCTAGTAGAGTTCAGTCCCTCTGTTAATCCGTCAGGCATGTTAATAATAGTCAGGCATAGAGGTAATTTCCCGATCGGAATCGACGTGAAACAAGTGGCAAACTTTGCACACACTGCAGACCTTGATGGAGGTGCTACATTTGAGGCCCTTTATGAGCCAGTAACGACAGATCTTATAAATCGTTTCAAAATCTTCCAACAATTTCTCGAATAAACTTATAATAAACGACATCCTTACAAAACTAGGTCAAGCGCTGAAATCAAGCTATACAAGCTTCTGAACAATAACTCTCCAGCTATCCAGAGATCAGACATCCACGCATATCGGTATTAAGGATAAACAAGCAGTTAAAAGCAGTTAACATGTTATAAAGCTTGTTAAACCAACAATATCCCACCGTGCTGCACATAAATCTGAAACGACATAATAAAATCCTTGTTTCCACCTATCGGTGGCGTATACGTAACATATATCCTTAACAAAACTTTTCACAGACGATTTGATACTAAATCCCGACAAATTTGTCAACAACAAAACAGATATCTCTCCTGATTTATTGTCTCACTTCGTGGTTAGTTGATAAGTCGATTTGGTCACCCATTAAATGACTAATTGGCAGCAAGGCAAGTATTTTCTTTTTATCAAACCGAGTCCAAGTTCGCAGAGTTTCCACTTCACAATTAGGCTTGGAATGAGTAAAACAAAACTCTTGTATTGATTTGTCAAGGACATGATGTGGTAAATCATGTCCTTGACAAATCATAGCTGATACATCTGCACCTGGCTGCTGTTGAGGTTATACCTCGGCCAAGGGGATTCGATGCGAATGCGTCGGAGATAAATGAAAACAATCTCCGTGACAGCTTCCGCCCACTTAAAACGATCTACTTTCTGCAGCGTTGCCATGACCCAAAGGCTCCTGTATCCTGCCTCATATATTACATGTTCTGTTTTTTTTTTTTCATTACTCTGATATTGAGTTCACGAGTTTATATTTTTGTTGTCTCCACGACCACAACCACCACCATTACCACCACCACAAGCAATCTACATCACGGAACGTAAAGTAATCCCTAGTGTTGTGTGTGCATGTGAGAATGCTTACTCCACCAAGATGGTATGACGCCCCATGCCTGTGTTAACCCGTAAGGCTCCGATATTGTATTCACGTTTGTCGTCCCTATCCGAAACTGGATGATGTTCCCCTTCACGAGTCATAAAACTTTGTTCGTTAAATGGATTACGTTGCGACAAGGCACGTGAGCGCAGAGATTCTGTCGAACAGTGATATAAATCAATGCACTCCGACACTGGTGTACGGTTCAGGTGGAGGTTAGCTAAGGACACCATCCACCGAAATGTATTGGAGTACAAATTTCGTTAAGCAAACATACACAACTGCCAAGGAGCATTATAGTCACGTGATAGAACTTTCATTTCTCTGGTGACATCTGAGAGGGCTGTTGATTGGAGAGTTTTACTTTCGGCTTTCGACAGAATAGGGAGGGAAGGTAGGAGTTTTCTTCTTAATTATATTTTTATAGGGCTAAGATTAACGTAATTACCGACAAGTCTCTGAAACAGATTGCCGTGTGTATTTGACAAAGGGATTGAGTTTATGTGGCGATGAAGTTTTGATACTAAAAACTTTTTTGAGGTTAGAAAGTTAGTCGATGGACCCCTTTAAGAAGTCACGTTTGCTTGAGAATGATTTACAACAATGCGTTTTCAGAATATAGCTGGCGCTACTATGTAAACCTCACAGCACAAAAAATTATGTTAAGTAGGCTGACGGTACAGATACTGTCATTAACGTTGACAGCCATGTTGCATTCAGTTGCTTAGTATATAGCAGCCCTTTGATTAGGTGTGGTAACATAGATACTTTTCAAATGATTGTCTTTCAGGCTATAACGGGGCTGGCGTGCTGTGCCTTGCTTCCAAAGTGTTGGCTCTACCCCGGTCAGTCGCCATCACCTTCCGACATCGCTTCGATGTGGCCCCGTTCTGCTCGGCCTTAGACAGAAGATTAACCATAACATAGCTCAATACGTTCAGACAAACAGCGAGTATGGTAAGACGGAGGCTCAACAGATAACTTGAGAACAGAAAGGCAAACCAAACAGATTAGAATTTCAATCTTGCAAGCACCAAAAGCATCTTCACTTTGTTTTTCGTTAGTTCAGTTAGGCAAATTCTTTACGATGACCGCTAATACCAAGTTGGCGATTGTGCAGAAACTCCCCTAGCCTGATATCAAATCTCAGAGGAACCCTTGTGAGGCCCTTCTCAAACATATTTCAAAGGACGCAACTCTTTTGTCAGTTATTAACCACATTTTTATCTAAGTGGATCCGTCTACTTGGCTGACTCCAATCGTCGAGTGTTGAACATAAGGAATTCACCTAAATTAACATAAGGAATTCACCTAAATTCACATGGGGGGCTTAGGTTACTCAGCTGGGATTGTTAGTCACTGGTTTTTACTTCCCCAGTATACGTAGCACAGGGATGTATTATGTGGGCCCAAAAATTCTTAGTTCCGATTTATAAAAATCCTTATGTTTTGAGATAACTTGAGCCTAAAAAAGTAGTTTTAAAAAAATTTACAGGGTGGCCAGAAAGTCGTTTTCTACGTATATATAGAATAACTTTTGAAAGAAATTATAAAAATATTGAAATAAATTAAAAATAAAAGTTTTTTTCATGGATTATTATTACATTATGTATGGAAAGAATAATCTCTGAAATAAAACAAAAAATACTCAAACGTTAGTTGGGTGTCGTTGAACCAGGGTAGACTCTCCAGGCTGTGGATTGTGGGTTAACTATCCAACCACGGAAAAATTCATCGTTACGGAGCAACCAATAGTCTCGAAAAGGACTGATTTTATTTTTGACGACTCTGCTAAACGAAAAAAGGACAACGATGTTCGAATCTGCTCCTGGAATGTGAGAACATTAAACAGAAGAGGTGCAAACGAAGAACAAGGCGGATTCCTAAACTGCTACAAAGCAGACATTACTTCCATCCAAGAAATACAATGGGATCGGCCGGGCAAAAAGAGGATGAAAAACTGTGACATCTACTACAGACCGTGCTATATTGAGCAGAAACAGCGACTATTCGGATGCAGATTTGTTATAAGTGCCAGACTTAGGCAAGAAGACTTATGTTTCCAAGACATTAGCGAACGACTTGTTACAATCCCCAGCAAGACAAAATTCGACAACATAAGGCTTATATGCACTCACGCCCCAACGGAGGAAAAAGATGATATAGCTAAGGATTGCTTCTACGAGCTCCTTGACAAAACCTATGAGCGACTCCCGAAGTACGATGTTAAAATCGTGCTGGGATATTTTAACGCAAAGGTAGGAAGAAAAGACATATTTAGCAGTATACGTCTGGTAACGGACTTAGGCTTATTGACTTCGCTACGGAACGAAATGCCACTATAGCCATCACACGGTTTCCTCACCTCGTTATCCGTAAGGTGAAATACATCCAGTATTTTGGATGTCCGAACATTCCGAGGAGCTATCATCGACTCTACAAGGTAAGAATGCGGATATCCAACACCCCAAAACAATCCATAAATACTGTGAAAAATTTTAATGTCGAAAGACTGCAGTCACAAGTGACCGCCACGACCTTTGCCTCTCGATTAACACCATACCACCAGCATCGAATGTCGAAGAACAATGGCAACGATGCCAAAAGGCCATTAGATCATCCGCAACTAATCGGCTATGTTTCTCGCGCCCACCAGGAGGAAACCATTGGTTTGATGAGGAATGCCGACAGATGCTCGCAGCCAAGAACGACGCCTACAAGCCTAAGCTGCAAGTGAAGATGAGAGCTGCCATTGAGATCTATGGGCAAAGAAGAAGGGAAGAACGCCGGCTTATCAGAAAGAAGATAAGAGAACAAGAAAAGCGCGTGCCCGAGGATATAGATATATTGTAAAACGTCAAAGCCAAGGATTATTATTATGATTAGGATAGCTAAGGATACAAGGCTCGAACAGAATCCTGTTGAGATGAACAAGGAAATATCCGCGTTGAGACACTGTCGATGCTGAGGTTATGGAATAACCACTTCTGCAGAATGGCGATGACGAACAACATTCCGCTTTCAGGCAGAACAAATCATTCAATATTGGCAACGACAGCGAAAACTGCCAACCACGCGAACTGAGTGAAGTTAGGATAGCAATATCTAAACTCTAGCTTAATAAGGCTGACGGAAATGACGGCCTTCCACTGATCTTTATAAAGCCGGCGGAGATAACTTGGTAAGTAACATCCGCCTACTCATAAGCCAAATCTGGTCGGAAGAAACTATGCCTGAATGGAACCTCAGCATCGTTTATCCGATCCACAAAAAAGCAGACCCTCTAAACTGCGCCTACTACAGAGACATAAGTCTCCTCAACATCGGCTACGAGTTCCTATCTGCTGTAATATGTGAACGCCTGAAACCGTTTACGAACAACCTGATCGGCCCTTATCAGTGTGGTTTTAGGCCAGGAAACTCCACAGCCGATCAAATTTTCACACTTCGGCAGATCCTGGAAAAAAACCCAAGAAGTTCAAATCGATATCCACCACCTATTCATCGATTTCAAAGCTGCATACGACCGCATTTATACAGATGAACTATACAGAGCCATGTCTAGTTTCGGTATACCGCCCAAACTCGTCCGTTTTTGTAGGATGACGATGGAGAATTTCCGCTGCTCCACCAGGGTCGGAAACGACCTCACCGACACATTCGATACCAACAAAAGATTTAGGGAAGGCGATACGCAGTCATGTGACCTCTTCAAGTTGATTTTTGGGAGGATTGTGCAAAACTCCACAGCCAACACCGTAGTCATAATTTTTGAAAAATCGAAACAACTACTAGCATACGACGACGATATTGACATCATTGGTAGGACCCAAGGTGATGTCATAGCCCATTTGCTAGTATAGAAAAGGAAGCGGCAAAAATAGGTTTAGCAGTAAATGAGGGCAAGAAGAAGTATATGCTGTCAAGACGAAAGGACACACAACATGGACAGAACTTCACCATTGACAGATATATATCTCGGCTCCGCTTTTAACTCTGACAATAACATCCAGTCAGAAATTAAACGAAGAATTACTTTTGCCAACCGCTGTTTCTTCGGGCTACGAAGGCAATTCAGTACTCACTCGAACTACTTAGCAGATCCTATATAAGACCCTGATCATCCCACTCCTGCTCTATGGCGCTGAAGCATGCGCCGTCTCAATTAGGTAAATTCATTGGAAAATCTTCAGTCCCGTTTGCGTTGACGGGCTATGTAGACGAAGATTTAAACAAGAACTATACAAGCTGTATAGTTCCTCGTTGGACATTTATGATGGCTAGGACATGTAAATTGAATGGAAGCCAATAGAGTCTTCGACTCCCAGCCAGATGTTAGACGCAGTAGAGAAATACCACGCCTTAAGTGGAGCGCACAAGTTGAAACTGACCTCAACCAACTTAGAGTGCGCAACTGGAGGCAGTTCCGGACTGTAGCGCAACTAAAGTAAGTTAGTAAGTTTGCCATCCATTAGGCTTTTATAAGACAAACCATACGAGATATACTAACAAGCATGTTGTGCCAAAAATGTGTATTTATATAGGGTGTTTTTTTTATAGGTATAGAACTTTGAAACGGAATAAAACTTAGATAAATTTTTTTTAAATTGACATGAAATTAACTTTATTTGGAAGATAATTTTCTCGCATTTGAATTTAAATATGATTTCTGGCATATGACCGCTACGTCTTGCTCGAACGTAGTCGAATCTGGAGGTCCAATTTTCAATTACCTTTTCCAACGTTTCTGTATATCGGCAATAACGCGGCGAATGTTGTCCTCCAAGTGGTCAATCGTATCGAGTTTGTCGGCGTAGACTACCGACTTTATATATCCTCACAGAAAATAGTCAAGCGGGGTTAAATCGCACGATCTTGGAAGCCAATTTAGAGGATCAAAACCCGAAATTATGCGCCAACCGAACGTTTCCAAACAAATCAATTATGGCACGAGCTGTGTGACATGTTGCACCGTCTTGTTGAAACCACAGCTCCTGTACCTCATGATTGATGAAGGAAAATCACCATTGACTGTAACCTTCTGACCAGCATTGTTTTGTAAGAAGTACGGACCAATTATTTCATTCATAAAGCACACCAAACAGTCAGTTTTTGTGGACTTGAGGTTTAAAATCACTCTCAATACGGCAGTTTTGTTGTTTGTTGACGTATCCATTCAACCAAAAGTGAGCTTCATTGATAAACAAAAACTATTTGTAGTTGTAAACTACTTTTTTTCTCTTCTGTATCCTTCGATTTTTAATTCCTCTGACAATGTATCGCCTTCATTCCATTAAACATTTTAGAAACCTAAAATGTATAATTCACGAGTATCCTATTATACAATTTAACATGGGTGTTTACACATTCGTATCTTGCAAAGGACACGTGCTCAAAATACGAAACGAGCCTTATCTATTGATAACCATCACTTGCACAAGTGAATCTTCGACATGAGCAGTAGAATGTACAAAATAGCTCCTTCCCACTGCCGCATCATTGTACTGGTACGCCTAATAGTCCTCGCCACGGAATGAATAGCTTCCCACTATCAGCCACTCATATCCTGCAAACGTTGCAAATACATGTCGACGCTTAAACTTGCTTAATTTTCCTCAATTGAAGCCCGTTGAATGTCAATGTTACTTCTACGCACAATCATTAGGCAGGACGACCTCTCACCAGCCAGACAAAACCGAAAGGAAGTCATCCGAGGATAAAGATATGAATCTGCAAAAAAAACGATTGCGATTTCATGTGGTAGAAAATTGAATGGGATCCTTAAATAAAATAGGGGGTCTCAAATTCGTCACCGGTTTGTACTTGCATAGGCACTTGGAAACATCGCTCTTTAAAAAGATACCCTCCACCTTGTAAGCGCAATCTTGGAAATTATTTATGTGGCAAAGTCTAAGTGTACTGGCAAATGGAGCATCCTTTTAGTCCTGGTTGGCAGTTTTCTCCCCTTATGCGCTTGCTTTTTATTTATGGCAAATTATTATTATAACGCAAATAGTTTCACAACACTTTTTGTCATCCTTTTGCCTTCGTGTGTCCTTACTATATATATTTTTTTTTTACATTTAGATTGTGTCGTATGTGCAGTTCCTTTGGAAGGAAATCGATGAGAACAATGAGAGCTTATACAATGGCGGTGTTGACGCGATTGCTACTCTTTTGGGTGCTGCGGGGGCACTTGCCGCTGGATTCTTCAACAGCCACCGTTACAAGAGATGGCATCTTTGGATCCTGACAATTTGTACCCTGCTGGAAGGTGGATTTCTTCTTTTGTCTGCCACAACTAACTCTGTTTGGGTGGCATATATCGCCTACATTCTGTTTGACATTGTGTATTTCTTTGTCATAACGATAGCGAGGTATGTATGAAGTCGCATGCGATGAGTAAGGATGTGAGTAGTCATCGTATGCATGAAGGAGTGCGACACAAAGTCTACAAATGTTATTTGTTGGAGTACAGTGAGCGACGGTTTAAGTGGTTACGGAAGAGGGTACGGGAGAGGGAAAAACGCAGGATTTCGTCATTTGCTGAGTACCAGCTTAATGGTAATTTTGTATGAACGACTTGATGGCACCTTTAAGAGGATTGATCCAAATTTTTTTTTATCCTTAAGACAACGTGACGCATAGGAATCACTTATACTTATATTCTGAAAAATGATGAAATGATTGTAGGTACACCTTAAATCATCATAAAGGTGAAGGTTTTCTTAAAATTGTAATAAGAAGGCAAAAATTATGAAATTTTCTGTGTTTCTCATTATTATTATTATTTGAAA
The DNA here is from genome assembly GCA_949824845.1 of Rhingia rostrata. Lineage (NCBI taxonomy): Eukaryota > Metazoa > Arthropoda > Insecta > Diptera > Syrphidae > Rhingia > Rhingia rostrata. The sequence continues at coordinate 52,889,748 of OX463758.1, forward strand.
AGAAACTTCGAAACCTATTCCAGGTGTTACTAGTGCGAATCAGAGAATCGAAATGAAACACCACGACAACAAGAAGTGACCTTTATATTATTTCGATGAGAATTGAGTGGCCTAGTGTGTTGGAATACTAAGTACGGGGTCCGTGGTTCAAATACCGAAAGTGACGATATCTAAGTTTTTTTACTGATCCACATCTTAGAGCAATACTATCATGTAAAACGTCCAATTTAGAGCTTTTTTTGGCCAGGGTATGTAGTTGTACCGCTGAGTATAGTTCTTGGTTGAATCTTCTTCTCCGTAGCCCACCAATACAAACGGTACCGAAAATTGTTCGAAGAAATATTCACTCAAAACGACCAAGGGTTTCTTAATCCACAATTGATACGATCCCTTCAGCGCTGTACGGTAGGACTAGGATGACCAGGGTTTCTATAAGATATTTACTACTAATTCCCTTCTTAGGCCGAAGAAACAGCGGTTGGCAAGAGTAGTTCTTCTTTCCATTTCTGGAGAGATGTTGTTTTCAAAGTAAATAGCGGAGCCGAGGTAGACGAAGTCCCGTACTACCTCAAAGTTATATCTGTCAATAATGACGTTTTGTCCGACTCGTCGATGTTGTGTTCCCTTTCTTGTTTGCAGCACATACTTATCATAACTTCATTTGAAATCGATGAAAGATGGTGGGTATCAATTTGGACTTCTTGGGTTTTTTCCGGGATCTACCGAAGTCTGAAAATTTGATAAGTTCTGGATTTTCCTGGCCTAAAACTACACCGATAAGGGCCGATCAGGTTGTTGGTAAACGGTTTCATAGCGTTCACATATCACGGTAGATAGGATCTTGTAGGCGATGTTGAGGAGACTTATGTCTCTGTAGTTGGTGCAGTTCAGAGGGTCTCCGTCTTTATGCATCTGGCAAATAATGCTGAGGTTCCATTCCTCAGGCAAACTTTCATCCGACCAGATTTGGCCTATGAGTTGGTGGATATAACTTACCAAGTCATCTCCGTCAGCCTTATTAAGCTTAAGTTCAGATATTGCTATCGTCACTTCACTGAGGTCTGGTGGTTGGCTGCTTAGGTTCGTCATCGCCGTTTAACAGACTGCAGAAGTGGTTGTTCCATATCCTCAGCATCTACTGTGTCATCGATAGTTTCTTGTTCATCCGCCACCATCTCTGTTCAAGGAGCCTGGCGCCCGGGTATTCATTCCATGCAGTTCTGACCTGGTTGTTTACAGTGTTGCTGTTTTTCGTCTTGTTATTTACGCTCGCACTTATCGGTTAGCAAGTTAAATACAGTTGAATGAGACCAGTACCTGATGGTTACCACTTGGAGGTAAAAATAAGCACCTTTGATGTGTAGTCAGAGTTACAACCACTGGGTGTTTGCTAGTTAAAAATAATCAGAGTCTACCCTCGTTCTAAAACACCCAACCATCCTAAATTACTGTTGTCCGAATATGTCGTAGCAGTTCATGTTAGTTGTTAATTTTTCCTATCCTGATTGGGACTGTAGATGCCACCGTTGACTCTTAGGAGTTCTTCCGTTGCTCTCTGGATGTACATAGTGTGAGTTTTTATGTAAGCATAGTTATATTTTTGCCACAAAGAATTGGACCTCCTTTTGAACGCCGATTCCGAACCATATCCGCCAGAATGAGAAGATTTGATTAGCTGTGAAGTTTCCTGGCCTTGAACCAAAATGATAGAGTGCGATCAGGTTGTTGGCAGGTTTTGGCGATATTGTGGTTGATGCGCATTAAATAAATTTCATGACTGAATTTGTATGGTGTCATTCTCAACAGTCCATAAACCAATAATCTGTCAAAACATGGTTCTACTCATTCTTTCACTAAAGTTAAATTTTGCTCCATCATAAAGTTCATAAAATTTCGAGGACAGAGCTCTTGCAAAAAATTAACTCTTGCTGCCATGGTTACAAAGTTCCATTGTAAGACTGAAAGAAATCTCCATCGTAGACGATGAAACACCCAGTGGACTGAAACTAAGTGCGGAAATATCTTTCCTAGGGATTTTGTTCATAAAGGCAAGCTGTCAACACATTGAAGAAGGGGTATCAGCACCCCATTACATTATTTACTATCCACTATTCGTAGTCTAAAAAGCTTTAAACTATTCTGGCATTTAAAACGCAAACAAATCCATTAATGGACAACAGCCACAATCGTATTTTATTTTAGAATGCACCGCTCACTGTACTAAGCCGACCCAATCCAAACCTAATCCTTTCTTTTAAAAGTTTGAACGCAATTCCCTTCACCAAAAAACAGCCCTTCCATTCAATTCTCTGTTGCTTACAAAATCCCTTTCTTTAATTTCACAGTTCAATTGTTGCGGAGAACCTGCTTGAGGACAGCTTTGGATTAATATTCGGAGTCAACACATTGGTCGCATTAGGACTGCAATCCATTTTCACAATCATTTTCGTTACCGAAAGCGGATTTGGATTTGCGCCTCGCGGGCAATTTCTGGCCTTTGGAGGATATTTTGTAGTCCTGTCGGTGCTGTATGGTATTGCGGGCATTGTGCGTAGTTGCAAGCGTGACTCCGAGCACATTTTGTGAATTTAAATGGATACCCGTAGAGCCTTTTTTTATTTATAGCTTAGCTTTAAGAGGACGGTAGTCAACGTTATGTTTTCATTTAAAGTACCTAAGAGGGTACATGTTTAATTTTCACCGGTATAGTGGATGCCTGTATGCTTAGGAGATTACCTGCTTTGTTTTGATGGAGATTCATGTGTAAGGTACGTGTTTACTATTGGAGCTTGATGGAAAGATAATATTATCACCAAGAGGATATGTTGCCAAAAATGATTTTACAAAACCATAACCGTTGTATCTAAAGAAATGCTTGAGAAGAATATATGGTTGGTATGTGTAAACTGAATTTGAGCAAAATTGTGTTGTCAATATCCCATTTATTTATATTGTAGGCTACAAAATTCCTAATAAAGGTGTTCAAGTTAAAATATTGGAATTGAGTTTTTTTTTTCAAGGCATATGCGGAATTGCTTTTGGGATTTTGCAAATCGTGGTATCGATTTTCCAATGAGTCAGTTGTCTACTGGTTTTGTGGGTACTTTTAAACAAACTGCCTTCTTGAACGTTTGCAATTCAGTCACTTGGATGGACGAACTATAGCCAGCTTAAAGAATGATCTTTAAGAACGATGAAAACCTTGGCCAACAATAAACGATCGAGATAAAACCGGGACTAATCTGATGGTCATGATCAGCGATAGACTAAGACAGCAAGGAAGTTTTTTTTCCTAAAAGACATCAGAAAACGCTTTATGAAATCCCTATTCAGCAATATTTACAGAAAATATTTTAATGTTGAAGACCAGTTGCAGAATTACTAACAAGCTACAAGGGGGAGCACCCTATGTAGCTTTACGATATGGTTTATTTGTAGTAATAACAGGAAAGTATAAAAGGATATTGGTGAAGTTATAAATTCCAAGTTATTAGAACTGTCTAAGCAAGAAATGGGATTAACCAAAACTATAAGATTTCCGTCTTTATTAAAGTGTCGTCTAAAAGGGACTTCCGGACTTTGACAGTTGAAAGCGGCCATCTGACAAATAGGCTGTCATTTATTCAGTCTGTGTTGCCAAATGACCATAGACGACAAAACGTGCAAATAACAAAATTGTTTTATCCAAATTGGTTGCCATAATCGTCCTACTGAAACGACTATTCACAGTGTGGTTGATAAATTTGAGTCTACTGGTTCGATACTCGATAATCCGATACCAGTTCGTCGACGAAACTCAAAATCTGCCTAAATTAGGGCCAACGCTCCTGAGAGTGTGCACAAGTACTCCGTTTTTCACGTACCACAACTTGGCGAATTTTGTGTCGTTAATTAGTCGTAATCGTAAAAAATTAAACTAGTCATGGATTCTTCACGGGCGATTCGTGGACGTGGACATCTCACGTGAATATAATGCGAACTGGTCACCGAGGCCACGTGATTTGACCCCGTAAAACTTTCTCTTCTGGGGTTTTCTGAAGTCGCTGGACTTTGCGAATAGACCACAAACCACAGCTGCCCTAAAAGATAATATAGCATACGATAGCATTTATAGAGACGAACTTTACAGAGCTATGTCTAGTTTTGGCATACCATCGAAATTCGTCCGTCTGTGCACGATGACGATGGAGAATTATAGTTCCCCATCAGGGCCGGAAACGACCTCACCTACACATTCGATACCAAAATAGGATTAACACCCCTATTTAACTTTTTTGTTTTGATTCTTGAAAGGATTGTGAAAACTCCTGAGCCAACACAAAAGGCACAATCTTCCATTAATCGGTGCAATCGAGATATTTATATCATCGATCTGACTCAACGTCATGTCATAGTTACAATTGCTGGTAGAGAGAAGAAAGCGGCAAAAAGGGGCTTAGAAGTAAGAATGCAAGTAACACAACATCGATGAAATGGAGGTAGTAAAAGACTGTACCTAGGCTCAGCTATTAACTTTGATGAAAACATTTCGTCAGAAATGAAACGAAGAATTATTCTTGATAGTCGCTGTTTCATCATGCTAAGAAGATACTTTAGTAGTAAAGCCTTGACTCGAACTACTAAGGAGATTATATACAAGATGCTGTTCATATCATTCCGGCTCTACGGCACTGAAGCATGGACTTTATCAAAAGCGGATGAAGAAATCCTTGGTCGGTTTGAGAGACAAATACTTACCTCTGTTGGCGTTGTAGGACTATGGAGACTAAAAAAAATAAAACTCCGCATTGAACGTTAAACATGGCTTGGACATGTAGAGCTCCTGACAGCATGATGAGCTCAGTGACGCGATGGTTTGTGCAATAAACTGCCGCGCAAAGGGTCTAAGTTCGATATCCCAGCCGTAGTAACGCTTAAATTATTTTCCAATGGCCCCTCTAACGTGATGATCTGATCGGTCCTTAGCTAATTGCCTCCAGTTGCGCACGCCAAGTTGGTTGAGGTCGGTTTTAACTTGTATCCTCGCCACTTAAGGCGAGGTCTTCCTCTACTGCGTCCGACGTCTGGCTGGGAATCGAAGACTCTGCGAGCCAGATTATTGGTGTCCACTCGTGCTGCATGTCCAAGATGGCGGAGTTTTTTGACCAGGGGCATGTCGCTGTACAGATCGTATAGTTCTTAGTTGAATCTTCGTCTCCATATTTCGTCAACGCAATCGGGACCGAAGATTTTTCGAAGAATTTTCCTCTCAAATCGGCCAAGGATTTCTTCAACCGCTTTTGAGACGGTCCATGTTTCAGCGTCGTAGAGCAGGACTGGGATGATCAGGGTCTAATATAGGATCTCCTAAGTAGTTCGAGTGAAGGCTTTTCTACTGAATTGCCTTCTTAGCCCGAAGAAACAGCGATTTGCAAGAGTAATTCTTCGTTTAATTTCTGACGAGACGTTGTTTTCCGAGTTAGTAGAGGAGTCGAGAAAGACAAAGTCCCGTACTACCTCAAAGTTATATCTGCCAATGGTGACGTTCTGTCCAACTCGTCGATGTTGTGTGTCCTTTCGTGTTGACAGTATATGATTTGTCTTGCCCTCATTTATTGCTAAATCCATTTTTGCCGCTTCCTTCTCCAAGCGAACTTGGTTATGACATCACGTTGAATCCTACCCATGATGTCAATTTCGTCGGCGTATGCTAGTAGTTATACCGATTTTTGAAAACTGTGCCTCTGGTGTTGGCTCGGGAATTTTGCACAATCCTCTCAAAAATCAAATTGAAGAACTCACATGACAGCGCATCGCCTTGCCTAAATCTTTCTTTGGTATCGAATGTGTCCATCGTCATCCTAAAGAAACGGACGAGTTTGGGCGGTATACCAAAACTAGACATGGCTCTGTATAGTTCGTCTCTATAAATGCTGTCGTATGAGGCTTTGAAATCGATCGATTTGGACTTCTTGGGTTTTTGCTAGGATCTGCCGAAGTGTGAAAATTTGATCGGCTCTGGACTTTACCGGCCTAAAACCACACTGATAAGGGCCGATCAGATTGTTGATAAACGGTTTCAGGCGTTCACATATGACGGCAGATAGCATCTTGTAGGCGATGTTGAGGAGACTTATGCCTCTGTAATTGGCGCTGTTTAGAGGGTCTAATTTTTTGTGGATTGGGCAAACGATGCTAAGGTTCTTCAGGCATAATTTCTTCCGAACAGATTTGGCTTATGAGTTGGTGGATGTTTCTTACCAAGTCATCTCCGCCGGCTTTTTAAAGCTCGGCGGGAAGGCCGTCATTTCCGGAATATTGCTATCCTCACTTCACTCAGGTCGGGTGGTTGACAGTTTTCGCTGTCGTTGCCAATATTGAATGGTTCGTTCTTCCTGACAGCAGAATGTTGTTTGTCATCGCCGATTAAAAGACTGCAGAAATTTCTTCGATATCCCCAGCATCGACAGTGTCTCAACTGCGATATTTCCTTGTTCTTCTCGACATGATTCTGTTCGAGCCTTGTATCCTTGGCTTTGACGTTTTACACTTTGGTAAAACTTGCGAACATACTTTCTGGGGTGGCACCTCTCTAGAAGTCATACCCAAATCAATTGGAAATGAGGTAAGAATATCCCAAATAGTCATGACAGATTTCATCTTCAAAACCATTATAAGAACGCACATATCAAATGGTGTCGTTTCATTTAAAAAATAAGACCTATATTGAGTGAGATACATACTTACCGTGAAAACTTTCGTTACAATATACATTAATACATTCGGATTCATGACTGAAACGCATTTTCCCACAGCAAAATAATTTTAAAATTCCCATCCAAGTCTTCCAAGAAAATTTCTTATTTTATAGCTTTTCTCGAATTTGCAATAATGGGAATTTTTTTCGAACACAACATTAGCAAATATTTACATAACTACTGGCAAAGGTCATAAATGTTTGAGTTTATTTTACAAACATTGGAAATATGATTTTGCCACACTCTTCCTTGAGAGCGTTTGAATATCTATTTTCCAATGCAATTCAAAAAAATTATACAATTCTGACGATGTAGGACGATGCACATTCCGAGCGGGCATTGTGAGGTCAGTCTTACATGGATGTACTCCTACAACAAACCGAACGTCTGAATTGTATATTTTTTTGAATTGCATTTGAAAATATTTACCCCCAGATATTTGTACATATTTTTCAGCGACTTATTGTTTTATTTTAAATGAGAGACTATTTGCTGTAGTCTGCACGTGAATATATTTATGTTTGTTTGGACTTTTGAATTAGTTAACCTTTTAGAAATGTAAGCCACGTGGGTGCAATATTGCATGATTTAGTTTGAATATGTGAAATCCTCTTAATTTATTTCAATTGGAAAATGAAGTACCGCTTGTATAAAACATTCACTTGCGTCACTCGTTTATTTAATTTGTGAATCGCCAAGTGCATTGCATTACACAATCACAATTGAAAGAGCGCTCGCATATCTCCACACAAACGATTAACAAACAGACCATGTAAACGTTCATCCAGCAATGTTGGGCACACACATAAAAAAGGACTCCCGACTTGGCGCATTCAGCTAAATGAATGGCTCGTTATTAATTAATCCTTTCATTCATTGGGTACCCCCAACCACAATAATAGACCTCTCTGCTGTTGCACGATATAACCCGGGGAGCAATAATATTTGATTTGGCCAAAAGTGCATTTCGGTTGTAAGACCCACGGGTGAAGGGAACCAAGAATCGACAGATGAACGATTTAATGTTTAATATGATGTTGAGCTCGGCAGTAAATCAAACTTTTGTACTACTCGGTTTTGACCTCTAAATTTGATGTCGATCACAAACCTAAGTAGTGCAGATGAGCAGGAAGGATAACACATCCGAATTGTGGATAGTTGGCAAAATTGTGTGCACTACAAGGGAGTCCATGATGATTGTCCACTAGGAATGCAGCAAATGCACCAAAACACATTTTCTTGGCGTAATTACATGCAAATTGCAGATTTGCGTCCACCAGGGGTGGTAGGCAGAGTAGGACATGCAACAGAGGTGATGAAGAGCAGAGGAGTGAATTTTAACAAAAACGTATATTTTTTGGATATAAAACCACATCATGCTGTTACGTTCGCAGTGTGCAATTTACGGTCGTGATATTTTATGTATTTTGAAGCTACAGAGGTCAGGATCAAAATACACATCGCAATATTAATAGGCCGCACATTTGTTTACTTTCCCAGTATATGTAGCATAGGAAAGAATTGTGATGGCGGTAAATCTCAAAGTTTAGATTTTGTTGAATTTATGGTACACAGAAACTAAAGAGGTAGTTTTTGAATAAAATGTATGTCTTGCATCCGAAAACTTAAGTTGATTAGTACAGTACTGATACTGGAGCCCAAAGTCGTCGCCCAACTAGAAATGTTTCTTGTATAAAGCATGAATTTTCAATTTCAAGAAGCAATTTCTTCTGTTAAGCATTTTTGTACTTGTGCAGAGAAGTTCAGCATGCATAATAACTCTTTTACGTCAATGTACAGGCTTTATAGAAGAATAATTTGTATTAGGCTTCTAAAAAGTTTCCGGGGATGAAATACCACGCAAAGAGTTAGGGTTCGATTCCCAATTGTTGATTATTGATTGCTATAAATAATGCCAATGATTTGTATCTATGAAAAAATAATTTGAAAGCACGTTTTTTCGTCTTTCAATCAATGGTTTTACAGAACACGTTTCAAGTTGCTTGTTACTGAGGCTACTCGTGCATGTTGCAGAGAACATCCTAGTGGATGGCGTGGTGGAACTTCAGATGAACTTCATTTATTTCACATGAAAATAGTTGTGAATAATCATTAATACAAAAAAACTAAATATACAAATATGGTGGGTAGAACAATACTTAATATAAATATCCCAATTGACTATTTTCGCTATTTGTGAATTTCGGTAAGGCTTCGGTAAGGAAACCTAAGGAACATAAGACTTTATACAGCTTATATTGCTGGAGAAAAAACTCCGATAATGCTTTACCAAATTCGATGCTGCAAAACAGCGCACTGAATTCTGCTGGCTATATGAGGAAGGTGATTCTGCACTTCCTAAGGACTTTGAGGACTTTTAGTCCAACTCCATAGGTAAGATTTTAAATTAGGAACAAGGTCTGGGGCGGGGCTTGTGCACCATATTGGCGTACAATATGGTTGAACGCAGGCTGCCGTGGGACCAAAAGACGCAATCAGGATGGCGACCCCTCGGGGCATGCGCAACGAGGGCTCGCCACCCCTAAAGTTTTAAATTTTTTCTTTGTAAATTAAAATTAAATATAAAACCATAAAACCGACAAATCTATGCCTAAAGGCAAAATAAAACAGCTATATAAGCTTACAGCGCCCACTAAGGGCCGATTAGTTAGATTAATTAAACCAGTTATTGATAAGTTAGATTTAAGCATTTTTGTCTAGTAGTAAGTTAATATTTAAAGTAAATAAAAAATGAGTTTAAAAGTTGAAAAAAATGCTTTATCAAATTTGTTAGTTGGGCGGATTTACTAAAATTAATGGTAGGTATTGCTACTTTTTCTGAAAGAGCAAAAAAGCGCACTGTCGAGAATAAAGAGAGGTACCACGCAAGGATTAATGTTTGCAGGTTCAACTAAAGTGTAAAACGTCAAAGCCTGGGATACAAGGCTCGAACAGAATCCGGTGGAGATGAACAGGGAAATATCATAATTGAGACACAGTCGTTGCTGAGGATATAGAAGAACCACTTCTGCAGACTGTTAAAAAGTGATGACGTACAATCTCCCGCTGTCATGATGATGAACTATTCAATATCAGCGATGACTGCGAAAACTACTAACACCTTGATCTAAGTGAAGTGAGGGTAACAATATCCAAATATAGGCTTAACAAGGCTGCCGGAAATGAAGGCCTTTCCGCCGAGCTTTATGAAGCCGGTTTTGGATGATTTGATAAGTTACATTCACCAACTCTTAAGCCAACTTTGGTCTGAAGAAAATATACCCGAAGAATTGAACCTCTAGCATCGTTTGCCCGATTCACAAAAACGATACCCCTCTTAACTGCTTCGAAAACAAGATCATATCTGCCAAAATTTGTGAAAACATGAAACCGTTTACCAACAATCTAATCGGCCCTTATTAATATGATCTTAGGCCAGCTAAAGTACACCTCGTCAGATGTTGCAGAGAACCCATGCCCAAATCTATACCCGCAACCTATTCATCGATGTCAAAGCTGCATATGACAACATTTAAAGGGAAAAACTTTACAAATCCATGTCTTGTTTTGCTCAAAATGAGTCCATCTGTGCAGGAAGAAGATGGAGAATTCTCACGGCTTCATCAAAGTCGGAAACGGCCTCACTTACACATTCGATACCATACAAGAATGAAGGCAAGACGATGCAAATTAATAATTTGATTTTTGAGATGTTTTTACAAAACTCCTGAGCCAACACCAGAGGCACAATCTTCCATAAATTGGTGCAACTACGGCAAAGCCATGTTTGCTTGTATAGAAAAGGAAGCGGGGAAAGTCGGGTTAGCAGAGGGTAAGACTAGGAATATGCTGCCAACACGACAGGACACACAACATCAACGAACTTAGCAGAACGTAATCTTTGACAGTTACAACATCTCGTCTGAAATAAAATGAAGAACTACTCCAGCTTACCGCTGTTTCTTCGGGGTATATAAGACCTTGATCATCCCAGTCCGGCGATCAAGCATGGAGCCTATCAGAAGCGGATGAAGAAATCCTTAAACGTTTTGAACAAAAACTTCTTCGGAAAACCTAAGGTCGCATTTTCGTTGACTGTCTATGGAGATAAAGATTCAACCACCAGCTATACGAGACACGGACCTAGTCAAAAAAAAAACTCCGCATTGTATGTTTTAGATGGCTAGAACAAGTAGAGCAAATGGACGCCGATACTCCGGCTCGCGGAGTCTTTAATTGCAGTCAGCACGCAGTGGAGGAAAACCTTGCCTTAAGCGGTGTGAACAAATAGAAACCGATCTCAACCAACCTGATGTGCGCAAATGAAGCTAGAGACGTGCCTCGTTGGAGAGGCATGTTGGTTGAGGCAACCTGAGGCTAAACTGTAGCTACACTTAAAGAACGAAAAAGACCTTTGATGGTAATCTCTGTGATTGCAGATTTGGTGTACAAATTGGCTTACTTACTTTTATTTTACTTAACGGGTTCCCAACTGGGAGTCGTCTCTGCCTGAGACAAAGGAGCCTTCCATTCTCTTCGATACTGGGCGTTGCTGTCAGTTATTCAGTCCAAGCGCTCAGGCATCCACCATTGCTTGATCCTTTAACCAGAGGTTCTGTTTTCCTTGTCGCCTCGAACCTGAAGGCTGGGATTCTAAAATTCACTTGGCTCAGCACTGTTGGCCATTCCACACCTTGGTACAGCTTATAAAGTTCGCGGTTCTAAGCCGGAACTGTGCACTTATCCTTACCATAGTTGCCATTGGATCAATACAACCTCCCACATGAACGACGTAAATCTTCAAATTTGTTTGATAAATATGCATGTGTTGGTAAATAACTTGGTTTAACCACTAAATTGCTTTTGAAATGTTACTCTGTTAGGTTCAACCTCACCCGTCTTACCAACAAATAAAGCGTTCAACCTCGTTCTTATTTTTGTATCGAAATCATTTTCGCTTGTCAAAACTCTAAGTAGACCTTAGTACATCCTTTCAATGAACGCTTAAGCAAATTCGAAAAAAGATCTGTTTAATTGTTTTTTCATCATTTTAAGCTATTCAGTCGCAGCTACCTTTTCTTTTCTTCATCAAATGGGATTGTATTCGCATTACAGTAAATATTCAGGAACAATTTTTGGCAACTTATGCTGTTGGTCCTTAAGATTCCAACCGAAATTCCCCAAGTCCTCTGTAAACGAAACTTTTTTTCTTTTGCATAGCCCTACGAATCCATCATCTGAGTAATAGCAGAAAAAAAAAACCTCAGCCCTTATACATACATACGTACACCCAAATCTGGGTTAAATTAAACGCACGTTCTAAGCACATAAAAGGATAAAAGGAAACATCTCAAAAATGAGTACATTTTTGCTATTTAGACCTGCAGAGGAATATTCCCTTGGGATAATTAGGGATGAACATGAACATTAAAAGTACTCATACCTCAGGAGATGTGAAGTTTTTTTTTCCAGAGTAAGCAAATGATTAACATATCCACGTGCAAATAATATATACAAATTATTTGCGGCAATTCGTACGTAACTAGAGCATTAAGTGTACCGCCTTCACCTTCAAGGCGAACCCCAAAACATTGGCATAACAAATAAATTAAATCCTTCACGCGGAAATGTTTCGAAATGCTCGCATCCTTATTTGAATCTGTGAGTGTCGTTCATAGAATGAGATAAGAAAAATGACACCATACCCACTTGTCTGTCAAACGCATACAGATATGAGTGGCAACACTTTGGTACTAGTGCTTCCGAAATATTTTATGGAATCTCCGTAGCCATGGGAGGAGCGCATGTAGTTTATGGATATTTCGGGAGCACTGAATTTTTTACCACACCGTTTGTGGTCGTCCAGATGGACGCCCTCGGGACTAAACTTTATGTGATTTGAAAACATGTCCAGCTGACCAGCCCGGATCGGTCGTGGAACGATATGAGTTCCTTTGAAGGACAATGGATGCTGCATAATTTGACTGTTTTGAATAAATGGCTTAGGGGTTTTTTTTGTTGGGTGGGTATTTATGGTGTGACAGATGTGAGTTTGGGAAAATGTTGGTAAAGATGTATCTGCACTTCTTAGATTTTTTCAAATGGGGAATATCCCTAGGAACACTTGTAGTGCGAAAATGAATAAGGGTCGGTTGGCGCTGACAGTTGAATTCATGCTATAATCAGTGCATTGTTATATTTGTACTTTTTGGAAACCAAGGACTTTTTTGACTCTTTACTGTAAAATAAAAGATTTTTCAGCAATAATTGTTCTTTTTTGTTAATAAAAAGAAATGTTGGATATACAGTGGGCTAGTGGTTAGTGCGTTGGACTAAATCCCGAAAATAGCAACGCCTAAGTATTTTCACTTACCCACTCCTTGTGGCAGAAAAAATTTACTTCGCAAACATAAATGTAGAGTGCAGCTAGATTGGCGTCCTGTATGGGCTGTTATTGAAAGTACTTCGTTTTCACTGTCACAGATATCCAGAAAAACTATGGGCTCAATCTTTCTGCAAAAAGGGTCACATGTGGACCAAAATCCAATCGATATCATCTGCAGATTTGACAAAATAAGATGATGCAAGTCATGCTTTAGCGATTTATAAGGCATGGTGGTAAAAACGTTTACCTAGTGGCCAGCTTGTTGGACTACTTAATACAAAATCCCAAGATCAAATTCCAAAAATTGAAACACCTTAGCTATTTTGTCTGTCCGGACTCTTGCTGAAGTCTGACAAACATCCTAGAGGATAAAACTATCACAGAGAGCTTCTCGAATTTTCCTATCGCTATCGCCATTAAGCTGGAGGTCGTAGTCATCGAATCCTGCATCCAAAAACGAAGGGAGGAGCTAGTTTATATGGGTCCTTAATGCCACAAATTTATATTTTTTATATCATTCAGTTGTATATATTTTAAGATCGATTTATTTATTTATTTTTTACGGCACAATTTCAGAGTTCTTTTCTACCTCCTTTCCTGATGCTAAACGGTTTTCTAATAATGGCGTAATGATGTGGAAAAAGATGCGAAAGTTATGATTTTCAACGATCCTTCCATATTTACCAGTCTGAATTTAAACAATGACCTGATTTATGTTTATTTCGAGGGCTTTAGTCAAATGCGAGTACTGTGACTTCAGAAAACCCAACGAGAAAAGTCTAACGGGGTCAAATCGGGGGAACAATTCACTTTACCTCCACCAGAGGTAACCCTGCGCTCAAATCGTGCATGCAGTATGCCCTTTGTGGCGTTCTATATGTGCCACGTAACGTCATCCTTCTTGAACTACATATCGTCCATATCTTTCAATTCAAGTCAAAGAAAATTGGTTACCATTGATCTGTGGAGCTTGTAGTTGACATTTTCGACGGCCGTACGGTATCGGCCCAAAAATCTGCAACAAACAGTAACTTTTTTGTAGATGCATTGCAACCTGTGAACTTCTTGTGTTTTGCCATGGTCCAAAATCCTGCGATTTTGCTTGTTAACTTAGACATTCATTCAATAGTGCGCCCGTTATAAAAGATGACGAAAAATGGGGTCATCTCCTAAACCAATTCAGCGAACAAACAGCGTTGTCTATGTTCATTAGCTCAGATCTTCTAAGTCAGTTGGATCTTTTACGGGTGCAATTTCAAACCCCTTTGCAAAACTTGACAAGTTGAAGTCTGCGTAGGTGCAGTGCGTTGGACTACGAAGCGCGGGGTTACATTTTCAAATACAACAATTTTTTTATATTTTTCTTTTGTACTACCCTACCATTGCGAAAATGGGGCAAAAATCCAAGAATATGAAACTAACACAAGAAGCTTTCAAATTTGAGATTCGGTGTAGGTGTAAAACACAATCGAATGGGGAATTTAGCTTTTGTGCCCTTTATAGGCCCTTAACGCCATTTTTTTTTTAATTTGCGAAAGGCCGAGTTCTATTGCAAGATGGGGAATCGACTGTCTCGAATTCTCCTACACCCTTTTACAGACAGCTAGCGTCGATGGCTTCGGCTGATCTGGGGTTCCATTGACGTACGACTGCTGACTGATTCCTAACCGAAGCGGTAGTCTTGAAGTGTCTCAATCATTTTGATAATAAATTTTCTTTAATTGGACGTTCTGGTAAATCGTGTAACTTGGCATGGAGATCGGGCGTGAGTGAAAACAGCTGCGACAGACACCGCTAAAACAACATGGCTGCCACAGACTATAAACATCTTTTTATAATAATAAGTTTCAAATGCTTTTTTTAGAGAGTGGTTTTTTGAGTAGAGACAAAACTGACATTTTGTGGACAAATCGGGCAACTCTAATGTCATTTGTGACAAATGAACAGCGCTTGGAAATCGTGCAAATTTATTTCGAAAGTAATGGTTCAGCTCGCGAAGTTTACCGCGAGCTCCGTCCCATTTATGGTCGACATAATCGTCCACCAGAGCAATTAATTCGGTTATCCCTGGATCGTTTTCGCACTTCGTTTACTCACCGCACCGAAGAAACAATTGCCGCTGTAGAGAAAAGTGGAGCTTTGTCCATCAACTTGCGCTATCGACCTTGGCTAACAACCTAACAAGATCCAGTTTATGCAATTATTAAAGCCGCGAGACCAGGCAATGAGATAGATCTCGATGCTGATTTCCATCGCAAAATTTCGTTCAGTGATGAGGCTCATTTTTGGTTGAATGGCTACCTCAACAAGCCAAATTGCCGCATGTAGAGTGAAGAGAATACACATGACACCCTTGAGACGCCAGTACATCCACAAAAACGGACTGTTTGGTGTGCTATATGGGCTGGTGGAGTCATCGGGCCATACTTCTTCCGAAATGCTATAGAGTCAGTTACAGTTAATGGAGACCGGCGTAGAGCCATGATAACCGACTATTTTGTTCCCGAATCAGATGGCATGAGATGTGGTTCCAACAAGACGGTGCTACATGCCACACAGTGCACGTCACAATCGATTTATTGAAGGAAACATTCGATGAGCGCATAATTTCGCGAAATGGACCTGTCAATTGGCCACCAAGATCGTGTGATTTGACACCATTGAATTTTTTTTTGGAAGTTATGAGAAGTCGCTCGCCTACGCCAACAAACCAGAAACGTTAGGGGACTTGGAAGCCAACATTCGTGGCGTTATTACCGACAGACGGCTCCAAATGCTCGAAAAAGTGGTTGAAAATTGGACCTATAGACTTGGCTTTATTCGAACCAGCCGCGGCGGCCATATGCCGCAATTACATTTAAGCATTAGTGGCATAAAATTATGCTTCCAACAAATTTAAATTGATGGACATTTAAATGATTTTCTTGTGTTTTATTTTAATTCGAAGTTCTATACATCTAAAAAAAAAAACGCAAGATACAACGAGCGATTTCAAAAATTGCCACAGATTTTCCGAAGCGTAGAGACTTGAAAATGTTCACAGCTACAGAACCTTATTGGCTGCAAGGAACATTCAGCGAAAGACATTGTAGAGATAGTAAGCAAGGTATGCCTTGGCAACTCAATAGCGAAACTTTTTTTAAAAGAGAACATAGAAACAATGCAACGAACGGTGAAATGAAGCCGAATTTCGAAAGTCGGCGTTATTTGTAAAAGCGAAACAACGACGAATTTTGGAATGACAAAGTGAAATAACGCCGCACATTGTTTGGAAAAATAAAGCATCGCTTTTGGAATATCCCTTTTTTTAATTATTCAACTACCATGAATAGGCCTATACATGTTAATTGTAAGTTTCGGTGTAGCTCTATATATATAAAAATTGAGCTTTAAAATATCTGTCGGCGATTCATGCCTTAACGAATTTACCGCTTTTATCCAAACTTTCACATATCTTTATATGGTTTTTGTGAAGTTTCGAAGTTTATCGAAGCCTATATTCAATGAGTTCAAACGCATCAAACTTACAAGGACAAACGTTTTATATGTACGTGTGGCACGATGGTCAGTGTCTTTCTTACTTAAGAGGCGATACAGTCCGGAATGAACCTGGGACCCAACCACCACTTTTACACAATCCTCTCAGGAATCAGATTGAAGAAGTCACATGACAGCGCATCGCCTTGCTTAAATCCTTTTTTGGTATCGAATGTGTCGGTGAGGTCGTTTCCGACCCTGATGGAGCAGCGACAATTCTCCATCGTCATCCTACACAAACGGACGAGTTTGGGCGGTTAACTCAAAAAAGACATAGCTTTGTATAGTTTGTCTGTATGAGGCTTTGAAATCGATGAAAAGGAGGTGTGTATCGATTTGGACTTCTTGGGTATTTTCCAGGATCTGCCGAAGTGGGCAAAATTTGATCGGTTGTGGAGCTTCCTGGCCTTAAACCACACTGATAGGGCCAATCAGTTCACATATTACGGCAGAGAGGATCTTGTAGGCGATGTGGAGGAGACTTATGCCTCTGTAGTTGGCGCAGTTTAGAGGGTCTCCTTTTTTGTGGATCGGACAAACGATGCTGAGATTCCATTCTTCAGGCATTCTTCCATACTTTCTTCCGACCAGATTTTGGCTTATGAGTTGGTGGATGTTACTTACCAAGTCATCTCTGCCGGCTTTATAAAGCTCGATGGGAAGGCCGTCGTTCCCGGCAGCCTTATTAAGCTTGGGTTAAAATATTGCTATCCTCACTTCACTCTGGTCGGGTGGTTGAAAGTTTTCGCTGTCGATGCCATATTCGCCGTTAAACAGTCTGCAGAAGTGGTTCTTCCATGTTCTTAGCATCGACTGTGTCTCAACAGGATTGTTCATCTCGACAGGATTCTGTTCGAACCTTGTATCCTTGGCTTCGACGTTTTACACTTTGGTAAAACTTGCGAACATCGTTCCTGGAGTGGCACTTCTCTACATCCTCGAGCTTGTAGGCATTGTTCTTGGCTGCGAGCATCTGTCGGCATTCCTCATCAAACCAGGGGTTCATTGCTGGTGGGCGCTGTTTACAGCGCGCAATTCCTCTTTCTGTCATAGATCCCATGGAAACATATCCATTTGATCTTCATTAGGGAATAGACCGTCATCATACTCGGGGTGGGAAAAACCATTTCCCACGGCACAATCTTAACGGCTAATAAGTTATGCCAGTCGTCTTTGATATCGATAAACGATCATTCTATTATATCGATTACATTCGATCTGTTTTAACGATCGTGAAAACATTCAAACACATTTACATTACATTTGTTATCATACCACCCATAACATAGACAAATAATTTAGCTAGGTATACCTAAAATTATATGGATCTACTCAAAATCGCTAGCCGATTAGATTTAGGTATAACTGTCCGTACGTCACAAGTCTTTTGGCCTTAAATTTTGAGTTAGATTGTTGAAATCTGGTACATGTTATCTTCATTGCTCCTAGCAGAACAAATGTAAAAAAAAATTAAAACCCGCTCACAAACACGCCCACTTTTTACAAAAAAAAACAACATGGTTCAGAATTTTGAAAAAGTGTCTGAATAACATATTTCGTTTAAATAAAGTTTTTGTCACGCCCACTTTTTGGGGACGCTTTTATTCAAAAAACGATTCTTAATCAAATTGAAAAGAAATTCGAAAAAAAACTCGATGTAAAAACGCAAAAACCCACGCCCACTTTTTGGTTCGTTTTCGTTTTGACATAAAGTTTGTAACATAGACAAATAATTTCGCTAGATAAATGTAACTCAAAGTATATGGATCGACTCAGAATCGCTATCTGAGTTGATCTAGCCATGTCTGTATGTCACCGATTTTTGGGCCTTAAATTTTGAGCCAGATTGTTGAAAATATGTACATGGACGGTCTATCCGACGAAGCAGAACAAGTGTAGATATTTTCAAAATCCGCCAATAGCCACGCCCACTTAAAAAAAAACGTTTTTTTTTTGGTCAGACGATACGAAATTCTGAAAAAGTGTCTGAAGAACATATGTACCTATATCCTAATATCTATATTTCGTCCATACAAAGTTTTTTGCCACGATCTGTTTTTGGGGCGTTTTTCAAAAAAAAAAAAAACGTTTTTGTCCAAATTTTTAAGAAATTCGAAAAAAAACTCTTAATGCAATTATTTCCGTAATGACAAATATAAACATTGTGTACTTAAATAATTTTTATCGACGTCCACTTTTGATGGGTATTTTACTACAAAAACCATTTATATACCGCAATTCAAAATGCATATCGTACACTTCGTGATTTTTTCGGGTCAATTGTCAATCGTCCAAATGTGCGTACAGTCGGAAAAATCGTGCAAAAAATTGAGCACAACTCGTATTGCAGAAAATATTGCTGCTGTTCGCTATAGTGTGGCTGAAGAATCGTCCACCTCAACTCGTCGTCATCCCCAAGAAATGCAACTCTCATGCTCGTCGTTGATGATATCGCTTACAAGGTGCAATTGACTCAAGAACTAAAGCCTCTTGACCATTTCAAGCGTCGTCAATCATCAGAATGGTAGCATGGCAACACTGGATGATCGATTTTCAAAGAAAATCATCTTCAGTGATGAGGCACATTTTCACCTCAGTGGATTCGTCAAAAAGTAGAATTGCCGAATTTGGTCGAATGATAATCCAAGAGTGATTGTCGAAAAACCAATGCACCCACAAAGAGTGACTGTTTGGTGCGGTTTATGGGCTGGCGGCATTTTTCCAAAATTAGGCCGGTCAGGCAGTTACTGTGAATGGTGTCCGCTATCATGAGATGAAAACGAACTTTTTATGGCCCGAATTGGAAGATATGGATGTGGAAGATATGTGGTTTCAACAGGGCGATGCCACTTGCCATACAGCTAACGAAACAATGGCTTTTTTCGCGACAAATTCAATGGCCGTGTTATCTCACGTGGTGGCGATGCCAATTGGCCGCTAAGATCATGTGATTTGACATCGTTATGGTTATTTGAAAGAAAAAGTGTACGTCGATAAGCCAGCAACAATTCAAGAGGTAAACGATGAGATAATTCGGCACATTAACGGCA
The DNA here is from genome assembly GCA_949824845.1 of Rhingia rostrata. Classification (NCBI taxonomy): domain Eukaryota; kingdom Metazoa; phylum Arthropoda; class Insecta; order Diptera; family Syrphidae; genus Rhingia; species Rhingia rostrata. The sequence goes on from OX463758.1 coordinate 52,909,457, forward strand.
TAGAAACTCAATTATGCCTCAGCGTCATCGAAAGTTTGGACCATCGGAAGTCCGCCAAAGGACCGCCGAAGTCGCAGCGGCTGTTTGGCCGATATTTTGTTCCGAACATAATTGTACCATACCAATATTATCATAATAAAAAGAAATGACAGTAATTTCCTAAATAATTTGAGTTTTATTCAAAATCAACATCGGCCTTTAAAATTTAACCATCCTTTAGAAAGGATGGTGATTGGGTATTAAACGATCCGCACAGCTGACCGTAGACTTCTTATTGTTTTTTTTTTTTTTTGTCAAACCATAAAAAGAGTTGGATAAACTCTCTGACGCCTCCTTTTTGTGCATCTTTTGGTTTTTTTAAATATAGAATAGGATAGGGTATTTAACTATTCGCATAGCGGATTGTAGCCTTCTAATATGTTTTTTTTATTTAGCAACCGAAATCTTCAGTAAAAACAATTATATGGCAAAAAAAACGTGCCTACGTTTAAATTTATTTTTTTATAAAGAACAATTTAAAGTTTACCAAGTGTTTTTAAAAAAAATGACATTGAAGACCCTGTCACAGTTCTAAATAAAATAGATGGCCTACATATTGTATGATGTAATGATATAACCGAGCTCCATTGTCCAGAAGAGTTCATGTATACCAATCGCAAAAGCAATCCCTAAGACACACAGTCCGGCCTGTCCCAAGACACTTTATTCAAATCGACCATCTCATTTTATTGGATTCAAATGGCCGTACAAATCCACCCGCGCACGTGACTTTATTAATAAAATGTCTCCATCTAAACGGCTGAAGATAGTTCAGGTCAAAATCGTAAAACTGGTAAAGTAACGATCCGACAAAATTGGTGGGACAACACACACTGTCCCCGATTGCTGTTGGCAAGAATATAAATCATCTGACTAAATCCAATTTTAGAACCCATACATTCTCATATTCTTCACAGACCCGTTGTTGACCTAAAAGTTCTGTGTAGGATACGATAACCCTGCATAGTAAACCGAAATAAAACACAACATCTTATGCCGAGAGAAATATGAGGTCAATCTACCTTGGGCTGCAGATGGATATCTATGTGAGAAGTTGCAGTTCCGGTCTCGACACATCTTTGTGCGTATCCTACGAACCGACGAAAGGGTCCTTAATGCCACAAATTTATATTTTTTATATCATTCAGTTGTATATATTTTAAGATCGATTTATTTATTTATTTTTTACGGCACAATTTCAGAGTTCTTTTCTACCTCCTTTCCTGATGCTAAACGGTTTTCTAATAATGGCGTAATGATGTGGAAAAAGATGCGAAAGTTATGATTTTCAACGATCCTTCCATATTTACCAGTCTGAATTTAAACAATGACCTGATTTATGTTTATTTCGAGGGCTTTAGTCAAATGCGAGTACTGTGACTTCAGAAACCCAACGAGAAAAGTCTAACGGGGTCAAATCGGGGGACAATTCACTTTACCTCCACCAGAGGTAACCCTGCGCTCAAATCGTGCATGCAGTATGCCCTTTGTGGCGTTCTATATGTGCCACGTAACGTCATCCTTCTTGAACTACATATCGTCCATATCTTTCAATTCAAGTCAAAGAAAATTGGTTACCATTGATCTGTGGAGCTTGTAGTTGACATTTTCGACGGCCGTACGGTATCGGCCCAAAAATCTGCAACAAACAGTAACTTTTTTGTAGATGCATTGCAACCTGTGAACTTCTTGTGTTTTGCCATGGTCCAAAATCCTGCGATTTTGCTTGTTAACTTAGACATTCATTCAATAGTGCGCCCGTTATAAAAGATGACGAAAAATGGGGTCATCTCCTAAACCAATTCAGCGAACAAACAGCGTTGTCTATGTTCATTAGCTCAGATCTTCTAAGTCAGTTGGATCTTTTACGGGTGCAATTTCAAACCCCTTTGCAAAACTTGACAAGTTGAAGTCTGCGTAGGTGCAGTGCGTTGGACTACGAAGCGCGGGGTTACATTTTCAAATACAACAATTTTTTATATTTTTCTTTTGTACTACCCTACCATTGCGAAAATGGGGCAAAAATCCAAGAATATGAAACTAACACAAGAAGCTTTCAAATTTGAGATTCGGTGTAGGTGTAAAACACAATCGAATGGGGAATTTAGCTTTTGTGCCCTTTATAGGCCCTTAACGCCATTTTTTTTTTAATTTGCGAAAGGCCGAGTTCTATTGCAAGATGGGGAATCGACTGTCTCGAATTCTCCTACACCCTTTTACAGACAGCTAGCGTCGATGGCTTCGGCTGATCTGGGGTTCCATTGACGTACGACTGCTGACTGATTCCTAACCGAAGCGGTAGTCTTGAAGTGTCTCAATCATTTTGATAATAAATTTTCTTTAATTGGACGTTCTGGTAAATCGTGTAACTTGGCATGGAGATCGGGCGTGAGTGAAAACAGCTGCGACAGACACCGCTAAAACAACATGGCTGCCACAGACTATAAACATCTTTTTATAATAATAAGTTTCAAATGCTTTTTTTAGAGAGTGGTTTTTTGAGTAGAGACAAAACTGACATTTTGTGGACAAATCGGGCAACTCTAATGTCATTTGTGACAAATGAACAGCGCTTGGAAATCGTGCAAATTTATTTCGAAAGTAATGGTTCAGCTCGCGAAGTTTACCGCGAGCTCCGTCCCATTTATGGTCGACATAATCGTCCACCAGAGCAATTAATTCGGTTATCCCTGGATCGTTTTCGCACTTCGTTTACTCACCGCACCGAAGAAACAATTGCCGCTGTAGAGAAAAGTGGAGCTTTGTCCATCAACTTGCGCTATCGACCTTGGCTAACAACCTAACAAGATCCAGTTTATGCAATTATTAAAGCCGCGAGACCAGGCAATGAGATAGATCTCGATGCTGATTTCCATCGCAAAATTTCGTTCAGTGATGAGGCTCATTTTTGGTTGAATGGCTACCTCAACAAGCCAAATTGCCGCATGTAGAGTGAAGAGAATACACATGACACCCTTGAGACGCCAGTACATCCACAAAAACGGACTGTTTGGTGTGCTATATGGGCTGGTGGAGTCATCGGGCCATACTTCTTCCGAAATGCTATAGAGTCAGTTACAGTTAATGGAGACCGGCGTAGAGCCATGATAACCGACTATTTTGTTCCCGAATCAGATGGCATGAGATGTGGTTCCAACAAGACGGTGCTACATGCCACACAGTGCACGTCACAATCGATTTATTGAAGGAAACATTCGATGAGCGCATAATTTCGCGAAATGGACCTGTCAATTGGCCACCAAGATCGTGTGATTTGACACCATTGAATTTTTTTTTGGAAGTTATGAGAAGTCGCTCGCCTACGCCAACAAACCAGAAACGTTAGGGGACTTGGAAGCCAACATTCGTGGCGTTATTACCGACAGACGGCTCCAAATGCTCGAAAAAGTGGTTGAAAATTGGACCTATAGACTTGGCTTTATTCGAACCAGCCGCGGCGGCCATATGCCGCAATTACATTTAAGCATTAGTGGCATAAAATTATGCTTCCAACAAATTTAAATTGATGGACATTTAAATGATTTTCTTGTGTTTTATTTTAATTCGAAGTTCTATACATCTAAAAAAAAAAACGCAAGATACAACGAGCGATTTCAAAAATTGCCACAGATTTTCCGAAGCGTAGAGACTTGAAAATGTTCACAGCTACAGAACCTTATTGGCTGCAAGGAACATTCAGCGAAAGACATTGTAGAGATAGTAAGCAAGGTATGCCTTGGCAACTCAATAGCGAAACTTTTTTTAAAAGAGAACATAGAAACAATGCAACGAACGGTGAAATGAAGCCGAATTTCGAAAGTCGGCGTTATTTGTAAAAGCGAAACAACGACGAATTTTGGAATGACAAAGTGAAATAACGCCGCACATTGTTTGGAAAAATAAAGCATCGCTTTTGGAATATCCCTTTTTTTAATTATTCAACTACCATGAATAGGCCTATACATGTTAATTGTAAGTTTCGGTGTAGCTCTATATATATAAAAATTGAGCTTTAAAATATCTGTCGGCGATTCATGCCTTAACGAATTTACCGCTTTTATCCAAACTTTCACATATCTTTATATGGTTTTTGTGAAGTTTCGAAGTTTATCGAAGCCTATATTCAATGAGTTCAAACGCATCAAACTTACAAGGACAAACGTTTTATATGTACGTGTGGCACGATGGTCAGTGTCTTTCTTACTTAAGAGGCGATACAGTCCGGAATGAACCTGGGACCCAACCACCACTTTTACACAATCCTCTCAGGAATCAGATTGAAGAAGTCACATGACAGCGCATCGCCTTGCTTAAATCCTTTTTTGGTATCGAATGTGTCGGTGAGGTCGTTTCCGACCCTGATGGAGCAGCGACAATTCTCCATCGTCATCCTACACAAACGGACGAGTTTGGGCGGTTAACTCAAAAAAGACATAGCTTTGTATAGTTTGTCTGTATGAGGCTTTGAAATCGATGAAAAGGAGGTGTGTATCGATTTGGACTTCTTGGGTATTTTCCAGGATCTGCCGAAGTGGGCAAAATTTGATCGGTTGTGGAGCTTCCTGGCCTTAAACCACACTGATAGGGCCAATCAGTTTGTTGGCAAACGGTTTCAGGCGTTCACATATTACGGCAGAGAGGATCTTGTAGGCGATGTGGAGGAGACTTATGCCTCTGTAGTTGGCGCAGTTTAGAGGGTCTCCTTTTTTGTGGATCGGACAAACGATGCTGAGATTCCATTCTTCAGGCATTCTTCCATACTTTCTTCCGACCAGATTTTGGCTTATGAGTTGGTGGATGTTACTTACCAAGTCATCTCTGCCGGCTTTATAAAGCTCGATGGGAAGGCCGTCGTTCCCGGCAGCCTTATTAAGCTTGGGTTAAAATATTGCTATCCTCACTTCACTCTGGTCGGGTGGTTGAAAGTTTTCGCTGTCGATGCCATATTCGCCGTTAAACAGTCTGCAGAAGTGGTTCTTCCATGTTCTTAGCATCGACTGTGTCTCAACAGGATTGTTCATCTCGACAGGATTCTGTTCGAACCTTGTATCCTTGGCTTCGACGTTTTACACTTTGGTAAAACTTGCGAACATCGTTCCTGGAGTGGCACTTCTCTACATCCTCGAGCTTGTAGGCATTGTTCTTGGCTGCGAGCATCTGTCGGCATTCCTCATCAAACCAGGGGTTCATTGCTGGTGGGCGCTGTTTACAGCGCGCAATTCCTCTTTCTGTCATAGATCCCATGGAAACATATCCATTTGATCTTCATTAGGGAATAGACCGTCATCATACTCGGGGTGGGAAAAACCATTTCCCACGGCACAATCTTAACGGCTAATAAGTTATGCCAGTCGTCTTTGATATCGATAAACGATCATTCTATTATATCGATTACATTCGATCTGTTTTAACGATCGTGAAAACATTCAAACACATTTACATTACATTTGTTATCATACCACCCATAACATAGACAAATAATTTAGCTAGGTATACCTAAAATTATATGGATCTACTCAAAATCGCTAGCCGATTAGATTTAGGTATAACTGTCCGTACGTCACAAGTCTTTTGGCCTTAAATTTTGAGTTAGATTGTTGAAATCTGGTACATGTTATCTTCATTGCTCCTAGCAGAACAAATGTAAAAAAAAATTAAAACCCGCTCACAAACACGCCCACTTTTTACAAAAAAAAACAACATGGTTCAGAATTTTGAAAAAGTGTCTGAATAACATATTTCGTTTAAATAAAGTTTTTGTCACGCCCACTTTTTGGGGACGCTTTTATTCAAAAAACGATTCTTAATCAAATTGAAAAGAAATTCGAAAAAAAACTCGATGTAAAAACGCAAAAACCCACGCCCACTTTTTGGTTCGTTTTCGTTTTGACATAAAGTTTGTAACATAGACAAATAATTTCGCTAGATAAATGTAACTCAAAGTATATGGATCGACTCAGAATCGCTATCTGAGTTGATCTAGCCATGTCTGTATGTCACCGATTTTTGGGCCTTAAATTTTGAGCCAGATTGTTGAAAATATGTACATGGACGGTCTATCCGACGAAGCAGAACAAGTGTAGATATTTTCAAAATCCGCCAATAGATACGCCCACTTAAAAAAAAACGTTTTTTTTTTGGTCAGACGATACGAAATTCTGAAAAAGTGTCTGAAGAACATATGTACCTATATCCTAATATCTATATTTCGTCCATACAAAGTTTTTTGCCACGATCTGTTTTTGGGGCGTTTTTCAAAAAAAAAAAAAACGTTTTTGTCCAAATTTTTAAGAAATTCGAAAAAAAACTCTTAATGCAATTATTTCCGTAATGACAAATATAAACATTGTGTACTTAAATAATTTTTATCGACGTCCACTTTTGATGGGTATTTTACTACAAAAACCATTTATATACCGCAATTCAAAATGCATATCGTACACTTCGTGATTTTTTCGGGTCAATTGTCAATCGTCCAAATGTGCGTACAGTCGGAAAAATCGTGCAAAAAATTGAGCACAACTCGTATTGCAGAAAATATTGCTGCTGTTCGCTATAGTGTGGCTGAAGAATCGTCCACCTCAACTCGTCGTCATCCCCAAGAAATGCAACTCTCATGCTCGTCGTTGATGATATCGCTTACAAGGTGCAATTGACTCAAGAACTAAAGCCTCTTGACCATTTCAAGCGTCGTCAATCATCAGAATGGTAGCATGGCAACACTGGATGATCGATTTTCAAAGAAAATCATCTTCAGTGATGAGGCACATTTTCACCTCAGTGGATTCGTCAAAAAGTAGAATTGCCGAATTTGGTCGAATGATAATCCAAGAGTGATTGTCGAAAAACCAATGCACCCACAAAGAGTGACTGTTTGGTGCGGTTTATGGGCTGGCGGCATTTTTCCAAAATTAGGCCGGTCAGGCAGTTACTGTGAATGGTAACTTTTTATGGCCCGAATTGGAAGATATGGATGTGGAAGATATGTGGTTTCAACAGGACGATGCCACTTGCCATACAGCTAACGAAACAATGGCTTTTTTCGCGACAAATTCAATGGCCGTGTTATCTCACGTGGTGGCGATGCCAATTGGCCGCTAAGATCATGTGATTTGACATCGTTATGGTTATTTGAAAGAAAAAGTGTACGTCGATAAGCCAGCAACAATTCAAGAGGTAAACGATGAGATAATTCGGCACATTAACGGCATAGAAACTCAATTATGCCTCAGCGTCATCGAAAGTTTGGACCATCGGAAGTCCGCCAAAGGACCGCCGAAGTCGCAGCGGCTGTTTGGCCGATATTTTGTTCCGAACATAATTGTACCATACCAATATTATCATAATAAAAAGAAATGACAGTAATTTCCTAAATAATTTGAGTTTTATTCAAAATCAACATCGGCCTTTAAAATTTAACCATCCTTTAGAAAGGATGGTGATTGGGTATTAAACGATCCGCACAGCTGACCGTAGACTTCTTATTGTTTTTTTTTTTTTTTGTCAAACCATAAAAAGAGTTGGATAAACTCTCTGACGCCTCCTTTTTGTGCATCTTTTGGTTTTTTTAAATATAGAATAGGATAGGGTATTTAACTATTCGCATAGCGGATTGTAGCCTTCTAATATGTTTTTTTTATTTAGCAACCGAAATCTTCAGTAAAAACAATTATATGGCAAAAAAAACGTGCCTACGTTTAAATTTATTTTTTTATAAAGAACAATTTAAAGTTTACCAAGTGTTTTTAAAAAAAATGACATTGAAGACCCTGTCACAGTTCTAAATAAAATAGATGGCCTACATATTGTATGATGTAATGATATAACCGAGCTCCATTGTCCAGAAGAGTTCATGTATACCAATCGCAAAAGCAATCCCTAAGACACACAGTCCGGCCTGTCCCAAGACACTTTATTCAAATCGACCATCTCATTTTATTGGATTCAAATGGCCGTACAAATCCACCCGCGCACGTGACTTTATTAATAAAATGTCTCCATCTAAACGGCTGAAGATAGTTCAGGTCAAAATCGTAAAACTGGTAAAGTAACGATCCGACAAAATTGGTGGGACAACACACACTGTCCCCGATTGCTGTTGGCAAGAATATAAATCATCTGACTAAATCCAATTTTAGAACCCATACATTCTCATATTCTTCACAGACCCGTTGTTGACCTAAAAGTTCTGTGTAGGATACGATAACCCTGCATAGTAAACCGAAATAAAACACAACATCTTATGCCGAGAGAAATATGAGGTCAATCTACCTTGGGCTGCAGATGGATATCTATGTGAGAAGTTGCAGTTCCGGTCTCGACACATCTTTGTGCGTATCCTACGAACCGACGAAAGGGAGGGAGGAAGTCGTAGTCGACAACTGAATATAGTTTTATAATGAACTTGTTTACAATAATTTGATTTTCTTCTGAATGGAAAGGAGGAGAATGGCTTTTGGCCATGAATAAGGATTTGTATACGGTAAGCCTTGAAAATATGATCTAGGTGGAATATTGAATGAAGAAAAATGTAATTTCATGGAAACGAACAAGCAGAGATTATGCAGGTCTGTGGTAGGAAAATGTGCTTCCTTTTCTGAACTTAAGATAATTAAGTTCATGCTTGTCGACATTTTTATTGTGACAAATGGCACGGGGGTGTTTGTAGGTGTGCTTTTGGTTGTGTAAGTTTTATTTGGGTTATAAAATCTTAGTGTAGATAAAGCAAAATGTACAGAGTTTTTCAATTAACATCCGAACATCACGACATATTGGTACAAGACACAGAAGTAGCAAACGTATTAAGTTGCTTGAATGTCAAACAAACACCCGATGCTGATGGTATAAGAACAACAGACCTAAAAGCAAACCATGAAAGGTTCGTTGTTTTGCTAATAAAAGTCGACCAAACCTAAGAACCTGAAAGGAGCCATTTCAAAGCCGATTTTTAAACGCATTATCGAGAAACGTGATGGGTGGGTGTTGTAGAACGAGGGTAGACTCCGATTGGCTTTGACATGGCAATGCATAGTGGTTGTAACTCTTACTATACATGAAGTGCTTATTTTTAACTTCCAAGTGGTAACCATCTGGTATTGGTCTCAACCAACCAGATTTGACTTGCTTAACGATAAGCGCGATAACACAACGAAAAACAGCAAAACTATAAACAGTCAGGTTAGAGTGGCACGGAATGAATACCCGTCCTGCTGTCCCAGACGAACCTAGACAAGATGCTTAGATTCGGACAACTGGTTGTCTAGGAATTTCAAGGTTTAGTCAGGCCCCTTGAACAGAGTTGGTCGCGGATGAACCTAAAGGCCAACGGCAGCGCTCAATCCCGTAGTGGTTACTGATGGCTCCGCATCCTAGAGGTATCAAATAAATTGGAACTGGCCCTCCACGTTGGGGTTGGAAAAACAAGACTTGCGAAGCAACCAATAGCCTCGGACGGGACTGATTTTATTGTTGACGACCCCGCCTAAAAGGAAAAAGGACGCTGATAACGGCGTTTGTATCTGCATCTGGAATGTGAGAACATTAAACAGGAAATGTGCACAACTAGCGAAAGCAATAAACTGCTACAAATCAGACATTACTGCCATCCAGGAAATACGATGGGATGACCGGGTCAAAAATAGGATGAAAAACTGTGGCATCTACTACGGATAGTGTTGTAGTGAGCAGAAACAGCAACTATTCGGATGCGGATTTGTTATAAGTGCAAGACTTAGGCAAGAAGCCTTATGTTCCCAAGACATTAGCGAACGCATAGTAACAATCCGAATCAAGGCCGAATTCGCCGACTTAAGTTTGATATGCGCTCACGCCCCAACGGAGGAAGAAGATGATATAGCTTCTACGAGCTCCTTGACAAAACCTATGAGAGTCTGAACGATGCCAACAAGCCATTAGATCAGCCACAACTGATGTAATAGGTTTCTCACCCCCACCAACGAGAAACCCCTGGTTTGATGGGGAATGCCGATACATGCTCGCAGCCAAGAACGACGCTTACAAGGCTAAGCTGCAGGTGAGGACGAGAGCTGAAATTGAGCACTATGGGCAGAGAAGAAGAAAAGAACACCGGCTTTTCAGAAAGAAGAAAAAGAGTAAGAAAAACGCGCGATCGCCGATATAGAGAGGAACAATGTTTGCAAGTTTTATCAAAGTGCAAAAGTCAAAGCTAAGTATACAAGGCTCGAAATATCGTAGTTGAGACACAGTTGATGCTGAGGATATGGAAGAACCACTTAAACTGTTAAACGGCGATGACGAACAACATTCCGCTAACAGGCAGAACAAACCATTCAATATTGTCAACGAGAGCGACCACTGCCAACCACCCGACTTAAAAAGCCAACCACCCGACGTGAGTAAAGTGAGGATAGCAATATTTAAACTCAAGCTTAGTAACGCTGCCGGAAATGACAGCCTTCCCACTGAGCTTTAAAAAGCATGCGGAGATGATTGGTAAGAAACATCCACCAACTTATATGCCAAATCTGGTCGGAAAAAGTATGACTGGAGAATGGAACCGCAGCATCGTTTGTCCGATCCACAAAAAAGGAGACCCTCTAAACTGCGCCAACTACAGAGGCATAAATCTCCTCAACATCGCCTACAAGATCCTATCTGAAGTAATATGTGAACGCCTGAAACCGTTTACCAACAACCTGATCAACCCTTATCAGTGTGGTTTTAGGCCAGGAAAGTCCACAACCGATCAAATTTTTCACACTTCGGCACATCTTGGAAAAAAAAGCCAAGAAGTCCAATTCAATGCCCAGCACCTATTTTTCGATTTAAAAAGCCGAATACGACAGCATTTACAGAGACGAACTATACAAAGCCATGCCTAGTCTTGGTATACCGCTCAAACTCGTCCGTTTCTGTAGAATGACGATGGAGAATTCTCGCTGCTCGATCAGGGTTGGAAACGACCTCACCGAGCCATTCGATACCAAAAAAGGACTTAAGCAAGGCAATGCGCTGTCATGTGACTTCTTTAATTTGATTTTTGAGAGGATTCCGAGCCTACAACAGAGGCACAATTTTCCAGGAATCGGTGCAACTAGCATAGGCTGACGATATTGACATCACTGGTAGGACTCAACGTGATGTCATAGCCTTGTTTGCTAGTATAGAGAAGGAAGCGGCAAAAATGGGCTTAGCAGTAAATAAGGGCAAGGCGAAGTATATGCTGTCAACACGTAAGGACACACAACATGTGTGCAAGGCCATATTCTTTTGACACTCTGATCTGCATATTTGAGAAATTGCAGGCAGTATTACTCTTGGATATTTATCAGGCTTTCGGAAGAAGTGTTGCAGTGAAAAAACGTCGGTATTGTAACTTTCGGGATTTGAACCAGGGACCTCACGCTTAGTAGTCCAACGCACTAACAACTAGGCCACTGCTCCCATGTAGTTTTCCATTTTAATTGTTGTATCCAGATTCTTAGAAGACGTTTCTTAACTTTAAATGCTTAAGAATTTGGTAAGATTACATTTTATAACGAACCCCCTGTATGTAGTCCTCTAAGAAAACTTACAGAATAGAGCACCCTTATACATTTATCTCTTGAATATCAAAGCAAGTAACCAGAATTTTAAAGAAAAATAAGTCCCCATTTAAACAAATCGCTTGTCAAATTATAGTTTAGTCATCAATTCTGTCCAAATCCATTAAAAGCAAACAAGCTAAGCAGGTATCCGGTGGTTGTAACTCCGACTACACATCCAAAAATTCTTACAGTAGCCATAGACATAGTACCACTTTTGACATTTACCATCTCTCCAAACATGTGAGTTAATGTATCCACTCGTCTGGGAGCACAATCCTTCCACAACTCTGTGGCCATAGCTTAGGGGTGGGCCAATTTGTGGGTAAAAGGAACTTTCACTTGATACCTGTAAGCCTACAAGAGCCTGTGTTATACACGATAAAAGTGCGCCAATGGTGTGTGTCATCCATTAATCTTTTCATATTCTCGTACGAGTACACATGTAGAAGAAATCCCTGGTTTCTTGTTGTTGTCTGCACCCAACCCATTGCCAACCGAATGAAGTACCATACATAATGGCACAAAATGATCAGAGGAGACGGAACGTTTAACATCAAACCAATTAGATGGAAAGGAAAAACCACACGGCAGCTGCTGCACGGTACTTGGAAACTAAATCATGTTCACTTGAGTTCATATTGCGGATGGTGTATTAGCCTCAAGGAGAAGTGAAATCCTACTCCTGAAAGGATACCTTTTAGTGTAGAACAGCAGCTGCCAGAGTTAGGCGAGATTTCAATTATTCATCATTAGCTGAAGACTTCTCAGGGCAAGCTCGTGCGCGCATCTTGAAACGATATTGCATTTGATTGCGTGTCTGTCGTGAGTTTCAGTGAGGTAGTCACGTCATATTGCGCTGGGATAGCATCACTCCAGCGTTATGTGTGGATGGTTCATAATATCTTATCAAGTGTATCCACTAGATACATGACCTAAATATTCAGTGGGTTACTCCAGTACAAAGCGGGCTTATATTGATAATTCCGCTCTTGCACGTTTAATTTTCCCAGGAATTTACAAAAAGTAAACTGAAGTTTACAGGATTCTTCAAGTGTTTGTGAAATTTTGAAATTTTTAGATAAGTTAAACTGATAGCCTTGATAATGACGTGGTTAACGATTAAAATCTAAAAAGGTCCTTATCTGCTTATATTACTAATTGAACCAACGGTGGTTACAAATACAAATATCGTCGGCTTAGTGAAAAAACCTCGTAACTCCAAAGTTTGAAATTTTTCAGAAACGAAAGTTTCTTTTTAAGCCCAGCTTTTTAATTAACGGTATTATTTTAAATTCTAAATTAATACAAAAATCGAAGGTTTTTGGACAAAACCCGGCTACGTATATTTATTTTGCAGGATTTACGATTTTTTGTCATTTCAACTGTAAGTGCCTGGCAAAGCCTGGTAGCACTAGCCATCAAAAATGGAGTTACAGGGTATTCTTAATAATTCCACGATATGTATAAAATTGTAAGCGCGTGTGTACTTTTTGCACAATGTAGGGCTGGGTTACGATAAGCTTTTATTGACAATTGAAATTAACCCGAAAGAGTTCGCAGATCATTCCCAGAGGAGGGCCATTAATGTCTTACTCCGGCTGGAAATCGAATCATACCTTCTCCACGGCATCGCATCATTGAGCCCGTCAGTGATTCAATTGGGAATTTAGTTATTTTAATCATCTTACTACAACTTGTTAGAAACTTAACATAGTCGATACGGTACTTTAAAGCATTATTTTTGATTTAGTCCCGAGACTAATACTTAAGTGGCGCTACAGCCAATATAGGCCCGGCATTAAGCCAACTTTTATATTCCTAGCCATCATAACCATCCAATGAATAGTTTTTGACAAGGCTTATGTCACTTTATAACTCGAAGGTCTAGTCGTGGAAATTGTTTAGTCATTACAAACGGGACGGAATAAATTCGAAGAATTTTGAAATCGAAATGACTAAGGATTTCTTTATCCGCTTTTGATATGGCCCATGGTTCAGAGCCGTAATAAAGGGCCGAGACTTTCAGTGACTTTTTTGTTGGCAGCGCATACTTAGTCTAGTAATAGATACAAAATAGGAACTTTTACCGTATCCTTTTCAGCTTCTCGTTTGGTCCTACCTATGATGTCAATCACCCTTATCGAGGTATCCCTTCTAAAACAAATTTTCTCCGATTTGTTCGATATCGGCGAATTTTGTACCGAGGTATCCGTTTGGAATTTGCATTTCGAGCAGATCTTCCGACGAAATGCATCGCGCACGAAGACTTAATGCGTTAGGTGAACCATATTTGACAGCTCCTAGTTGAGTTTATTCGGAAGTTCTCCGACGAAAAATTCTTGCGGAATTCTTACGAAAACAGAATCCACCCCTAAACTGACTAAAATAATAAATAAAATTATTTTGTGTCTTACTAGAAAAAAAAACGACAACAACCAACAAGAAAAATTTGTTTAAATATTTTTCGCTCACTTTCCACGTTTATAAAATGGCACAACTGACAGATTGCGAAACATACGCGACTGTATGCTTCATTTATTTTGTTCCGGAACAGATACTTCGATGGTAAACTGAGTTCCGACCGGAACTGACATTCGTTTCGGAAGTGTTTTGAACGGATACATCGATAGAGCTTAATATCTTCGTACCACAACGCAGCTTTGTTGTGTTAGCTCCGGAGTTTTGCACAATCCTCTCAAGAATGATGATACAAAATTCACATGATCATGGTCAGCTAGGCTAAATTCTTGTTTTGGTATTATTTTTTCGGCGTCAGATCATAGCTGTTTTCCGATGTGTGTACATCTTTCACGAGGTCGGGACCTCCTATTCTATTCCGAATCCGAACGGATAAGTTGAGATAAGCATTATTGACAATCGATACTATTCCGATGAATTGTCCGCTGGGATTCGAAAGAAGCCCTTTTGAGAGGTAGTTCTTCGCAATAACCACCGCACAAGTGCACTCCTTTAGTTCGTCCCTACAAAATTCTGTCGTATGCGGCTCCCGAAACATGAAGGTTTGATCACTCTTGGACTTTTCTGGCCTAAAGTGAAACTGATAAGGCACGACCAGGTTGTTGGTTAACGGTTTCAGGCGTTCGCATATAAAGGCAGATGTGATCTTATAGGCGATGTAGAGAAGACATATTCCTCTATGGTTAACGAAATTTAAACGATGCTGAGGTTTTATACCCTTTTTTCTGATCAAATTGAGCTTATGAGTAAGTGTATGTTACTTACCAAATCACCTCCACCGGCTTTATGAACCTTGACTGCAAGTCCCTTATTTTCAGCAGTCATATTTAACTTTAGTTTATATATGATATCCTCAACCCGGTCGGGTGGTTGGTAGTTTTCGCTGTCATTGCCAATGCTGAATGTTTCGTTCTACCTCACAGCGTCGTCACTGTTAAGCAGTCTGCAGAAGTTTTCCTTGTTCATCTAGACAGTATTCTGTTGGCGCCTTGTATCCCTGACTTAGACGTTTGTCAACAACAATCCTGGAGTGACACCTCTCTATATCCCCGATGGTGGGCTTTTCTTGCTCTTTTTTCTTCTTTCTGAAAACCCGGTGTTCTTCTCTTCTTTTTTGAGTACAGAGCTTAATGGTGGCTATCGTCTTCACTAGCAGCGATTGTCTTCCCAAGCAGCTTCGTCCTGTAGACCACGTTTTTGGCAGCTAGCATCTCTCAGCTTACTTCATCCAAATGAGGGTTTCCTGCTAGTGGAAGCGAGAAACCTTGAACATCAGTTGTGGTTGATCTTATGGTTTATTGACATGATCACCTTTGGAATTCGACATGCTGGTGATATGCCATATGGTGTTAATCAAGAAGTTAAGGTACATGCATTTCTGCAATGGACTTTGTGGTCTCTGGAGATTTTCGCATTTGTTGTGGTTATTGTGGCGTGGTGGATAACCGAATGCTTAGCAAGGATGCAACTAGGTAGTGGTTCGTGTTGATGTTAGCCTCTCGGAATGATCAGACATCCAAAATCCTGAATATGTGCCTCGTGTCTATTGACCAATTTGATCGACCGTTTGTTGATATGGAAATCGCTATGTTTCGGAGCGAAGCCAATTATCCTCAGTTTGTTGTCAGAAATGGTGTTGTGTAAGCTGTGTTTTTCGATGATACTACTAATGATGTATTATTTTCCTAGCTAGGCATTGAAAACGACCAACATGCTTATAATCATAAAGCCGCTCAATTATTGTCGAGGAGCTAGTAGAAGCAGTTTTTGATAATGTCATCTTTTTTCTACATCAGAACATGAACGAATATAAGCCTTAAATGCAATTGATGCCGATTTTTTCAATGCATTTTCTGATGTGTTCGAAAAACAAAACGTCTTGCACAAATAAAGCAGACATTACTACCACCCATAAGATATGATGGTTTTGCTCGGCCAAAAGGGCGATTTAAAATTGTGACATATACTACAATCCCAATTATATCGGACGGAATCAGCGACTTAGTGTGGACCCAAACAGTCGCTGATTCTGTAGTAGATGCCACCATTTTTCATCGGCCGACCTAAATCATCATATTTCATGGATGGCAGTAATGTCTGCTTTGTAGCAGCTTATGGCTGCTATGACATTCGTGTTTAACAATACTTTTGGAATTTAACATGCTTTAAATGAGCATTTCAGTCTTTTCTGGCTTGTTCGAACTTTTTTCGGCTTTGCTCTGTTAGGTTGTATCGGGTTTTTCAACAGGGACGCTACAAAAGTTGAGCGACAGGGACAGCAAACGACGCCATATTTTTCACCGCACTTTTGACCTTTTCCTTCAGTAAGGTTTGCCATTTCATTATGGAAAGATATACGATCCAACAACGAGTCGAAGTTATTAAAATTAACAACCGAAATTCGGAGTCAGTGGCCTCAACGTTAAGAGCGCTACGTTCAATTTATGGTCGTCATAATCGTCCTAGCAGATCAACAATTGAGCGTCTAGTGGAAAAATTTGAATCCACAGGCACAGTACAAAATGTTTCCGTGCCAGTGAGACAAAGAATTGCCCGTAGTGTCGAGAATATTGCTGCCGCTGAGGCTTCAGTTGAAAAAAGCCGAAATGTGTCTCTTACACGTCGTTCTCAAGCGTTGGGCATCTCTGTGACGTCGTTGTGGCGAATTTTGCGAAAAGGTCTTGGCCTACATCCTTACAAGATTAAATTGACGCAAGAAGTGAAGCCGCTTGACCACCAGAAGCGTCGTATATTCGTGAATTGGGCTGAGCAACAACTTGGAAATGATTCGGATTTTCATCGAAAAATCATCTTCAGCGATGAGGCTCATTTCTGGCTAAATGTCTTCATCAATAAACAACATATGCGGTATTGGTCAGGCAACAATCCACACGTACTCCATGAGTCATCATTGCATCCCGAAAAAATTACGGTTTGTTGTGGTTTATGGGCCGTTATTGGGCGTCATTGGGCCGTACTTCTTTCGTGATGATCAAGACCGGCACGTTACTGTGAATGGGAATCGCTACCGTTCAATGATAACCGAATATTTTTGGCCATTGGATGATATGGACTTCGAGGACATGTGGTTCCAACAGGATGGTGCCACAAGCCACACAGCATATGCCACAATCAATTTATTGGAAGCCAAGTTTGGAGAACGTGTTATCTCGCGAAATGGTCCAGTCGCTTGGCCGCCTCGGTCATGCGATTTGACGCCGTTAGACTATTTCCTGTGGACGTCAAGTCTATGGTCTATGCCAACAAGCCAGTGACGATTGATGAACTTCGCACGAATATCGAACGTGAAATTGGAGTATTATCGGCCGATTTATGCTTGAAAACCTTCGAAAATTGGGTTCACAGGGTGGGTGGTGGGTGGTGGCCATGCAAATGAAATCGAGTTCCAAACATAATGGCATCGAACGTATTTTCACAGGAATAAAGAATTTCATTGATATCCAAAGTTTTTGTTTTATTTAAAAAAAAAACATTTGTAGCGATTTAGAATCGAAAGTTAGTCTCCCTCAAGCTGATAGCTTTTTTGCAGCTCAAGTCATCCTTTTACCTCATACCAATAAGAATGATGTTTGATATCATATCAGCAGCAGCATCCATGTCACTAATAAGGAAACAGTGACCTTGCAGCGATTGCTCGACATTTCTCTTTCAGAACTCGAAGCGGTTCGATGTGAAAGCACTCTAAGGCTCCCCATAAACTTTGTCATCGCTTGACGTCCTTGCATCACCAGCATATCCAATTTAGCAAATTCATTGACTTGGAACTTAATTTTGCACGCAGTTACCGTTGCATTGAAAGACACCACCATCAACGAGATACAATTTAAAAATTGAAAATGTATCTCCAACTCCGCTGCGAAGTGGATAATTATTCGTCCTTGCATTATGCTCTTTGCAATTGAATGGTTTCACACCCCGATTGCAGCACAATATCGAGACCTGCACGGACTTCTTTCACCACACACACACTTTTGCCATGCTTCAGCAGTAATTACACCTTCGACAGGCCCGTGCCTTCATGGCACATTGGATACTTAATATCGTTTCACGGGTGCGGATAGTCAAGAGCAATCTTATTAAATGACTGACGATAAATTAATGCTGCCCCCTGAACATATATTTCCTCTCTCATGTCCTTTTTCCCGTTCAGATGTTCCTGTTCGAAAGTGAGATCATCGGGAGCCGGTTCAAAGTTTTTATTTTTCGAATGAACGAAGTTTTCCTTAATTCGAAGCCAAATTGTTGTTTGGAGTGGAGCACACAGTACACACAGTGACTGAGTGAGGCGCCATCGATTTGGGGCCACTATGTGTAGTGTCCTGTGACCCTTGATGGTCGCTTTTCCTTTTTGTAAATAGGTACGTACTAAATAAAAAGTTTGACAATTATTTTCAAATATAATTTTTCGGTTGGTTGTGCTGCCGAAGCAATTTGCAAATTACAAAGGATATGTAGGATTTAACCTTGTCAGTGGACAGTGGGCAAGTCATTTGTATGCATTTACAAATTACTATTGCAATTGACAGTTTTAGTGGACAAGTTGGCAGAAAGTATGTCTGAATGGATGAAACTTATTCTCTGGGACAGAGGTTTTCTATTCAATTGTGTTCATGTGGACGGAATTTAGAAAATACTCGTTTTTTTGTGGCTCTTTTGGGTCTTAATAGAAAAAGTTTCGAATTCTGAGAATTGGAATAAGGACTTTTTTTAAATGAATCCTGATACATTGTATGTAAGATGGGGAAGTAATGAAAATATTAATATATGGTAGTGGAGTCAATAATGTGTTGGTCTTTTGCTGGTTGGGTGCTAGAGACTCAGCGACGTTAACATTGACAATGTCCAGAAGATGTGATTTTGACTACACATCTATTTTGCTCACTTTATATTCCAGTAGTTACCTTCGCACACTATGGTCTCATCCAACCAGACTTGAAATGCTAAGCTTAAAAGTGCGAGTTTTGACGAAAAAAAAAAATTGCAACACCATACAAATGGTTGTCAAAATGATTGGCGGAGAATGTCCGTCCTGCTGTGCTTAGACCAAAAAATGGGGATGTGCACCTTTGGGGTTCTCGATTTGGGCAAACTAATCACGGAAAAAACCGATGTAACCGAGAAAACAAGAGTCACTAAAAGACATGTCGTCACACTCAAACACCTATGCCTTTCTCAAAACAAAACACGAATTTTTGGCGCAACATTCTCATTAGTACACAGGGAGCTTTCTCACAACCATTCATGTGTGTGTGTACTTGTTGCACGACGGAGGGACCTTCCGGTTTATGCCGGCTCCGAATGGCGAATTTGAAATAAGAATCTCTTGACAATTGATAATATTCGGATGATTTGTCAGCTCATCACGAGATGAGGGCCAATCTAAAATCATTTAGGTGTTGCTACGGACTCAGACCTGCAGTTCTTGGAACTAGCCATCGCGCCACTGAACCCGTCTGAGCCTAAAAAATTCCTAGATAGAGTCAACGGTGGTGTCTAACCTCACCTAGAGGGAACAAAGTTAGCTTGAGCTGGTGGGTTGATGAGGTAGGTGTGTACTTAGGTCAAGATTGTGACTTGGTGTTGCTTTGCAAAAAGTTAGAATCTGAGTATCTGGCTGACCAGTCAATATCTCCATTTTTTTACAGCACATGACCAGGGTATTTTTGTTGTAGAAACTGTACTGATTGATTGGTTTCTAGAGGAAAAACGCAGTGTAGAATGGGCCATATACTTTGAATCTCTAACCAAGTATAACCTAGAGATTATAAGAGCTAAACGAGAATCATGATAAAAGTTCTGCCAGCATCCCCCTAATACTCGAAGCAGGTCTAGTATCCACAGAATTCTATCAAAACAGCAAACTGATCAAATCGGATTAATGAAAAACATTGATGGGACCTATACGGAAAAGGGCTTACAAATGGTTGTGGCGTTACAGCTCATAGCCGAAACCCGCTTCCCAAACCACATAACAACACCAAACTCACATGAGTTTTTACTTGAGAGCAGAGTCAATAGACCAGCAAAGCAGGTGGCCATGGCTCAGAGGAATGCGTAGTTGACTGCTAAGCCAAACGCTGCGGGTTCAAGCCCCAGCTTCGGCAGCATTTGTTTTCTACGAAAATTGCCAGCTTATCTGAGGCCACCTGTGCGATAATCTGAGACAATATAAATCTATGTCTCCTCTTCTGTGTCACTTAGGTTTATGTTATATGTCTTTCCTTCTTTGTGTCTATCTGTCTCTCTCTCTGTTGTATTAATGTCTTGATCTGTCCCAGCCGATGGCCTCAGCGCCAGTGCTGTAATGTGTCTGTAGTTCGATGCGTTCATGTGCGAATTACTGTGATGTCAATGTCAATGTTCCTAAGGTTCTTATTCTTAATTGACTGAGCCCTGGGCTGTTGGGTACAGAAAGTGGATGGTATCCTCGTGTATTTCTTCAACACCGCATCCTCCACATGGTCATCATATATAAAATTTTTAGTTTGTGGCTTTTTGAGATTTTGACTGCTCCTCCTCTCGTTCTGATCTGTCAAATCACCCGAGAAGTATCAATTGTCAAGAAAAACTTATTTCAACTTAGCCGTCCAGAGTAGGCATAAAACAGGAGGTCCCACCATCTCAACTAAAAGAATCACACACGCACACATGAATGGATCTCGGCCCTGGGTACAAACGAGCATGTTTCGCCAAAAGTTTGTATTGTAGTCCATTTATACTAGTTTCGGAACAGACTTCAGACTTCTTTGAAGTTTTTTGTGGGTTCTGGCTTTTTCATACTCAGGCAACATCCTTTTTGATATTCCACAAGTGGGGAGGGAGTTCCACTTGTTTTAGGCGATATTCAGTGTCTTCTGACCTACCAGTGGTTTAAGGTCACATAGTGGCAGTTTGACAGACTGGTCTGCCTAATCAATGCTGGAGGCAGATCATTTTCTGTTCGTAAGTAATTTCGTTACCCTGTATGCCTCTTATCCGGGGACCCAGCAATGCTTAACATTATGTTGGACGGTAAAAACATTAAGCACTTCAGGACATCGCTTCACAAGCTTAGTTTTCATTTCGACAGCAGAGATTGTTTTTTTTTTGCATCCTGACTGTCAATGAAGATGGTGATATCGCCAGCATTGTGGTTGCTTTCAAGTTCCGCTGTTGTAAAGGGCGGTTACGACTCCATGACCTTTCGTAAAGGCATGTTGGTCCGAATATATACCTTGGGGGTTGAGCTTGTCACGAATATGTTAGAACAAAGTGAACAACAGTGAGTAAGTCACAAGCCCCTGAACAGAGGTATTGGTAGATAAGCCGAACGGCCAACAGCTGCGCTCAATCCTGAAGTTGATACTATACTGAAGACCCCGTAGGGTATCTTATAAATTGGAACTGCCCGTCCAGATTCTCTGTTTGCGTAAGCTACTCAATCACGGAAAACCCCTTTTATTACGAAGGAGCTAATTGCTTCGTCGATGATAAACGAAAACGAGGAGAACGAGTTTCGTGTCTTCACCTGGACCAAACTTTCACCAAATCTTCATACTTCGGCAGATCCTAGGAAATCCTCAAGTCTAAATCGATACTCACCACCTGATGATTAACACGCATCTACTCCATTGATAGAGACGAACTATACAGAGCCATGTCTATTTTTGGTTTATCGGCCAATTTCGTCCGTCTCTGCAGAATGACGATGAATAGTACTCGCTGCTCCTTCAGGGTTGGAAATGAGCTCACCGACACATTCGATACCGAAAAGATTTGCGCAAGGCGATGCACTGTCAGGCGACTTCTTTAATCCCATTCTTGAGATGATTGCGCAAAAACTGCCGAGCGAACACCAGAAACACAATATTCCATAATTCGGTGCAACTAAAAGCATACGCGGACTATATTGACGTCATAAGTCGGATTCATCGTGATGTCATAGCTACGTTTTCTAGTATAGAGAATGAAGCGGCAAAAAGGGGTTTAGTGATATTTACTCTGGCAATAGCTTCGCATTAGAAATTAAAAGTTTTAATCATTCCAACCGATGTTTCCTCAAGCTTAGAAGACAATTTATTAGTAAAGCACTGACTCGAGCTACTAAATATCCTAGTCCTGCTCTACGGCGGTGGAGCATGAACTATATCAAAAGCGTATGAAGAGATCATTGTGTCGTTTTAAATCTTCGGTCCCGTTTGGGTTGACGGGCTATGGAGACGAAGATTTAACCACGATATATACGAACTGCAGAATGAAAGACTCACTTAATTACATACTTATCGGGTAAAGAGTCTCTGCCTGAGATTCTGCGGCCTTCCATCCTCTACGATCCCTGGCACGTTGCTTTCAGTTGTCCACACCAAGCGCTCTGGCAGCTGCAATGTCTTGTTCTTTGAAACGGAGGTTCGATCTTCTAGAATCTGGGGGCTGGGATTCGAAGATCCTTTTAGCTGTAGCACTATTATCCATTAGATCGATGTGGCTGAGCCAACGTAGTCGAAGTGTTTTGGCTTTTTGGATTAAGGTTCGCGGTTGTATCTTCTCCTCCAAATGCACTCCTCGCGCACAGGACCAAAAACGGCATACCCCCAATGAAAACAAAAACTCCGCACTGGACGCTTAAGATGGCTAGCACATGCAGAGGAAGATTTCCCCTTAACGGTCTCTGTTACTGTTTATGTTTTAGAAATTTTTGTTCGGCTTATGACGTTCAAGGAGCGCCCGGATATATTGCTCGCATATGTTCTGACTTAGAGCATTGGGATGAAAAATTAAATTAGTTGACCTGTTCTCACATTGCTGGAATGGATCTTCCACATCGAACAAAACAAGGAAATTGTAAAAGACGACATTTGAAGGGAGAGTTGTCTTGTACCTCGGTTATGTAAATTCAAATTATGATGTTTCTGGACTTCTATCTTTCACAGGAACAACAATTCCTGAACCAAAGATAGAAATCCAGCATTGATGAAACTGGCGTCACTTTTTCAAAGAGATTTTGAAAAGTTTGTTAAAAGGACCAATAAGTGCCATCACTGCATGAGGTGGAAATTTATCGACCAACGTGTTCCATTTATTACCTCCTGTCTACAGTCTTTATTGTAATAAGAACACCAGATCCGCCGAGTTTTTTTATGTTTCAAATGTGTCCTAATGTGACTCCCTTAGCTTTTTCATCAAGATAACAACCACATCCATAAGAAGAAGAAAACGCATGAGAAGCTTACAATTCTTCACGCTTGCATGTCTCAAAAAAAAAAGTTCAAGTAAAGCCGAGGTAATAAATTTTAAAGCACCCAATAAGATGTCAATTTTTAAAATCGGTAATGACTCGAAATAAGTACCTCCCGACACTAGAATTACTTCAGAAATTTATTTCCTATCGTACGACAGCAAATTTCATCATTCCAGTAACGAGCGAAATAACACCGTCAAACATTTGTCGGATTAGCACCTGCAAGCAGCCCCCTTTTAAAATCTGCCAGATGGATTGGCAACTGTCAAAAGAGCAGACTTTTATATCAATCTTTTTATGTTCTCTGCACGGGTGGTCCTTTGTCAACGAAGCCTGACAAAATCGATATACCCGTTCAATTGAAATCCGTGGAAAAAATTGAGGTCAACAACTCTTTTAGAATACAAAAAAAAACCTCAAGCTACCCAGCCATTTTAATTGTGATTGATGTGGGTGGCCTTCCCCAACCTTTTTTTTAATTGAATACAATATTCGAAAAGCCCGAATATGACTGCATCCATCATTTGAGAATATAAAAACGGGCTTTCGCTTCCAAATAAGAGATTCCACGAAAGGTCCTTTTTATTGCTTCTAAATTCAAACGTTGAATTATCCATCAAAGGAAATGGCAATATGAAGTTAATTCATAGCGCATTCCCATTTACTAAATCACCAAAGTATCAAACGAAATCACTTCGCAGGATTTACTTTTATTGAACCTTTTTTTATTTACCACCCCCTTATGTTGGATAAAATAGAATTTGAAAAAAAAAAATACGAGAACCCCATTAATTCGAAGACGAACGCGCGAACTGGATTCGTGTAATTTCGCGGTGAAATAGCAATCTATCGCTTTTGCAATCTAGAATAGAAGATGAAAGGAAGGATACATATCACAGCCGCTGGGAAGCATTTATTCGCCTTTTTTTCCAACCATGTTTGAGTCGGGATGTGCCGATATAGTCGTCAGATTTCAAAGTGAGATGATTTTCGATATTAAGCAATTTTATGGTCAGTGGTATTTCATTTTTGAAAATGCGCCAAGGGAATACAAAAATCGAGTTTGAGAGAGAGAGGGTGCCATTGACTGTTAATGCCAATTTACTTCGCTGGTTTCTGTGGCAGTCAAAGTCCTTATTTTTTGCGCACACAAAACCATGGCGAGGAGGTGGAATTAAGTTCGAAAATTAAATGGCGGTGAGTGGTTTCATTAAACAGCGTGGCGAACATTGCGTCGAGAAGCAAAGCGGGATACAATTCGATCAATTCTGGTAAATTGTATTTACTTGGATATGTAGATAGATGCATGCGAGTCGAGCATACACTTACATATATAAACTCTTTATACACCACAGGAAAGCAACATCTGATGGTGTATTTATTAAGTTTCATTATTAAAGCGGAAATCGGAGTCATAATTCATTTTGGGACAGGGAATTTAAATTTTAAGAACATGGCATACATATGTGGACATGGGCAGGTATTATTTATACCATTTAAACTATAAAAAAGAAGCTTTAATAGCATACATACAGAATGACAGCCGGATATGTATTTGAGCCCATTTGCTGGGCTTAAGTGACATTAGGATGTCAAATTTGCGGAAATGCAAAAACTCAGAATACGAAATTGCATCCACTTCCGTGGAATTAAATTCATTACACGGTTCTTTACCGTGGATAACCTAATAAGCTGTAAACATAAATTTGCAGGGTAATTTAAAAATTACAAAAAATATTAAATTGCGTTATTTTTTTAATAATATGTAGATAAGAGCTGACAAGAGCTATCTAGCTATCATTAATGTTTTCATGATTATTCTTTCGCAAAGAAGAAGAACAATGCAGACTTATAAAGCTAGAAATCTATATTCGCAGCAGACATAGTGTAACTTCAAAATGACGAGATTGCTTAAAACTCTAACGTTGAATATGAATGGTTTTTGGCATAAATTTGCAAAACGTGGATCACGTAAAAAATATTTCTAACTAAAATATTAAAGGTTATCTCGAATATAATGCTCATATCAATGTTATGTCCAACTCCTTTACTCGAGGCTTCTCCTAATCAAACTCCCGCAAGAGCAGGAGCTCTGACAATTTCATTGAAAACACAGGCTCACCGTGGATAAACTTGATTCACAACAATGGCGTCCAACGTTGGGCTCAACACGAGCGAATATAATGCTCATATCAATGTGATGTCTGACTCCTTGACTCATGGCTAGCCCCAATCAAACTCTTAATAGTATGCATTAGCGGAAGCTTTGAAACTTTCTATAAAAACACAGGCTCATTGTGGTTAAATTTGACTCACATCAATGGCGCCCAACGTTGGGTCCAACACGATGCAAAGTTAAGAAAGTTGACTTTTAAAATTTGCCTAACTGCAGTGGACGGCGTTTTTTCATCGGAAGGGACTTAAATGCAAAACATAAATTCTGCGGATCAAGATGCATATCAGAGGAAGGTAAAATCACTTACGATGTAGCAAAGATTATAAAACCATACAGATGCCGCATTGAGAATAAAAAAACAGAAACTTTTGCTCACCAGCTGCATGGTACGGGGGCGCACACATGAGAAACGAGATCAAAATATATGGCGGCATGCAGTGCGTCATCTGTATGGCCTTATAATCGATGGATAAAGGCAGAATTGAAGATTAATATCGAAAGTCCGTCTCAGTTGTAAATACGCAATTTTATCTTTGTCGTTAGGTGTGCGTGCAATTCGGTGTACGATGTAAAAAAAAGATGCAAAATAAAGAAAACATAACATGCGCATGGGCCAATATCGAAGAAGACTCAGAAATGCCGCTTCGGCGTTGATCAGCTAAATTGAGCATCGCGAGATAGGTAACCCGACTATTTTCCGCTTGAATTTGAGCATACATCCGTATAAGATTATCCTGACAGAAGAATTGAAGACTAGGGACCATAAAAAGTTCTCCAATTTTTGGCTCAACGGATATGTCAACGAGACATTTGAGACTATTCCGCCTATTGCCGGGCCAAGTCATACGAAATTGGACAGACCGCTTGAAGTAGTCGCAGCTTTTTTTCCTATCTGGTCACAACAACGAATTTTATTCAACGGGAAAACCATCTTAGTACAAGAAAAGTCTTTTGGAAATACCGGAATTAATCGATTTCTTTCATTGTGAAAGGTGTCCAATCGAATCTTAGTTGAATAATGCTTTCATCTGTTCTCTGATCATTCTCTGATGATTCTACGGAGACAACAAGCGAGGCAGTCATTAGAAATTAAAAACCACGCAGACTAAGAAACAAGAAACTCGACTGGTAAGTCTTCAAATACGTTATAGGAACTTATATTCAACTGGGTGTGTCGACCAGAATCCCAATTGATATCGAATTCGAGGTTTACCTGAAACATTTAATCTATTTGACACTACTCCAGTAGCAGGTAATGAAACCTTGAGTTGTCACTAAGCCGCAAACTAAGCCGCAAACCAACTCCGACTCTCACCCTTCTCGTGGCGACCGCTGAGGAACTAGAACCTTGACCGTAGATAGTGCTTCAGTCTTGGCGGCAGCAAAGGAGACCGGGGATGACCTGCTAAGATAGAGCCAACGGTGGCGTCTACAGTCCCAGTTAGGATGGGCAAGTGAATAACATAAGTAAGCTGCTTCGACATATTCGAACTACCGGTCATCTAGCGCTGTACATCCCGGATGCTACTCAAAAACTATAATCTTCAATCTTTACATTCAAATTCAGAGCCCGACTTTCCAACGAGAAGGAGCTACGAATGGTGCAAAAAGGGGAGGATTCAGTGAGCCGGAGATTGCCAGAGTCTACAAACAAAAACTGAGTGAGAGACCCCACGCAGTGCCCTCATGAAATTTAACAGAAGTAGCCGAAACCACCATAGGCTAACAGTCACCACCACCACCACTACGAAAATAATTCCGTAGAATTATGGAGCGCAGGTTCTACGAAATAACAATGGTAACCTATTCACAGACACACACGGAATTGTAGATGTAATCAGGCCGCATTTGCAGCATCTGCTTAGTGGGCATAACGACGAGAGAGCTTAAAAGGTGCAAAAGGCAAGAAACCAGCCCACGTCCAGCCAATAAAGAGGTAACACTCCCTCCCAGTGTTGCAGAAAATTGAGCAGCCTTCAAAAAACTGAAATAATAAAAATACGAGCAGAACTCTTCAAATGCGGAGGTGTTGCTTTAAAAATGTGCATGCACCAAACAATCAACAAACTCTGGATGGATGAGAACATGTCCAATGGCTGGAATATTAGCTCTATATGCCCAATCTAAAAGATGCGATCCCATGTCTTTCACCAACTACCGAGTCATATCCCAGCTTAATCTCGCATATAAGATTCTGTTAGGCATTTCTGTTACATACTTATCGGAACGTACCATGGTTTCGGCCCAGCAGATCGACTATAGACCACATTTTCCCACTAAAAGAAATTCGGGAATAGACCAACGAATTTCAAGTCGAGACACACCATCTTTTCATCGGCTTCAAGGCGATGGATGTTATCATACGACATCCTTACATAAGAGAATTAGCGATACAACGTTTAGAAACAGCTCATCGTAATTGTTTTCTGAACTTGTACTGGATACCCGAAATTCGCTATCATGCGACTTCTTCAATCACGTGCTGAAACAGATGTACGCAGGGCATGAATTAATTAGGAAGAAAGAAATGCATCCAGATTCAGCGGTTCGCAGACAACATCGACACCACTATGCAGTTGTAGGACATGCTATCAACAAACAAAGTGCTGTCGAGAACGGAATCGTTCTGAAAAATAAAATCCACTTCTTGGTTCTTGGTCTTGATAGCAAATTGACTTTTTTTTAATCGTGATGACCCTCGGAAAATTTTAAATTATTATCTTACTTATCGGGTTCACTCAATATTGCTGTAATCTTCATCTTCATAAAGGACATGTGATCCTGTTTTGCTCGAAAAACCCGGGACTAAGTGGGCATTTTAAAGGTTGAAATTTTAGGAGAGCCTTGATACCAGAAGGGGTATGGTGATGATATTTTTTTAATAGGAGTTTACAACACTCTACCTGTGTTTACTAATAGCCCAATCAGCTCAATTAGAGATTTTGGTTGTTTTTTCTATTAACTTTGTTCAAATAGCTGAAGTTGTGCCACACTCAAATGGATATCGGTTTTCCCCAAAAGTCAAAAAAAATAGAAATTGTAAAAAAAAAACATGAATGCAATAGAGCCATTAAGCCCAAGTTGCATGTTGTGTAAATCGCCTGACATTATTACTTTTTTGTAAAAGCCTAGCAGAATGAAAACGTTTAACCTGATGTTTCAAACGAAATCCTATTCACTTTGTAGATGGCAAAGTGAAACAAATTATCCTGGCGCACCAGGCGCACACCGACCGGTTGCGCGAATACCGGCGTGCATGCAAAAAAAAATCCCCTCAAACCAGCCACGCAAAAATAATATTCAGTTCGGAAAAAAAGGGACCCAGAGATGACCGATTTTATAAATATAAGCTGCCTGGCTTACAGCGCACAGTGGGGTTTTGGACTATGAAACATGGCATAGTCGTATTTTTTTGGTGGTGATTAAAAAAAAAACATTTGAGAAGGCTACAATTCACTGTTTGGATCATTTAATAGCCTATCCGATCCCATCTATAAAATTTAATTTCCCCTAAATGTGGGATTTATGGCGATGAAATACAGAAAATTACTTTGTCACAACATATTAATCAGATAGTTTACCAAAATCTCGTGTTGTTCGATTAAAAACAACGTATTTCTATTAAAAATGCCTTGGGGTCGGGTATACAAATGGTACTTGTAGGAAAACACCCACAAAAAGTGGGCGGAGACGAAAGTAATCTATTTACAAAATGTTTATATGTAGACGATATATAGACATTCATTTTCCAGATTTTCCTTGCCATTTCGCCAAAAGGAACGTTTTTCTTAAACGTGGGCAGTAAGCGAATTTCAAAAAAATTAAAAATTTAAAAAAAACTGTGAAAAACTTTAATTTCGAAAGACGCAAGAGACTGCCAAGACCTTCGCGCAACGCGTATCCCTAAGCCTTTTGATTAACACCATACCACTAGCATCGAATGTTGAAGAACGATGACAAAGATGCCAACAAGCCATTAGATCAGCCGCAACTGATGTGCTAGGTTTCTCGCGCCCACCAGCAAGAAACCCCTGGTTTGATGAGGAATGCCGTCAGACGCTGGCAGCCAAAAACGAGGCCAAAAGGCTAAGCTGCAGGTGAAGACGAGAGCTGCCGTGGACATCTTTAGGCAGAGAAGAAGGGAAGAACACCGGCTTTTCAGAAAGAAGAAAAAAGAGGAAGAATATCGAGCGATCGAGGATATAGAAAGGTGCCACTCCAGGAACGATATTCGCAAGTTTTCCCAAAGTGTAAAACGTCAAAGCCAAAGATACAAGGCTCAAACAGAATCCTGTTGAGATGAACAAGGAAATATCGTAGTTGAGACACAGTCGATGCTGAGGATGGCAGAACAACTTCTGCAGACATTCCGCTGTCAGGCAGAGTGAACCATTCAATATTGTCAACGACAGCGAAAATTGCCAACCACCCGAACTGAGTGAAGTGAGGATAGCAATATCTAAACTCAAGCTTAATAAGGCTGCCCGAAATAACGGTCTTCCTGCTGAGCATTATAAAGCCAGCGGAGATGACTTGGTAAGTATCATTCACTAACTCATAAACCAAATCTGGTCGGAAGAATGTATGCATGAAGAATGGAACCTCAGCATAGATTGCTCGATCCACAAAAACGCCAACTACAGAGGCATAAGTCTCCTCAACATCGACTACAAGATCCTATCTGCCATAATATGTGAACGACTGAGACCGTTCACAGAAAAGCCAGAAAAGTCAACAACCGATCAAATTTTCGCATTTCGGCAGATCGTGGAAAAACCCAAGGAGTCCAAATCGATACCCACCACCTATTCATCGATTTCAAAGCCGCATACGACAGCATTTATAGAGACAAACTATACAAAGACATGTCTAGTTTTGGTATACCGCCCAAACTCGTCCGTTTGTGTAGGATGACGATGGAGAATTTTCGCTGCTCCATCAGGGTCGGAAAAGACCTCAACGAGACATTCGATACTAAAAAACGATAAAGGCAAGGCGATGCGCTGTCATGTGACTTCTTCAATTTGATTGTTGAGAGGATTGTGCAAAACTCCCGAGCCATCACCAGAGGTATAATTTTCCAAAAATCGGTGCAACTAATAGCATTCGTCGAAGATATTGACATCATTGTTAGGACTCAACGTGAGGTCATAGTCACGTTTGTTAGTATAGAGAGAGAAACGGCATAAATGGGTTTAGCAGTAATTGAGGACAAGAAAAAGTATATGCCGTCAACACGAAAGGACACACAACATCGACGAGTCGGACAGAACGTCACCATTGACCGATATAATTTTGAGGTAGTACGGGACTTTGTCTATCACGGCACCGCTAACAACTATGACAGCAACATCTCGTCAGAATTAAACGAAGAATTAATCTTGCCAACCACTGTTTCTTCGGTCTAAGATGGCAATTCATTAGTAAAGCCTTCACTCGAACTACGAAGGAGATACTATATAAGACCCTGATCATTCCAGTCCTGCTCTACGGCGCTGAAGCATGGACCGTCTCAAAAGCGGATGAAGAAATCCTTGGTCGATTTGAGAGAAAAATTCTTCGAAAAATCTTCGGTCCCGTTTGCGTTGACGGGTTAAGAAGACGATGATTCAACCAAGAACTATACTAGCTGTACAGCGACATGCCCCAGGTCAAAAAAAAACCCCGCACTGGACGTGTTTAAGATGGCTAGGACATGTAGAACGATGGGACACCAATACTTCGGATCGCAGAGTCTTTGATTCCCAGCCAGACGTCGGACGCAGTAGAGGAAGACCACGCTTTAAGTTGCAGAACAAGTGTAAGCAGTTATGATATCCGCCCATAGCCGCCGAAACTTTTGAGAATAGCGTAGTTTTTGGTCAAACCGTTTGAAATTTTGAAAAAGTAACTGAACATCATATCTAGACAAGCTTAATGTCTATATTTCGCCTATACAATGGTTTTTGCCACATCCACTTTTTGGGGGCGTTTTTTGGTAAAATTTAAAAATATTTGAAAAAATGTTTGATACAAAATCATAGGTTTTGATAATATAAACATTTTGCCGACATATCATTTTAACCCACGCCCACTTTTTGCAGGCATTTTCATACAAAAACTGTTTGCATACCCTACCCCATATCATTACCAGGCGATAAGCGTCGTTTTTTGTCGAACCATAAAAGATTTTGATAAACTGCCTGAGCAATATGTTGCGACAATGTCAATTTTAATATTTCTTGGCCATAAAACCTACATTTTAGGAATATTAATTTAAAGATGGAATGGGATAGGGTATAAAACGATCCACTAAGTGGATTGTAGCCTTCTTATATGTTTTTAAATTACTTTTAACTTAATGAGAATAAATTTAACAAAAAATATTTACACTTAGGTATGACCCTACTCACAACACTCCAACAACAGCGAAACTCATAAAATTTACTTATAGCTGAAGAACAAATATTAGAGTACCAACAATTAGCTGCAAAGCCCAAACTGAATATTAATGCCACGTTTCATAGTCAAATACCCCACTGTGTGGCGGCGTCGCGGCGTCGTCACGGCAATGATATGTGTCGCTCTGTATATTGTATACAGAGATTATATTAAATTCTTTGATGTGAGCTATTTGAGCATGCAAAATGATTTTGCTTTACAATTCCTGCACAAAAAAAAACAAAAAGGAAGCACTTTTGCGAGAGGCAATCTGGAGACTGCAGAGAAATATAGGTGGCAGTAACGGAATGATGCAAAATGCAAACGAGGTTAAAGTCTCAAAGGGATGTGGTTTGTGGATGATTGCAAGGAGCCATTTCACAAGAAGCTACTTTGTATCTACCCCCTGAGGTGAGTGATTTGTCTATCATATAGGATTAATGGATTGGCAACATTTCTGAAATCGTTTTTTTTTTTATTTTGATATATCGTATTGCAAACAAAGATTTAAGTACAAATTCAACGTTTAAATTTAACAGCGGAACATTTTAATGAAACAAATTTAAAAGTTGTATGTGGTTAATGAAACAAGTTTCAATGAGCCATGATAAGAATGGGACTATTAGGAGAGAACGTAACAATTGTCAAATATTTATGAATATTTGTTTTATTCTGATTAAAATATTAAATGGGTGCAGATAAAACTGTACGAACAAAGTCGATTAAATACTTTCAACGAAATCTGTTCGGCGTGAGAATATTAGTTTAAGTTCAAAAATGTTTTATCGAAAATTCATTGTTCGGTCCGGTGCGTGTGAAAGCCGCATATCCGATTTGAAACCGTTTTGTTAATCCGCTTTTTTAAGGGTTGTCTATCACTTTTTAATACATTGTTACGTTAAAATGTACCCCAACAAGGTTCACGCCAGTCGCAAAGTCGGAATTCGGAGGAATGATTTTTCACTGGCCCTCCTGTCGTGTTGATCTAACAAATCATCCGAGTAGTATCTATTGTTGTAAAGAAAAGCTTCTCTGAAATTAGCCGTTCGGATTTGGCAAAAAAATAGGATATCCCGCCACCATCGTGAAAGAAGTACACAAGCACACATGAATGGTTGTGTGAAATCTAGGACATGGGTACTAATGAGCCTGTTGCGCCAGAAATGAGTATTTTTGTATTACAAACTTTATTTGCCGTTAAAAAAAGTTTTTACAAGGTAAAATTATTTAATAAAATCTGATCTGGCGAAAGCCTCCCCCAATACTGCCCATAGCTTCCTGTTTTTTGCGTCGTTGTACCATTTCCTTCTATGGTTGAGTAGATCATCATTCCATATTTTCTTTTGTCGCCCTGTTTTCTGGTGGTGTCCATTTAGTTATAATTTTTGTCCGTCTTTGGTCCTGTATTCTAGAGATATTTCCCGCCCAATTCCATTTACGTGTTTTTACTTGTTCAACGATGTCTATTATACCTATTCGTCGACTTATTTCTGTGTTCCTCACTCTTTGAACAGTTCTGAGGTTGAGCAATTTTCTTTCCATCTTGATTTGGCATATTCGTAATTTTTCGAGTAAATTTTAAGTCAGAGCGATAGTTTGTAACCCATACGCCAATACTGGTAAAATAGCGCTGTCAAATAAATATTTTCGTGTATCATCTTTGATTCGAACAGTTGTTTTATACTCCAAAATTGTCTGCAACTATTGGTGATGCGTCTATTTACTTCTTCTTTCTCTTGGTTAATGAATGACTTAACCTAGATAAATATAGTCTTCGACTTATTCTATATTTTGGTTATCCATTATTATATTAGTATTTCTATGGTTGGTCATTGTTTTCGTTTTTGATTGGTTTATGTGAAGTCCAAATTTCTTGCATTTGTCTGACAATTCTATGAGCATATCTTGTATTTGTCCGGAACTAGATGAGATTAGAAATAGAACGTCAGCGAATCTAAAGTTTTTCAAATGTTTTCCATATCATATTTTGTCATGTTCTGCTGAGTAAAATGCTTCACTGAAGTCTATATACAAGGTGGCGCAAAAGTAATCCCCCTATCAGAAATTGCTATAAATTTTGCGATTGGCCCCTAATGTCAGTTCTGTTTTGACATTTGTGTAGTAAACACATGCGAAATACACGTTAATAAACAATGTTACGCTACACTGCTCCAGAACGCAGAATATTGGTGGCTATTTATTTGAGCAATAATCGGTCGGTGACTTTGGCACAACGTGAATTTCGTCGCAGATTTCCTAGCCGTCCAACGCCTACTGGTGAAACACTGCGACGTTTAGCCGCTCGCCTCGAAGAGACTGGCACAACACGAGATGCTGCCAGGCGTGGCAGACCCCGGCGTAGCCGTTCTGCAGAGAATATTGCTGCTGTAGCCGAAGATGTCATGGAAGCGCCGTCGACATCGACCAGACGACGTGCCACGCAAATGGGTATCAGTCGATGGTCTTTACAGCGAATTTTGGTACAAGATTTGAAGATGTTTCCGTACAAAGTCTAGACGATGCATCAGCTGTTAGCTGCTGATTGCCAATCGGGTCTAACATACGCTGAAGTCATCCTTAATCACCACCAAGAGGAAGATGATTTTTCATCAAAAATAATCATGAGTGATGAGGCCCATTTCCATCTTAACGGGTACGTAAATAAGCAAAATTTACGCTTCTGGGGCACTGAAAATCCGCGTGTAACCCACGAAGAGCCACTACACCCGCTCAAAGTCACTGTATGGTGTGCTGTTTTCGCTGGAGGAGTCATCGGACCTTTTTTCTTCGAAGACGTCGCGGGCCAAACGGTTACTGTGAATGGTGAGCGCTACAGAGCAATGATCAACGAGTTCTTTTTGCCGCAACTTGATGAATTGGGATTGGAAAACATGTGGTTCCAACAGGACGGTGCAACGGCATTCATGTCATGAAAGAGAAGCACTCGAACTCTTTTCTTCAATAGAACCCTACACATCTGAACGCAGTTATATTAAAACGAGTAAGTGCGATCCAGACCTTTGTCTGGAAAGTGCATTTCCAGACAAAGGGCAAAACGTATAGAGAAGTCGAGTACGAGTGGACAGTAGTGCGAATATATGTGTGAATCAGAAATATGATAGATTCTGGACAACGGAATCGTTTTGAGAAAAAAAATCCACTTCTTGAATATCGTGATAGCCGTTGTTGGAAAGACAACAAAATTATTTCACTGGCGTCAAATTTTGCAGGTATGAACACCGCTAAAGGACCTGCCACGTGTGAAGACGGGTATATTAAAACGAGCAAGTAAGGGCTTACGCACATTGCAGCCAAAAGGCAGAGAGTATTGAGAGGTAAGTAATCTACGAGTGGAGAGTATCTATCAAGCGCAAATGTATGTGTGTTCACGGAAAATGATTATGAGCAACGAAATCGTATTGACAAAGAAGATCCACTTCCTGCTAGTGGCAGCGAATTAACGCTTTTTTTTATTAATATAAAATTGAAGTAGTCTTCGTGAAAAATCCTTCTTTTTGTAAGAGAGAAAAAAAAAGAACATCCCTTTTGTAAAGGAGTGCGCGTGCACTCTTAGACTATAAATTTCCGTTGTGGTTCCACGTGGATCTGTAGACTTTCCTATGTTCGTTTGCCTAATTGAACCGTTCGGAGCTACCTATGTATGGTAGGAGGTTTCTGACATCGATATCAGCCATCTCACATAGATTATCGAAAAAGTAGCTTCACCGATGAAGTTTTCTTTTTACTTAGAGAGCTGGACAAGAGCATAGAAGTGAGTAATACTTTCCTCCTCTTCTTAGTCTACGTAGCGTCTACAGAGTCATTGCTGATGAGGCCTTGTCTTTTTGGGTGTAGGCATATGGGAGTGGGTCCTGTAAGGACACCGATTATGGTGTAGATGTTTGATCTGTTCAGCATTATCAAGAAGATGGAGCCATTCTGGTTAAATTTAGACCAGAGCTGGCTGGATATTTGACACTTTGACACGTTTACATGTAGCGATGTGCATACCTACCATATCTACTGGCGATAGAATATCAAGGGTTGTGCTCTGTATTACAATCTCATCTGCCTTTGGTATGTCTTTTCAGCCCGGCTTCCAAAAGAGGTGGATGGTAAAATGCTCTAAGAGGCATTCGGCTTTCGTGGGCTGATTTTGAATTGAACAATATTGCTTCCAGGGATTTAATTGTCGCTTGGCTTTCGCTGAAAGTACTTTTATCCTTCGTGGATATTGCATTCCTTTTCAGCCAAGAAAAGCTTCTTTGAATGCCATGATTTCCGCCTGGAAGATGCTACAATGATCGGGAAGGCGAAAAGATATGCTTACGTAAAGCATCTCGGAGAAAACACCTCCACCCACTCCAGATCCTGTTTTAGACCCATACATGTAGATGTGAATTGAGTTTTTGGTTTCGATCGAATCCGACTCTCATTCAAGGTGACTGGGAATGGTTGTCTTGAAGTTATGCTAAAAACTTAATTGGGTAGTGGTATGGTCGGTGTTTTCTGTAATGTTAAGGTGATTCAGAATCTTTGTGTCTTCATTTTCCGCAACGGATACTTTTTCAAAGGTTCAAAATTTTATTCGAGGTATGGTATGTGTCATCGGAACAAAAATCACCTCACTACAATTCGTAAATAATATCTGCGAAGAATTCGGAAGAATACCTCGAAGCTTAAATCCTCCAAATCGTACAAAATCGGAGAATCTTCCGCTCCGACGAATACCTCGCTAGAGCTGAATGTGTCCCTGTGTGCTGATCATTTACCTGTTTTTTTAAAAATTGTCGCTCACATTTAGTTAAAAAATTATAATTAAAAAAAATTGTTAAAAAATTTAAATTTCCAAACAAATTGTGAGTAGTTTGACATTTCTTTTTTTTTCTAATGCTGCGGTCTACGCAGCATTGCCAAGTTGAAAAAACATATCTAATAAGTATATTATAACTCAATGAACATGTTTCGCTTCTCCAAATCCAACAGCGCACTCTTTACGGGAGCATGTTGCCCATCTGAACCCCCCCTGATTGGGCTCACCGTAGGATTCGGTATGGGTGTGAGGTTTGGTGAATTCGAAATTTCTTCATATTCATTTAGGGTGGTTTTTTTAGAGGTTGGTTTTTCGAATAGGGATAAAACTGACATTTTACGGTCAAATCGGGTAGCTCTGATGTCATTTATGTTAATTTCATTATAAACAGGTTGACAGATAAACAATACTTCCAAATCGTGCAAATTTATTTCGAAAACAATGGTTCATTTTTGGTTGAATGGCTACGTCAACAGCAAAATGGCCGCATTTGGAGTGAAGAGAATCCACATGAGACCCTTGAGACGCCATTACATCCACAAAAACTGTTTGGTGTGCTCTATGGGCTGGTGGAGTCATTAGGCCATACTTCTTCCGAAATGATGCTAGAGAGTCAGTTACCGATAATGGATACCGATATAGAGCCATTATAACCGACTATTTTGGTCCCGAATTGAATGACACGAATGTGGATGAGATGTGGTTCTAACAAGACGGCGCTACATGACGCACAGCGCACGTTACAATCGATTTATTGAAGGAAACATTATGAGCGTATAATTTCGCGGAATGGACTTGTCAATTCGCCACAAATTGGTGATTTGACACCATTGGATTATTTTCTTTGGGGATATGTGAAGTCGCTCGTCTACGCCAACAAACCAGAAACGTTAGTGGACTATGAAGCCAACATTCGTAAAGTTATTGCCGACGTTCGGCCCCAAATGCTCGTAAAAGTGGTTGAAAATTAAACCTCTATACTTGGCTCTATTCAAACCAGCCGCAGCGACCACATGCCCGAAATCATATTTATACAATAATGGCATAAATTTATCCTTGCAATAAAGCCAATTTTTTGGACATTAAGACATTTTCTTGTGTTTTATTTCAATTTGAAGTTCTATACACAATATGTTTTTTTTTTAATATGGCAATGCTGCGTACTCCAATGCAGTACATACCTACAAAAAAAAAGGAATTTCAAATTACACACAATATTTACAAAAATATAAATAGACAAATCAGAGAGACAAATCCAAAAAAAAAAATCAAAAAAAAAATCAAAAAAAAATTAAAAAGTGAGTTTATGCTAAAATTATTTTTACATCAAACTGGTCGACAAAATTCAAAATGGAAAACCACAAAATTTATAATGAATACCTACAAAATATGTGTTACATCTACACCTTTCACACACACACCGTAGTTGCTTTGCATTTCAATTTTAATTGCATTCATCACCGGCAGCAGTTATTGGAATATAGCTGTGAAATTGTTGGTCTACCCACCAATCCCTCCCCAATCAACCCTTATGACTAAATTTCAATGGTTTACATAAAACCCACCCATGTGGCGGACGCAACCATCAAACAATTCACCTTTCCGGAGCGTTGAATTTTGCAAATCAATGGTCAACACACGATCCTCCCAAAAATAAATTATTCACACGAAAAATAAACAAAACGCGAGCAGTTTACACCCAAACCGCTAGATTCGTTAATATTTACACTGCACTGGCATTGGTTGCCTGTGTTTGCATGCAACCAGCTAATAATTATGAGATTCACACAGTTAACCCGTTACTTAGCTAATGTCCCTCATTGATTGTGTAAACATAAACAACGAGTGGGGATTATTATTATGTCAGCAAACATTTGTGTTGGTAAAAACAAGAGAGAGTTTTACTCACCTCACAAATTGTATTCCGTTTTTTTTTTATTACTGACACGAGTTAGTTGCACTAATTACAATCGATTTGTGGCGACTTTGTTATTGCCTGTCACCACGTTCAAGCACGACACACTTTGGCCTGTCGACGCACAACTCATGTAATGAACCGCCCCACGCGTTGGAGTGGTCCAAAACGCGACAAACACACGGGTCAAATTTTAGAATTCACACTCAACGCTGGCTGTACCGGATGTGGAGACATTTTTTTTTCAACGAAATCTTTGACCCACCGAGACCATCAATTACCCCAATTAACACCAGGATTAGGATGTTATTTGTCCATCCCTCGAATCCCACAAGAATGCGAAGACTTTTTTCGTGACAAAAAATTACAATTTACACAGGTATGGTGTTTTTAATCAACACAAATTTTTTTTTATCACAACGAAATGAAAATAAGATTTTTATAAATATACACGCACACAAGACGCAAGGTGTTTCACTATTTTGCTTTATGTTTCATCAAAACGGGAAATTTATTTTCGTTGACCGATAGATGAAAATACCGAAAGGAAAACACACGAACTGAGGCGGTCCGTTTTTTTTCACAATAAACAATGAAATTTGGAAAAAAATAAACTTAATTCTCACTACAATCGGCGATATACATAAGGAAAAATGCACACAAAACAACGACCACTTCTGTAGGGTTTTAGGGCTAATCCGAAATAGGGTATTCGTGTACAACCTAGAAATCGCAACCGACCGACCACACGACACATGAAACAGATTCAACTGACACACAACAAAATTGACAAAACGTACACAAGCAGCACTCAGAAGCGCTGTGAGTTGTGACAGCGTGATAGAGGGAAATCTTTTCTCCGGATAACGGATTCGGAGGCGAGGCTGTTCATCTACACTTTGTGCAGATACTGTCTGATGCGGACAGCTGGAAAGAAAGTTTCACTGTTAACAGTGCTGAAAGTACCGAGCGAATTCACCAGAGTCAGGCTAGTCAGCTGTTGTTGGGGGGGGGCAAGCACGAAAGCTTTTCGCTGTGAAGAGCACATGTTTCGTCGGGTGATTTTGGCGCCAATTTGTTGATTTGAGTTTTGTTTTTGTGTAGTTAGGTTAGAGAGGGTGAACTTTTCACCCAATATAGTTGAGAGTTTGTTTTTCGTCATTTTGTTAGGGCTTTGGAGGCATAGGTTTGGAATATCTGATGGATGTTCTTTGGCTTGCACACGATGTGTATGTATTTAGTACACATTTCTTTAGATGAGTGATATGGAGTGAAGCTAATATTTGTTCGTCAACGACGGAAACAATTCAGCGGGGGGTTGTTGTTGTGGTAGGTGGAATGGTGAGTAAACTTCGCATATCAGCTGTTAATAAATCACAGTAAAAGGAAGAGGATGTTGACGTTTCTTTTTTTGCAAATCACAATGAATGCAGAGGGTAGATAAGCCGGCGGAAGAAGTTTGGGAGAAACTAAAACATATTTATGACATCTTTAAAGTTTAATAAGAGATACTGTCACATTTTAGCGTATTTTAGATGAAAAGTGTTGTTATGTGATACGTTTCCAACAAAGGAAGTTAAAGCTGACCAAGTTAAGGTTTATTTGGTTTAGTGTCATTGCAGTTGTTAGATTTTGATCAAAGATTAAAATATTTGTCTGTCCCAATTGAACATAAACGAGAGCAATTCACAGCCAATAATATTAATTAGTTAATTAAGCTAATAAGTTTATTAGTTAATTTTATTAGATGATAAATAAAATAATTTGCCAAAGTTAAATGTCAAGCGGTGAGATTTAATAAAACGAGTGGTGGGTGCAGGACTGGGTCATTCTTTCATAGCTATTTGTGCGTTAGTTCAAATACCAAGCATGAAAGAATTTGACAATTTGGCCAAAATATGCAAAAAAAATTGATTTTGATTAATAATTCTAAAAAAAAACTATTTTTTAACGTCTATTTATTCACTTGAATAGGGAAAAGATTCGTCAAGTATTTAATTCTGTTTTTCTCTTTTTCATTAGTATTTATCGGCATTTGCTTTCTGCTTTTATTTAGTACATGGTAATACGTAGACAACTTTTATACATATAAAGAAATTCAACAATTTAACCGTTATGTGTTATCTAACTTTTACTTTGTCCATGCAAAAAACTAGTTTTTTCTTGCAGCACTTGAATAGGGACAAAGTCAATTGCATAGTGTGGATCAAATCACCAAAGCTAAAAGTCATTTTATTGTTATCTCCAGTAAATTTTAAACGTTTGTGAAACAAATTTGCCGAGGTAAAGTTTTGACAGCAGAAGGGAGAGGCAAAATACTTGCCCTATAAAGTATGTGATCTTACTTATAGGACTATTGCTGAAAAAATTGGAAAAAAAAAGTCGCTCATTTGTAACTTTCTTAAAAATAAATTAAACTATGGAAAAAACATGAAAGGGCGGGCAAAAAACCGACTACATCAACTGAACACAGACGGATTGTCATAGAAATCTCTAATTCTCACTGCACTGCATCACCAATCCGAACAAATTTTAGAATCACTGCGAGTGTTGACACGTTT
Source organism: Rhingia rostrata (assembly GCA_949824845.1). Classification (NCBI taxonomy): domain Eukaryota; kingdom Metazoa; phylum Arthropoda; class Insecta; order Diptera; family Syrphidae; genus Rhingia; species Rhingia rostrata. The sequence continues at coordinate 52,950,664 of OX463758.1, forward strand.
AGACAAGCATTACGTAGAACTGAACACCTAAAAAGATTGAAATTGAAGCAAAATCCCCCACTTACCTCGGCTCGTAAGGAGGCTCTCCAGCTTTTGCTCGGAATTTTATGACATGACATAGCGAGTGGTTACGTTATTAGAAAATCAAACAATAACTTTATAAGATAAGAAACACCCTGTATCAAGAAAGATACAAAGTATCTTTCAATAATGTAATATGATATTAAGATGTGCATGCCACACAAGAAATGCATATATCAGCATATTCTTTGCCTTCAGCTTCCTCCTAAAATAACAAACACTCCCACGCAGAGTGAGTAGATAAGAATTATATTATGATCGTCAGTCGAACACAGATTTGTTGACTCGACATTTTATTACTATAAATAAGAAGTCTCTGTTAATCCTAGCTCAGTTCTTAAGTTCATCTCTTCGTATAAGCTAAAGATTTCCCCCCACCAGTGGTAAGGGATCTGAAGCTTTAAATAAATATTGTTAAATTAAAATTAACAAGTGCATTTTTATTTAGTGGTGGCATTCTCTTTTGAGAATGCAAAATATATTTTTTGTTGTTTAAAGAACCTCAAACAAAATTGGCGCAGTCGGTAGGATCCCGAAAGGTCCATAGCGTATCTTACTTTTTTTAAAGTTTAAATCGGGAATCATAAAAATCGTTCACACTAATTTAAATAGTGATATGCCTGTAAAATAAAATTACAATAGGCATAGGACGAAAAAAAAAAAAATATATTATTTAGTGAAAAACAGTGAATTAAAAGATTCGAAAGGACAAATTCATTAATCCCATAGAGGGAATGTTGGACTAAATAAAATAAATTAATAAAAAGAGACAAATAAAAAAAATATATTTATTAAATTCAGTGGATATCATTGAACTAATTTTTTAAAAGTTACCAGAGGAAAACAATCCTCAAAAGGAAGCTAAAATCACCACAATTAAAATAAATATCACTAAAGAACAAAAAAAGAACTCACAAGTTGGATAAAATAAATAAAATTAATTAATAATAATAAAAAAGTGAATAAATAAATTAAGAAGGAAGAACAACTATACGGGCAAATAAAATCCAAATCGAAAGCCCCAACGTGTATTAAATTAAATGAAGAAGTATAGTCCGTACAGGATACCAGCAGCATTAAAATTTAACAAAAAGGAAGCAGATCCATCAGCTGAAAATCAACAATCAAAAACATTTGAAGAAAACATTGAACCAACATTAAATTTAGAAGAACAGGTGAAAATGGCTTCTATTAATATCGATCCCCTAAAGTTATTAAAAACTTTACCCACTTTTAACGGTAAAAATTGTAGTATTATTATATTTATAAAAAAAGCAGAATTTTTATTAAGTGCATGTAGTTTATACAATGAAGCGTCAAAAGAATTCATAACAAGTGAAATTAAATCAAAAATAATAGATTATGCCCTAGAAGTAGTATTAAGGAGTGGCGATCCAAATGACTGGCAGGAAATTAAAACAATTTTAGAACAAGCAGATAAAATTAATTCTAAAAATATTTCAGAAATGTATCATTCATTCTCACAAATTCTCTGTAGATTAAATACCAAGTATTATTTATCTGAAAGGAAACCAGAAGAATATAATCCCAGCAATAACGAAGCATCGTTATTAAGTAAATTTTGCGAAAAAATACCCCCGAACGCAAGTTCAATTATAATAAATCATAATATTAAAACCCTTAGTGAAGCCTTCTATAAATTAGAATCTTTTCATTGGACAAAGGAAGATAATAATACAAATTATAAAATTATTCAAAACTTTAAAAACAATGAGTACAAAAAGACTTTTAATAACAGTAACAATTATAATAATAATTATAAACCTAATAATTTTAATCAAAATTATAGAAACGACAGAAATTATAGAAACGATAGGAATTATAGAAATGAATCTGGAAACATAGCTATAAATAGAAATCAGAATGATAACGGTAGGAACTTTTATAGAAATAATAATCAAAACTATAGAAACCAAAATGAATATAGGCAACCAAACAGAAGCGGGAATTTTTCCAATAATAATCGTAATCCATTTAGAAGAAATATTCCAGAACCAATGGAAGTAGATCATATGACTCAAAATACTTCAAATTTTCAAATACATGCCTCAGCAGACCATTACCCTGCATAGACATTCATATTTTAAATAAAAAACTTAGACTTTTAGTAGACACAGGAGCAGCAACGTCTGTATTAAAGGAAAATATATTTCCAAGAAACCATGAAATTAAATTAGTTAAACCAATAACCATAAAGACATTATATGAAGAGAATTTAATAAAAACGAAAATAATTTTACCATTACCTAGTGAATTCAATAAAAAAGAATCAACTATGGAATTTTTAATTACTACAATAACTAACAGTTCATATGACGGAATTTTAGGAAATAATATCCTTATTCCATTACAAGCAGAGCTATCATATTATACTCATACTTTGAAAATAAATAATAATGAGATTCCATTACTATCTAAACCCAAGGATTATCCCTTAGAACAATATATTCAAGAATTATCAAACATACATAATATTGACTTAGAATCACAACAATTAATTGATAAGTTAATAGAACCTTATATGAATAATAAAGAAAAGAATGCATTAGCTCAAATAATTAAAAATAATAAAATATTATTTTTTAAAGAAGGAGATGTACTTACAAATATAAAAGAAGTAACTCATAAAATTGAAACGAAAAATGATAAACCAATATATACACGACTATATAGATATCCAGAAGTGCACAAAGAAGAAGTAGATAAACAAATAATTGAAATGCTAGATCAAGGAATCATAAAAGAAAGTAATAGCCCATATAATGCTCCTATCTGGGTCGTACCCAAAAAGATTGACAACTCAGGACTCACGAAATGGCGTATTGTCATAGATTATAAAAAACTTAACGAAATAACCGTGGAAGACAAGTTTCCTATTCCAAATATTGATGAAATATTTAGTAAATTGGGGAGAGCCCAATATTTTACTACTCTTGACTTAGCGAAAGGCTTTCATCAGATATTGGTGAATCCTAAAGATAGATATAAAACAGCATTTTCCACTGCTAATGGTCATTACGAATTTAATCGGATGCCATTTGGACTTAAGAATGCCCCCGCTACTTTTCAGCGAATGAATAATCATGTCTTAGAAGGACTTATAGGAAAAATATGTGTTGTCTATTTAGACGATATCCTAATATTTAGTACATCACTAGAAGAACATATTTGTTCAATAAATAAAGTATTTGAGAAACTTAAACAATATAATTTAAAAATACAAATACATAAATGCAAATTTTTAAGCAAAGAAACAGAATACTTAGGTCATGTTATTACTACAAATGGTATAAAACCAAATCCAGATAAAATAAAAGCTATTGATAAAATACCTATTCCATGTACAACCAAACAAATAAAATCATTTTTGGGATTGACAGGTTATTATAGGAAATTTATTCAAGACTACTCGAAGGTAGCAGTTCCTATGACCAAATACCTTAAAAAGGGAGCAAAGATAAATATTAAAGACCCAGAATATATTACAGCATTTGAAGAACTCAAATTACTCATATCAAGTGACCCAGTTTTAAAATATCCTGACTACGCAAAAGAATTTGTATTAACAACCGATGCATCAAATTATGCAATCGGATCTGTTCTCTCACAATCGAATCACCCTTTATGTTATGCATCCCGTACCCTCAATGAACATGAGCGAGGATATAGCACTATTGAAAAGGAATTATTAAGTATAGTATGGTCAACCAAATATTTTAGACCTTATCTTTACGGTCGTAAATTTAAGATACGAACCGATCACAGACCTTTAATATGGTTAAGTAACCTTAAAGAGCCAAACTCAAAACTCCAAAGATGGAAAATTAGTTTAAATGAATATGACTTTGATATCGAATATTTAAAAGGAAAAGAAAATCATGTAGCAGATTATCTAAGCAGATTAGAAGTAAACGCAGTTAATGAAAATGAAGATACAACGTTAGCCACAAATCATAGTGGAATAGAAGATAGAAATGATCATATAGGAATTTCAGAATTACCTATAAACATGTTTAAGCATCAAATAGAAGTTATAGAGTCAGAAGATGAAGATAAAAATATTGAATTTATATACCAAGGTGTTAGAAGATTAATAATTAAATCAAAAGATGTAGGCGATCATTTTACTGAAGCATTAAGGGAATTTTTACCCGATCACGGAAAAGTGGCAGTTTATTGTCCAAGTGATAATTTATTTTGCGAAATTCAGAAAAAATATGTTGAGCTTTACAGCAATCAAAATAAATTAATATTACTAAGATGCATTACGCTTTTAAAAGATTTAAATAATACAAATGATGCATTGAATCTCATTCAAAAGATTCATGAACAATTTAATCATAGAGGAATACATGAAACATATCTTGAAATTAAAAATGAATACTATTTTCCAAAATTAAGGGAATTAATAAGAAGATACATAAACAATTGTACTGTATGTCAAACAGCGAAGCATGATAGAAATCCGGAAAAAATAAAATTTGAAATAAGCAAAACTGCACTTAAACCAAATGAACTTATACATATGGATATATATATTCCAACTAAAGATATTTACTATTTAACAATTATTGACAAATTTACTAAACATTTGACAGCTTTTCCAATAGCTAGAAGAAACACTCATAAAATAATTGAGCAACTTAAACTTAGAAACTCTATATTAGGAAAACCCCAAGAAATAGTATGCGATAATGAATTTAATAGTTTAGCATTTAAAGAATATTGCAATGAAGAAGGAATTAAAATAAAATTAATAACCCCAAATCATAAAACAGGAAATTCAGATGTAGAAAGAGTGCATGGTACAATCAATGAACACATACGAATATATAATGCACAAGAAAAGAAAAAGAATATATTAAATTTAAAAGAAAAAGTAATAAAAGCAGTTAGTATATATAATTCTACAATCCATTCAACGACATTAAGGAAACCTATAGATTTTATTCAAAACAAAATAAAGATAGAAGATTTAGAAAGGATAGGAAAAAGAATCCAAAAAGTAAAGGAAGATAATATTAATAAAAGAAATCAAAATAAAGTAGATTTTGTTGAACCCAATTTAAATAAGGATTTATATGTAAAAGCGGACGTAGTTAGAACAGCAAAGAAGATAGCTGCGAAATATAAGAAAACCAAGGTAGAAAAGATTGATAATAAATATTATTCAAACAATAAAAAAATTACATAAAACACATTTCAAAAGAAAATATAAATATCAAAATAGTGATAATAGTAATTTAATCTCTTTACAGACAATATGAAAATCATAACTTTAATTATTATATTGTTCACTTTTACCATAGTGAAATCAGAATTCATATTACAGGAAATTCATAATCAAGCAGGATATATAATTATAAAACAAGAACCCATTGAATTAATTGAAAAATATGATAAAATACTTCATATAATCAATTTAGAAACTTATGATGAAATTATTAAACAAATCGAATTTTCTATAGAAACAGGCTATAACAATTTCCAAGATTTAAGATTAAAAAGAATAATGACAGAAGCATTAGGAGATTCAAAATCAAAATTACACAGTATACTTCCTTATTCTAGACAAAGGAGAGGAATAATAAATATAGGAGGTAGTGCACTCCATTTTCTTTTTGGAGTTATGGACAACGATGATAGATTAGAGATTGAGAATCATTTAAAAATAATAGAAGAAAACAATCAGAATAGTATGACAGAATTAAATAAACAAATAGGTATAAATACACAATTTCAAACAGAGTTAGAAACTATGGCAGACAGAATAAACAAACACCAATATTTGTTAAGGAACTTTATCAATTCCACAGAAATAAAACAAGAAAACTTAGCTAAAAGCATATTATCACTACAGATCAATACAGACATAATGTTATTGAATAACGAAATAGAAAAATTACAAGACAACATAGTCTTTTCAAGATTAAGAGTTCTAGGGAGAAATATTTTAACCAAAGAAGAAAATCAGAGATTTAATATATCTGTTAACAAATTAGAACATATAGAAAGCAGCTTATTAACCAGAAACAACCAATTAGTATTCATTTTAAAAATACCAGTATTCACATATGAATGTAATAGCATAATCATTTTACCTATACCAAACGATCAAGGACTTGAAGTCGAAATATCAAAATATAACTATATCAATTGTAACGAAACATTATATGAAAACAATGAAATAAAATATGTAAAACATTTAAAGAAGAGTCCAATATGTATCCAAAACTTATATAAAACAAAATATGAAAATTGTAAAATAAGATCAAATAAAGATCAAGTATTAATAGAATTAGAAGATGGACTTATTTTAACAAAAAACTTATTAGAATCAAGTTTAAATGAATATTGTAATAATATTGAATATAAAATTGTTAAAAATAACCTTTTACATTTTAAAGATTGTAACATCAAAATAAATGCAACTTTGAACTCAAATCAGAAAGAAACTTTTAAACAAAATATTGTAATTCCATTATATAACACATTGAACTTTACAAAAATAAATGTAACCCTAGAAGATATACATACATCATAATTATTGTAATTGTAATTCTTATATTATATTGTAAAAGAAATGAAACCAAAAAATTTAAAATTGAAAATAGAATTATAGATACTCAGGAGAGCATCAAACTTAAGGAGGGAGGGGTTACGTTATTAGAAAATCAAACAATAACTTTATAAGATAAGAAACACCCTGTATCAAGAAAGATACAAAGTATCTTTCAATAATGTAATATGATATTAAGATGTGCATGCCACACAAGAAATGCATATATCAGCATATTCTTTGCCTTCAGCTTCCTCCTAAAATAACAAACACTCCCACGCAGAGTGAGTAGATAAGAATTATATTATGATCGTCAGTCGAACACAGATTTGTTGACTCGACATTTTATTACTATAAATAAGAAGTCTCTGTTAATCCTAGCTCAGTTCTTAAGTTCATCTCTTCGTATAAGCTAAAGATTTCCCCCCACCAGTGGTAAGGGATCTGAAGCTTTAAATAAATATTGTTAAATTAAAATTAACAAGTGCATTTTTATTTAGTGGTGGCATTCTCTTTTGAGAATGCAAAATATATTTTTTGTTGTTTAAAGAACCTCAAACAAAATTGAGTGTCATCGCATCGTTTTTTCGGACGAGAAAAAACGAGATAAAATCACTATTTGTCTCGTCACCATAGCCGTGAAGGGGGTGTAGTAGTGTGGGGTGCGTTCTCTTACTATGGGCAATGTTTATTGCAGTTATTATCATCAAGAATGAATGTGAATCACTATAAGGGCGTACTGGATATGGTTTTCCATTACTACAACAACCTATTTGGACCCGTGTCATGATAAAGCCCCAATTCATACTGCACGCGTGGTAAAAGAGTGGATTTATAACAAAAATGTGCCTGTCATAGAGTGACCACCATATTCACCTGATCTTAATATAATTGATAATGTGTGCGGATAGTTGTCACGGAAAGTTTACGAGTCTGGTAGACAAATTTCAGACATTTACTCATTAAAAGAAGCCATTGTTACCGCCTGGTGCGACATTTCTTTGTGCTTCCTTAAATCTCTTTTTGATTCCCTTCCCAACTGCGTTTACGAAATCATTTCCAACAAATGGGGTCATACACAATATTAATTTAGCTTTAAAAATGAAGACCAATAAAGTTAACCTATTTTCTTGCAATATTTTATAATTGTACATGTTTTCAGTTGTTGTCCCTATTTAAGTGAAGCAAGAAAATTCAAATATTTGTTCTTAACACATAGAAAACCATTTTTATAAAAATAACGGAAAGAGTTAGAAGTCTAATTTTGTTTTCTTTAATAAAGAATTGTGTTTTACTCTTTTATTGGAATACCTCAAAAAATGAACAGAACATTTTGTCCCTATTCAAGTGCATGGGAATAGCCTAAATAAACTTAAAAGCTATACATATGAAGTTGTAAAAATTAAATGACCATTATGATTCGCAATACATTTTTTTATATTGTCTCTTTTTATAACTATGTATACGTAAATTTTGGTATTTTCTAATTAATTTTTGTTATTGTATTTGTGTATTTTATTTTAAAATAGAAAAATGTGCATAAAATTTATTAGAAGACAGACGCATTTTTTTTGACTATATAAAACTAGAATTTACAAGACTAACATAACCTATCTAAGTCTATCTATATCTATCTTAACTTATCTAAATCTATCTAAAGCTTTCTAGACCTATCTGGGCCCTGTCATGTGATCTTTATTGCATCGGCTTACTAGTAAAAAATAAGCACAACCCTCACTTCTCCCAGTTATCGTTGGATCAATAATCACATGACAGGGCCTAGTTTTACTTAAGCCTAAGTTTCGGCTTCAGTACAGTGTAGCCAGCAGTATTTGTCTCTATTCAAGCTTTTTACTTTTATCGCATGTTGCACTCCTTGCAGCATCGTATATGATTGGGACCTTCGTTGAGTCTGATAAGTAGCCATATGCATCCAGAAACAGGATTGCCTCTGGCGGAATGTATCCACTTTCTAAAGCATTTCCGAAGTACCCATTATTCGGGTAGAATAACCCAGAAATTAATTCGTTTTCGCCTAAACTTGCCGATAGAGCAAAGTGATTTTTTACAAGGTCCAGTATGACATTGCCAATTCTAGACAAACCGGAAACATCCAAAAGCCTTTTGTTTGAGATGTAGTGTCTAAAATCGGAATGTGCACTCCTATACATCTGCATGCAGGCTCTGAGACATTTGCGCATGCTTGGTAGCAAATGATCTTCACATCGGATCTTATATAGTTGGAATTAAAAAGGCTTTTAAGCAACATGAATGCCGCTCTTGCCTTCTCTAATTGAATATTTAGGTGCTTATTCTAATACACAAATTTATCGGAATTAACACCTAAATATTTCACAACGGTCTTTGACTTGATCTGAAGACCATTTGAACTCGTTGTTTTTAGAATTATCCAGTTGCGTCTCAAATCTGAATTACCACACGTCTTATTGTGGTGCGGAACAGTATGATTTCACATTTTGTGTAGTTGATTTTAAGTTTTCGGAGCGAAACCTTGAAACCTATCAAACTTGCTTTGAAGTTCAGTTTAGATGTTTTCAATTGTTGAGCCGCTTGCATACAGTGTAGCATTGTCGGCAAATTCCAGTGATCAATCGAGTTCCGTGAGTATATCAGAAATGTATATATTAAAAAGCTGTAGAGCAGTTACTTTTCCTTGCAGAAGACCATTAGTGACCTTTAAAACTTCAGCTGTCGTGTATTCTCTATCTGTTACGACAAATTTCTTTCCGTGTATCATAGATACTATCATCTTTGTTAGATGAGAAGGAAATTCATATCGAATAAGTTAATAAATAATTTCGTCGATCCAAACCGTATCAAAGGCTTTTGCGATATCTACCAGACAGGCAGCTGTATATCTTTTGGCGTTAAGATTCAAGTTAACATCCGAAATCAATTTCGTAATGACATGCACTGCCGAATTTTTTTTTTAACCCAAATTGATTCCGCGGCATAATCTAATTTTCATTACATAATTTACCAATAACTATCTCAAAGATCTTCCCGATATTAAGCAGGAGACTTATTGACCTGTAGTTAGAAGGATAAGAAGGATCCTTTTTCTTTTTAATTATTGGAAACACCTTTGACATTTTCCAGCAAATTCTATAAATAAATTGTTATAACGAAGTTTGAAGGAATCGGTTTCTATGTGAATTATAATGATTTTTTTTTATTTTCCGAAACTGAATTTTTGTTGGAACTAATATTTTTTTTGTATATATAAAGTTTTATCAAAATCGTTAGAGACGTTTTCGAGGAAATTGAGGTTATGTATACCTAGAATTATGACCAAAAAAAGACCTGGATACGCAGTTTTAGGAAAATCGGTCAAGCGGCTTAGGCTGGGTAGACCATTATGGACAGTCGGAGGGTCTTTTCATAAGCGTCTAAAATCTGCACCAGTCCAATCGTCTCTCTTCTTTGTTGCAATAATGACACACTCATTACGCAGGAATTGTGGTCATGTGCATGTCTGCTTAAGTACGATTTTAAGTAGTCACTGAATGTTCATAAGCGTCAGGGTCAGACAATAATCAAAAATGATCGCGAAAGAAGTTGTCCTTAATCTTATTTGTGAATTAATAACAAAGGAAAATATTGGATCAACCTTTTTGATGTCCCCTGCAATGTTTTTTTTTTTTCTGTTCCCAGAATTGAGTTTGTTTTCCATCAGAATTCTTTATGAATTAGTAGCTTGTTTTTCCAATAAAATGTTTTCTAAAAACAAAAAAATATGGATACACAATCTGCCAGATGCTGATGAAACTTATGACGTGTATGAACATATGTTCTGCAATTCATATGGGTTTGTTCAATCAAAGATCTGACTTTATGAAAACGTCCAATGCAGATCTTAAGGGCCAAGCCCACCGAGCAACCGAAACCGAAACTTTGTTTTATTTCTTCATTTTTCTGTTCAGTTTTGACATTTCATTACTACTTTTCAAAATCACTTTGACAACAATAACGTTAGGCAAGTGACATCTACAAACATCGGCGAACAGAACAGTTGCAAGTTTCGGTACCAAAAAAGCAAAACCGTAAAATTCAAAATGAAAAAGTAAAATTTCTGTACGGAAAAAAATAAAATCATTTTTTATTAAAATAAATAGATTTTAAGAAATAAAAATAAATGAGGAAAGTGTGATTTACTGGTATCTTTTATTTAAGAAGTATTTTCAAATGAAAAATAAAAAGAAATTTGCAGTTTAAAAAAAGAGGAAAAAAAGTTTCGGTTTCGGTTGCTCAGTGGGTTTGGCTCTTTAGTTAGGAAGACGTTAATAAAAACACCCGGACAGACGGACCTACGGACGGAACAGAAACATAAAAAATACTTTATATATTTTATTATAGTTATGCCATTTATTTAAGTATATATTTATTTAATTCCAGAAAGAGAAGCCACTGTCTTAAGCGTGAGTGCACTCTTCAATTAGCTTGTAGAATTAAGACTTACGATTATACTACGGAATAATAAATACTGATTAGCTAATGAATGACTAACATGACAGCGTTTCTCATAAGAAAAACCCGCGCAAATGTCAAAATTAAGTCACTGATTAGTCAATCAGCGTTTATAAATACGGGGGTGTGTGTCTGAATTATTCTATTTATAGTTGACATGGGAATGGAATGCACTTATTTACAAAATGTTTAAATTTGATTGCTGTGAAATGAAATATGCAAAAATATGCTGCGTGCAACGTGACCCAGAACAATTTTAGGTATGTCCCAATCGGAAATATGTTTTTCCGATAAATATATATAGTTAAGAATATATAATTACATATTTATATATATATTGATGGCGCAACAGGCTCGCTGGTTTTTTGCACAGGTATTCATGGTACGTATGAACTTCTTTGCACGATTTCGGGACCTCAATTTTATGCCGACTCCAAACGGGTAATTTGGGACAAGCTTTTCTTGACAGATCATCTCGAGAGGAAGGCCAGGTAAAAATGTGTTACATAATTTATGTTCATTATTAAAGCGTAAGGTCATTTAAGAAACTTTGATTTTCTAATTGCTTTTTTGGAAACATGTAAAAAAAATTAAACTGAAATATTCCCGAGACAACAAATATTTTAGTTCATACTTAACTTTTGTTTTGTTTAAGATCATCACATCAACTTTGCAATATCGTTTATGTCATCACAAAAGAATGTCGTCGTTGGAAGAAATGGCTATGGCGTATTTCATTTATAAAAGTTTGCATAGAAAAAGAAAAAAGTATTGGCACCAGCCATATATTGAACAAAATTTGTATTTTCGACTGTTTGTTGCAGCCAAAGAACTTTCACAGGATGACGAAAGATTCCATTACAAGTTTTTTTTCTTTTTGTTGCTCATATTTTTCTATTACCAGAACTAAATTCACATGAATATCACTTTCTGCAGACGCAATTTTTTAAATTACATGCGGTACATACCGATTGTTTTCTGATTGTTCGTACCCAGACTGAGTATACCATTCTTATACCGTCCCGTTGCATCACATACCGAGTGAATCAGGAGGAAGGCATTGAAATACAGGTTTAGTATAGAGATATTACATATGCACGTTTGCTAATTTAGAGAAGGAAGCGGCAAAAATCGGGTTAAACTGTAAATGATGGTAATACCCAGTAAATGCTGCCAAAACAAAATAAAACACAAAAAATCGACGAAGCGGCCAGAACGTCACGATTGACAGGTATAACTTTGAGGTAGTACGGGACAGAAAGAACGACTTCTGCAGACTGTTAAACGGCGATGACGAAATCCAACCACCTGACCTGAGTGAAGTGAGGATAGCAATATCTCAACTCAAGCTAAATAAGGCTGCCGGAAATAACTGCCTTCCCGCTGAGCATTATAAAGCCGGCGGAGATGACTTGGTAAGTAACATCCACCAACTCATAGGCCAAATCTGGTTCGGAAGAAAGTATGCCTGAAAAATGGAACTTCAGCCACATTTGCCCGATCCACGAAAAAGGAGATCCTCTGAACTGCGTCAACTACAGAGGCATAAGGCTCCTCAACATCGCCTACAGGATTCTATCTGATTTAATATGTGAGCGCCTGAAACCGTTTGCCAACAACCTGATCGGCCCTAATCAGTGTGGTTTAAGGCCAGAAAAGTCCGAAACCGATCGAATTTTCACACTTCGGCAGATCCTTTAAAAAACCCAACAAGTCCAAATCGATACCCACCACCTATTCAGCGATTTCAAAGCCGCATACGACAGCATTTATAGAGACGAACTATACAGAGACAGGTCTAGTTTTGGTTAGCCACCCAAGCTCGTCCATTTGTGGAGAATTCTCGCTGCTCCATCAAGATCGGAAATGAACTCACCGGCACATTCGATACCAAAAAATGATTACGGCAATGCGATGCGCTGTCATGCGACTACTTCAACTTAATTCTTGGGACGATTTGCGAAACTCCCGAGCCAACACCAGAGGCACAATTTTCCAACAATCGGTGCAACTACTAGCATACGCCGACGATATTGACATCATTGGTAGGACTCAACGTGATGTCATAGCCACGTATGTTAGTATAGAAGGAAGCGACAAAAATGGGCTTAGCAGTATATGCTGTCAACACGAAAGGATCGAGAGGCTTAGGGATACGCGTTGCGCGAAGGTCTTGGTGGTCTCTTGCGATAACAGTCTTTCGACATTAAATTTTTTTTACAGTATTTCTGGATTGTTTTGGCGTAGTGGATATCCGCATTCTAACCTTGGCTGCAACAAGGTAGTGGTCCGAGTCGATGTTAGCTCCTCGGAATGTTCGGAAATCCAAAATACTGGATGCGTGGCGCTTGTCTATCGCTATGTGATCGATTTGATTGACCGTTCGTTGATCTGGAGACCGCCATGTCCCCTTACTGATATCGAGGTGAGGAAACCGTGTGCTGGCCATTCGGAAGATCCAATTTCGCGTCACTTTTTCGAGCATTTCGACCTGTATTTCACGAATTACGCGTGTTATGTTATCCTGTAAGGCTTAAATCGTGTTAGGCTTATCCATAAACTAACGACTTTACACAACCCCACAAGAAGTAATCAAGATGCGTTAAATTGCATGATCTTGGCGGCCAACTCACAGGGCCATTTCGGGAGATAAGCTGCTCAGCAAATGCATCCTTCAACACTTCCATTGTTTCACGAGCTGTGTGGCATGTGGCAATGTCTTGATGAATTCACATGTCAACCAAGTCTAACTCAGCCAACTGGGGCAAACAAAAGGCGCGTATCATGCCATTGACGGTAACGTTTCTTCCACAGTCGTGAAGAAAAATGGACCGTTGATGGCACCAGCCCATAAACCACACCAAACTGTCGTTTTTTTGGGATGCATCGGTAATTCTTGTATGGCATGTGGCCATCAATCCAGATGCGACAATTTTGCTTATGTACGTATCCGTTTAGCCAGAAATGAGCTGAACACAATTTTTCGATAAAACAGTGCATTTTCTTGGGGCTGTTCCAATCTGCACAATTTTCACAGAGCAAGAGGTTTGATAACAAATTTCAATAATTTGCAATCGTTGCTCGTTTGTTAGTCTTTCCATGATTAAAAGGCAGAGTATATTGACAACTTTTAAATTTTCACAGGTGACGTTTGCCAGCAATACTAACCACTGCTGCCAACCTGAATAACTTAACTCTTAAAAAATCACCCGTTATATAGCGGGCTGTGCCAGTACGAGCCGCCATAGAACAATTTTTCTTGAGTGCAGTGCGTCATCTGTATATCTTTATAATCTTTGGTAAAACTAACCTCTACACTTAAGGATATAAGTGGTCGCTGATGTAATCCTTTTTACAACCTAAATTATACTTACCATCCAAATGGCAATAACTTATAATTATTGTTCGTATAACTTTTTATGCAGAATTACCCTAATAACTCGAGCATGATCTTCCCAGCTGGAGAATACCGAAACAATCCTCTTTAAAGCTCTACGCGGGGCACAACATTTATATTCGTTGGTCATTCTGTTGAGAAAAATTCATAACGCCAAAACAAACGCTAAACACAAAAAAATAGAATGTTCTCGCCCCAAACTGACACACCTCTTCGTCTGGAAGAGGATGACCAAGTCATCCGAAATGAAATTGCTCCCAAAAGTCGTATAGTCGCACATACTCCATCACTTCCATGGTCGTTTAGATTTGTTGTATTACATACTCCTACGACAGCAGACAATTTTGTAATTTAAGGATCCTTTTTTTTCGCATTGAACCATAATATATACCTACTCGTAGCTACCTTGGTTGCGTTGCGCTATCCTTGGTATGTGCATAAAAATAGAAAAATAGTGAAATCGAAACAATGAGATAACGCCCGAATCTATGTTCATCCATGGAGCCAGGCTATTTTTTGTAGTACTTATATTTTTCTCGCCTTGACGCTCTCTTGAAGTAGTTCTATATCGAGAACAAAAAAAAGGATGTTCGAGAGTGCGAAGTGAAGCGAAAAATATACTTTTATCCTGAAGTTATTCCTTCTCTCGGACACATTTTTTTCCAATCTACTTTTTCATTTTTCTTTTTCTTTAACAGAGTTGGAGAAAGAAAGGATGCTTCACGTTTCAGTGGATTTTTGTAAAGGGAATTCCAGGCCAACTATATCTATGGTTACTTTGTTTTCATTATTGTATTCGGAATACATTGCGTGGTTGGAGGGGTTTCCCTACAGAGCGCGGGATGAAATTCGATTTGGAAAAACTCGAGTCGTACTAAGTTATGGCATTATTGCAGCTGAAGTTCCTTATAGAAGAAATTGCTTCCTGTCCGCTGAAGTACACAAATAACGAATACAAATTATATTTGTTCGAATTTAATGATTTACTTGCCTTTGCTACGGATGAAATTTTTCGAAGACATATAGCGAACGTATGGTTATGGCCAAGGGCTGTGATATTGACGCACAACACGGGCTGTGGGGGTTTAGTTTGCTTGTTAACTTAACCTTATAACAAATAAATTCACACAGAATCGTCTGCAGTGATTCTCTGATACCCATTTCATTGTCCAAACAACTGGAGTTAACTGTATGGCAGCAGCTACAGCGGATTACGTTTCCTGCTTTCAAACTTTTTGATTTCGGTGTATTCGACAAAAGAGTTTACCAACCTCACTGTTGGCCATTCTATTGCAAGCATGAATAACGGTCGCCGAAATTTGCTTTGGACGGAATTGAAGGAAGATACAAAATTTTTTAACAGAACTGTTGGAAAGCACAGCCTTCATGAAACCATGGCGGTCTCCAGATTAACAAATGGTGAACCAAATCGATTACATTGCGATAGAGAAGAAGCACTCACCCAGTTTTTGGATGTCCGAAAATTCCGAAGCAGTAACTAATTTGGACCATTACCTGGTTGCAGCAAATGTGAGAATGTGGGTATCCACCAGACAACAACAAATGCGAAGTACTAAAATATTATTTATTGTCGAAAGAGAGGAATCGCAAGAAACCGACCGCAAATAATATCAAAGAACAATGGCGAAAACTAACAATTATACCTCTTTAAGGCAAACAAATCTAATTTTCACAAGCAATTATTTCTGTAGGCGTTATATAGCACTTGTGCGTAGAGGCCTTATTAAGAAATTATGCAGGAAAATTCACAAGCATTGTTTTTTTAGAGGTTGGTTTTTCAAATAGTGATAAAACTGACATTTTGTGGTCAAATTGGGCAACTCTAATGTCATTTGTCATTTCATCATTTTATTCGCCATTTCGTCCATTTTATGGTCGACATAATCGTCCATTAGAGCAATTAATTCGGGTAACCATGGATCGTTTTCGCACTACGTTTACTCACCGCACCGAAGAAACAATTGCCGCTGTAGAGAAAAGTGAAGCTTTGTCCATCAACTTGCGCAAAGATCTTGGCTAACGACCTAACAAGATCCAGTTTATGCAATTATTAAAGCCGCGAGACCAGGCAATGAGATAGATCTCGATGCTGATTTTCATCGCAAAATTTTGTTCAGATAATTTCGCGGAATGGACCTGCCAATTGGTCACCAAGATCGTTTGATTATTTTCTTTGGGGATATGGTAAGTCGGCTTGTCTACGCCAACAAACCAGAAACGTAAGGGGACTTAGAAGCCAACATTTGTTGCGCTATTGTCGACATACGGCCCCAAAAGTTCGAAAAAGTAGTTGAAAATTGTACCTATAGACTTGGCTTTATTCGAACCAGCCGCGGCGGCCACATGCCCGAAATCATATTTAAACATTAAAAGCATAAATTATCCTTCCTATAAAGCTAAATTGATGGGCATTAAAACGATTTTCTTGTGTTTTATTTTAATTCAAAATTCTACACTTCTAAAAAAAGCACCCTTTATAATAAATATATAACAACAAAAAGAAAATAGTAAAAAACAATCTTATTTTTCAACTTCGGGAAGGCTCGCAAATATTTTCGGAAGGACTTTTTGCGAAGCCTATATTTTCCTTCTGTAAGGCCTTTTATAATCAAACAATGTTTTTTCTGTAAGGTTTATTAAAAGTGCTTAAAGAAGTCTTATAAAAGTAAATAGCTTCCCTAAAGTGCGCCAAAAGTTTTTCCATAAGACTTAATTCAAGTAAAATTACTAATGGGGAAATAGCTTTGATAGTGCTTTATCGAAGAAAAATTGTTACTTGGGTATATTGATCGATCCTCCTTTCACCCTCCTTTTGGAGAAAAAATCATTATTTTTGGCAAAATTTGAAAGGATATGGGATGGTTAGCCATGAGCGTTGTTTTTTCCTTCTCTGCTTTCCTATCTTTAAAGATCCATCAACAG
This sequence comes from Rhingia rostrata, assembly GCA_949824845.1. Classification (NCBI taxonomy): domain Eukaryota; kingdom Metazoa; phylum Arthropoda; class Insecta; order Diptera; family Syrphidae; genus Rhingia; species Rhingia rostrata. Next base: position 52,968,153 of record OX463758.1, read on the forward strand.
AAAAAAGTAGCTTCCTTCCTTTTTTTAATATTTTTTGGCACGAATAAATGTATATCCAGCAGGTGACGTGTGGTGAGCGGGCAAAAACTACCCTGTCCAACGAGCTAAGCTTAGCATCTATAAGCTAATAAAATGTCCTCTTCACATCCACTGATGATCCCTCTGTGGCCCGACACTGATTCACAACATACTGTCAACCAGGGGCATATTGTCACTGTTGATAACAATTATTTTGAGGTAGTTAATCTAACTCGGAATCAACATCAAGCCCACGAATGACACCTTAGTGGCATACGACGAAGATTGTCCCTAGGAAAACGATGCGATTGGAGGAGAAGAGGTAATCGCGAATTTTATGAGCTGTACCAACATGAAGATGTTGTATAAAAGGTGACAACACGAAAACAACATTGGCTCGGTCACATTAAGCGAATGAATATTAATGCTCCAGCCAAAAGAAACTTTAAATCCAAGTTTTCAGTTTCGAGGCGACAAGAAATACCGAATCTTCGATTAAAGGATCAAGCAATCGCTGATGCCACAGCGCTTTGACTGGATAACTGGCAGCAACGTACTCATGATCGAAGAGGATGGAAGGCTGGCTTGTCTCAGGCAAAGACCCTAACCGGTATTTAAACAGTTTGCACTCTGAAATGTTCATGCTGCTAGTTACATTCCCATTGTTGATTACATAAGGAAGCTAGATATTATAGTAGAACTTCATTGTAATCTGCCCGTTTTTTTTTTTCATATATAAATTCTTGGGCAGCTAATCCGTCTACAGTCGGATTACCGTGACCAAGCTTCATCCATGAAGAAGATGCTCTGCTTTAGAGAAAGCTTCCAGCCCCGATTTTAGTTCTTACAAACATAAGAATAACGAATCAGCAATGCTCTAAATTACCTTAATCGAGCTATCAATCTAACCATCCAACAAAGTAGAAATGATTTCCGCGATTTATACCTCAATGTCATCATTGACGACCAAGCATTGTATTACTGCTACAAAGGACCTCCATCACAATGTGTGATGAAACATCACCGAGCTCCAAGACAGCAACTGAATCCTATCATTCGTGTAAATAAAGCAATCAAAACAAAGCATTGTCACACAAAAAATCGTGTGCAAATAATATTAATGGAAGCCATGATTCACTATGGCTTGATGCATTATTTCAGTTCATCATTAATCTTGATTAATTATACGTTTAACTTATTGATTTTCGGGAAATTTTCTACAAAGTTACATCACCCGCCATCATTGTCAGTGTCGTCTTCGCATTGTTTGTTTTTTTTTTAGGGTATTCGATGTCCTTCTGTACTTAACCATCATAATAGGATAAAAGGATACGAAAATATTATCGAAGAAGAAAATCATTTTTATGAGAAAAGTTCAACGTACTTAGTTTTGAAAGACTTGTGCTTTATTGTTTCAAATGCAGTATCCTACCCTGAGGAGGAATAAAGTTAACGAAGGACTCAATGAAGCTGAGTTTGACTGTGGCATTGGTTTATATGAGTCACTCTATTTTAGAATAACTTATTCTTAAGAAATGAAGCAGTTATGGGCATTAACTTAAAAAGTAGGCGAGCATTCCCAATTCTTGTTCCAAGAAGTCAGTAAGACGGTAAGAATTTAAGGGGGGCAAATATCCGAAGGCACTTCGCCAAAGTAAAGATAATTTACTTTTTTTTTAAAGATTGGAATTAAAAATACGTGCAGTGTCAAGGGTAGAAGAACTTGGGGCGTTGAGCATTACTTTGATGGTAATTATGATAACATGGTAATTTGGACACATCACTATCTGATTGACTTTTATTAGTCATTTTGGTATATGGTTATCATTTTATTTATAGAGTACGCTCTTTGATTCCGGTATGGAGGTATTGAAAATTGATAAATTCGTAACCCATCATATTTTTGGAACTTTATGAATACCAAAAGAAAGGTTAAAGTAGTCCTATTTTTATTGAGGATAAAACATTAAATGATTATTCTGATATATTCAAGTGTTTGCAGAAATGTTTAAGGAGACATATGTGACTGATAATACCAAAAGGAAGGCTAAAGTACTCCTATTTTTATTGAGGACTAGCTGACCCGGCAAACTTCGTTTTGCCCAAAATATATTTTTTGACTGAATTAATTTCAAGCACTCACGATTCCACCTGAAATTTGTTTCTTTGATCGAAATTTAGCGATACTTAACAGATGACTTCGTCCCGGCCAATATTTGGCGAAAATATAATAAAATCAAGTATTAATTTCTTTAAAGTCTATTAGATTTATTGCAATCTAAAACAAAGAATATATTAATGACTCAATTTAAGGCTGCACGATACACTACATTTTTTGTTTTCTGCTCCGGAGCGTAAATGAAGAGTGAGGATGGTTTCGCTACTCGGGAACATGCCACATATAACTGGCCCTGTGAAAAACATGATATTTCCAGATTTATGCCGCACACTTCCAGCGACTGCCCTTGCGACTTGTTTATTGTCATCGCAAATGCAAGTTTCACTGGGAACTGAATACATTTGAATTGGAATGCCAAATCGGTTGAACTCAAGGGAATTCGCGGGATTAGGCATTCTTCTCCTTTGAACGGCCCTTTCAAAATCCTTGCCACTATCACATTGTTCATAAGCTTCATGACAATCAGTCGGGTTCCATTGCACAGTTTCGGGCCATGAAGATTTCTTAGCATAATGACGACAGATCCAACTTTAAGACGCAAATGATGAGGCGGAATGCCAGGCAAATCCAAAGAGTTTAGGAATTCCACTGAATAATTGACGACATCGTCTTCGTTTTCAACGCGATCGATCGATTTGTATGAACGCAGCTCTCCCGGAATTTGATTTTGAATCGTCCAATTCAAGTCATTGACATCAATATTTTTTGCTGCTAAAATTGCGCGTGCGCTCAACCAATCGTAGTTACGATCATTTTGACCAATGTTCGGATATACATTAGTAATGAGTTCATCTTTCGTTAAAGTGAATTGACAAATGACAGGTGGAATGGATATTAAACCACTTGAAGTTTCAACCGGAATTTGTCCATTTCCGATTTTTAGCAGTTCTTTAGAGAAAACTTCTGCGGTTCTATCCTGTTGCAGAATCACTCGCATATCCATACTCAATGAAATGGTTTTCAAGTATCGCCACAAATACGATGACTTCAGACATGCATTTAATTCATCCGTCGCTGTTGATTTCGGTATCACGGGAAGTGTTTGTCTGAAGTCGCCCGCCTACAGTATCATCACGCCACCAAACCGGTGATTATTGTTGCGCAAATCTTGCAATGTTCCATCAAGTGCTTCTAATGATCGTTTGTGCGCCATTGTGCACTCATCCCATATGATCAATTTACAATTTTTCAACACTTTTGCCATGGCTGATTGCTTTGAAATGTTGCAAACAGGATTTTCATTGATTTGCAGGTTTAACGGAAGCTTCAGTGCTGAATGTGCTGTTCTTCCACCTTCCAACAGTGTTGCAGCAATTACGGTAGATGCGAGAGCTAACGCAATGCCACCTTGAGCACGTATTGCTTCTTATATCAATATATCAGGAACGTTTTCCCAGTACCGCCGGGCGCATCAAGGAAAAATAGTCCACCGTTTCCTTCATCGACAGCCTTCATCAGTTGATCATACGCACTCTTTTGCTGTTCATTCAGCAGCGGAACATTTGTTTGTAATTGTTGTTGCAAAGTTGTTGTGTCGTAAGCATGCTCGCTTTCCAATTCACGATTCAATACACTTACAGTTTGACGATTTGGCGCTGGAATATGAATTTCAACCAATAGTTTGCCACTCATAAGCAAACACAAATCTTCAATTAGCACCAACGCTTCATTGTAGACGTCATCGTTCATTTGCAATTCGAAATTCCCTGTCGCTAATCGAAAACGATGCAAAATGTCCTCTGCGATGTCATCTTTATACGTATCCCATGATTGACGTGGGTTTGAAGGCTGACATGTTGAAATGATCATAGCGAAAAGTGTACGAACTCCACTGGCAGGCGAAGAAGCTATTGCATCATCTAGCGTATGATTGCAGTGACTGTCGTGTTCAAGCAATTGTAACTGTTGACATGCTTCTCGAAAAGTTGCACACACCATACCATCCACAGTCCGCAATGACTCAAATGAAGTTGGACCGCGCACATTAATCAAAAGCAACCGAAGGTAGAAGCAGTCGTCGTTCTTTGGACGGATTGTGTAAATTCGTCCCAATGCATCAGTTGAAAACAGACCTGGATATCCATCTACTGGTTGACCTTGCTTTCTGCGTAACCATTTCTTCGACGATGCATTCCATGTGTAATATCGAGGAATCTCCGAGTAAAGCAATGTTCTCGCAAACTGATCACTGGCGCAAGTTGAAAAGAAACTGGTTAATGTTGTTGCTGGTGGTCTTTCCACTTCCCCCCATATGTGACTGATAATAATACCAACTGTGATAACATCTGTGATACTAATGTTATCTGCAATTTATGAACACGTGCTGATGTAGCTGACGATGTAAATGCCATTTAAAAATATTCGTATTCATTTGGCCCAGACAATGTCAAGGTCATTATGTTATTTATTAAATTTGTCGCTGTCTCTGTCAATATTCCCGGAAGCTTGGAAATCTTCTTACATAATTCCGCTATTTAAGAGAGGCCTACACAACAACATAAATAATTATAGAGGCATTGCAAATCTTTGTGTCATTCCTAAACTTTTCGAGGCAGCAATAACTGAAGATTTATCACACAAAACTACATCTGTTAAATCAAATTGTCAACATGGATTTGTGAAAGGTCGATCAACTAACCTTCTGGAATTTTTCACGCATGTATCCATTAGACTTAAAAATGGAATGCAGACTGATGTCGTTTACACTGACTTTTCTAAAGCTTTTGATCAAATAAATCTTCGCATGTTGATCAAAAAGCTACGCCGTATTGGCTTGTCACCAAAATATTCTTTATGGATTTATTTATTTATTTAAGCTTAGTACAAGCTGAACTTAAGACTAAATTAACCTAACTAAATTTAATTAATAGAAGAAGGGTTAAGGAGTAGTGGTAGATGAGGAGGACATAAGGGGATTTCGTGGTGCAAGCTTACTACAGTGAAAATCAAAGGAGCTATGCCCATTAGATAAAAGTAGTATTCTAGTCATTGGCTCGTTGTTACGGTAGTTTGTTCGGTGGAATTTGAGTCGGAAGAGGGGAACAGTTCTTTGATTTCTGGAGTTGGCGTTGAGGGAAATCAATTCTAGCAGAGCGGAGCAATCAACATTACCTGCTAGAAGCTGATGTGCAAAAGGAATGTCGGCTTTTTCACGACGCTTTTGTAGTGATTGATACTCCGACTCGCAGAGTCTTCGATTCCCAGCTAGACGTCGGACGCAGTAGAGGAATACCTCGCCTTAAATGACATGCACTAGTAGAAACCGACATCAACCACCTTGAAGTGCGCAACTGGGTGCAGTTAGTAAATGACCGGGCTAATATTGAAGGCATTATGGCTGAGGTCCAGGTTCATTCCGGAATGTAGCTCCACTTAAGTAATTAACTTAATAAGTTAATCGGTTGATAAATGTAAAAGTTATTCAAATTTTGCATAGCGACGTAAAATATGACGCACCTTGTATAGGATAACGCAACCTGAAAATCCTCTTTTGGGTACCTATTTACGTGCGTTTGAGTCAAATATCACAAAATTCATCTGTACTTACTATTTTTCTGAATTTAAGTTTTCGCTTGGTTATACACGTATATGGAGATGTCTAAACCTATTCGGGAGCTTCGAGTATACATAGAATCTCTCTTTACTTGAAATATACTACACGAGTATGCCAATCTAAGAATTGTGACTAACCCGCACTTTTTCGACTAAACGCTTTCCATTTTTGACAAAAAATAAAATATCTGTTTCTATCGATCCAAAGAGGATATGTAAGCTAGCTTCTTCCTTCATTTGTGTGAATTAGGTGGCCTCCAGTTTAACTCCGAATACGAGAGCCTATTTGAGAAAGCTTCTCACAAGAGTGTTCCTCTCCTATGTTTGTCAGATTTTTGCAATTCGTAAAGCAGGGAAATGAAGGTAGGTGAACCACTTGGGCACTGCATCCACATTTTTGATACATCGGTGCAAATTGCTGTTTCAAGCTAGACACCGCTATTCATCCTGGCTTGGTGTACTAATCGTAATGAGGAATGATCTAGTCAGGCGTTTGTGATGTAAACCAAAGCTTTTATACGTATTAGTTCCTACCACCCCTGAGTCGTGTTGAGCTTTTTGATGGTACCTTTTGGAAATGTATGTCAAATGATGGAAAGGCTAGGAGTTCCCTTAACCTTCTAAGGGACTGGTATTACATTTTCATGAGTGATAAAAAAAAACACATCAATTCCCTCTTTCCACAATATATACCTAAATAAAGCGCATCCCAAGTCGGCTACTTTGGTTGTAGTTCACTTAAAACGGTGTCCTGACTTAAAACCGAAGAAACCAATTTGTATAAGCCGAAGTAAACGTGCATTTAATCCTTTAAGTCCAATTTTGTAAACGACACACCCCGTCAATTCGAACACATGAATGACCATATGGTCTATATCTCTGCTCATTAAAGCATCCTTAAACTACAAATGTCTTGGCAGCCCTAGTGATATATCTTAATAGGATAAAAGATTTTGATAAATTAGTCACAGCGTATCCCACAAGGGATGTTATTCTTTGTTGTTGCTGTTCTGTGTGCCCCTATAATGTAAGAATATCCTACTTGTAAGCTTTCCTAGAAGTGCTTGAATCCCCCAATGATGCTATGTCGTCCTTCTGAACTATTAATCACAATAGTTTTGTTAGATAGCAATTCCGCCACTCTAATTGAATGGGATGAGGAACTGTTTTCATTTTCTTTTTTGGCGGGGAAACAATTTAAAGATTTTTCACTTATAGGAAGCATTTATCTTTTCAAGGATAAGGTTTTTTTTTTTTTGAGGCTGGATAGGACAGTTCATTAACATTTGGAATGAAATGACACGGTTTTCAAACGCAAGTTAACATACTAAAGGTGGAGGTTGATTCATACCATTTGACATGAGGACAACAGTGTCATTAGTCAGTCAACTGACCAAATACCACGTTTCCCAATCTCATAAATGTCGGTTTTGTTTTCTCAGCCTGTGACATCATACTTAATCTATTTGATATTTTCATTCCATTAGCATGAGCCTCTTAATGCTTCAAGTATCTCAGAGCTATTGAGTTCCACCAGATAATTGGATAAATCTTTTATTCATTAATCCAATATTCCCCACGGACATGGCTTGGTCAATAAATCACAAGTAGTCGTCATGGACTCAACCACCATGTCAAGTGTCCTGATCATCATTCATTAGATGACATCCTTCACAATGGTTGTGAATGTGTGGTATGATGAGTCAATCGTTGGATTGGCATAGACTAGACTTGTTGCAATATTATGCTGGGGTTTTATATGGTAGAACTTTGCTTTATGTCCTCATTTAGGTTGTGCATTTTTCAACCTCTTGTATAGCCACATTTCAATGCTTATTTCTCTTGTCCACTCTGTTCCCAAAGTCCATGATTTATTGGCAAAGTTAAATCGGTTGCCGGAAGAATTATAAGCATACTCTTCGAATTTTAGCGAGCCATTATAATCCTCTAAGGGGAACAACAATAAACGGCATCACACGAGTAGATATAATCTGGATTAAATTGAGAAATTAGGTCCTTCTGGTGTACCCATCTTTGTGTGTGTTTGTGTTCTTTCAAAAAAAATACTCTACATCTCAAGAATTTTAAACAGCACACTAAACGAAATTGCATATAAGGGCAAGGACATGCAAACAAAGCCGGATGGGGTTTCGGAAGATATTCTAACCCCTCTTATTCATAATGAGAAAAGTTGCAGGTAAAACTTTCGGATAACAATAGCCATGCGACTGAGGGAGATGTTCAGAAAAAGTAAAAGGCAGTCCCTTAGACTAGTTAAGATTTACTTTACTCAGCTCTCACGTAATCTGGCATTAGTTTGAGGAACAGAACTTGTATGCAACAGATTTTACAATTGCTGACTTTTAATTAAATACTTATGGCGTGCATTGTTCAACTTCTCGTGAGTTTTGTGATTATTATTTGGGGCGTAAGAAAGGGGAGTAAAAGTCCTGTGAATTAATAACATATGTAGTTGAATTTATAAAATCGAATAACATAAGACTTTAAATTGTTTACAATGAACACAGCATGCATATTAAAGATTGTACTAATCCACACTTATCAAAGATTCCATCAAGAATATGAATTTCTTTTTAGATTAAATTAGGTTTGGTCAACGTGATGCCAATAAATTATTTATTTTTTCAAAACATAGTTGTTTGTCGCTACAATAATTGGTCAACAGGGCCTCAACTCCATCTAGTTAGTCCGGTCGGGTCCACCGTTTAAGGCGGATTAATATATTTTTTATCTGAACAGAATCTCTGCTGTAAACAAACATGTGTAACTATGGTCTGAAATTAAATTGTACTAGAATATGGAATTTTCCCATTTTAACTGTCAAAATGTCATTCAAAGTAACAAGCAACGAAAATAAATAACTACCAGAAATAATATTCCACAACGGGTTCAAATAGGCGAGTTTCTGTTGCAAGTGTTCAGAGATTTTCCTACTTTTCCTCTGATGAGATATCTTAATTAAAGCCTGGTGTGCTGTTCTCCTTTCTTAAGTGGCTATACAGTGCACAATGAACCAACAAACATGTATCTCCAATTAGACCAGTCCTTGGCTGACGGCCTTTAGTTGTGCACATCAAGTTAGTTGAAGTCAGTTTCAAACTGTGTGCGCCATTTAAGGGAGCCTTCCTCTACTGCGTCCAACGTCTGGCTGGGAATCGAAGACTCTGCGAGCAGGCAAATTAGTGTCCCTTCGCGCTACATTTCCTACTCATCTTAGGCGTCCAATGCGGAGTTTTTTTTACCAGGGGCATGTCGCTTTACAGCTCGTATATTTCTTGGTTGAATCTTCGTCTCCATAGCGTGTAAACGCAAACGGGACCGCAGATTTTTTGAATAATATTTCTCTCGAAACGACCTAGGATTTCTTCATTCGCTTTCCATACGCCATGCTTCAGCGTCTTAGGAAAGGACTGCGTTTTTTAACGGATCTGCTTAGTATTTGGTTCGGATGAGGGCTTTACGACTAAATTGTCTTCTTAGCCCCAAGATACAGTAGTTTGCAAGATTTTATTTCTGGTGACATGTTGTTATCAGACTTTTTAGCGGAGCCGAAGTAGATAATATACCGTACTTTGTTGACAGATACCAGATACCAGCTTTTAATTGACAAATGAAAGAGTTTGTTCTTGCAATTTGGTGTTAACTCTTTACTGAACCAATTAAGTGAACAGCTCGCACGTTGAAAATAAAAGTGGGACTTAATAAAAAAAAAACAATTTTAGATTATGGCCGATTAAAATTTGGGCTAACTTCAGTGTTTGATAGCTCAAAGAAAAAAAAGATGTTAAAGTTATGTCACTTGGATAAAGTACAATATCACAAATATCACAAAATTTTGGTTAACTGCAATTTTAAAATGCGTGGTGTATTCAGGAACCTATAGATGTAGCTCTAACTCAAATGTCGTATAGTGCAACTTTTGTTTTCAACGTTTGATCTCTTAAGATTTATGATATTTTACGGAATTGACATTAATAAAAGGATAACGGTTATTGACAGCTTGTTTGTTACAAAACCACGAACAAAATTCGTTAATTTGGCGGGTGTGAAAATAAGACTTGTTAATGGATGACAACCCTGGAGTTCGACAGAAACAAACAAAAATATCTCAAAATACGTGAAAACAATTGAGTTCGAAAAAAGTTCAAAGGTTTGTATGCAAATCTAGTACAATGTACTCCAGCCATTCACTACCGATAAGTTTCGTGGTAGGATTTAAGACCGCATTTGCTTAACACCTTCTGGAATTAATTAATTTTAATTAACGCAAACCTTTTTTTTGTTGCTCTTATACTTGTTTTAAAAGCATATGTCACTCTTATCAAACGCGAGTACCAACCTTCGAAATATTGCGAACCTGGCAGTGGTTTATCGTTTTTGGATTCGTTTTCAAACAAGTTGGTTATAAGCCCATAAAAATGATTTCTTGTGAAAAATAGTCGTCTTTTTCTTAATTATTCAAGCTTTGACGTTTTCCATCTTTTTAACTTTCGCTTATTTTCTTTAAACTTCGTATCCAGCGTTTTTTGCTAAATTCTACGCCATTTTTAACTTTCTCTTATAAGGAGAAAGATATTGTTTTCGTGAAAATTTTCAGCCTCTGGATTTTGATTGATTCTAACATTACGATTAAAGCGCGGCTCAAAAAAGTGTTTTTTTTTTGGAATCCGTCCGTCAATTCGTCGTCGGTTCGTCGGTCCGTCTGTCCGTACAAGCGTTATTATTCTAGGTCATTTTTTTTTTTTTGGTTTAAGCCATGTTAGTACTGATACCTGCCATAAAAAAATCATACAAAACCTCAATTTGCTCAAAAACGGCTCTAACGATTTTGATTAAGATTCTTGTATGTAATATGCATATTAGTTCCAACAAAACTGCATACCCAGTTTTTTTCGAGAAAATCCATGTAACGGATTTTTGCATTAAGGCCATATAAAGAAAATTGTCAATTTTTCGCAAACTATTTTGCCAAATTGAATGAAATTTAATTTGTATACAAAAATTACAGTTTTTATCTCTAAACGGAGTTTGCAGTTTTGGCCAATAACGGAAAATCATTTTAATTCACATGGATACCGAATATTTTCAATAACGGAATAAACGTTCGTATAATCACATTTCGACGCTATTAATATCATTTTTGGCATCATAAATCAAAATAAATGTTATTGAATATTTTGGACGAATTGTTAAAAACATGAAATTAACTCGCTGTGAAAGAGAAAGTTGCGTACGACCCAGTCGTGCACCCACATCTCGTTTTTAATAGGAACAAAATGCTATCAATAAATGAATTACTAAATTGAGATTCAATTCAGTGGTTGCAGTAAAACGTCGTCGTAAAATTACAAATTATCGCACGTAAAATTACGACGTTGCATGAATATCGTTCTTATTTGTTTTGTTGATCCAATTACAGATTGCCTTAAAGGCTTTTTTTTTGTTACTTTGTCGTTGAATTGCGTTGCAAGAAATGGTAAGCCAACAGCAAAGTGCTATTGCTTTGACTACCACATTTGATAAGCTGGACCATAATTGCTTTCACTACAGGTATCCATAGCAAGGTGAATTGGACTTTACATTTAAGAGTGTCTCAATAAGCAATTACATGTTCTGTTAGTATATGTCTTGTTAATAACTAAAAAAACAAACAAAAATGCAAATTTTTTGCGCGACAGGCTTGTTAGTACCTAGTTTTCTCACAACCATTCATGTGTGCGTGTGGGTGACGTTGCATAAGACCAAGCGTCATAAGGCCAAATCTATAAATTTGGTCTTATGATGCTTTGTGAAAGTGACATAAGGCCAAATTCTAGCATTTGGTATTATCTAACGTTGATGAAGCGTCAAAAGGCCAATTTGTCTTTATGGCACTTTCGATTGCATATAATATTTGGTTCCCTGATAAGTGGTGAATATACAATTTGATTTGAGCTCCATATGACTTTATGTCACTTTCCTCATTTGGCATAATGCCCAATTGGCTTTTTTAAAACTTTTATAAAGCGTCATAAGACCAAATATATAGATTTTGCCTTATGGCGCTTGGCCTTATGTCAGTGCACCGTGCGTGTTTAATTCTTTCACGATGACATCTTGCCTCTGAGCCCTACGGTTTATAACTAGACTAGATAATATTAATTTGATAATAGCTGCATGATCGACAAGGTGATTTAGTCATCACCACAGCATCTGTGAAGAGTTTACTGGATTTACCATCATTTAAGGTAGCGATTAGCGAGGTTGAGGGCTTAGATCACTTTTTTTATTGTTTACTGCGCTGTGTATCCAGATTTGCGTTCTTTTCTTTCGTAAAACCATGGTTTCTATTTTTTAACGGATATGGTCAGGCTTAATAGTCTGTAATATTTATTGGATTTTGGCTGAGACTGAGTGTAATGGGCTAGTGGTTAGTACGTTGGACAGCTGAGTGTAGTCTAAGGTAATTGGATTATTTTTAAAATTTTGTGGTCTTAAAATTATTTTCTAAATTTTGTGAAAGCAGAGTAGTATATTATTTCTGTGCAGAAATCTTAGTGAACTTCGTTTCGCTCGCTGAAAATAACTTTTAAAAAATAACCTATACTACCGTTGGCTTAGCTGTTAGAATCCTTAACTTAGCATGACATTTTTTTTTGTGTACAACATGGATGTGTCTGTTTTGGAGCTTTCCTAATTGACATTTCTTTTCAAATGTTTTGATGTGTATTTATATTCTGATAGCGCATATGCATATGGACAGTTCAAGAGATCCCAGATTCGAAGCTTGTGCTCGAGGGATTCTAATGTGGTTTCTGTGAATTTTATTGGTTTTCTAAAGAATATTATATTGTTATGAATTCAGTTTGCTATGTGCAAAATACCCTGATGTGTGAAAACCTAAGAGATCTATTAAGTGTCCATTAGTGGTACTGGAATAGTGGTATCTGTCAAAACCACTTATCGAACAATCAAGAAACTGCTGGTATATGCCATCTCTTTCTAGATCAGTATGTGGAGTGGTATAAATAGAGATGAAGCGACAACCAGCGAGTTAGTCTTAAATGTGACCTGAACGTGATTTGAATAGTATTGACTGAGTGAATTACCTAAGTGAATTTTGGAAAGTGAAAATAGTGCGCGAATTTAATCGTTGGTATTTGATTTCAAACACATTGAATTGTTAAACGAGAAACGGTTTTGTAAATAATATAATTCTATAAATAAGAGTGTGTTTAAATAAATTATTGTCAAACATAAAATAAAAAAGTGTTTTATCATTCCAAGCCCGGCTTCATTCTACAATATTTTATTGACCATATTCATAGTTTGGCCCCTAGACTATTTTCATCAGAAGTCCGATAGATTTAAGTATTTGGAAGGTATTTATTTCAGTTTTCTTTAAAAAAAATTATTCGCAGCTTACATTCTCCTCCAAAACGGACAAAGACATCTAAAGACTATAATGACTTAAGAAAACGATAGCCAAATGCCTGCAAGCTTGGCGATTGATTACTTTGCACCCATTATCAATCGTTTCAAAATGTGCTCCTAAATGCACTTCTTTCCTCTCGATTCCCTTTGAACTTTGATCTCGATTCCCTTTTGACTTTCATTCTAAAGCCCTAATTTCAATTGATTTGTAGTCTTTCATTTTTCAAAAAAAAAAACTTATGAGACTGCAATGCTGTGGCAATCATTCAAAGTCTCACCCGAAAGCGGTCTTTGAACACGACTTTTCTAACACACAACCAAAGACATCAAATGAGAGCTCACATTCAATGACGTTTTATGTATTGGAGCATTCTAAAGACAAGGGTACCGTGTGAGATAAAAACACAACCCTTCAATCCCAGAGGAAGACCACACGTTTGTGAGACAGAAAGGGGTTTCTTTTCATAATTTTTTCTGCAGCTACTGATGCGTACATACGTAAAAAAAAACACTCCTTTTCAGTCGCCCTCTGCGTGTAATACGGTTTGTTTTCCGGTTCCAGGATCGTTATCAAATTACTTTCCCATGGGACATCCATGTGCGTGAGCTCTTCCACTGGGCGATTATGGAGTAAAAAGTGCTTCTACTACAAAATCCCATCATGAGTAAATTTTAGGGGGAAACTCTGCTCCAATTGGGGGCAATAAAAGGAAGTAAAAAGGAAAATCTGGAGTCCTTGTTCGGTTCATAAAAGTTCACCCGGATATGTGTTTACGTCTAGGATTGGAACGGACGATGTCATTGATAATTTAATATACAATGTGACGCCTGTTTGTCGGACACGCTGGCTGGTTTATTTTGCCTCACAAGTATAGAATGGCAGTATCCTGTATAGTGGCATGTAATCAGTGCGAATTGAAATCCCCTTGCCAGAAAGATACATAGAAAGGAGCCTTAGAGATTTCGTGATTTTATATTAATTCAGTAAAATATTATAGCACGTATGTGAAAGAAGTAGAGATTGTTTATTCAAGCCCTTAAACATACAAACACGTACGATGGTAACCTATACAGCAGCTTGTATATTTAGGGACATCGATCTAAGTTATGAGCTTCTGATAGAACGCATACTAATCGTTGTGTGTACGTGGGACAAAAATAAATTAGTTGTCAAGTTCATTAACAGTTAATAGGCAATTTGTTGGCAGGATAATTGTGTAGAATAAATTCATTACAAGCATGCCCTACAGATGCGCTGAGATGAATTATGCTTTGTTTACTACCTTTAGCGTAAATATATTATCCTTGAGGAAGAAAGTTCTGCCCGTAGGCAAATGTGCAGACTCATTTATTTGTTTGAAACGTGAAAGCTTAATACCTTAAAAAGTTATGTCCTGTGAAAACAATAAGCGGAAAGTAAGTTATAACTTTTGAAACCTCTCTTACGAGTTTCAAAATAAAATGGATCACCTTTAAAAAGGATGATAATAATTCAAAATTAAGGATTCAGGCTGATGCATTAAATATTTTATTTCTTGTGAAGGGATCTAATTGAGTGTGTGTTTCTTAAGCTTTTAATGGTTTGTTGTAGGATTTCAAAACTTAACGCCTCTTTTTCCATCGTTACGGTTGATGGCTGTTGGTTGTTCCATTTTCTAATTCAAGAACAGTGTGTTTGTCTATGTAATGACTTGGATAATTCTTATAGAGGAATTATTCACCTGGGATCCTAAATCTTTGATAACGAAAACCCTAGGATTTGTGGTATGTAGGAACCTATGAACCTCCTCTTCGCCATGACTTTTGAATAATTCGCCTAAATGATTTTTAAAATTCTTTGGAGAATAATGCCTACCCGGAAATTCATAATTAAACTACTTGACTATTTACATTGAAAAGGAGTTAACATCGTTTGTTTGGGTAGCATTCTGTGTTCCTGTTATGAAAGAAGCAGGGGAATGCCCTCCAGACATTATGTGACGTATAGATTTTGAGAGATCTCGAGGAAAAGAAGTAAAGAAGAAAGTTGCTCTTAAAACGACTTAAAATTGAATAACTTCTAGAACGTGGTGGTCCAACCTGGAGGGCCATGTCCATTTTATTAGACAACCTCAGGTCTGATGTTGAATGTGAACCACACCTAAACGTCAAGTTTTTTTCTGCATTTCATTTGACATTTCTCAATTTCAGACTAACTCAATTTGAATTATGGAAAGATACAAAATCGAGCAACGCGTTAAAGTTATTCAGGCTTGTTATGAAACAGGGCGTTCAAATCAAAATGCATATCGTGCACTTCGTGATTTTTTCGGTCAATTTAATCGTCCAAATTTGCGTACAATCGGACAAATCGTGCAAAAAATTGAGCAAACCGGAGATGTGAAAACACCAGTACATGCTCTTACAGCTCGTACTGCAGAAAATATTGTTGCTGTTCGTGATAGTGTGGCTGAAGAGCCGTCCACCTAAACTCGTCGTCGTGCCCAACAATTGCACCTCTCATGCTCGTCGTTGATGTAAGTTATGCACAAGGACTTGCATTTACACGCTTACAGGGTGCAATTGACTAAAGAACTAAAGCCTCTTGACCATTTCAAGCGTCGCCAATGTTCAGAATGTTGGCAAGAAATGACAACAGTGGATGATCAATTTTCGAAGAAAATCATCTTCAGTGATGAGACCGCATTATCTCACCTTGTGGCGATGTCAATTGGCGGCCAAGATCATTTGATTTGACACCGTTGGACTTCTTTCTTTGGGGTTATTTGAAAGAAAAGGTGTACTTAGATAAGCCACCAACAATTCAAGAGTTAAAGGATGAAATAATTCGGCACATTAACGGCATAGAACCTCAATTATGCCTCATTATCATCGAAAATTTGGACAATCGGATTGAGGTGTGCCGCCGAGGTGGGTGGCCGATATTTTGTTCCGTACATAATTGAACCATACCAACATTATCATAATAAAAATAAATGACAACAATTTCCTAAACAATTTGTTTTTTTATTCAAAATCAACATCGGCTCTTAAAGTTTAACCACTCTTTATAATCTCGATCTCTGTTGTCAATTAACATCACCTATACATAAAAACATATGAGAAGGCTACAATTCACTATGTGGATCGTTAAATACCCTATCCCATCCCATCCTTTAGATTAATATCACTAAAATGTGGGTTTTATGGCAAAGAAATATTAAAATTAAAATTGTCGCAACGTATTGTTCAGTGAAGATTTTATTTCCTACGAGTTACAATTACAATTTCAACATTTTTTTACGTCCTCCTTGCTTAAGCGCAGTCACAGCAAAAAAGACAAAAAAAAAACCGGAAAAAGAGCAAAATATGGCGAATATTCGGCATGTAATCAACTTGACAAACGAAAACTTTACTTGCTCACGTTCAAGCGCTGAGGCATTTACAGAGTTTGAAAACTAGTACAGTACGACACATCTATAAATAACGAATAATATAATGGCGACAACAATGACATTGGTGTCTACATTACCAAATTCAAACTAAAAGAAGTTGGTAATTGACCTAAAGCGCTACCCGTTAGTTATGATTGCCTGGCCAACGTCGTTCAAGAACCAAGAATTATGAACCGATGACGCCGCCAGCCAAAATTCCACACCAATCAGTGACTCTTTCGGGATGCATTGGGCGCTCTTGGATCTCATTCGAACATTTTGTTTATTGATGTGCCCATTCATCCAGAAATAGGCTTAACCGCTGAAGATGATTTTTCGATGAAAATTAGGATCAGTTTTGATTTGCTTCAAAGCCTATTCAGAGAAGACAGGTCGCTGTCTACTGTCATTTATCTAGCTTCTGTTGAATTTTGCATGTGTGCTTCTGTTGAATGTTGTACGAAATCGTGTGTCTCGGATTCTCCTGCAAACTCTCACGGACAATATTTTAAACAGATCTTGCATTTCAGCGCCGTTCGGGGGTTCGTTTATTGTAAAAAAAGCTCAAACGTTATGTGCGTCCATGGTGTTTTGGCACAACAGACTGAATAAGTGATAGCAGATTTGACAGTAGCTTCAACAACATGGCGGCTATCAACTGTCAAAGTTTGGAAATCCCTATTGGAAGACTCTTTGCATGCACTGAAATGAACTGGGTTTTTTCGCAATTCACCGGAAATCTTCATCGAAAACTGAAGTTTTTTGTTCGTTACGACGCTAATACCTCGAAACTGACAGTTTTGTAATACATTATTTATTTTTATTTATTATTCATTTCATTACAATTTAAGCTATACTGACAATATTTATAAAAAGAATTCTGATATTGAGTAAATAGCTAACGTTCTGGAGTTTAAGAACAATTTGTCTCAAATTAGTGTTGTACGCAACTTCAAATATTTTCAAAAAAATCTTCTGATGTCGGGTAGCAATCAGAGTTTTTGCTAATGTGAATGAATTACAGTCATAAAATCGTTTTAAGAGTTTGATTATTATTAAAGACTCAACATTAGTACAATCTAGAGTAAGTAACCATTTTCTTATTTGCTTAGTGTACAAAATAAAATTGTGAGTAGTTCGGATAGAATACGAAAGCTTATTAAAATACTTTGAAGCTGTGATTGTGTAAAATTGTGAAAAATGTGAAGTACGACTCATAAGCCATACTATTCATTCGTAAATTATTAATTTGATGACTTCTTAGAACTTTGAATATATATGAGTGTCTTACAGGTAGAATGTTTAGCCCTTTCAAAAAGGTTCAACTATTAGATATAATGGGAACTAGATGTTTCTGTGCAATTAAAACAGGTCGAATAGTATTCATATAGCATCCACTCCAACTAACAATGCCATACTCCAACTTCGAGATTGAAAGACCATAATACATTTTTGATATTATAAAGTTTTTTTTTTTTTTAATTCATTTTTATTTTGTTTTTCTTAAAAAACTAACTTAAATGCTAGACAAAAATTCATGAAAAAAACAAGCCTTCTGATCAACTACTTAACTAACTTACTTGCTCTATGCGGGCGCCCTAAATTATACGATAACTTAATTCTAATGCCTTTCGGCCTATTATCTAATATATAAAAATATAAAGTAACAAAATGTTTACCAAGAAAACTTTTAAAAACTTGGTTCCTCGTCTTTTTTTTATTTTATTTAAACTTACATACTAATTAAAACTACTTATCGACTAACTTAAACTACTTAAAGTAAATTAAAACTACCTAAAAATAACTTAAAAACTAGAACAGCCACAGCAAGCGGTTTTTTTTTTTTTTGCCACCATGGCTGCTTTGCACCTAAACCTAAGACTAAAACTATGCAAGTCGGCCATAAAATAACAATTTTAAGTCAACTATCCTATCTATCATTCAACCACCACAACAGGTTCTCCTGTTGTGACCTACTCCGACGGTCTCAATCGGACACACTCCTGCTGAACCGCAGGCGCTCTCCTCCGCCCTGAGCGACGACGTCTCGGTCGTATAGGAGCCGCCTATCCACAGTTCGTCGGAAGACGTGGTAGATTAGCGGAACCGCCGATCTATCCTGTATCAGCCCTCGACTATCCAAATATAGGAAAGCTTCCGGTGGAATAAAGCCGTTTAAACGCGCACTCTCAAAATATTCATCATTGGGATAGAAGGCCCCAAGGATGAGACTATTGTTCGAAGCCATCGCTCTTGCAGCGTGAAACCGAATGAGTTTCACAATAAAATTGTCTATTCGGTTTATGTTGGCCCCGTTGTATAGGTCCTGGTTGGAATAGTATTTTGTGTAGTCAGATACTGGTGTTCTGTGAAGTCCAAGGCAGCTCCTCAGACAGTGCCATTCAAACACCCGTATCTTTTCCATTTGAGATGGGGCAACGTTGAACCACACCGGGCACCCATAGGCAATCATTGGCCTAATGAGGGCCATGTAGCAAATCACCTTCACCCTGCTGTCAAGACGACTGCTATAAAACAATCGTCTTGTCAGGGCAAATGCTCCCCTAGTCCCCATGTCTTCCGAAATATAGATACTGATCTAACCAGATGCCAAGGTACTTTACTACACTTTTACTCGCCAGTGGCTGTCCGTTTGGTCCCACGATCACCAGCTTTCGCCAGTTCTTTCTCGTATCCCTAGAGGCCCTAGACAACGGTGACCTAAACAGGATAGTTTCTGATTTCTGAAAGAAAGAAATCTTTTCGAAAACCTTGCTGATACTCGGAAGGAGACTTATCGACCGGAAATTCGCCGGATTAGAGTTGTCCTTTCCCTTTTTCGGGAGAGGATGAACCACCGCCGTCTTCCAACGTACTGGATAATATGCATTATTCAGCGCGTTGTTGAACAGAGTGACGTAAATGTCCACAGCTTCAGGTGGTAAGTGTCGCAGTACAATGTTGGATATACCATCGACTCCCGCTGACTTCTTTTTCTTTATGGAATCGAAGATGATCTGGAGTTCCACCTTCGAGATTAACAGGGGACTAGACCCACTTCGCTCGGCGACTATGGCGTTTGCCAAGTTTTCGTCATCAAACCGGGTGAAACCACGGTTCTCAGATCGCCATTGCGTTATGTCGTTTCGGAGATAGAAATGATGGAGTAGGGCATTGTTTTCCAGGACGCTGTTCGGGCGAATGCTATCATTCACCTTATGCACTTCCTGAAAGACAGCCCCCACTGCCTCCACTTTCAATTCCTGCTGTCAAAAGTATGTTTGTATTGTCAGTTGTTCGTTGGAGCTTAATACACGGAAGGTCGTTATGACCTTTCCTCCTAAAGATCTTATTAATTTGTGGAAACATACTCGGGTCGCTGGAATTTACGGCCCGAATTCTGTTATTCCAAAACAAATTAATGGACAACCAATAGTTCTCCTTGATCAATTGGTTGATGTTGTTGATCGACGCCTTCAGTGTTCTAATCTCCGGGTCGCGTGGGTTTGTCAGTCGTCTGTATATATTATATTATAAAGTTTACCGGCCGATACATTCATATTCGACTCGAATCTTTGGATATGGTCCTTCATGTTCAAGTTCCTATCATTACAAGTTCTAAGCATTTAAAGTTTTTTACGGAATCAAATATAAAACAATTATCAGAACATGAGCTGTTACCATGGAAATTATAATTACCACAAGTGTATAACGGTTAGGAAAACCTATTGCAGTCATGTGCATGAAAATAAAGATCAATATCAGTTCAGACACATCTTCATGTTTTAACGGCCAAAAGTTTTGTTTTTCTGCTGACAACTTACCTGTAAGCAACAAACCACACAATACATTCAACTATATTTTTAAACATTTAAGTTCAGGTTATGTCATAAGCGAATGCAGAATGAATTAATGTATGTACATCAAAAAAAATACACCTTTGGAAAAAAAACCTATAAAAACAAAATAAGTCTTTAGTCTATTTTTTGTTTTGGAGTTTTCTTCGTTGTAAAACGCGTTATAGTTTTCTAGGCAACCGTCTCTAAGCCTTTTCGATGGCATTATTTTGTTGAAGGTTGTTTGTAGCGAACATTCCATACGTGACTATATGCCTGTCTGTCCGACATTTTTAAGGATGTTTTCAGTAAAATTTAATGAAATTCGGAAAAAGTTTTGAGGAATACACTTCAAAAATATTATTATATAAATATTTCGTCTATAGATCATTTTATCTCATGCCCACTTTTATTATATGCATTTTTCTATAAAAATTATTTTAATTGCATACGACATAGGTCATGGTATATTATTCTGTCCGAAAATCTTGAGCTATTATAGTAAAAATTTGTATATAAGCTCATTGTTCATGAAGTAAATATGAGAATAAATATTTTTTAAATGTTCCCACGCCAACGGCCACTTTTAGAAAAAATGATTTTGGTTGAACGACCAGAACATTTCATCGAGATATTCAAACATAGTCATTTTCTTTTTTCTGTTCATATAAAGCTTTTCGCCACGCCCTCATTTGGGGATGATTTGGATTCATTCAATTCGTTTCGCCTAGTAGATAGTAGCATTTTTATAATTTGTTTAAGGTCATTCCATAAAGAATTTAAAAAAAGGATCTGAGCAAGATATATAGACATTTTTAAATCCACATTGTGTCTTTATACATTGTCAAGCCCAATTTTTGTGGGCGTTTTATTAAAAATCTAGTTTTCGGGAAAATTTTAAAGAAATTTGGAATAATTTCTAAATACTAAATTGATATACCTTATCTTATACACAGTTTGTAACATAAAAAAATAATTTAGTATTTGTATAATTTGTTATATATAAATCAAGTATTTGTATCGCTTGCTGAGACCATTTAGCCCCGTCAGTACGTCCGTCCTTCACCGATTTTTAGAATATAATGTTTGAGCTATGGTAATGAAATTTGGTCTATGGTCCATGCTAACAGAACAATTGTAAACACATTTTCAAAATCTGCCGACTGCCTGATAGTTTTTGGTCAAACTGTTAAGAAAAAGTTTTTTTTTTTTGTGGGCTGGTGGAAATCTTCATAGGCACGTGCCCAAAGAAGTGTGAGACTTTAACGCACGAAAACAACCGCGCCTTTTGTATATGTATTGCAACTAAGGTTACAAATAAAGACTTGATGTGTAGTCAGAAATATAACCACTGGAAATTGCCAAGTTAAAGTCAATCAGAGTCTACCCTCGTTCTTCAACACCCAACCGTCAAAATCATGCGACTTATCTAGCAATTTTTTTATGACGAGTAATGAATGTTTGGCAGGTAACTTTCCTGTGCAAGTTCCTGCTTTTTCCTCAATTTATAGCACTGTTTTTTATTATCGGGCCAAATATAAGGGCTTAGATGCCGCAATAAATTTCTTTCGTCAAGAATTTGGAGGACCGTTGTGTTAACGTGTCCCAATAAACGTTTTTTATTTTCTTTTTATCTTTAACCGCGTGAATACCCAGATCTCTGCATAGATCTTCATTCCTTATATACCACGGCACAATGACGAATGATCTTAACATTTTGTTTTCAAAAGTTTGTAGTAGGTTTAGATTCGTTTCCCTAGTACAATCCTATAGTTGTATACCATATGTCCAAACCGGTTTTAGCACAGCTTGTACAATAGCAGATTGTTATCAAGGTGAAGCTTGGAATATTTTCCGAGTAACCAGTGCATTCTCTGTATTTATTTTTGAGTTCTTCGCATTTCTTTTTTACATGCGACTTCCATTTTAATTTTGCATCGAATGTTATTCCAAGAAATACAGGCAAAGTATTGTGGTTTGTCCGTTTATAATAAAATTTTTCAAGAATGCTTCCTTGGGGTACTTTTGCCAATATTTCTTTGAACTCTAAATATTCGCTTCCAAGTTTCTATGCTCAAGATATGAGACAAGGATTTTGTATATATCTTTTTCAGACAGAATTCGTCTTATTGAAGGCCTGTATGCCAGACAGGGCCGTTGAACATTTCACACTTCCAAAGTTGACCACATTCCTTAATTGAGGGCAAATGATACAGCTAACCAATTAATAAAAAAAAAGTCTGAGAAGGATATTTACACAATCTTAGCAACTATATTTCATCCATATAAAGTTTTTTGTCACGCCCACTTTTTGGTGACATTTGTAGTAAAAAAACTGTTATCGGAAATTTTTTTTAAGAAATTTGAAACTGTTTGATGCAAATGCTTTCAAAAAATAATGTAAAATAAAATTCGTACATTTATTATTTTAACTTTGGGACACTTTTTGTGGCCGTTTTTTATTTTTTTTTTGTATTGACAGTCAAGTCTTCGTTATACCTTAACTTTTATTTAAAAATTGTATTCTTGCATAAACCTATTATGAGCAATTGTTTATTTCTTTTTGTTTAATGTCAAATGAAACCAGTTTCTTGTTCGTTGCAAAAATGAGTTCTTAAATGAGTTGTCAAAAACTAATTTTTCGGATCGGTGTTAACGTCATTATGTTATCTGATTTCAATTTGTAATAGATAGTTGTAATATATATGGACTGCTTTTGAAATGTCATTTTCATACACTTTTGCGAGAAAATATGTTCCAAAACAGCACAGGCTCCATTGTTTCACTGCGGATTAGCAAAAAAACACATGTCGCCGACAAACTTAATTTTCCATAGTACCATGCCTTAAAAAGAGCGACATCATGTGCCAAGTGATTCATTTCTACAGCGACATGTGGCGTCATCTATTAAAAAAAAGCTAAGAGTGATTTCAAATTAACTCTGCAATAACAATATATTTCTTTATTTATTGAACCATACACTTAACAAGTTTTGTAAATTTATTTCTTACTAATGTTCTATGAAACTTTTTTTTTCCTTACTTAGTAAAACAGTGACGTGTATGTAGTTTTGGAACATGCGTGAAGTTGGCTACCAGCAGTTCATATATAATAAGTTAATGATTTGAGTACTGGGCTTTTTTCTTTCATTTTGACAATTGAACTCTGCAAAATATTGTCTGCGCTCCCCTCATAGAAAAACATCTGTCAAGTGCGCCCTAGCATTTTTTTTTTGATTAACTATAAAAACTGCTTCTAAGTGAACATTTTGATCTCATCTTTTTTCTGCTTACTAAATTTTCTTAAATTGGATATTCAACAATTAGTCAGCTTTCGAAAGTACATAGCGATGTACTTCTTAGTTTGAACGCAAAAAAAAGGATAATTTGTGAGAATCGATACTCTTGTCAGATTAACACATTCTGCAAACCCCTTTTTTTAATTTCGCGCAGATAATTTCGTTCTTTTTTTCAAAATACACATATATACATATATATTCACAATAACAAAAGTATTTCCTTTTTATAAAACAAAAATCTACTACAATTAAGCAAAATTAAAATAAATGTCATATCAGTTGTCATTTTTTGAAACATATGCCAGTTCTATATTTACAGCTGTTAAATCATTTCATCTCCTCCAACTAAATGATAGTTAAAGACTACATCGCAAGAACTGTCAATCCTAAATCTAGGTATCACAAAAAACATATAAATCTTGACCAGTGTCAAACTAGTGTCAACTAGAAACCTAATTACATCCAATTACTCTTTAGGGTTCCACAATAAAATTAATTTACCGATAACGAAACAAAGGTTAACTATCTCAAATATCAGATTCATTTCTAGAATGTACTTCTAATTAGTAAAAGTTAATTACGCATTCACCGTTAACTTTTACTTTGTCACTCGGATGCTACAATTTATTTTTTTCTTTTTTCGTTTTAGGGTCTCATTTACCCTTATCACACTTCGTAGGATTGCACATAAACGATTCAGCCGGAATAATTATCCTATAATGTCAGGACTCTGAAGTGAAATAACGTTTCTTTGTGTTAGTATTGTACGACTTGGTCTGTTTGTTACTCGTCGACCTTTTATAGTTTAAAGAGAATATCTCAAAACGTTGATGTAGACAATTATTTCTTTGCGCCTTTTCTCTTTGAGCCGTTCTTTGATTTAGGGAGGGAGGAAATGGTTTCCTTCTTTTTTTCTGGCAGAATCAGATAATAATCAAATGCGCTATATTAGGCAGGGATGGCACTGGAATCTGTGTACATATATGGGTATAAGATATACACATTGACCTAAATAAATGCGTATTGCTTTGAAAACGGCGCCCCTTCACAATGGGTTTGGATATCAGAATTTTCTGTCATGAGGATGTACGGCCATTAATGACTAGAAATATGGTTATGCAATGGACTGGGGGAAGCTTGTACAGCATACTTATACTTTATGTTGATTTTTTTAGTTTAAGTGATAAATAAAAATAATTTGCTTAACATTTTAGTAAAAAGTTTTATAGAAGTATTTAACAATTAAAAAAAAACAAGCTTAACAGAGACTACACCGGCACAGCTTTTTATTCTTTCGAAAGCCCAAGTATGATCAGACATTGTATTATATATGATTATTCACTTACTTCAAATCTCTAACTGTTGGATCAATGAAGACTTTTAGGAGATCTGTCTTTTTTAAGGCACCATATAACAGCATATGGTCAAATGAGCCTTAAGAAATCATCCCAAGCTTGTAAAATTTCAATGACCAACAAGACAATACGCTCTCAGTCCATCTATCGACAAGAACAACGCTATAGCAAAACTTATTTTGTTACAGAAGACGTATTTCCACCAATTACCAAACTACAAAACAAGAGCAGCTAGTCAACTAATGTTAGCAACCATCATCTCAGGGCCTTTGTTGAGCATTCTACGTTCGTATTTGAGAGTTTTAACTTTTTGCACTCTAGCAAAGCGATGGCATTTTAGAAAGGTCGATTTGACAGTTGATTCTAATCGAAGGCATTTAATTTGGGTTAATGTAAGGATGTAACCGCCCCGAAACTCGCAGACGTCATTTTGTTGCAGGTTGTTGATTTAGCACGTACGGTTAATACACCCGTACAGAACTTCTTATATTCTAGCTTCCAACATTGCTTAGTGTTGTCAAACTACCCAACTATGGTTTTCACCACGAATCGAAACCGAATCGCAAAAATTATTTTATTGCAGGTTGCTAAAGCATTTCGTACGTATGATCGAAATACTCGCACAGAACATATCACATTCTAGCTATCAAAAGTATCTATCTAGCTATCGGGAACATTTAGGTGTCAGTTTTTTTTCATGTTTGCTTAGGTCATATTATTTTCATTGAGGTTCTCAATAGGTAAATTGGGAATACGCTTTGGATGTGACTTAAAAATTAATTTTAAACGTCAACGTAATCTAAGCGATGTTTTGTGTGAATGCGAATGAATGTTTGTGAATATATCGAAAACTACCTGCAAGTTTCCAACATTTTTTTTTGTCGAAAACTCATTTTTCCGTTTGGTGTAAAAATCGTATAAACATTTATCCCTCTTCCAATATCATCGAAAGCTATTTTATACTTAAAATATTTACTGTTTTATACACGAACTTTCAATACAAAGGTGTCGCTTTATGTATGCCCATAACCCATAACGCAAAACCTCCTTAGCCCAAAGTAAATACATTCGATAAGAATCAACTGTCAAATCGACCTTGCTAAAGCGTAAGAGGTAAAAAGTAAAAACTCTCAGATATCTTCAAAACCTAAAAACTAACAAACATTAGCCCAACTTTAAGCCGTTTTAATAACCTCTTTATCTCGCCCTTTTTTTTAAAGAGGTACTACAAAAAGTTACCAATAAATTTTATCTCTTATGATGGATAACTTACAAAAATGTAAACCCCTATCGAAATGCTTCACATTATGACTTGGTCGACCGTCATTTATGTCAAAGTTATTACTTAACTAGTTTCGAGACAGCCTATTACGAAGGATAAACGTAACCATAAGGTTTTATACACCGCACATTAACATATCAATTTGGGAAAAACAACTTTATGTCAGTTTTCGGCACGTCAACGCAGTTTTAAGACCTTTCCACGTTGGACCCCTTTTGAGGCTACTTATGTCGACGTCCCTCAATTCACATTAAGCTGTTATTTTCTGTAATAGTCAGCATTTCATTGCTTGGCTTACTTATCGATTAACCATAACACCGGTCATGTCATAATAACACTGTAGACATCTTACTTGCGTCAAATGGTCCGTCGGACCAAGGCAATAATGTATTACCCGACTAGTTCTTTGACAGCAGACACCAGTGCAATCGCATTGGGGTGATTCCTTTTTTTGTCAAATAGGTCGTAGTCTGGTAGCCTAATACTAATAAAATAAGAACACCCACGAGCAATAATTTCCTATAGTTAAACGGACAAGGGAAAAAACAAACTTCCAGAATGACGGTTCATACATTAAGACGTACGTGCTGTCACCCCGACGACATCTGATTGGTGTGTATACACACTACACACGTGCTCTTAGTGTTAAGCCATTGAAACTTTAATACCCATTTCAGTTCAAAGGATACAGTGTGTGTGTGTTGGTGTATATCTTGACGGTATATGATGGTGTCTTGAAGTTCTTTATTTGGATAAGGCTTGCAAAGGACCAAAACAACAACGTATCTGGGGATACCCTCATGCAAAATAAATACTTTAGCAGAACATCACCGACGTATCCGTCGATCACGAAGATAACGATGGTCCTACAACTACGACGACAACGTGGATGACGACGATGATGTTGGTTTTTTGGTATTTAACGCTTTGGTCAATGTGTAAGCACGTTTGAATGTATCCAATTCGAAAACAATTTTCGAAAGAGGTTTGGTGACTTTACAAGCAGCTAAAACTGACAAGGACGGGGTGGGAGGACTCGGTTAGACCATGCACCAGCTATATATTGATTAAGTTGCTGCGGGAATTGTGAGGGAATACGTTACCGTTGTAAAGGTCGTAGTCAATGGAATGGATCTGGGCCAGGATGTATAGCTTTGAAAAAACAAAACTCATTAACGGTAATGGTATACCAGACCGAAGATAGGACTAAAACGAGATTAGGGGTAAAATAAAGATACTGGTGGCGTATACTTGTCTTTTTTCCCTTTCTTTGTTTTGGGTTTTCTGAAACATCGGACACAGTTGTTGTTTAATTGACTTGTAATGTTAGAAATGTTTTTATTTAATTTAAATTGTACTAGAAGGGATGTAGGAACTTTGATTGTAATTCCCATGATTTGGTTTCCAGGCTTTGGAAATTGTAATAGAATTGTTTATTTGTTCACGATAAAGGAACTTTTAGTGTAATTACCATGAATTGGTTTTTAGGCTTTGGAAATCGTACTAGAAGTGTTTATTTGTTCACGATGAAGAAACTTTAAGTGTAGTTGCCATGAGTTGGTTATCAGGCCTTGGAAATTGTACTATAAGTGTTTATTTATTCATGATGAGGGAACGTTTAGTGTTATTACCATGAAGTGGTTTCTAGGCTTTGGAAATTGTACTAGAAGTGTGTAATTTTTCACGATTAATGAACTTTAAGTGTAGTAACCATGAACTGGTGTCTTTAAAATTGTACTAGAAGTGTTTATTTGTTCACGATGAAGGAACTTTGAGTGTGAATACCATGGACTAGTATCCATGCTGAATTTACTAGACTAATAAAACGTTTAAGTGTTCGTTGCTACCAGCTATAAAGCGACTTGATTTTATAAACATGGAGGTAAATGCGAGAATGGGTGAAACATTCTAAGGAATGGATTAATGACAGAGTCGTGCCAAACTGTCATGGTGTTTTTTTGTTCAGTAGTGTTTGATATTTTATAATGCAAAGAGCACCTAGCGCTATGTTAACACAATTAGATTACATCAAGCATTCTGTTTCCTGCGCAAGTTATAGTCCAAATAATTGGCTGAACATAGCAATAGACTACATACGCCTTCACCATCAACCGACTCCCGAATCGACCATACGCTACCAGCCCTGAAAAGATGCCGTGCTTTGATGGTTTGCAAACAATTGCAAGAAGTTATACAAGAGGCATATATTTAAATTTAACAACACAAAACTCAGGTTGGCGCGGAATAGTTATCGAGCCAGAAGAAGCAGAGGGAAAGACAACAAGCGAAATCCTAAAAGAACACACAGCCTCACAGCTAAGGAAATCGAAGACACCGGTTACAAGAAGTACTTACACGTCAACTCTACAAAAAAGCCAACCAGCGAAGGCTCTACATATGAAAAAACAATGGTAGCGTAGGGAATTGTTGATGTATGAAGGCAGAATTTACTGGTAAATGGGTGTAATGTCGATAGGGGAAGAAACCAATCCACCCACAGTCAACGAATAGATATCCCACACCCTTAAAAACAAGAACTCCTCGGATCTGACGGATCATAAGTGCAACTATTCAAATACGGATGTATTGCCATGTGTCCATGCACCAAACCAACAACGAACGCATGCCCGATGACTCAAACTTCAAATATCAGCTCATATCCCAAATATAAGAAATAGAATCCCATGATTTGGTACAATCGCCATCCTACCTAAATTTCTCATAAAATATCCCATCCGATGGCTGAATCATTAATGAAAGAAGCCTCGGCTTCTGGCCCGGTATATGTTTATCGTGTTTAAGGCCGCGAGTACTACACGCCAGTATAACCCCTAAGTCAACAGATATTAAAAAAGGCAAGTGTTTGCTTTCTTTAACTGTGCACTCAGTAACAAAATTCTTAGAGATAATACCATTTCTCTTCCCCTTGGGACAATTTCTTAAAAACTTTACAGATATACAAACATAACTCACATTCCTTTCAAAAAATAAAATAAAAAATCAGGTCAGTTGAAAGTACCTATTCCACTTCTCATCCTTTCATTTTTACACACTTTTCTGAAATAACAGAGTGAAATGCATCTACCTACTCCATTTTTCATAAATTTGTTCTCTTTACTGAAAATGTCCCAGCTGAATATTGCTGACAGATATAGTGCTGACAAAAAAAATGCAAACAAATACCCAAGTGCATTGACTGTCCTTCGAATATTCACTCACTCTTGCCTCAGACGAAAAATAAAAACATACCTCTACGAAAGCCGGTTCGCTTAATTATTTACAAGCCGCATCTAGTGGAACCGAGATACGGCAACTGCAGTCACTTGAAATATTTTCTGCTTCCAGGCAGTCATCACCCTTTCCTGGTCTGGAAACATAATCATACCAAGTGTATGAGCCAGGAAGATGCAGGGCGCCAACTGCCAAGTAAATTCAAATGAATTTCAAGAGGTTAACACATTCGAGGAGCAGTTGCAGTTGGTACGTGCCAAAGTGCATCCTTTTGACTCTAGTTATCTACAGAGCAGCTAGTGTTCACAAGCAAGTAAAATATTCATGGTGCGTATTTCACCTATTGCCACCCGCAGTATCCAGGATGGCGCTATTCAAATAGCGAAGTGCACCGGCTGTTCGTATTCCATCATTTTGCGCTCCCATATCGGATGTAGGATCTAGATATAGATGTCGGATATGAAACAGCGCGGTTTGCATGGACCACACACAGACAGAGAAAGGCAGAGTAGAACAGAAAGCTGTATTTTAAAATGCATAACATCACTGGAGAGATGGACACATCACAACAAATGATGCTCTTCAAGTTGTAGGGATATGCGTCCGGAGTCTGGAGAGAGGAACTAACTTGATGCAAAACGAATTTAGACACGAAAGTCTTGTGAGATCAAGTTCATCTCAATGAATTTTAATTTTCATATCCATTTGACCGATTTTTAAGTGCAGAGTATGTATATTTGAGATGTTTTGATGGACATGCATTCAAATATTTATTGGTTTTTAAATGACTATACTTATCATGTATTTATGTATTTATTAATGCATAAGGCGGGTTTTAATAATAGCTTTTTTAAAATTAACTATAAAATTAATATGATTTTTTTAAACTTTCTTAGTTAACATTTATATTGCGTCATTCATTATTGACTTTACATCAGAGCATCGTAGTACAAAATTTAAGGATCAAAAACCGGTAATACACTGCGGATATGACTGAATTAACTAGTATTTGACTTTTTTTCAGCATATAAAGGTTTTGTGGCCTTAAATGCCTTAGAATTCGGTAAAACCTCTAAACGCATAAGTATTTTTGCAGCCATTATATAGAAGCATATACATTCTTATTCTGATAATAATTCCTATCCCATATTAGTTATAGGTGTTGTATTTACAGCACCGTAACTTTGGTCCACTGAATTTAAAACTCATCATTATAAATTTGTTTTACTGTTTGGGTCCAGTTATAGCTGTCATTGTTAACCATCATTGGAACACAAACATGTTGGAAATAATATTTTATTAGAGAAGATGCTTCATAGCAATCAAAGGTTATAGCTATCCATAAAATCACCACTTTGAGTGAATAGTCTTACTTGAGGTTAGGAATGATACTGCAAAAGATTAGTTACGGATTAAAAGAAGCGACGACGTGAACACACGTCATTTGAAAAAAATGTGTTTCATTTGGATAGACATGGAATGACAATCATTACTTTAGAAAAATAATTCTCCATCATGGAAAAAAAATAAGTTTTTATGTATTAAAAGTTTAGGCCGACAAGTGGTATGAAGGTAAAATTGAGTTTGGGTATTGGTTTCTCTTTTACACTACATCCTGCGATTATCGTATACCGACATTTGATTTGTATTGACAAGTAATTTCATGCCAGCAGTTAGAACCCACCATCACTTGAAAGTTGCGAATACGTTCACAAACTGAACACCAAGATAGATGTTCTAATTTTCATACTTGGTACTCAAAATTAAACCGGTGTTATTTACCATGTACCTTACAAAATGTGGCGCCTTAAAAAATTGTTGTAGCTAATGGAGCTTTGAATACGAGAATGCTACAAGCAGTTGAACCTCAAGACGACGGGTGAGGTTGGATCACCGTTTGAGAAAGACTGAAAAACAATTTTTATCCAAAATTAAGTGGTTGAAAGGGAGTAATCTTTCCTGCGCACACGACACGAGTATGCTTCAACCGTAGTCATTATGCTTACTTTCACTCACTCTTTCACACTTTCACTCACGGGAATATATTCAACTGGTTGAATTTTGTGTAATATAAAAAGCTTTATTGTGTGTGTGTACTGTTTTATTTTGTTTCTTTTTAATATCCGCGATAATATACAACGCAAACTATTAAAATTGAGTGCTACCGACTTATTTTGTGCGCATATAATATTTTTTTGTTGAATTCTTGTTTGTTTTTTATATTTATTAAATATATATATATTACATGTACATCAGCCACTCAGTTTTTGATGAAAACTCGATTTCCAGTGGCTCTCTAACTATACACCCTCCTCACCGTCCCACCAACAAACGTGGGTGGAAAATGCCTCGTCTAAATCTACTACATTTTCAATCAAATGAAATGTCTGTTGCCACAACACAATAAATTCTTCTCGCCAAACTTATGCAAACAATAAACAAAATTCACATCCAAATTTTTATATTTATATTTAATTCGCATACTTACTGCACAACTTCATATATACGATATGACTTAGATCAATGATTATAAAGCTATACAATGACGCACTGCATAAAAGAAAAATGGTTCTGTGGCGGGTCGTACTGGCACAGCCCGCCATATACTTTTATCTCGATTCTCACATTTTTGTACCTACATTTTAATGAACTAGCGCTAGTCTGTGATGTAAATTTATTTATTGTTAATTGTTGTTAAAAATATATATTGGTGTTTCGAACAATTATGTTGCCTAAACATTCAATTGTACTAGGTTATACAATTTCGCCCATCCACCTGCTTAGTAAGTTGAACTAAACTGTGTAATTGACAGCCAAAGTAATGGTCACGGTCTCCATCATTACAAGCATTACAAATTAAAAACCACCATGGCGTCCAGAAGTGAAATGGTCAAAGCTCTACAAATAATCTTAGATAATTTGGTAAGTATTTCAATATTTTCAATCTACCTGTAAAATATAAATCATATTCACACATAATTTATTCTTTAGTGTAACAGCAGTATAACAGACGAAGAAATAAAAGCGATTGAAGAAAAAAATGCACAACTTCGCCAGCTGAAAAATGATATAATGGCGCAAATTAATGCACGCCTAACATCATCTGCGTTTCGGCAAAGAGACTTACTAAAAGACATGCTCTTGAGGGCTAAAATTTCAACTCAAGCTCGATCTGAGGCAAAGAAACTAGCAGATATCAAATACAGAAATCGTTCTCAAGAAATAGCCGAAGAAATTGCTTCATGGAGAGATAAAATACAAGGATTAAATACTTCCTTTATGACATTAGTAAGATGTTCCTCAAAATGTATGTGATTTTCAATTTTGCAACGACCATTCCTTATTTAGCCTTACCATGAAGTACAGGAGAAAATTCTAGAAATGGAGAAGAAAATCGCCGCTAACAAAGTTAGAATAGACGAACTGAAAAAGGAAGAAGCACTTGTTGCAATCTTAAAACCGATTGAGGAGGAACAAAGGTCTGTATCGCTGTAAGTTCTCTTCTAAAATAAGTATTACTAAAAACTTGTGTTTTAAGGGAACTTACCGAAAAGCTCAAATCCCGAATAGATAAAGTTTAAGAAGGATGGAGAATCAAATTAAGTTTAATATTTGAAAAATTAACATTATTGAAATTTTAATTAAGTGAAGTTGAAATAAATATGTTTCTTTAAAAAAAAGTTTCTTAAATAATTTTTTTAAGTAGCAGTAATCGAGGTGTGAAGATCTAGGTTTGTTGCGGACAACGTTTAGGTTAGATTATTGTACCTATACGCGATGCGCGTGTACACTTAGATCAGAAAATGTCCGTGTATGTACCACGTAGTTCTTTCGACTTTTCTAATCACCCTTATTCCACATGTCGTTTTTATTAAACGACAGATGGCTTTTTTTGAAATCGGTATTACATCTGGCAAATCTGAAGGCATTTTATGTCGTTTAACGACACGTGGCGTTTAAGTAGTGTGGAACGTATATTCTTAAAACGTCATAGGAGTTATTCGCATTCTAAGAGTAGTTTTATTTGGATAAAGAGAGGTAAAACGCCAATAATTGTCGAAATGGAATTTGCAAACGACTGGGTGTCGAATTTCAATTAAAATGTTAAAACGGATGGGTGTCGCTAGCTGCGGTAGTAAATTATTTAGGACCACTCGTAAGAGCTCGAAAAGAGTGGAAGAAGGTAAGCATGTAAGATCAAAATTGAAGTGTAATACTAAACGTGTATTTAACAGGTTTGGTTCGATGCGAAATTTAAAGTGAGTCTGGTAAATCCAAAGGATCGGATTATGACCTGATTCTTCTTTTGATGTTTTTCAGCTCTCTTTTAGCAATTTCATCTTCTTCTTCGATAAGGAAAAAGCATACATTTTTGCCGCACACTTAAACCATTTGATGGTCCTGAAAACATTAATTGAGTCGAGACTACAACCGATAATAATCCATTTAGATATGCAAGTATTGCCGAGCTTAAACTGGAAATACAGAAATTAAAGCCTAAAAAGCTCCAGGTAAAAAGTTGCCCGTTAAAGCATTTACTAAACTCATCTACATTTAAAATGCAGCAATTAGATTAGAATACATACCAAGACAGTGGAAAGTCGCAGAAGTGGTAATGGTTCTCAGACCAGGAAAATCACCAATCACTTACAGACCTATTTCACTTCTCCCAATAACTTCAAAAGTGTTTGAAAGGATATTTCTCGGTCGCTTAAACCCTTTTATTGATCATAAACGCCTCATATCTGACCATCAATTTGGGCTTAGAAGTAAACATTCGACTGTGGGAACGCTTTTGAAGAGGAGAAAATTTGCTCAGCCTTATTTCTTGTCGCAATCTTTTGACAAAGTTTGGCATAGAAGCCTTCAATGCAAGTTAAGACATTGTTGTTGCTAAAAATATATATTGGTGTTTCGAACATTTATGTTGCCTAAACATTCAATTGTACTAGGTTATACAATTTCGCCCATCCACCTGCTTAGTAAGTTGAACTAAACTGTGTAATTGACAGCCAAAGTAATGGTCACGGTCTCCATCATTACAAGCATTACAAATTAAAAACCACCATGGCGTCCAGAAGTGAAATGGTCAAAGCTCTACAAATAATCTTAGATAATTTGGTAAGTATTTCAATATTTTCAATCTACCTGTAAAATATAAATCATATTCACACATAATTTATTCTTTAGTGTAACAGCAGTATAACAGACGAAGAAATAAAAGCGATTGAAGAAAAAAATGCACAACTTCGCCAGCTGAAAAATGACATAATGGCGCAAATTAATGCACGCCTAACATCATCTGCGTTTCGGCAAAGAGACTTACTCAAAGACATGCTCTCGAGGGCTAAAATTTCAACTCAAGCTCGATCTGAGGCAAAGAAACTAGCAGATATCAAATACAGAAATCGTTCTCAAGAAATAGCCGAAGAAATTGCTTCATGGAGAGATAAAATACAAGGATTAAATACTTCCTTTATGACATTAGTAAGATGTTCCTCAAAGTGTATGTGAATTTCAATTTTGCAACGACCATTCCTTATTTAGCCTTACCATGAAGTACAGGAGAAAATTCTAGAAATGGAGAAGAAAATCACCGCTAACAAAGTTAGAATAGACGAACTGAAAAAGGAAGAAGCACTTGTTGCAATCTTAAAACCGATTGAGGAGGAACAAAGGTCTGTATCGCTGTAAGTTCTCTTCTAAAATAAGTATTACTAAAAACTTGTGTTTTAAGGGAACTTACCGAAAAGCTCAAATCCCGAATAGATAAAGTTTAAGAAGGATGGAGAATCAAATTAAGTTTAATATTTGAAAAATTAACATTATTGAAATTTTAATTAAGTGAAGTTGAAATAAATATGTTTCTTTAAAAAAAGTTTCTTAAATAATTTTTTTAAGTAGCAGTAATCAAGGTGTGAAGATCTAGGTTTGTTGCGGACAACGTTCAGGTTAGATTATTGTACCTATACGCGATGCGCGTGTACACTTAGATCAGAAAATGTCCGTGTATGTACCACGTAGTTCTTTCGACTTTTCTAATCACCCTTATTCCACACGTCGTTTTTATTAAACGACAGATGGCTTTTTTTGAAATCGGTATTACATCTGGCAAATCTGAAGGCATTTTATGTCGTTTAACGAGACGTGGCGTTTAAGTAGTGTGGAACGTAAGTTCTTAAAACGTCATAGGAGTTATTCGCATTCTAAGAGTAGTTTTATTTGGATAAAGAGAGATAAAACGCCAATAATTGTCGAATTGGAATTTGCAAACGACTGGGTGTCGAATTTCAATTAAAATGTTAAAACGGATGGGTGTCGCTAGCTGCGGTAGTAAATTATTTAGGACCACTCGTAAGAGCTCGAAAAGAGTGGAAGAAGGTAAGCATGTAAGATCAAAATTGAAGTGTAATACTAAACGTGTATTTAACAGGTTTGGTTCGGTGCGAAATTTAAAGTGAGTCTGGTAAATCCAAAGGATCGGATTATGACCTGATTCTTCTTTTGATGTTTTTCAGCTCTCTTTTAGCAATTTCATCTTCTTCTTCGATAAGGAAAAAGCATACATTTTTGCCGCACATTTAAACCATTTGATGGTCCTGAAAACATTAATTTAGTCGAGACTACAACCGATAATAATCTAGTTAGATATGCAAGTATTGCCGAGCTTAAACTGGAAATACAGAAATTAAAGCCTAAAAAGCTCAAGGTTATGACCTAATTACAAGAGAACTTGTTAAAAAGTTGCCCGTTAAAGCATTTACTAAACTCATCTACATTTAAAATGCAGCAATTAGATTAGAATACATACCAAGACAGTGGAAAGTCGCAGAAGTGGTAATGGTTCTCAGACCAGGAAAATCACCAATCACTTACAGACCTATTTCACTTGTCCCAATAACTTCAAAAGTGTTTGAAAGGGTATTTCTCGGTCGCTTAAACCCTTTTATTGATCATAAACGCCTCATATCTGACCATCAATTTGGGCTTAGAAGTAAACATTCGACTGTGGGAACGCTTTTGAAGAGGAGAAAATTTGCTCAGAGTTATTTCTTGTCGCAATCTTTTGACAAAGTTTGGCATAGAAGCCTTCAATGCAAGTTAAGACAAGTTCTGCCTGATAAATTATATAAAATCCTCGTGTTGTATCTTGAGCATAGACTCTTCCGTGTGAAACTTGGAAACGAATTTTCGGATTCCAAAGAAATATTGGCAGGCACCGTCCTTGGACCACTCTTTTACCTCCTATTTACACATGATATCCCACAAACAAGCGGTGCAATAGTTGCCACGTTTGCTAACGATACACCTATACCAGCAGTTGGCACAACAGAAGAGGAAACAAATATGAAATTACAAAACGCTTTTAACAAGGCTATTGAATCCTGGCGGATTGCACTTTACGAGAGCAAATCGATTCATTTTGATTTTTCGTTTAAACGGACAAACTGATTGACATTATTTCTCAATACGGTTCGATTACCTTTTGCATGTTAGGTCTGGACATATGGAATACCACTATGGGGTTGTAAAGGGTGATCCATTTCGAGGTTCCCTACTTTTTTAAAGAAAAAAACACAGAAAATTAAAATTCAATGGAGAATGTTTATTATCACTTGAAAGAAAATTCTTTGGCATTTATTTTTTGAAGATTATGTCTATCTATTGTTGGCCGTTGCTACGTCGCAGATGGTCCATCCGTTGAGTCCAATTTTCGATCACTCGTTCGAGCATTTCGACTGGTAACTGGCGAATGACACGCGTGATGTTTTCCTCCAAGGCCTGAATCAAAGCGGGTTTGTCGGCATAAGCTTTTGACTTTACATATCCCAACAGGAAAAAGTCTAACGGTGTGATATCACAGGATCTTGATGGCCAATCGACCGGCGCAAAACGTGAAATTATGTGCTCACCGAAATGATCTCTCAATAAGTCCATTGATTGATGCGATGTGTGGGAAGTGGCGCCGTTTTGCTGAAACCAAATGTCGCCGAGATTACGAGCTTCAATTTCAGGCATCAAATAGTCGGTTATCATGGCACGATAACGGTCGCCATTGACGGTTGCGTTCGCACCGGCATAATTTTTAAAGAAATATGGACCGATGATTCCTCCGGCCCACAAACCACACCAAACAGTTGTTTTTTTCTGGATGAAGGGGCAGTTCTTCAATCTCTTCAGGTTGCTCTTCGTCCCAAATGCGGCAATTTTGTTTGTTTACATACCCATTGAGCCAGAAATGGGCCTCATCGCTAAACAAAATTTGCCTCGAAAACGTCAGATCTTCTTGGCACTTTTCAAGAGCCCATAGAGCGAAGCGATGTCGATTGGGAAGGTCGAGCGGCTTCAGTTGTTGCACAAGCTGTATTTTCTACGCTTTCAATTTAAGATCTTGGCGCCAAGTCGTTCCATACGTCAGTCCGAGTTGCTGCGAACGGCGCCGAATCGACTCTCTACGGTCTTCGTGTACACTCTCAGCTACGGCCGCTAAATTTTCTTCACAGCGTGCTGGAGGTGGTCTATTCGGTCGAATATTATCCAATAATGAATGCTGGATCTCAAAATGGGTGATGGTGTTGCGAATAGTACGCTCAGTAGCCGATTATGTTGACCATAAGTTGAGCGAAGTGCACGAAACACATTCCTCACAGAAAGTGAATTTTCATAATAAAGTTGAACAATTTGTAAACGTTGTTCACGCGTAAGTCTTTCCATTATGAAATGCCAAACAATACTAAACAAAAATAACATGACAGCATGACACGACTCACACGTGATCTGTCAAAAAAAGCTATTGAAAAAAGTATCTCTACTTGGATCACCCGTTACCAGTGAATCGAATCTAAGCATTCTACAAACTTTTGAAAACAAAATGTTATGATCATTCGTCAATGCGTCGTGGTATATGTATAAAGAATGAAGATCTACGCGGAGATCTGGGTATTCCTTCGGTTAAAGATGAGATAAAAAACGCTTATTGGGACACGTTAACACAAGGGTCCTCCAAATTCTTAACGAAACAAATTTATTGCGGCGTCTTCAAAGAGCTAAGCCCTTATATTTGGCCCGATAATAACAAACCGCGCTATAAATTGCGGAATAAGCAGGAACTCTCGCAGGAAAGTTACCGGCCAAACATTTATTACCCGTGATCAAAAAAAATTGCTGGACAAGTCGCATACTAAGTTGCAATACGAATACAAAAAGGGTGGTGGTTTAAGTTAGGGTTAAAGTCCCACACTACTTTGGGCACGTGCTCATCGTGTCTTTTGAGATATCAATCAGCCCACGGAAAAAATCTTCTTCTTCTTCGTATTCGCTTAGCCATGATATAAATATTGCAATGCTATTCATTGTTTTTATTATACTTTTTTGTATCCGAAATTTGAAATAGTAAAATAATGTTCATTTGAAACTTCAAATTGTAAAACATAAACGCCTATCTGTCATTTTTGCTGTGGAACTCATGTGGAATGTAAACAAAATGAGAGCAGAGGCGTTCAGAGAATAAAATACCGATGCTTGAACGCCAGTAAAGCGACTCGACTCAAAAAACGCCATCTATCGTTTATTAAAAACGACATGTGGAATAAGGGTGAATTTAGGTATTCGTTTATCTAAGTGAACCACTCCTTTTCGTTCAAGCAGCTTCTGCAGAAGTAATTGCTTTTGCATGTTGGCCAAGAGGGCAGTGGAACTGACGTTCGATCTTTTCAGCATTATCAAGCAGAGATAGCTTTTCTGGTTATGGTTTGGCCGTAGATTCCTGGATGTTAGACACGTCTCACGATTCACTTGCAAGCTGATCTTTGAACTTTCAGTAGAAGGTTGCGGTCGGAGGATATTTCTTGAGCCGTCTACCTGACTAACACACCATACAAGAGCATGGGTATATTGTCCTAATGAGGGACCAGTAAGTAGGAGATTGATATACATGTGTATAAGGCTGCGGTGCCTTTTTAAACGTTTTTAGTACTTGGCTGATTCTGCGATTCAATGTACGTGATTTTGTATTTCCTGTTGAAAAGGAGCAATTTGGTTTTTTGAGGCTTCGCTTTAAATTCTCTCCGGCGTCCCATTTAGAAAGTACAGAGAGACCATTTTGTAATAGTTCCTTAGTTGCGTTGCGTGTTATTAAAACTTGTGGGTGTTAGATATAAGGGATCTGATCGCAGATTGGCCATTGAGTTCACGTAGTGACGTGGATGCTTCTGCTGATGCGATAAAGAACACCATTCGCCTGGAAATGTATAGAAGATAAAACCGATGATGAACAGGCGGTATGAGTTGAGCTGCAAAGAGGCTGTTAGTTTGAAATATGTAGTTCTGTTGTTGATTATATAAAACGAATCAAAGCAAGGAAAACCGACCAAATTTTAAATGATCCAGGTTAATGACTGTAATGTTCACATAAAGCTTTTAAAATTCTCCCACTGCCAAGAGTATTAATCGATCTTGACATACACAAATCGGCTGTTCAAAAAGATATATTCCCCATAATTTTGGAGAGCTGTTCG
The DNA here is from genome assembly GCA_949824845.1 of Rhingia rostrata. NCBI lineage: Eukaryota > Metazoa > Arthropoda > Insecta > Diptera > Syrphidae > Rhingia > Rhingia rostrata. The sequence continues at coordinate 53,008,268 of OX463758.1, forward strand.
CTGCCAAAACCACTGCGTAAGTATTACAAGGATTCTTACCGAGTAGATGGCAAACATTAGTCCGAAATGAACCTGGGCCTTAATCATGAGACCCTGCGAGCCGGAGTATTGGTGTCCATTCGTTCTACATGACCCTAGCCATCTTAAATGTCCAATGCGGAGTTTTTTGACCAGGGGCATTTCGTTGTACAGCTCGTATAGTTCTTGGTTGAATCTTCATCTCCACAGCCCTTCAACGCAAACGGGACCGAAGATTTTTTCGAATAATTTTCCTCTCAAATTGACCAAGGATTTAAGCTCTATTGCCACAGGAGTACTCCCAACTCACTGGAAAAGTGCATTTATTACACCAGTTTTTAAAAAAAGGTGAGCGAGCGGATATTTCTATCTATATACCTATCTCAATACTATCTTGTATCCCTAAGCTATTCGAACATATTATTTGTGATAAATTGGTCTTCCTTTGTCGAAAAATTATCAGTAAAGAACAGCATGGTCTTGTAAAAAATCGATCCACTGTCACGAATTTCTTAACATTTATGCATCATTGCTCCAATAGTTTGGAAAATAAAAAGGAGCCGATTGTATATACACCGACTCTTCCAAAGCTTTTGACCAGTTATCACATAACATAATAATTTTTAAACTTAAGTCATATGGATTCCCTCCAGGTTTCATAAACTGGGTTCAATCATATCATATCTGTCATTGAGAACTTATCAGGTAAAATTTAGAGGTTCTAAATCCAACCCTTTTGTTGGCCAATCTGGAGTACCCCAAGGTAGTCATTTAGTCCCTACCTTATTTATACTTGCTATTAACGATGCAAGAGTTTGTATTCGAGAGAGCAGAATATTGATATATGCTGATGACATGAAAATCTTCAAATGTGAAGGAGATCTAAGCGATTCGCGTTCACTGCAAACTCATTTAAATAGTTTAACCATATGGCGTCTTAAAAACGGTTTGAATTTGAACCCTACTAACTGTCAGCACCCAATTTTAATTTTACTCTGTCAGAGCACACTCTCTGTCGTGTAGACAGTTTTAAGGATCTTGGTGTTTATTTTGATCCTAAGTTGGAGTCATTGTCAATAATTTTTTTTTATATTTTAAAAAGGTGGTCGAAAGAGTTTAATGACCCTTATGTCAACCTTTCGCTCTATAACTGTCTAGTTCGCCCTCATTTGGAGAATGGCTCACAAGTTTGGACACCCTTCTATGAAGTTCACTTAAATAGAATTGGGCAGTCCAAAGAAAATTCATAAGATTTGCTTTGAGAGGACTTCCTTGGGATGACGCACACAATTTACCTCCGTATAGGTGTCGAATTAAACTACTACAGTTGTGGCCTCTGTCTCAACGTAGACTTAACAATGATATGGTTTTCTTACGCATTACATTATCAGGATAAATAAATGCTCCTGATCTTTTAAGTGCTATTGGTTTTACATATATTTACATATACCCAATCATAAACACAATTATTGAATGCTTGAGGCTATTAGTCGCATGAGTAGAGTTTACAATAAAAATAACGATGTAACTGAACTGAATTTATAGTGCTAATTACACCGAATAACTGAGTTTTCGGCAAAAAGTTTCCGAAAACCACGTGTACTTTCAGACCTAAGTAAAAGTAATTTCAAAAACACGACAGACGTAGTAAGTGTCCGTAAAATTGTCTAATTTTCATCGTTTATTGATTTGTTATTATTATATAACTACTCGGACCACTACCTTGTTGCAAAAACAATCCAAAAATACTGTGAAAAAAAATAATTTTCGAATTGCCATTAGATCAGCGGCAACTGATGTGCTAGATTTCTCGCGCCCACCAGCAAGAAACCCCTGGTTTGATGAGGAATGCCGTCAGACGCTGGCAGCCAAAAACGACGCCAAAAGGCTAAGCCGCAGGTGAAGACGAGAGCTGCCATTGAGCTCTATAGGCAGAGAAGAAGGGAAGAACACCGGCTTTTCAGAAAGAAGAAAAAAGAGCAAGAAAATCGCGCTTTCCAGGATATAGAGATGTGCCACTCCAGGAACGATGTTCGCAAGTTTTACCAAAGTGTAAAACGTCAAAGCCAAGGATACAATGCTCGAACAGAAGCCTGTCGAGATGAAAAAGGGAATATCGCAGTTGAGATACAGTCGATGCTTAGGATATGGAAGAACTACTTCTGCAGACTGTTAACGGCGATAACGAACAACTGCCAACCACCTGACCTGAGTGAAGTGAGGATAGAAATATCTCAACTCAAGCTAAATAAGGCTGCCGGAAATGACGGCCATCCCGCTGAGCATTATAAAGCCGGCGGAGATGACTTGGTAAGTAACATCCACCAACTCATAGGCCAAATCTGGTTCGGAAGAAAGTATGCCTAAAGAATGGAACCTCAGCATCGTTTGCCCGATCTACAAAAAAGGAGATCCTCTAAACTGCAAGATCCTGTCTGGCGTAATATGTGAACTCCTGAAACCGTTTACCAACGACCTGATCGGCCCTTATCAGTGTGGTTTTAGGCCAGGATAGTCCAGAACCGAAAAATCTTTGGTCCTGTTTAAGATGGCTAGGACATGTAGAACGAATAAACACGATACTCCGGTTCGCAGAGTCTTCGATTCCCAGCCAGACGTAGGAATACCCCGCCTTAAGTGAGGAAACAAGTAGAAACCAACATAAACCAACGTGGAGTGCGCAACTGGAGGTAGTTAACTAAGGACCGGGCTAATTATAGAGGGATGTTGGTTGAGGCCCAGGTTCGTTCCGGACTGTAGCGCCTCTTAAGTAATTACTATTTAACTTAAAAACTTCTATGTTCCCTTTATGTCCCACTAACATATACACTAAATGATGAGCCTGTGGATGCATATTATATGCTGTGGCAAACCTCTGTTCGTAGATGCGGCTTGTATTAAGCTATAGAGTTACTATAAACTGATAGTGTTACCCATTCCTTAACATTATTCCATCGGCCAAATAAACCAACCCTCAATCCAACCCGTTCTTTGCATTATAGAAAATGTATTACAAATAAATCCATCAAAACAATTTGGAATTAATTAAAATTAAGGAAAAAACCTACAATTCCAACATAACTACAGCTCGACCGATTAATTTGGTAATGATTCTAGAAGGTGTCTGTCGCGACGTCTCCACAACCACTATCAGTCTCATAGAGAATTGCAAGTGCCTTCTTTGAAAAATCGGCGTATTCACTGTTGGACTCGCTCTCATTGCATCTGAAATAAAACCTCAAATTAAATAGCTATTCCAACAAACTAATCCTAGCACTTACAAAACCTCAATTTGCTGGAGTCTATTAAAGTAGTAGTTCCTTTCCTGTTCCGCCGTGCCAATCTGAAAGTTAAGACCTCATCAAGATTAGGGATAAGAACAAAAGTTGTATCAATTACGCTTTCTCTTAGCTGAGCCAATGTTGAATTCAGGACTTCCAAACTCGACGGGGACACAGCACGAGTGATGGGTTGGGCAGATCTCGGTGTTAGATGACTAGTTGATGAGGATTTCGCGCGCATTGCTTTGGAACACGAAGCAGGTACTGGAGTTGCCTTCTTCGCTGTCCCAGAGGTAGAGCCTACAAATAAAAAAGTTAATAAACGGTGGAAAAGCATTTCCGTTGATGAACTAACTAACCGGCAACCTTCAAATTTGAAGTACTAATAGCCTTTCTAATGGGCTTCACAACAGCAACTGGATTCGGAGACTTGGCATTTTCTTTGTCAACAGAGTGCATATCATAGAACCGCTTGAACCATTGCAGAAACTCAAAGTTATCTTGGAATCGTCCTTTCACTAGTCGATCAATGGGAACACTCTAAAAAATATGTACATATTTTGAGAAATATTCCTATAACAGGACAACGGATTTACTTTATCAAATTTCAACTTCAAAAATGCACCCTGAAACAATTTCAAATTGGAGGCGAATTCATGCTCCAGCTTCGCTGTGGTTTTGACCCTTTTCATTCCAATACAATTGGGGAATATAATCTCCATTAGTTGGCAATATGCGACACCTGCAAATTTAATATTTTTTAATACAAATTCATATGCGGAAAAGATTTTTAGAAATTACCGGAGCAAAGTTCTTCGATTTTGTTGTACTTGGTATTTAGAGTGTTATTCACCCATTGTAGCATTTCGTGGCGAGACAAGTTATCTACAGTAGCACCAGTCAATGCTATTGACTTTAGATCAGGCATTTTAATTTATCCTTGTTTATTAAAATTAATTTAAATCAATAAAATTGCAACTTGAGTTTTTCGCGGCTTAATTTTGATAACGGACTAAAAATTATGTACTTTACTTGGTATAATTATTCAAATGTCATATTTGAGTAATGGTCGAATATGAATGAATGCGTTCAGAGTATTATATGGTGTGGTATAATAAAAGTTGTGTGGTAGGTTCGCCACATAATATATGAGCGTTATGTTTTTAAATTCAAATTGAAACTGAAAGTATATTTTTCTTTCGATTTGTTTGGTAAATAAATAACTCTATATTGTGACAAAAACATTTGTCGAAATTGTTAGCCAATGAACAAATATTGCCAATAATTGAATAAAGTGGGAATTATATGGCAATAGTGTGGATTATTAACATACATAAGATCTGTCAAACTTTGTTAAATTAAAAGCATATCTTTTTGACCTTAATCGGTCGAAATAGTCTCTTGAATTTTCGTCAGCTGTAGAAAACTACGTTTCAATTTTTCGTAACCTAAAATAAACTAAAAATTTGACAGTTGCACTGACACTAGCATCGTGAAAGCAAAATTACATATATATAAAGTTCCACTCGGATATCTCAGATATCCTCAGCAGAGTGGAACTCTTTGGGCCAAATGAAAAATTCCTTACTTCGCAGCTTTGGTGAATGGTGAAATCTCTCCATGAAACATTAGCTACATTTTTTTTAGCAGAATATGTGAGGAGATGAATTCAACAAATTTTTAGTGTAAGCGCATTTACAAAAAACAGTCGCTTTTTTAAGTGAGGAATCGTATTGCACTGATCGATTTTTTTGGATATCTTGGGGGGACTTGTAAGTGAATCAGTTTATCAGCGATTAAAAAATATTTTAGCTGAAGTTACCAATGAAAAGCACCACAAGTGTGGAGTAACCGATTGTTAGTCAAATAGCGTGTGCTTATCTTTCTAACTCACACCACAATGAAAACATATTAGCGAAAGAATTTGATTGTTCTTTGACTAGTAAGTGTAAAGATCAGACCTTTTTAATAATACAGAGTTATGTTGCTTCAACTGCGTGTCAAGAGAATTCTTTAAACGTCCCTTGTATATGATGTTATCTAATCATATGACGTAGTAAATAAATTTCTGATGTAATTTTTACAAAGGGCGTCAAGTGGCATTGGATACATTTACATAATGGACTATAAACGGGAATAAGCCTACATTTAGTGTTAGTCTCAACGTGTAAACTGTCCCTTCTTTTGTAGGTGATTTCTGATAGAAAAACAATGCTTCATTTTCACTGGTATGCATCAATAGCGCTTATATGTGCCCCAATTTTGTTGGAAGCTATCTAGGTAGAGTAATTTTACTTAGTTACGTGGCGCTACAATTCGGAATGATGCTGGCTCAGCACACATGCCTCTTTAATAAATCTTGTCCTGAGCTAACTACAAATATTTTTTGGCGCAACAAGCTCGTTAGTACACAGGGCCTAGCTTTCACACAACCATTCATGTGTGCTCTGCCGGGACCTCCTGTTTTATGCCAATTACAATAGGCTAATTTAAGATAAGCGAGAAGAGGGCCGATGAAAATTCCTTAAGGTATTACAACGGCTGGGAATCGAACCCAGACATTCTTCGCGGTAGTTCATCGGACTAACCATCGCACCGCCGATCGCGTCCTTAGCTAACTGCCTAAAGTTATTTGAGGTTGCTTCTACTTGTAAGTGCCACCTAAGACGAGGTCTTCATATACTGTCTTCGACGATTCGCTTGGAATTAAGGACTCTATGATTCAGACTATTGGTTTAAGCCATCTTTAACGTCTAATATTTTTTGAGCTTGTAAAGTTCTTTGTTGAATGTTTGTTTTCATAACCCGTAAATATAGATGAGACCGAAGACTTTTCGCTCAAAATCACCAAAGATTTCACTATCCGCTTTTGATACAATCCGTTGTTTGGAGCCGAAGAATGATCAGTACATTTTTAGTAGTTAGGGATGAGGGCTTTATTACTAAATATCTTTCTTAGCATGGAAAAGTAGCGGTTGGAAAAGTAGCGGTTAACAAGATTAATTCCTCGACCGATTTCTGAAGATGTGGTTTATCAATGGTAGTCCAATTCTTCGATGTTGTGTGTTTTTTTTTGTTGACAGCACATAAATACTTGTTCGTAATCTCATTTATTGTAAAACACATTTTGCAATTTCCTTCTCTATGCAAACGTGGCTGTGACATCTCGTTTGACATGCTCTGTATAGTTTTGAAATAGTTAAATATCAGTTTCGACTTCTTGGGATTTTTTCAGGATACATGGAAGTATGTCGATTTGAACAGTTATGGATTTTCATGGTTAAAACCATACTGATTAGGGTCTATCAGGTTGTTGATGAACGGTTTAGGGTTTTCATATATAACGGTTTTCAGCTCGGACAGTATTAGCATGATTATGTTTAGACAGTACTAACCTTACTTCATTAAGGGAGGTTGGTAATATTAATTCGTTCTGCAGGACAGCGGTAGCTTTAAATAACTTCTGCAGAATTATTTACCTCTATCTTAATTGTTTTGAACTTGGATCATCTAATCACAATATAGCCGACTAGTTGTTTAATTTCAGTTCCTATGAAGGAGTGGCATGGTGAAACCTAAATTATGTAACAATGTAGTCAGTGCCAGTGATTCACCAGTTGGCAGTTTGATTTGATCCAGTGTTATACCACACGTATCCTTAAGATTTAAAACTTTGATCAAGTAGTATCAACTATCTACATTATACTCATAAATTAATAACGGCATGCACCCAACGTCCTCCATCTCCCACTTACGGATCAGTTCGATCACCTCATGAAAAGTCACTTCTATACCTAACACCTGACCCTTAAAACCAATATAACATGATGTGTGCTGTCATCCTTAATGTATTAGACGTCTGATAAGCTATTCCATAGTACATCTGTTAAACGCCTTTCAAAACAAAGTATAGGAAATAGGCTTGCTGGTGACCCCATCACCTTATCTACATTCTCCGCCGATCTGACATCAATTATCTTCCAATCTAACGTTTGTACTCTCGTCTCTTCTATCCAACTCAATGGTCCACACATCCACACTATGAAAAACCCCAAACAAAAAAAATAATCCAAAAGATGAGGTTTGCATTCGAAATACCTGATAAGAATATACAGCTTCTGATAAGCCAAATCATATAAGACGCTTCCGAGACTCTAGCTCAGATTCAGTTAGTTCGCAATTATCAATCTGAAAGCATTCTGATTTTAGTTTCAATTTGCCTGGTAGTTTATTTTAAAAGTCGTAAAACGCTGTGATATGAGTTAAGCAGTTTTTTTTCTGTTTCTGGAAAAGGTCTTAACCGCAAATCAAACCGAGATTACCAACGGCGTATAATTGTGTAGACGGTGCGTGGCATATAAAAGGAACCCAGCCTAAGCAAAGCTTATTTAGTTCACTAGATAAGTGTAGAGAATAGAACGTTATGGAAATTCCACCACCAAATGTATTGAAGCGCCAGCTTATGGTGCCGAATAAGACCCTGATGGGACCAGGTCCATCAAACTGCTCGCAGCGTGTTCTGGAGGCCATGAGTAATCCGGTTCTTGGTCACTTGCATCCAGAGTGCTTACAGGTCAGAAAAAAATCGATTATATTAATTTTCTTATAGAAGTAGACGCATTGCAACGATAACGTAAATCTCTACGAGACGCATACTTATTGTGTCTGGTAATTGCAGTGGTAGCAATCACTTTGGAGGGCAGATGAGTTCGGAATTTGTTGTGTTGTACTGATGCATTGGCTTGTACTTTGTTCATGCAGATATTTTCCTCCAATCAGCATCTGGCTCTTAGAAAGTAGCTTGCGCACTTATTTTTAACTGATAGTAGGTGCATCTTATTTTTGTTTTGCATTGGAATTATCGCTTCTCTGAAATAGCAATTTACGTTTTTCATACAACTTATTTTACTTTTTTGCGTCTGCAACATTTGAAATCAATTTCATGTGTTGGTTAGAAGTCGCGAAAACAGATTGCACCACAACGATCATTTTCTGAATGAATTGACTTGCAAAAGGTGTTGTAATAGTACAAAAAAAAATTAAAAGGTGACAGATAGCATCTCATATGTAGTTTTTGACGTGTACGTAAACAAATTCAGTATGGCACTCCCTTACGGTAATTTCTTTCTTTCAGATAATGGATGAAATCAAAGAAGGTATTAAGTACGCCTTTCAAACTAAAAACGAAGCGACTATGTGCATTAGTGCATCCGGTCATGGTGGCATGGAGGCAGCGCTTTGCAATCTCATTGAAGACGGTGATATTGTTTTATTTGGTGTCACCGGTATGTGGGCACATCGTGCAGCCGATATGGCAAAACGCTATGGAGGCGATGTACGATTTGTCGAAGCTCGTTTTGGCCACTCACTGACTATGGATGAAATTGAATTTGCAATGGAAGGACACAAACCGCAAGTGTTCTTCATAGCGCAAGGTGACTCTTCGACTGGTATTCTGCAGTCAGAAATTGCTAAAATCGGAGCACTTTGTCAGCGCTACAACTGCTTGCTGGTAGTTGATACAGTTGCATCTTTAGGTGGCACAGAATTCCTTATGGACGAGTGGAAAGTTGATGTTGCCTATACAGGGTCGCAGAAAGTCTTGTGCGCTCCACCTGGTATAACACCAATATCATTCAATAAACGCGCAATGACACGTATTACCTCAAGAACGACAAAGATCAAAGTCTACTACTGGGATGTAACATTAGTTGGTCAATATTGGAATTGCTTTGGCGGATCAAGAATTTATCATCATACAATCTCGTCGACGTTACTCTACGGACTCAGAGAAGCATTGGCTATATTCAGTTCAATGGGGTTGAAGGCAGTGATAAGACGGCATATGGAGTGTTCATATAGATTACAGAAAGGCATCGAAGATATGGGCTTGGAATTGCTTGTTCCGGTACAAGATGATCGATTGTCAACAGTCAATGCAGTTAAAGTTCCCAAGGGCGTGGATTGGAGGGCAGTCTCTGAATATGCCATGAAGAAGTGAGTATAATGGTAATTGACAAGATTGGATGGTTTTATAATTGCTATTGGATTTTTTTAGATATTTTCTGGAAATAAGTGGAGGGCTGGGACCAACTGCTGATCACATCTTTAGAATCGGTTTGATGGGAGAGAATGCTACTATGGAGAAGGTGGACTTGGTGTTAAATATTCTTCGCGAAGCTATTCAAAACACTTCAAGTATATCACTAAATGAGAAATCGAAGATTTAATTATTCTGGTATATTTATGACTTAATAAATTTAGCGATATATATTATTATAGCATATTTACGTTTTATATTTTTAAGCAAAATAAGATAATAAACGGCAACCTGTTTTTCATATATGAAAGTTTATTTTGAATTTGAACTGCATTCTTAAACGTATCTCATCGGAGGGGTAATTAGGGTCCCAATTGTTTGAAAGGCTAAAATCATCCCCAGGTCCGCATTGGACATTGATAAAGGATAGGGGATGTAGAGCGAGCAGATACCGATACTTTGGTTTGCAGAGCTCTGCAGCATCAGAGGAACCGGCATGTTGATTGCGGATATAATTTCATTCCGGTAACTTTTTAATTATAAATTTCTTTTATGACATGCCAAAAATAAACAGCTATGGATAGATATGGGATTTTCGAGTGTTATTAATGGTAAACGCAATAACATCCTCATTTCGAGGCTCATAGACATTTTATTCAATGGACAGAAATTTTAAGCACTCTCATTCATTCCATCCCTTTTATCAGAACTGATGGAGTGCTATCTGCAACACAAAAGGAAAATACCGACTATTATTCGCTAGAATTTGTTCAGGAAATTCAAAATTAAAATTGGAACATGGGGATCACCAATAATACCTCACCTATTCTCATATTATATATGATCAACAGGTTTTTCCCAGTTGCAGAACAATTGATCAATCAATTCCCAAAAAGTTAGTAAATACATGACGGCACAGACTCATTGCTTTACTGTCCATACTTTCAAAGGTGATATGGAAACAGTCATAAACATACTTAAGCAATGGGTTTCGAAAGAAATGCTCAACTGGAGACCTAATGGAAAATGGAAAATGGAAAATCGAGAGCTATTGCCCTGGAAATTGACAGCATATTAGATGACAGCACTCTGCGAACAAATCAGCTCCATAAGCTAAGACCTAGAAATGATTATAAAATGGTGAAAGAAAAATAGTTAAATTCAAGTTAAAGAAAACACAGTAAAAGCATTTACAAAAATAAAGAAGCCCACAATTCCGCAAATCAAAAAGGAGAATGTCGTCGTAAAATCAGATGAATCTATGCATCTGCTAGGCATCATCACAATTGGGTCAGATTTATCATGGCAACGGTAACTGCTACTTCAACTTTCAAATAAGCAGCGTCTAAACTAAGTTGCCTTTTTTGAGCTAAAAAATATTTTACACCAGACCAGCGTCTTGAATATTGTTCTCTGTTTGTAGTTCAGTCCCTAAACATATATTCAACTTTCTGAACTCCATCCAAAGGCGTGCAATCCGCTCAAAGATAATACTTCCCTTCCTGCAATTCTGTAATCTTTATCTCAGCAAAGTCTGGTAGAAGACGGCTGATGATGGGAGGAGCTAAGAGAAATCATCCATAGGCTTGTTGCATTTCGATGACATACAGTCGTTGCTGATAGGCACACTGTCTGAGGAACGACACTAACAACGCATTACTAAAACTCTTTTTGTAACAGAACAAGAACACAATGGAAAGAACATCCAGAATTCATATTTTTACCTTTACACAATCTATAACAATTTAAAAACATAGTCAATTAACTCCTGCATAAATTATCTCAGGGCGCTTCTAAGCGTTTAGTTTCGCCTTACCTGAGAAAAGTTTACTTAAAAATAGCTCAATATACTTTCCTACCTATAAAAATGGCATCAATTAAATTTGAATGGTCAGAATTTTAGAAATGTAATAAATGGATTGAAAAAATTAAGAATTTTTGATTGGATATTGGACATTTTGAATTATTATATTTTAAACTCAAATGTTAAGACTTGACAACATCTTATTCATTAGAATTTTTAAATACATACGAACGGTTGTGTACATAAGTATTTATCCAATGATTATCGTGAAGAAATTTTTACTGGGTAATTACCGTGCGATTTGTATACAAGTGCACACACTCAATGTAAAAACTACACTCTACGTACCTAAAAAGTCTCCTACACTATCGTCAATAATAAAAATCATAATAATAATTTAAAAAGTTACGAAATTAGTACCAGGGTCGCGCATATTCACATATGTCGCGCATATTCATATATTGTGTCCATGTGTCAAATATATTAACAAAAATTGGGAAATCCATTACAATTGACTATTCTACAGCTTGGCAGAGCTACCAAGGAATCATTTTTATGTTTGAAAAAACTCATGGTGACTTATGTTGACTCAATAACATCTTTTACAATGTCGGGTCTGTAGATAAGGAAAAATAAGCAGTTTAATAAATTAAACCAAAAAAAAAAAAAACGACTTCTAAAACACAAAAAAAAACCTAGATTTTTTTTTCGTGTTAAAATTTGTTACAAGGAATCATTTTTATGTTTGAAAAAACTCATGGTGACTTATGTTGACTCAATAACATCTTTTACAATGTCGGGTCTGTAGATAAGGAAAAATAAGCAGTTTAATAAATTAAACCAAAAAAAAAAACGACTTCTAAAACACAAAAAAAAACCTAGATTTTTTTTTCGTGTTAAAATTTGTTACATTGGTAACCCTATCAAACTCATCCCTTTTGTTATCTTATCTTTTTGAGATAAGAAACTTAAAACATCCTCACATAGGCACTACTCAACCATCAGGTGCGTTTAGGTTATGCAGTCTCTATTCAACTTTGTGTAAGTTTTATGATCAGCGTTTTTGCGTTAAGAGGCGTTTTAAGGCTATATACCTTTATACAGTCTTGTGATGAGTTTATGAATAATACTTACTGCCTTTAACACCTTTTGACTTTTAATTTTCAATACGTATGCTATTTGTCAGTGAGAATATATTTTAAATGACAAAATAGTTTCAATTGAAAATTTATTAAATTTCCCATTATGAAAGACTTGAACTTGAATATTTACATTCATTAAGCTATATAACACATAATACAGTATAACGACGGATTAATGCACTTTTTAATTATTTATCTCTATCACCAGCAGCGCCCTCACACCGCACATAATACAATTTCCGAACACTTCCCAAAAATCGGACGTCAATCGAACGAACTGTCAGCAGCATTTGTCATCGCCTAGTGAAAAAAGGTTTGTCTGCGTTTATGTAATTTTTGTTTTTAATTGATACTATTATATGATTTTAAATAAATCACACAGATACTAAAGTATTCTAAAGACCTACACCATAAATCAATAAATTTAACAACCATTCTACATGATAATTCATAACAAATCGGCCAGACAGTGCACGAACAAAAACAAGTTCACCCCCCATCACAGACCGTGTGCAGTGGTTGTTCCTTCTGCAGCTTGCCTTGAAACGTCAAACTCATATTAGAAGCAAGCCAATTGGAATCAGAAAAAAAAGTCGACCCCCTATATATCTCCTACCAAGATATTCCAAACAACAATCCTCCAACAAACAAGAACTAACCCCTGCAAAGAATTTGTTTGTTTCTCGTTGAACTTCGTTCGGTCCATCATCGATTACGGAAAATTGTGTGTGTGATTAATTTGATGAGAAAATCGAAATTCTATTTCTAGTTTTGCGATATTCCCTAACGTATTTTGCAACCGACAAACTATCGTATTTCTCGATAGCTAATGCGGTTACCACATGCCTTACACAGTGGTGACTGGTGAATACCCATCACACGTTATCGGTTCTAATTAGCAATTAGCACTTTTGTTTGCCGTGTCGTGAGATAAAATACAAATTTCCTCCTACATTTTTATTTGCAGTGATCCAAGAGTAACAATTGAACTGTGTGCGCAATTGTTCACAACAACGCGCCTTGAGTGTGTGCGGAGATTGAATTAACAATTTTTGAAAATCAAATAAAACAAAACGGGCTGAGAAATGGTCACTTGGAACGCAACTCGTCGGAATGTTCGAATTCTTCTTGTGGGGGATCAGGGCGTGGGCAAAACTTCACTAATCCTGTCGTTGGTTAGTGAAGAATTTCCCGAGGATGTCCCCGCCAAAGCCGAAGAGATAACAATACCCGCAAATGTAACACCCGAGCAGGTACCGACCAACATTGTGGACTATTCAAGTGAGTTTTGCCCGTCCACACTTATGCGAATCGTAATCTATAAACGGACTTTTCTGCTTTTAGGTATCGAACAAACAGACGAGGTACTCCAGGAAGAAATTCAAAAAGCTCATGTTGTTTGCATTGTGTATGCTGTCGATGACGATGAAACGCTGGACCGTATCACATCGCATTGGCTTCCGTTCATTCGCAACTCATGCGACAAAGAACAGCAGCCCCAGCGGAAACCGGTTGTCTTGGTGGGAAATAAAGTCGATCTAGTGGAATACTCGACAATTGATGTTAGTTAGCACGTTTGCAACTGATAAATGAATTAGTTTCATAAATGGTTTTCTGTTCGCAGAGTGTCCTAACGATCATGGAAGACTTCCCCGAAGTGGAGAGCTGCGTGGAATGCTCGGCAAAGACTTTACACAACATTTCCGAAATGTTCTACTACGCACAAAAGGCGGTGTTACACCCAACATCACCATTGTACATAATGGAGGAGCAAGACGTAAGTACATTTTTTAGATCAGGTTCAGTTTGTCAATATTCTGAGATGAGATTTAAATATTTTGAAGGTCTATTGTAAAACAAATCATCCACTGGATATCAAAGTCAATTTTTGGCACGTAAGCAAACGATTTCAAGAGACCCAGCCAATTGACAACTACTAGCATGTTTGTAATCATCTTGTTTGTACAAATCAACTCACATGCAATGATGTACACACTCGATTATATTTTCGTTATCATTGGATTCAGTTTGAATTTCATAATAATATAAGCCTGCTGACGTTATCCGAAAGCTAAATATCATAATGCAATAACGTTCACTATACGAGATAGTCCGCTAAGACCGATAACAGCAAAAGACCGGGTAGTAATTTAAACTTTCATGTGATAATTACAAGTAGATTAGTTGAAAATGAAGAATAGCTTTTGCACGTTTCGGAGAACCTGTCCTAATTCATTAAAACTTTGCTAAAAATGTAGACATTTGCCTTTTAAAATGTTTCCCGGGTGTGACTTCTATGCAAATTACAACGTTGTTATCGTGTAGTCAGTTTCGTGTTTGCTTGCTGAACGCCAAATATGTGTGATCAATCATTGATTTCGAGTTTCTCGAAAAAATTATAGGCAGATATCTCTACAAAGCTCTACACTCATTGTTGATTCAACAATCCATATATTCTAGACCTGTTGTTCGCATCACATTTGGTTCAGTTGCAATGATTTTTCCATAGGAAGTGGACTCCCCACTAAATGGCTATATGGGAAATGACAATAATTGCGGCTTTTAAGATTAGCGAGTGTAAGGAATATAATGGAGTAACCAATAAGGGGTATAAAGAAAATATATCGCACTCGTTATATTACGAGAAGACTGTACTGATACTTACTTAATGAATCTGGGCCTCAACCAACATGCCTCTCCAATTAGCCCGGTCCTTAGCTAACTGCGTCCAGTTGCGCACCCCAAGTCGGTTGAAGTCGGTTTCTACTTGTGTGCGCCTTAAGTGGCAAGGTCTTCTTCTACTGCGTCCATTCGTTCTACATATCCTAGCTATCTTAATCGTCCAAATGCGGAGATTTTTTTTTTACCAGGGGCCCGTCGCTGTACAGCTCGTATAGTTCGTCTCCAAAGCCCGTCAACGCAAACGGAACCGAAGATTTTTCAAATAAGTTTCCTCTCAAATCGACCAAGGATTTCTTCATCCGCTTTTGAGACGGTCCATGCTTCAGCGCCGTAGAGTAGGACTGGGATTTTCGGGGTCTTATATATGATCTCCTTAGTAGTTTGAGTGAGGGCTTTACTACTGAACTGCATTCTTATCCCGAAGAAACAGCGGTTGGCAAGAGTAATTCTTTGTTTAATTTTTGACGAGATGTTGTTGTTAGAGTTAATAGCGGAGCCGAGATAAGTAAAGTCCCGTACTACCTCAACGTTATATCTGTCAATGGTTACGTTCTGTCCACTTCGTCAATGTTGTTTGTCCTTTCGTGTTGACAGCATATATGCACTTCGTCTTACCCTCATTTTCTGCTAAACCCATTTTTGCCGCTTCCTTCTCTATACTAGCAAACGTGGCTATGACATCACGTTTAGTCCTACCAATGATGTCAATATCGTCGGCGTAAGCTAGTAGTTGTACCGATTTTTGGAAAATTGTGCCTCTGGTGTTGGCTTGGAAGTTTTGCACAATTCTCCCAAGAATCAAAATAAAGAAGTCACATGAAGGCGCATCGCATTGCCTAAATCATTTTTTGGTACACAAACGGACGAGTTTCGGCGGTATACCAAAACTAGACATGGCTTTGTATAGTTCGTCTCTATAAATGCTGTCGTATGCGGTTTTTTAAATCGATTAATAGGTGGTGGGTATCGATTTGGACTTCCTGGACTGTGGACTTTCCTGGATTAAAACCACACTGATAAGGGCCGATCAGGTTGTTGGTAAACGGTTTCAGGCGTTCGCATATTACCGCAGATAGGATCTTGTAGGCGATGTTGAGGAGACTTATGACTCTGTAGTTGGCACAGTTTAGAGAGTCTCCTTTCCAATTTTTATGCATAACTTCTTCCGACCAGATTTGGCTTATGAGTTTGTGGATGGTATTAACCAAGTCATCTCCGTCATTTCCGGTAGCCTTTTTTAGCTTGAGTTATGATATTGCTATCCTCACTTCACTTAGCTCAGGTGGTTGACAGTTTTCGCTGTCGTTGCCAATATTGAATGGTTCGTTCTGCCTGACAGCGGAATGTTGTTCGTCATCGCCGTTTAACAGTCTGCAGAAGTGGTTCTTTCATATCCTTAGCATAGACTGTGTTTCAACTACCATATTTCCTTGTTCATCTCGACAGGATTCTGTTCGAGCCTTGTATCCTTGGCTTTGACGTTTTACACTTTGGTAATACTTGCGAACATTTCGCTCAATTTTCTTGCTCTTTTTTCTTCTTTCTTGTTCTTGCCTTCTTCTTTTTCTGGATTGTTGTGGCGTGGTGGATATCCGCATTCTTACCTTGACTGCAACAAGGTTGTCCGAGTGGATGTTAGCTCCTCGGAATGTTCAGACATCCAAAATACTGGAAGAGGCACCTCTTGTCTATCGCAATATGATAAAATTGATTCACCGTTCGTTGATCTGGAGACCGCCATGTCCCCTTATGGATATCTAGGTGGGAAAACCGCGTGCTGGCTATTCCGTTTCGTAGCGACGACAATTAGCCTAAGTCCGTTACCAGACGTGTTGTCGTGTAGACTGCTAAAGAGGTCTTCTCTCCCTACCTTTGCGCTAAAATCACCCAGCACGATTTTAACATCGTACTTCGGTACTCGCTCATAGGTTTGGTCAAGGAGCTCATAGAAGCAGTCCTTAGCTATATCCTCTTTTTCCTCCGTTGGGGCGTGAGTGCATATAAGGCGTATGTTGGCGAACTTGGCCTTGATGCGGATTGTTACAATGCGTTCGCTAATGTCTTTGAAACATAAGACTTCTTGCCTAAGTCTGGCACTCACTATAACACGGTCCGTAGTAGATGTCACAGTTTTTCATCCTCTTTTTGCCCGGCCCATCTTATCGTATTTCCTGGATGGCAGTAATGTCTGCTTTGTAGTATTTTAGGGCTTCCGCTAGTCGTTCGCTTGCGCCTCTCCTGTTTAATGTTCTCACATTCCAGGTGCAGATACGAACGTCCTTGGCCTTTTTTCGTTAGCAGGGTCGTCAACAATAAAATCAATCCTTTCCGAGGCTGTTGGTTGCTTTGTAACCGTTAGTTTTTTCCATAATTGGGTAGTTAACCCAAAGCACAACACCCGACCTAGAGGGCCAGTTCCATCGGTATCCACTACGGGATTGAGAGCTGCCGTTATCCTTTCGGTTCATCCACCACCACCTCTGTTCAAGGGGCCTAACTTACCCTTGAAATTCTTAAACAACCTTTTTTCCGAATATGTCGAAGCAGCTTTTCTAGGTTCGCCAGCAGCAGGCTGGGTATTCATTCCGTGACATTCTGACCTGGCTGTTTATAGTGTTGCTGTTTTTCGTCGTGTTATCAACACTCGCGCTTATTGTTTAACAAGTCAAATCCGGATCAGTACCCGATGGTTACCACTTGGAGGTAAAAAAATAAGCACTTGATGTGTAGTCAGAGTTAGAACCACTGGGCATTGCCAAGTTAAAGTCAATCAGAGTCTACCCTCGTTCTACAACACCTAAACCATCCGACTGGACTGATATTTTTGTTTTTATAGACCAAGGGTCAAGTCCCAACGACAGCACTGACCCTTGGTTTGTCATCTTCCTTGCCTCCTTTCCTGTGAAGTTTGCTTTCATTTCTAAAGCTGATTGGTTCAGTTTCTCGACTTTTTGTCTATTGGGACCAATGCTACTACTAAGGCCTCACCTGAGATTGTCTGTTGTAAAACCGTGATCACGGCCGATCTACAAAATATTAGTTATATGTTTATTCTCCCATATGACATTTCTACAGCACTATTAAGCTTAGCTTCCTGCTCAAGTTGGTTGAGGACGAAATATACATATGTCCGCACTCTTTCTATACTAACGTTTGGATAGGAATCGAAAATTTGCGGACCGTGCTTCCGCGCTTCCTTCTCTATACTACCTAACAGTGGCTATGACATAATGTTGAGTCCGACCAATGATGTTATGCGCCGGTTGATGATGTGCGCCGATTTATGAAGTTTGTGCCTCCCTATTGGTTTGATAGTTTTTCACAATCCTCTCGAGAATTACAAGGCGCCGGCATGCATAAATCCTTTTTTGGTATCGAATATTTCGGTGATTTCCGACCCTGATGGGCAGCGAGAGTTTTCTCTCTCTCTCTCTCTTCTCTCTGCACAAATAAACGCTTTGGTAAAACTTGCGAACATCGTTCCTTTAGTGCCACCTCTCTATATCATCGATCACATGCTTTTCTTGCTCTCTTTTCTTCTTTCTGAAAAGAAGGTGTTCTTCCCTCCTTCTTTGCCTAAACAACTTAATGGCAGCTATCACCTTCACCTGCAGCCTCGTTCTTGGCTGCGAGCAACTGTGGTCCTTCTTTAGCAAACCAATTTTTTCTAGTTAGGGGCGCCAGAAACCTAGCACATCAGTTGCTGCTCTAAGGGCTTGTTGACATCGTTGTCGTTGTTCTTCGACATTATATGCTGGTTGTATGGTGTTAATCGAGAGGTTAAGGAATACGCGTTCTGCATATCTGACATGTTAATATACAGCATAAGCACATATAAGGATTATGTTGGATTGTTTCTTGAAACATAAGACTTTTTGCCTAAGTCTGGCCCTTATAACAAATCCACATATGAATAGTCAGTCGCGTTACTCGGCCTATCCCATCGTGTTTCCTTTTTCGTAGTCCTGGATACTAACGTCGTTATCCGTTTTTCGTTTAGCATGGTCGCTCTTGGTTTCTTCGTAACAAGATTTTTTTTCCGTGGGTTAACCCAAAGGACAACCGGCAACCTGAAGGGCCACTTCCAATCTATTAAATACCCCTATAACACAAGCCCATCAGTATCCTCGCGCTTTGCCGGTTCATCCGCCACCATCTCTGTTGAAGGGGCCTGAATCTCCCCTTGAGATTCCTGGATGTTCGATTGTGTCGAAGCAGCTGATTTAGGTTGATCACTTTGTCCACCCAAACTGGGACTGTAGACGCCACCGTTGACTCCATTTTGAGAGTTCTACCGCTTCCGCCTACAATGGAATATGTACATTAGTGTGAGTACACGTCTTCCATTTATTACAACTTCCATAAGTTCGGAGATGATATCTTTCTTAGCTTCAATTTCATGGTAAGAACCCCGATAAGTTTTACATTCACCACTTAAAAATCTCAACTTTACCTGATTCTCCATTTAATGCAAACCTACTTCCGTTATTAATTTCTTTTCACAGCTCACACCAGCATGTAAAAAGTCTCTGGTGCGAATCTTCAAAATTTGCGACATTGATGGTGACAACCTGCTCAATGACTACGAACTCAATCTATTCCAAAGACGATGCTTCAACACGCCCCTCCAGCCGCAGATACTTGACGAAGTAAAGGCCGTCATTTTAAAGAACATACCCGATGGTATATTTAACGATGCGGTCACCTTAAAAGGATTCCTTTTCCTGCACTGCCTGTTTGTACAAAGAGGGCGCAACGAGACAACGTGGGCGGTACTGCGTCGCTTTGGCTACAATGAAAGTTTGGAAATGTGTAAGGAATATCTCCAGCCACCGATTAAAATTCCACCCGGTAGTAGTACAGAACTCTCTCATCGTGGCCAACAATTTTTAATCGCTCTCTTCGAACGTTATGACAAAGACGGCGACGGCGCCCTCTCTCCCGACGAACACAAAATGTTATTCAGCACCTGCCCCTCAACGCCGTGGTCTTACTCGACAGATATTCGCAAATCGTGTCCAGTTAACGATCGAGGCTGGGTAACTCTTCACGGCTGGCTATGCCGCTGGACTCTTATGACTCTCATTGATCTGCCAAAGACGCTCGAGTACCTGGGCTATCTGGGATTCAATGTCCATGAGAACGAATCACAACTGGCAGCAATTCATGTAACCCGTGAGCGTCGTATCGATTTGGCAAAGCGACAAAGCAGCAGATCGGTGTACATGTGTCATGTAATCGGTCCCAAAGGTGCCGGCAAAACTGGCTTGTGTCGTGGTATTCTAGTCGATGATATGAAGAACTTGATTGGCAAGGACTTCAAGACAAACGTTGTGTATTGTGTGAATTCGGTTCAGGTATATGGTCAGGAGAAGCACTTAATCCTGAGAGATATAGAAGTAAAACAATTACTGGATCCACTGCTGCCGCAGGAGGTGAATTGTGATGTGGCTTGCCTAGTGTATGATTCCTCAGATCCACGTTCCTTTGAGTATATTGCCCGTATCTACATCAAGTATTATGCAGAGAGCAAGATTCCAGTGATGATTGTTGGCACAAAGGGAGATTTGAGTGAGAACCGCCAGGACTACCTACTCCAGCCGGCGGAATTTTGTGAGAAATATAAACTTTTGCCGCCGCATTTGTTCACCCTCAAGAACAATAAAAAGGAACTTTATATCAAGCTAGCGACTATGGCCGCCTTCCCGTGAGTATTCAGATTTTCTTTTCCTAAATTCATTGGTAACCTTCATTTGGATGATGTGATGCAATGCGCGTTTTTGTCTGTTGTTCTGCCCTATCCATTCTTGAATAACAAACACATTAACATTTTAAACAGAGATCCATTAATCATATTAATACGTGTATGTGTGTTTTGCGTGTGACGAGTTGTATGTATTTTGTTGATATAATCATATGGGTTGCGTATAAAGAGGAGACAGTCGAAGAATGTAGAGATTTTGGTCATTTATGAGCTTGGGTCAGCATTCCACTTCAAATTTAAAATCTCATTCATTATGGGTTTGGCTAAGGTTGCGGAGGTTTTTTTTTTAATATGCTCCTATCGTAGAGATGCTTGTAGACAATTAGCAAAGTATTTGTTAGTGGGGAGACACTTTAGAAAGTTATTGGGATTTCAGCATATCGAGAAAATAACAAAAGGAAGGAAGAAGGAAGACTTCAGTTATTGCAACTTCTTCTTAATGAAACTGTAGTACGCTTCCAATGTTATTTCGTTCTTGCAAGATTGAACTATTGAACGAAAATTGTATGCACATCAATAGAAAGGTCGGCTATATAAGCCACGGAGAGTTTCTACCTTGGGGTACACTTACCAACTACTTTGTTGACACTCCATGAGAATGTAGGTATAGCTTAATGATTAAAATGGCAACTACGTCTATGACTGTATCCGGTCAATAACAGGGACTATCCAGATAAACAATTAGTGGAAGCTGCATTAAAGCTGATGGCACTTTCAGCCTGGCTAGAAAGCCATATACTAAAACAAGAGATACATTGGAAACTACCTTTTTGTTGAGCTATTTTAATTCGCGCAGAAAGACTTTCACACCTCAATTTATCAGCAACGTCAGTCCGGGTGAAAGTATGCCTTAGAATAAAAACTCAGCATCATTTGGCCAAGTTAGTAGAAAGTAGACCTTCAAAGATGCGCAAAATAGAGAAAGAAATACATTTCCTGCACATACCCACAATTAATCTTATCTTCACACTTTTTCATATCAGAGCTTACTATTACTACATACACATACACAGAGGTAAGCTATTTGAAACTTTGCTTAACCCCAATATTTCTGTGCAGTATGGCGATCGCAAATGCCTTCGTGGAATACGTATTTTTTAACCTCGATTAACACTATACCACCAGCATCTAATGTCGAAAAACAATGGCAAAGATGTCAACAAGCCATTAGATCAGCCGCAACTTATGTGGTAGGTTTCTGGCGTCCTCCAGAAAGTAGCCCTTGGTTTGATGAGGAATGCCGACTGATGCTCGCAGCCAAGGACGAGGCCTTCAAGGCTAACTGCAGGTGAAGACGAGAGCTGCTATTGAGCTCTATAGGCATTGAGATGGAACACTGGATTTTCAGCAAGAAAATCGCGCTATCGAGGATATGATGTTCGCAAGTTTTACCAAAGCTTATAAAGCCGGGGCAGATGATTTGGTGAGTAACATTCACAAACTCATAAGCTAAATTTGGTCGGATGAAATTATTCCTGAAGAATGGACCACAGTATCGTTCGCCCGATCCACAAAAATGGAGACCCTCTGAACTGCGCCAACTACAAAAGCATAGGTCTCCTCAACATGGCCTACAAGAACATATCTACCATAATATTTGAACGCCTGAAACCGTTTACCAACAAACTGACCGGCACTTATTAGTATGGTTTCACTCCAGGAAAGCCCACAACTGATCAAATCTTCAAACTACGGCAGATCCCGGAAAAAAACCCAAGAAGTGCAAATCGATACCCACCACTTGTTCATCGATTCCAAGCCGCATACGACAGTCGGACTATACAGAGCCATGTCTGGTTTTATTATAACGCCTAAACTCCTACGTATGTGCAGGATGATGATGAAGAATTCTCGCTGCTCCATAAGGTTCGGAAACGACTTCACCGACACATTCGATACAAAAAAAAAAGGATTTAGGGCAGAGGTACAATCTTCGATTGTCTAAGTAAAAGACTAGTTTATGCTATCAACACGAAAGGAGGTCCTTCTGAAATACGCCAACAACAAAGGCGTCTCCTCGACTTAGTCTACATGATCCTATCTGCAGTAATATATGAACGCCTGAAACCGTTTGCCAATACCCTGATTTCGTATAGAGTCTGTATACTTGCCAAACTCGTGCAGGATGACAATGGGGGAATACTTGCTCACTTCTTAAACATCATTCTTGTGAGGTTGTGAGTAGAATGCACCGACAATGTCGACATCATTTGTCGGATTTAACGTGATGTCATGATATAGTAAGCTACTTTGTCCGCTTATAGCCTTGACAACGACATCTCGCCAGAAACCAAACAAATAATGATGATTGGCAACCGCTCATTTTTTGAGATATGAGGGCAGCTTAGTAGTTAAGCCCTGATTCGAACTACTAAGAAGATTCTAAATAATACCCAATTCTGTGGTACAATGCCAAAGCAAGAGGAAGAAATCTTGAGACGATGATTTAACCACAAGCTTTGCATATACCCTTGCAAAAAACGTTGAACCTTGTATTGAACGTTTGAGATGGCTACGACATGTAGAGCAAATGGACATCAATACTACGGCCCGAGAATCGTTTTTATTCCAGACAGATAGACACAGCAGATGAATACCTACATTTAAGTGGCGCACACAAGTGACCTCAACGAGGGTGTATCTGAACGTATTTAGCTAACGACCGATTTAATCGGGATGATTTATTGGTTAAGAAGCAGGACTACGCATTGCTCGACGACTTGTTACCTGTGTCATTTAGGAATTGCCCTTTCTATTAAATAGGAAAGCTTTAACTCAAATTTGAACTAACTGAACATTCTGTATAACGTCCGACAAACCACACCAAAACGCACTGAATAAAAGAAAATCGTCTCGAGCGCATAATATACGTTTAAGTTGACGTTCTTTAGATGCATCGAAGATTCTGACCGCAGGGATCCTACACAACAAAGGCAGACCTATCTTTGCGTGCAGAGACAAAGTACCCAAAAAAAACTCTACCGACTTGAAGCATGCAAGTGGAGGCCTCTTTCATTTATTACACCCTATGGTATTTTTATGGTTTATGGTTCCCAGCTGTAAACAATACGTAGGTGTTGCTACTTTCGGGATGTTAAATCCAAACACGCTCACCACTAGACCACTGTTGCCACTAAAAAAGAAGCAAAAACACATTTTTATGAAATGCAATTAAAATATTTTTGAATAGCCGAAAATTGTTCGTGTGGTGGACATCCTTCAAAATGCAATCTTTAGAAGCGTGTGGACAATACATAGATTTCAAACGGGTCATTCAATAAGCGCTTCCTATATTTAAATTTAAATAAAACAAAGCGTGTGTGGCGTATCATCGAAATTTGTTATTCTTTTGAAAGACCTATCTCCTGGGCCCGCCAAACGGCCATCGAATAACTGGAATCAGTTTGAACAGACTCAAAGTCAACCCTAGATTGTCGCTCATATTTGAAAAAGATGTGGCATTCCAGGGAACTGTTTGGCTGATGAACTCGGCAGACATAGGTAAATTACCAGTGGTACAAGACATGGATGCAATACGTATTCCTATCGCTAAATACAAAATCTTACTCAGATGAAGTCTAGGCACAAAGTGTCAAATAACCAAAAAAATTTGGCCAAAGCTTGATTTAAGAAGACCCAAGGGAATGATTTCGTTCACTAAGTCACTAGACCGCACATTAGCGCCACGAGTTGTGTCATCACTGGACACTGTCTAGCCACTCAGAAAGGCTAGTCATTTATTTAAACAACTTCTACAAGAGCTGCCAGGACAAAGAGGTAGAAGAAGCAATACTTGATCTTTCTTGTAACTGCCCGGCGCCATCAAACAGAATAAAGCTTCATCTTTGAGATTATTTCTTTCAAATGCTCAGCGATTTGACAAAAACGCAATAAAAATTCTTCTTAGATTGGTTTTTTCACAGGTAACAAGGAGAATGGGCGAAATCCATGTATAATCACAATGGACCAAAGACTGATAAAAGTGTGCTGGCGAATCGCTGGCAGCCGCTCACCCAACCTTGAAAAGGATATCGATGCCATTATGTATGGAATAAGTCCCCCGCGGCTACTGTGGCTTCATGTTGGCCGTTGTAGTTTGTCACATAAACTTGCGACTTCAGAAACCGCACAAGAAAAAGTCTAACGGGGTCAAATCGCACGATCTAGGTGGCCAGGTTCACCTTTACGTGAGATGAACATGCCCTCGAATCGCTGGTGAAGATTTTTCAATGTGGCGTTAGCTTTCTGGCTCTTATCGCCTTCCTATTAAAACCACATGTCGTTAATGTCCATATCATCCAATTCAGGACAAAAGAAGTTAGTAAACTATTTACATATAGTATTGCCCTGGCCAAGGTCGTTCCCAAATAAATATGGACCGATGATGGGGTCACCCGAAAATCCACATCAAACAATGACCTTGGACGCTCTTGGATCTCATGTGGATTTGTAAAAAAATAAAATAGCTTTCTCACAACCATTGATGTATACATGGAGTGACCTCCTGTTTTATTCCGACTCCGAACGTCTAAATTGAGATAAGCTATTGATACTACTGGATGATTTGTCAGTGAAATATCATAAAGGTGCTGCTACGGCTGGGAATCGAACACACCATCTGCGCGGCGGTTCATCGCATTAACCATCGCGCTACTGAGCCCGTGGCTCCGCCATATGGATTCGTATTGTCACAAGTTTGACAATTTTGGCGTATCCATTCATCCAGAAATGGACCTCATCGTTGAAGATGATTTTACGATGAAAATGAAGGTCAGATTCCAACTGCTCCAGAGCCCATTCAGATAAAACGCCTTTGTATATGTTCGTTTACCTTCACATAAGTCCGTTCATGGTGATTTTGGGAAAGAAGACTGAAGCAGTCAATTTGATTCGACAATGGCCGCGTTCTGTATTTCAGATTTCGTAATACATCTTAAATCAAACTCGGTTCTCAATGGTCAAAATAGTCGATTACCCAATGAGAACATAACTTCATTTAATATATTTTACTAAATCTAAAATCCGGAACGCCCAATATTTCCACTATCAACTGTAAAAAGTTCAGAAGCTCCTATTGTTATTGGAGGACTCTTTACTTATTTTGTTTCCATTTCTAACAACTTTCCATTCAAATTCGAAACGCAGACAAACTTAATTTATTTTGATAAATAAAGCCAAGGACTTGGGTTTAGGAAATGTTTATTGATCCTCGCTCTGGCTTTTTGTTAACTAAACTGGTAGCAACGCCGTAATGGGGGATTTGAAAAGTTTACATGAGCTTCTTTAGAGAATATCGTGAATATTGCCGAAGCACACTGAAACCCTACAGTCGACCATTTGTTTCCAGTCAGATGACTTCAAATTGAAAGCTCTTCTAGAGTGATGGTCACTTTGGCACTGTAATCAGTTGTCAGATGTATTAACTCCAATCCTCAATTAAACAAAAAAAAACAGAATACAGTCATTCAAAACCTCAGATCGGATAAAGCTTTCCACAAACGAAAATCACCGCATTGCATCATCTTTTCCACGTTTTGCTTTAAAAAAATAAAATTCTAGGTTGTTTTTTTTATGTTAAATAGAATTTGTTATCAAACATTTTTTAAAATTTTTCTACTATACAACATTTGTCCCATTCTCTAATCTATATGGTGGTGGCATGCGGTTGGAATTTTGTTCTTGTCGTTTTGTAGTCGTTTTCAAGCCGCTTGGATATTGTTTTACAAGCACAGGTTGGTACAGCTGTGGGAGTCAGCGTAAGTGTGAATTTTATTGCTGAATTAATAAAACTAAAACAAACATGTATATTTTTCGTCTTCTTTTACTGTTAGAGAAACAATTTTCGTTCAAAAAAAAAATGAAACAAACGAAACCATAGAGACTTTCTGCATTTTATTTGCCATTCGTCTTGTCCTTAGTTATGTTGTTTGTTTTCTTTTGTATTTTAGAGTTTGCTTTGTAGATTTGCCACTCTTTTTATTTATCCATGCACATACCTGATTTGATTAGTTTTCATATTTTTTTTACTAAAATTCTGTAAGTTTTAGAATTTGTTTCCTAAAATATTTTGCATGCTTTTTATGTAATTAATATCTAAGAGTGTAGAATTGCATAGAGTACACATCACAGCTAAAAAAAATGGTAGCCGTTTCAGACGCGGGCGGTAAGTGTGAAGGGGAAATTTCGATCGTATGCGTCTGCTATGATGTTGTTTGATGCTGGGTTAGCAAGGTGAACACTGGGGTAACAATATCAGTACCCCACATAGGAAATTTTCGTTGTATGAGATGCGCACTCTATGTAGTTCTATACTATTTGGTAATATCTACTCAACATTTTTTTTTTTTGTTGAATGTCGTCCTAGTTGCAGTGTGTATGTCCCATGATATTGAGAATCTCAAAAGTCCAATCAATAATAATTCATTTAATCGTCGATTTTTACAATCATGTGTTGGAGCTTTGAAATTGTTTCTTTAAATATTTTATTGTCCTTGCTGTAGAACTCTTTTAATAAGATCATTTCATCAATATGATCAAATGTAGTACTCAACGTGAGTTAAATTACATAACCTGATGGCAAGTTGGAAGATCCTTCTCCTTTGCCTATCAAATGTTTGGCAGAGAATTTACGAAAATCGAAAAAGAGTGCTATTTGGCTGGTTAAAGTTGGCACCATGTTTAGAAAAGTAAATATACCGAACTCCGACATGCAATGCGCTCCGAAAACGTTGTCTTTTTTTTTGTGATATATCGGGTTTCGAGAGTCTAATGAGGATTCTAATTATTTCGAACATTAACCGAGAAATGAAGATGATTTGACGGTAATTTGACCGAAAATTGTGTGTAAATATTCCCGATTTCTAAACGCTGTTCGGCATTAAGTCTTTGAGTGGTAATTGGCCAAGGTAGGCAAAATAAAAAGCACCCACTCTATTGGAGTTTGTATACTTTTTCTTCTTCAGACCTTGGATAGTTTCAACTGTCTTTTGACAGCCTTATAATTTAAAAAAATCGCTAAGAAATCGCTTAGGATATTGAAGTTGGTATCAAATCCCACACTAGTCACGTTAAAGGTCGATTATGATTAGGAGCAGAGAATTATAAATATGGTTATCCAAAGCTGAAATCCATGAAACACGGTAGTTGCCTACCTAATAGCTAGTAACACAAACTGCCGGAAAGGGTCGATTCGATTAATAAACAAATAAAACACACATGGTGGGTGATGTGTCTTTTCTCGTTCATAACTCTCTTATTATTCTTTATCGAATGCTCTACTTCTACATGTATCTAAGCCGCGAAGAATAAATCTGCTTAGAAGTAAGACCCCTCCAGTTCCAACCCTGATAAGCTGAGCCATACTACTTCAATAAAACGAAACCAAAACATGTCTTAGTAACGATTACACATTCAAAGTCACTAAAATGGAAGCAAATTATCTGGGTTTCCTTAATCGATGCAGGAAATATTTCAACTTGGTTCGACTTTTTAAGTCATTTGTACGCCAAATGTAAGTTTAACGTCCGGAATGAACCTGGGCTTTTGTCAATTAACCCGGTTCTAAGCCAATTAGATCGAGTGATACACATCAAGTTGATTGACGGCCGGCGGTTTCTACTTATGGCGAGTTATTTTTCCGCTCATCCGAAGTCTGGCTGGGGTTCGAAGATTCCGAGATCGGGAATAATGGTGTCCATTCGTTCTTTATACCTAAGCCATTTTAAAAGTCAAATGCCAAATTCTATGTCGCTCTACAGCTCATAAAGCTCTTGGATGAATCCTCGTTTCCATAGCACGTCAACACAAACGGAAGCCACAATTTTTTCAGAACCTTTTTTTGGTATCGAATGTTTCAATGATATCATTGCTGACTTGGATGGATAATCGATAATTCTCCTTGGCGGTATACAAAAACTAGACTCTATATACTTCGTCTTTGTAAATGCTGTAGATTTGGGCTCCTTAGGATTTCCCAATGATCTATCAAAATGTATAGATTGGGCAAATGATGCTGAGGTTCCATTATCATATTATCTCCACCAGGTTTATAAAGCTCAGCGGAAAGGCCGTCATATCCGGAGGTCTTGTTTAGTTTTCACATTTATATAATGCTATCCCCTGACATGGATTTAGGTAGAAATCGTAGTCATTGCAAATCTCGGACTTAAAGGTGGATAACTCCCTGGGAGTGATAAAAGATCCGATACTCACATGCAGAATTGTTCACACTAAGCTTCGTATCTCATACGCACGCATATCTTTTAGCTGTGGCATTCCACAAGGGGGTGTCCTGTCTCCTCTTCTATGGAACCTAGTGGCTACAAGTTACTAGCAAATATAGAAAGAGAGAGATGCAAATTGATTGCTGTATCAGGAAATACCTTAACATACTTACAGATCTATTACAAAATGGCCTATCTGTACTCTCTTATTGCGCCCGCCAAATGTGGACTCGACGCGAACCCTCAAAAACACCGAATTTGTCCTTTTCAGCAGGAAATATAAAGTCGCTCACATTGACCCTCCCAAATTTAATGGCGTTAGTCTCAAGCTCGCAGAATCAGCCAAACACCTGGGTCTGGTTTTAGATAGCAAACTGAACTGAAGGGCTAACATCCAAGAACGCGTTAAGAAAGCCACCGTAGCCTTATACTCCTGTAAAAAGGCAATCGGAAAGAAATGGGGCATGCAAAAACATTTCTTTTTCTAGTGCCCCTAGATACTTACGGCAAACAGACCGCAGATTGTGCAGCTGTGAAACTGTGAGCCTCGTTACAATGGACACCCAACCAGGGTGTCACACAGAGATTCTGAATCACCTTAACATTACAAAAAACACCGACCACACCACACTACCCAACTCAGTTTTGAGCACATTTTCAGGACAATCATTCCCAGTCGATTCGAAACAAATAACTCAATTCACATCTACACGAATGGGTCTTAAACAGAATCTGGAGTGGGTGGAGGTGTTTTCTCCGAGATGCTTAACCTAAGCATATCCTTTCGCCTTCCCGACCATTGAAGCGATTTCCAGGCGGAAATCATGGCAATCAAAGAAGCCTTGTTCTGACTGAAATTTAATGTATTATCCGCGATGCATATTGGCATCTTCAGTGACAGCCAAGCGGCATTAAAATTCCTGGAGGCAATCTCGTTCAATTTGAAATCAGCTCACGAATGCCGGCTGTCTCTTAACGAGATGGCGGAGCATTTTACCATTTACCTCTTGTGTGCCGGGCCACAGAGACATACAAGGGAATTGCAAGGCAGATGAGCTTTCCAGCCAGGGCACAGTAGACATGATAGATATGCCCATCGCTACATGTAGTTTACAAATCAAACTGGATGGGATCAAGAAAGCAAGCCGCTGATGAAAAACGGCACAACGTGTCTGGCCTAACTTTAACCAGAAGCGCTCCATCTGCTTGACAACGCTGAACAGATCAAACATCAGCAGCATTTTCGGTGTCTTTTCCTTACACAAGGAGGTGTATCAGTAAAAAAAACTTGGGTGTTGCCACTATCGAGATTTGAAGCGGGGTCCCGCCGCTTATAAGTCCAACGGGAACACCGATTAGTTAATACAGTAAATAAATAATGGATATAGACAAGGAAACAAAGAGATATATGTATGGCACTTATAAATCTCAATAATATCGTTGAGTAGTTTAACCCCCTCCTTCCTTTTTTATTTTTTTAATACTTAGTGTCTTCCCGAATGCATTTACCGCATGTAACATTGAAACTCATGCCTCGAATAGTATTCTAATTGATTTTTCTATTTATCATCCACTTCCACTCTATAGACATCTCCGTCAATTTGGCTTAGCAACTGAGGATCCCACTGTATGGTGGAAAGCAGGTATTGGTATTGCAGCAGCCACACTTCTTGGAATTCTAGTGATGAAAGCCTTCCACGGAACCACTGGACCACATTCAAAATAATCACTTTAGTCGTAAACATTCAACAAAATCACAAAGCAAATTAAATATTTTTCTATTTAAACCAAAAAAAAAACAATATAGTACTGAGGAGAGAAAAAATGTATAATACACAATAGAATATCTTAATAATTGATTTTCTTAAAACGAAACACCTATCTTTCATACTCATGCATAAGCAATATTCTAATATTACAACTATTATTACAAAACAACAATAAACAAAAATCTTTAATTTTAAATTCCCTGACAAGAAACAAATTGCATTATGCGTGTCCCTTCTAAGTCAAATTGCGTTGTTATGTAAATATATCGTTTATACTAAGACCATGGTTATATAGCGTATTTTGTGTATATTTTTGTGTGAACTAAACTACTACTTGACTATGACTCGTCAGGTTCACGCAAAAATATAGCGATCACAAATAATATTTTTACATTTTTAATAGAAAAACAAACACATAACTCTACTTATTATATAATATATTATGTACCTACTTATTTATCAAAAACGAATATTTTTTGAAAACAATCTAATATTTCGATTGTTTTCTGTTTTTTGGGACGACTGTAAACAAATGAGAGAAAAAGAAATCACGATTGAATTATACTACTTGCTCTCTGTTTGGAAAGAAATAAAAAAATGAAAACAAATTTAATTTCTTCCAAAAATGATCTTAAATTAAGAAAATAAATGATAAAATAAAAAAGAAAACAAAGAAAAGAAGAGTAGTAACTGGAATATTGGTCGCAGAATTTATCTGCAATTTCAGTGTCGTCATCGAGTTAAAAAAAAGGGGGTTGAGAAGAAACTCTTTAAAAAAAAGAAAACCAAACAAATAATTATAAATGTATAACGGTTTAATTAAATATATTAATTATCATACGATCTATATATTTTTAGTCAGGGCGATGTATGTAAATATTAGTGCAATAAAAACCAAAATGAAATAAAAACTTTTTTTGAAAAAAAAAATGGAAATAGAATATTGTTTACTTTTAATTGACATCTTGTGCGATTTTTAAAAATTATTTTTGTTGCCATTTTTATAAAAATGCCACTCGGTTTTTACCCGAAAATCTTATAACGGTGATATGTTAAGAGTTAAGTTTTACAGATTGGCAGCGTCCAAATTTCATCTGTCAAAGTGAAAAGTTTTCAGTATACTCTGCCATTTAATCATGGAATGACTTACAAACGAGCAACGATTGCAAATTATTGAAATTTTGTCGTTTGTCGTCAAATCGACCTGGTGAATCAACAATTCGTGCTGTTATCACCAAATTTACTTTGTTGAACATTGAAACAGAGAATATTGCAGTCGTAATGTTAATAAAGATATTGAAATTTCAATTCGTCGCCGTTCTCAGCAATTGGTCATGTGTTGCTCAACCACATAAAAATGTTTTTTTTTTGGTAGGAGCGACCACAACTTGAAAGCCCCCTGGAGCAACATTCAACTAAACCAAGGTTTAAATTACGGAGAATTGAACTTAACTATCGTGGTATTTATATGTGCTAGTGCATCTGTACACGAGGGCTCTTACGAGCAGGCTTATTGTTCGAAAAACTTTGCTTACGAGTAGGTCGACAATACTGTGGTGATTGTTTCTACTTGTTCGCGCCACTTAAGGCGAGGTCTTCCTCTACTGCGTCCGACGTCTGGCTGGGAATCGAAGACTCTGCGAGCCGGAGTATTGGTGTCCATTCGTTCTACATGTCCTAGCCATCTTAAACGTCCAATGCGGGGTTTTTTGACCAGGGGCATGTCGCTGTACAGCTCGTATAGTTCTTGGTTGAATCTTCGTCTCCATAGCCAATCAACGCAAACGGGACCGAAGATTTTTCGAAGAATTTTCCTCTCTAATCGACCAAGGCTTTCTTCATCCGCTCTTGAGACGTTCCATGCTTCAGCGCCGTAGAGCAAGACTGGGATAATCAGGGTCTTTATAATATCGCCTTAGTAGTTCGAGTGAGGGCATTACTACAAGAGTAATTCTTCGTTTAGTTTCTGACGAGATGTTGTTGTCAGAGTTAATAGCGGAGCCGATATAGATAAAGTCCCGTACTACCTCAAAGTTATATCTGTCAATGGTGACGTTCTGTCCAATTCGTCGATGTTGTGTGTCCTTTCGTGTTGACAGCATATACTTCGTCTTGCCCTCATTTACTGCTAAGCGCATTTTTGCCGCTTTCTTCTCTATACTATCAAACGTGGCTATGACATCACGTTGGGTCCTACAATGATGTCAATATCGTCGGCGTATGCTAGTAGTTGTACCGATTTTTGGAAAATTGTGCCTCTGGTGTTGGCTTGGGAGTCACATGACAGCGCATCGCCTTGCTTAAATCCTTTTTTTGGTATCGAATTTGTCGGTGATGTCGTTTCCGACCCTGATGGAGCAGGGAGAATTCTCCATAGTCATCCTACACAAACGGACGAGTTCGGGCGGTATACCAAAACTAGACATTGCTCTGTATAGGGTTTGCTCACTATAACACGGGCCATAGTAGATGTCACAGTTTTTCATTCTCTTTTTGCCCGGCCCATCCCATTGTATTTCCAGGATGGCAGTAATGTCTGCTTTGTAGCAGTTTAGGGCTTGCACCTCTCTTGTTTTTTGTTCTCACATTCCAGGTGCAGATACGAACGTCGTTGTGCTTTTTTCGTTTAGCAGGGTCGTCAACAATAAAATCAGTCCTTTCCGAGGCTATTGGTTGCATCGTAACAATGGTTTTTAAATGGTTGGGTAGTTAACCCAAAGCACAACCCCCAACCTGGAGGGCCAGATCCAATTTATACGATACCCCTAGGACACGCGGGCCATCAGTATCCACTACGGGATTGAGCGCTGCCATTGGCCTTTCGGTTCATCCGCCACCATCTCTGTTCAAGGGGCCTGACTTACCCTTGAAATTCCTAGACAACCTGTTGTCCGAATATGTCGAAGCAGCTAGTCAAGGTTCGCCTGGGACAGCAGGCCGGGTATTCAATCCGTGCCATTCTGACCTGGCTGTTTATAATGTTTCTTTTTTTCGTCGCGTGATCAACACTCGTGCTTATCGTTTAGCAAGTCAAATCCGGTTGGATGAGAGCAGTTCCCGATGGTTACCACTGGCCAGAGTTACAACACTGTACATTGCCAAGTTAAAGCCAATCAGAGTCCTATCTCGTTCTACAACACCCTAGCTTAGTGAGAGAAAGCAAACTCCATAATTATCGGAGCAAGGTTCGGTTTACTCCTGTTGAATTGTTAAATTCGAAAATTCCAAGTTACAAAGAAATAGGAAATATGTGAGCTGAGAAATGAGTTTACATATTTCCTTTTTAGATTTGAATTCAAGATCCAAATTTTTCTATGACACAGTCTATGGTTTCTTTGATTTAGTCCATGTCCAGCATTTAAGCACTATTCGCACATTATCTGATTCTAGATGCCATTGAAATGTAGTAAATATGACAAATCAAGGTAGTTAACGAAATAAATAAGGCCTGTAGTTTACAAGCACCAACTTCGCGTAGTTAATCAAGTAGATTACCTCACGTTATCTACTCTGCCATTTCTGGTTAGAGCCCACGATGAGCTGAGATGGTTAGCGTCGTAAACTTTTGAAATGCTATTTTGACATTTAATCAGTAATTTTCACACATCAAACATATGCGCTTAACTGAAAAAAATTATGGAGAACGAAAAGAAAACAATAGGAACACAATTCTATTAATAAATAAATCACTTAATTGAGATTTAATTCAGTGGCTCACCGCATTATGTAGTGGTACAGTTTTAAAGTCGTTCATGAAACGTCGTCGTAAAATTATAATCTTTCGCACGTAATAAAATTATGACGTTGCATGAATACCCTTATTGTTGTAAAAGATTTCCCATACAAATTTTGAAATTTTATATATATATCACGTCGTAAGTTTATCACATCTACAACTTTTACGATGACTTTCCAATGTTGCATGAATACTCCTAGTGTCATACGGTATTAAATAAGCGGTTTGGTTTGGCATCACTAAATGTCAACACCAGATACCAGAAGCGGTCTTTTTGGCGAACTCAGCTGATCTGATACCGAATTGACAGAGCACTAGTTCTAGTTGTGAAAACTTCAAATTATTAATTTTTATGTAGGTAATAGTCCAAAATAAGAAAATGTTCCTGAATTGTGTATTAAGACAAAATAAACTAAAGTTTATTCGGACAACATGCAAATTAAGTACAAGTGCTATTGTGGCAGCTAGAAAAAAAGTGTGTATAGTTGGTGCTGGACCTGCTGGATTCTATGCAGCTCAATACATTTTGAAGCGTATCCCCGATTGTGATGTTGATGTTTTGGAGAAACTACCCGTTCCATTTGGCCTAGTTCGGTAAGTTAGAGTGTGGACAGTCTTGAATCAACCGAATATCACTGCGCGTAATATGTTAGATAGGTAACCTACGGAAGTGAATCAAATTCCAAATGTAATACGAAGTTCCAAAAAAATAGATCTTTGCGGATACTTTTGATTGAATCGATGTCCAAGCTTAAAATAGGTTTACAACTGACTAGCTGGATGAGAAGAAACAGCAGCAGTATTAGAAGTATTGTATTCAATTGAGGAGTCATTGTGGACTTGTATCAATGCAAAATAAAACTAATATTGATGAGCAACTCGGTGTAGTATTTATTTCTAACAAGGGAGCAGTACACAATTGGTAATTACATTTACCTGATGGCTGTAATTTGTTACAAATACACTTGAAGATAAGATGATTGATTTGCATATTTCGCTCATTAGCACTTTGTGACAAAGAAGGTGAATATTTGGAAGAACTTTTAACAAAATCATAAGCAAGTAGGTTTTACTCGATATTAATTTTTATATTTAATATATTTGTCTTAATTCCTTAATTTATTTTGAAATAATTTTCATTAAAACAATTGTTTCACCTTGGATTGTAGTCATTCCTAATAGGCGCAATTAACAAATTGAAATCACAAACCATAATCCAGTATTATCCATTTATATGAAAACTTTATTTCCACCGTCGTAATTTTCGAAATTAACCATTCTGTCCGAGCAAATGCAAGAAATTCGTCTGAAATTGCAGCCACCATTCACGTATCGCCTTGCTCTGCAAAATCGCTGACATTCTGCCACATCACTGGACAATCCGGTACATTTATCACTATTGTCAAAAACTTGCAATGTCGCTAAAAGAGAATAATTTTAAGCATAAAAGAAATTAAATATCTTACTAACGAGCAAATCTACTTCGATTCTGTAGAGATTCATCTCCTTGTCCTATGAACCCTCCAACTGATAAATTTATCATGAGGCAAGAAAAACAAATTATAGTTACACTGCGCGACTTCATCTTCCTAAGTAGGTATTCGTAATAAAGAGTCTTCGAATGAACTGAAACTGAATTCCGTTCGTACTACGACGGTAAGAAACAAATTAGAGCAAATTATTAAATAAAAAACCCCCTTGAAAGGGGAATCTTATCGAGGTCTTGAAATATATAATATAGATAACACAACAAATATACTTACAAAGTGATGCAACATTGTATTCCAGTCATGCCTTAATTTTTTTGTGTTTTGGAACTGAAACACATTTTATAATTTAATCATGCAAGAGGAAAAATGAAGGCTTAGATCAGATATTCTATTCTAAACACTAAAAAGTCCATTGTATCTATGTACTTAAATTGTATTGGAATGCTAATTTGCCAGAGCAAAGCTACTTCATTAGTCGTTGCTTTATTCAGATGCGATATTTTATTCATGTTTAGTCAAGCATCTCTAAAGTTTTTTCTTTGACTTTTGGAAAAAATACATGTTTAATCTCCTGAATCTAATTAAAAAAAAACACCGTGTACCTGAACGTTATATTTCAAAGAGATCTATAGATCATCAAAAGGAAACTCTTCCACACTTCAAATTCCGAACATTTGCTAAGTGTGCAAGTGCGGGCTGGGAATCAAAGACTGAGAGCCGCAGTATTGGTGTCTATTCGTTCTTCACGTCCTAGCCATTTAAACGTCCAATGCGGAGTATTTTTGACTAGGGTCATGTCGCTGTACAGCTCTAGGTTGGATTTTCGACTAGTATTTCTTCATCCACTTTTGGCACGGTCCATGCTTCAGCGCCGTGGAGCAGGGCTGGGATGATCAAGGCCTTATATAGGATCTCCTTTATAGATCGAGTGAGGGATTTACTACCCGAAGAAACAGCGGTTGGCGAAAGTAATTATTCGTTTTATTTCTGACGAGATGTTGTTTTAAGAGTTTATATCGGAGCTGAGGTAGATAAAGTCCAGTACTACCTCAAAGTTATAGACGTTCTGTCAAATTCGTCGATGTTGTGTGACCCTTGCTACCTGTATTTTGGCGCTTCATTCTACACTAGCAAACGTGACTATGACCTTGAGTCCGACGAATGATGTCAATATTGTCGGAAAATTGTGCCTCTGGTGTTGGCTCGGGAGTTTTGCAAAATCCTCTCAAGTATCCGATTAAACAAATGAATCGCCTTGCCTAAATCCTTTTTTACTATCGAATGTGTCGGTAAGGGAACTTTTGACAGCCGATTTAACTTTATTTACTCTTCAAATATTCATTGGTTTTTAAGTGACTACATTTATCATGTATTTATAACTGTGCAAACTTCCTAAACTTCCTAAGTTTATACTTGTATTGCGTCATTCCATAGTGTGTTCACAGCTAGAATTAGGGTTTAACTATTTTTTTTTTATTTTTTTTTTTTGGTTTTGTAGCCTTAAATTCATAAGAATTCGGTAAACACCTCAAAACGCATACGTATTTTATCAGCCATTATTTAGAATCACACAAATCCTTACTCTTAAAACATTTCCTCACCCATATTTATTATAAAGGTTTATATAAAATATAATATGAAAAAGATTGAAAAGTGTCCAACTCACAGACACATTCAGGTAACTTTAAAATAAAGTGGTGGGTATCGATTTGGACTTCTTGGTTTATTTTTTAGGATCTGCCTAAGTGTGAAAAATTGAGCGGATGTGGAATTTCCTGGCCTAAAACCACACTGATAAGGGCCGATCAGGCTGTTGGTAAACGGTTTCAAGCGTTCACATATTACGGCAGATAGGATCTTTTAGGCAGTGTTGAGGAGACTTATGACTCTGTAGTTGGCGCAGTTTATGTGT
This sequence comes from Rhingia rostrata, assembly GCA_949824845.1. Classification (NCBI taxonomy): domain Eukaryota; kingdom Metazoa; phylum Arthropoda; class Insecta; order Diptera; family Syrphidae; genus Rhingia; species Rhingia rostrata. The sequence continues at coordinate 53,046,128 of OX463758.1, forward strand.
CTCCTTTTGTTACTTACCAAGTCATCATTAGATGGTTTCTCGATGGTGGGCGCGAGACACATAGAAACATCAGTTGCTGCTGATCTAATGGCTTGTTGGCATCGTTGCCGTTGTTCTTCGACATTCGATGCTGGTGGTATGGTTATGGTTAATCGAGAGGTTTAGGGATACATGTTGCGCGAAGGTCTTGGCGGTCTCTTGCGATTGCAGTCTTTCAACATTAAAATTGTTTACAGTATTTATGGATTGTTGTGGCGTGGTAGATACCCGCATTCTAACCTTGGCTGCAACAAGGTAGTGATCCGAGTCGATGTTAGCTCCTCGGAATTTTCGGACATCCAAAACACTGGATGCGTGCCTCTTGTCTATCGCTATGTGATCAATTTGGTTGACCGTTCGTTGATCTAGAGACCTCCATGTCCCCTTATGGATATCGAGGTGAGGAAACCGTGTGCTGGCTATAGTGCCAGTTCGTTCCGTAGCGAAGTCAATTAGCCTAAGTACGTTACCAGACGTGTTGTCGTGTAGGCTATGTTTTCAGACAATACTGCTAAAGATTTATTTGCTTCCAACATTTGCAGTTTCGGGCTTCCGCTAGTTGTTCGCTTGCATGTTTTCACATTCCAGGTGCAGATACGAACGTCTTTTTCGTTTAGCAGGGTCGTCAACAATAAAATCAGTTCTTTCCGATGCTTTTAGTTGCTTCATAACATTAAGTCTTTTCCATGGTTGGGTAGTTAACCCAAAGCACAACCTCAAACCTGGAGGGCCAGTTCCAATTTATAAGATACCCCTAGGGCACGGGGTATCAGTATCCAAAACAGGATTGAGCGCTGCCGTTGGCCTTTTGGTTCATCCGCCACCATCTCTGTTCAAGGGGCCTGACTAACCCTTGAAATTCCTAGACAACCTGTTGTCCAAATATGTCGAAGCAACTCTTCTAGGTTCGCCTGGTACAGCAGGCCGGGTATTCATTCCATGCCGTTCTGACCTGGCTGTTTACAGTGTTGCTGTTTTTCGTCGTGTTATCAACACTCGTGCTTTTCGTTTGGCAAGTCGAATCCGGTTGGATGAGACCAGCATCCGATGGTTACCACTTGGAGGTTAACAATAAGCACTTGATGTGTAGTTAGAGTTAGATCCACTGGGCATTGCCAAGTTAAAGCCAATCAGACTCTACCCTCGTTCTACAACAGCCAACCATCCTTCATAAAATTTTAGCCACTTTTTTTTTGTAAAGATTGTCGATTTCTCGCAATCTCATATGATAAAAAAAAACGACTTTGGGATATAGCTGTGTACACCACCGTAATTTGGTAGCACTGTTGGTGGGTGCGAAAATAGAGGAAACATGGACAGTCGGATTATCTATTTATGTTGTTACGACACTTTTTTTTAAATTCCATATCTTTTGGTCAAAAAACAACGTTTTTTCTAAAAAGTGGGCGTAGCAGTGGGCGAATTTTTTTTAAGCATTATACACTTGTTTTGTAGACATGGACAAGGAGTCCATTTACTAAATTTCATTATCCTTGCTCAAAATGTAGAGCAATAAATATTTCAATTACCAGCAGCAGTTTTCCCGTCGGCATTTAATCAAAACAAAAAAAGCCGTCGGCAAAACATGCAAACAGCTTAACTTGGGCTCGCAGAAGAATCTACATTCAACATTATAAAAACAAAGCATGAGAAGGCAACAAAAATTAATTAAGGGGATATTCATTTTAATATTTTTTTAAAATTGATATCCCCTTAATGTGGGCTTTATGGAGATAAAATATAGAAAATGTCATTGTCACAACATATTGTTCAGGCAGTTTATCAAAACTTTGATGGTTCTACAAAAAACACCATTTTTCCTTGCATATGTCTTGGTTTACGGAATCCAAATGGTTTTTGTAGGAAAACACTCCCAAAATGTCGGTGTGGGTTTAAATGACCTATAGACGAATGTTTCAAATGTTTTTTTTTTCGATGTTTGACCGAAAAACGTTGCTTACTAAAAACGTCCAAAAAAACTTAATATGGGCAAAATATGGATACTGAGGTTGTCAGCTAGCGATTCTGAGTCGACCCATATACATTGAGGTATATCAAGCGAAATTATTTCTCTATGTTACAAACTATCTATCAAAACTAATATACCCCTATGGTGGGATAACTACATTCGGGACAAAGATTGAAAAGTCAAATCTTTGTCCCGAAGGCAGTAAAATTAAACACTTTATACATTATAGTGTTTTATTTTTTTAGCGAGTGTTGCTGCGGGCTCGCGCACTTACAAAATCTTGGTTCTCTTTGCTTTTTCCGTGTTTTGCCACTGATCTTGTTCCCGAATAATTATGTACGCATTTACCAACCCTATTGTTTTCTTTTTGCAGCCAACTTTTCGTGTCGCAAATAAAAAAAACTTTTTTTGAGTTTTAAAAACACAAACAAATATTTTCAATTTTTCCTTTCTATCTAGTTGCCATTGGTTTTAAATAAATAGTGAAATAGTTTTTTTTTAACGTAAAATGTCATTGTAGATGTTTCAAATAAAAGTAAAAGGTGCTTTGACAAAAATGACACATTTTTAGTTGTGACTGTGTTTTTTGTTAAAAACAGTTGTGCAAAAAAATATGAAAAGTGTTTTAATTTGAATTGTGTCGTTTGTTACCTCAAATAAAGATTTGCAGCGGCCCGTTCGCTGAATTAATAACTTTGACGGCAAAACTCAGAAGTTCAAACCCAAATTCTTCTAACCAAAGAAAAACGAACGTGATTTTGGCGTTTCTGACGCAGATCCTCATTTTCACAACAATTCTTCCACCATTTCAACGAGTTCTTCACACAGCACTGAAGTCTGAAGTAAAAGGACTAAACGAAACCAAAATCCCAAATAATTTACTAGCAAAAAAGTAAAGTCTGAAATTGGAAAAAAAACTTATTGTAGTTATCAAAATAAATAAATAAATTTAAAATAAACCAGAAGATTAGAACGGGAAATCTTCAAATCTTACTGATTTCCAAAAACAAAGGCCATTTATTGCATGTTTATCAAATCGAACAGAAAAATGTACACAAATAATTATAGTAGTTTGACTAAAGTGGCTAAAAGCGTGAATTTTTAAAACATTGATTAGTTCAAACATATACTATTCTCGTAAAATAGTTTTTCGACTCTATTGAAGATTTTTGAGTTGTGACACTTTTGCACTACATGTGCATTTTGAATTGAGGGATTCGTAGACAGCGCTCTTGGAAGGTGTATTATGTAATCTGTTTTTTGTTTGTTGTGTGGTTTCGTTGTGTTAACTTATATCCTCATCTCTTAAAGAAACCATTTTACAAAATAGGCAATTACAAATTTACAACATACATACGGAACGAATGTAGTAGTTTCAAGGGTGCGTTCGCTAAAAGACAATTGAGTGCGTTCACATTACACTCTGCTCTATTTTTTCCTGACTTTAATTAAAAATGAGTTTGGGACGGAGAAATAATGCGGAGGGACAAATGACAAAGAAATGTTTGAATAGACAAAGCCTTTGTCCCAAACGTCCAGTGTTGGTAACCCAGCTCCTGGGTCCAATTGCTTAAACGATTTCTTTTAGGTTCTTGCTGCATAACTTAAAAAAAAAAAAAACAACAAATAAATGCAAACAATAAACAAATTCACCTACAAAATGCCGCTTACTACGCAACTTCATATCTACATTGTGACTTAAATATATGTAACTGTCTGTACATTATTATTAACCTATGAACTAGCGCTAGTCTGTGATGCAAATATAATTATTCGCGAAGGATATTTAAAAAGTGTGGAGATTATAGTTCAATTTGCTGCTAAAAATTATCAATAGTATTTCTAACATTAAATTGTTCTTGCCTAAACATTTAATTGTACTAGATTATACAATTTCGCCCATACGGCATACACCTGTTCAGTAAGTTGAACTTTGCACTGTGCAATTGACAGCCAAAATAACGGCCACGGTCACTTCACCTAAAAAGCCATTACAAATTGAAAACCACCATGGCGTCTGGAAGTGAAATGGTCAAAGCTCTACAAATAATCTTAGATAATTTGGTAGGTATTTCAATGTTTTCACTCTTCCTTGGAAATATATTCCCTCGTATAAATCATATGTACACATAAATTATTCTTTTGTGTAACAGAAGAAGAAATAAAAGCGATTCAAGAAAAAAGTGCACAACTTCGCCAGCGGAAAAATGATATAATGGCACAATTTAATGCACACCTAACACCATCTGCGGTTCGAGGGCTATAATTTCAACTCAAGCTCGATCTGAGGCAAAGAAACTGGCAGATATCAAATACAGAAAACGTTCTCGAGAAATAGCCGAAGAAATTGCTTCATAGAGAGATAAAATACAAGGATTAAATACTGCCTTTATGACATTAGTAAGATGTTCCTCAAAATGTATGTGAATTTCAATTTTGCAATGACCATACCTTATTTAGCCTTACCATGAAGTACAGGAGAAAATTCTAGAAATGTAGAAGAAAATCGCCGCTAACTAAGTTAGAATAGACGAACTGAAAAAGGAAGAAGCACTTGTTGCAATTTTAAAACCGATTGATGAGGAACACAGGTCTTGATCGCTGTAAGTTCTCTTCTAAAATAAGTATAAATAAAAACTTGTGTTTTAAAGGAACTTGTCGAAAAGCTCAAATCCCAAATGGATGATTTTAAGAATGATGGAGAATCAAATGAAGTTTAATTTTTGAAAAATTGACATTATTGAGTGAAGTTGAAATAAGTATGTTAATTTAAAAAAAGGCGTATGCTAAGCTGTTTTTTTTTGAAGATTTTTCTCTTTATTAGCTTAGCTAACTGCCGCCAGTTGCGCAATCCAAGTTCGTTGTGATCGGTTTCTAATTTGTGCGCGCAACGTCAGGCGAGGTCTTCTACTACTGCGTCCGAAGTCGGACTGGGAATCGAAAACTGCGAGCTGGAGTATTGTTTTCCATTTGTTCTACTTGTCCTATGCATCTTAAACGTATAATGCGTTTTTTTTAGAACAGGGACATGTCGCTTCTTCGTCTCCTCCATAGCCCATCAATGTAAACGGGACCGAAGAATTTTTCTCTCAAATCGACCTAGGATTTCTTCTTCCACACTACTGTTTTATACTACTGAATTGCTCTCTTAATCGAAGAAAAATCGTTTGCCAAGAGTGATTCTTCATTTAATTTCTGACGAAATGTTATCAGATACAATAGCGGAGCCGAAGTAAACAAATTCCGTCCTAACTTATATCTGTCAATGGTGAAGTTCTCTCCAATACTGTCCTTACAAACGTGGCTATGCCATCACCAGAGGTGAAGTAAGGAATGAAGCAAAACGTAAAGTCCTGGAAAGTTTCCTATCTCTTCCTAACTTCATCTCTGGCCATCACCTTGACACAATCCTCTCAAAAATGAAATTAAATAAGTCACATGACAATACATCGCCTTGCCCAAATTGCCCTTTTTTGGTATCGTATGTGTCGGTGAGGTCGTTTGCGACCATGATGGAGCAGTGGGAATTCTCCATCATCATCCTGCACATACGGACAAGACAATGCTGCTTGAAATCGATAAATTGGTAGTGGGTATCGATTTGGACTTCATGGATTTTTTTCCACGATCTGCCGAATTGTCAACAGTTGTTCAGTTTCGGACTTTACTGGTCTAAAACGATACTGATAAGGATCGATGAGGTTGGTGGTAAACGGTTTTAGGCGTTCACATACTATGGCAGATAAGATCTTGTAGGCAATGTTAGGAAGACTTAACCTCTGTATTTCAGAGGCTCTCCTTGTTTTTAAGATCGTTAATACGATGGTTCTGCATGACAGCTGGACATTGTTCTTCATCGCCGTTTAACAGTCTGCAAAATTTGTTCATCCACATTCTCAACATACATCGAAAGAATCTGTTCGAGTCATGCCTGGCCTTGACGTTTTTTTTTTTTTTTTGTAAAACTTACGTATATTATTCCTGTAGTGACGCCTCGCTATATCCTCTGTGGCGCGCTTTTCTTGTTCTTTTTTCTTCTTTCTGAGAAAAACAATTTTTGTTCCCTCCTTCTCTGCCTATAAAGCTCAAAGGTAGCTCTCATCTTCAAATACAGCTTAGCCTTGTAGGCCTGGTTCTAGGCTACAAGCTTCTGTCGGTATTCCTTTTCAAACCAAGGGTTTCTTGTTGTTGGCCTCTCGGAATACAATGTCCGCGAATTTGGCCTTGACGCGGATTAGACAGGAAGCTTGTCTGGAGCTGAACATAACCGAAAGAGTAAAGAAAACCCTAGTCCACTTTATTCTTGCAAGAAAGTGATATGCATGGAATCGGGAATGCAACTCCGCATCACACGCTGGATCTATATCTCGCTTATAATACCGATATTTCTCTATGACGTAGTAGTATGGTTGACAGCGCTAGAGACAGCTTAAAACAGCAACAAACTAGCCAAGGTACAAAGAACTTCATGTCGATCAAGTCAAGGATATTAGCATCTTCTCGGACATTCAAGCGGACTTTAAAATTCACCAATGCTGAGCGCTGGGCATAGTGACTTTCCAGGGAACTGTAAGAAGGATGAACTCGTCATATTTCTCTATGACGTAGTAGTATGGTTGACAGCGCTAGAGACCGCTTTAAACAGCAACAAACTAGCCAAGGTACAAAGAACTTCATGTCGATCAAGTCAAGGATATTAGCATCTTCTCGGACATTCAAGCGGACATCAAATCCCTCGAATCAGTCTCAACAAATTCAAAGAAAACTTTAGATTGCCGCTCATCTCTTCAAAAGATGTCAGAGCACTTTAAAATTCACCAATGCTGAGCGCTGGGCATAGGGAACTGTAAGGGTGATGAACTCGCCAGACATGGGACAAAATTACCGGTCGTGCTCGACAAGGATGTACTAGGGTTTCCTATCGCCTCATGCAAAACTTAATTAGCGCATCATGCTAACAGAAAATAAAATCTCACGGCACGACGTGTCAAATAACCAAACGAATTGGGCCAATGTTGAATAAAAGAACATTAGTGCCACCATAATCAGTCCTTTCCTTTTAACAATCATTTTTTCCGTGACTGAGTTGTTAACCCAAACCATAGGCTCCAGGTTAAAGAATAGTTTTAGGCTGAATGTCAAGATAACTGGGGATGGGCAATAATCGGATGTTGTTAAATATTCTTTTCACCACGAAAAATATTTAAAAGTGGAAATCACAACTGTACTTCATAACTGCCTTATAGAGCATTCTTCCTTTTCGCAAAATTCACCTAGGACTTGTAATTCACATTGAAATAGGTTTCAGAGATTGAACCTATAACCCTTTTGCAAGCCCGCAACGCGGTGAACAGTATGCTGAGTACTTACAACTTGGACCGTGCACAGCTGCAAAGTTTCTAGCTCTATTTTTAGGACTTCGTATTGTTCGTCTTTAACAAACAAGAATGATTCTCTGTCACTCTCTTATTAGCCCAGTCCTTAGCTAACTGTCTCCAGTTGCAAACTTCAAGTTGGTTGAAGTTGGTTTCTACTTGTGCGCGCCACTAAAGGCGAGGTCTGCCTCTACTGCGTCCGACGTCTGGATGGAAATCGAAGACTACAAGCCGGAGTATTGGTGTCCATTCGTTCTACATGTCCTAGCCATCTTAAACGTCCACTGCGGAGTTTTTTTGAGCAGGGGCATATCGCTGTACAGCTCGTATATTTTTTGGTTGAATCTTCGTCTCTATAGCCCGTCAACGCAAACGGGACCGAAGATTTTTCGAAGAATTTCCCTCTAAAATCGACCAAGGATTTCTTCATCCGCCTTTGAGACGGTCCATACTTCAGCGCCGGTTTCAGGCGTTCACATATTACGGCAGATAGGATCTTGTAGGTGATGTTAAGGAGACTTATGCCTCTGTAGTTTGCGCAGTGTAAAGGGTCTCCTTTTTTTTGGATCGGGAAAACGATGCGATGTTCCATTCTTCAGGAATACTTTCTTCCGACCATATTTTTTTTTCGCGCATGAATATTTCCAAATTCCGTTTGCATCCCAAGTTAATATTTTTAAGTTGAAGTACGCGTTTTCAGTAAAATACTTGCTCTTCTACTTCCGGCAAAATAATAGGCATTTGTTCTATCCTTAGACAAGTATCCATAATGGTTAGTAGGATGTCTAAGTAATATTGAAGCTCCTTAGTTGTAATACTATTAGGATTAAAATAATTTAAAACTCTTAACGATTCAGAGAAGTTGTGAAAGCTTGGACATTTTGAATGGGTGATTCAAACGTGATTTTCTCATCCAGTATTTTCCTTTTGATCTCACAAGTGGTGACGAAATTATACAAGTTTATAAGAAATTATTCAATTTAATTTATTAAAATCAATTGCATACACAGTTACGATTTTCACATTGCCCCCCGTTTTCCTTTCCAATCAGTAAGCAATGTAGAGTGCATGAAGAATCCGATATGCTGAGTCTATCGAACAAGAAGCTGCAAGGCTCTACGCACAAAAAAAAAAGATCATATGATTTCCTGCTAGACCTGGTCTATATTCCTTACCCATATTAAGAACCATACTATTCGAGTTGTTTTCTAAAAAAATGTTCAAGCCATCTGACAATAAAAAAAAGGTCACATTGAAATTTCGCAATGAATCGAAAATGTTTGTATATCCATACCCTTGAACGTAGTTGGAGCAGCTTCACTGTGCCCGTGTAAAATGTAAGAACAAATTAAAATAACTAGTGCACCCTTCATATTCAAAATTGCAACTAACACATAACTGCAAACACTGCGTGCCGTTTATACTGCTTTTATCCTAATACATCATGGTAATGCGATTCTGATGACCTCCCTAATCTTATCGTCAACTAATTACAGCTTTGGTGTAGCACCAGACCATCCAGAGGTGAAAAATGTGATTAACACATTTAACAAAACTGCAAAGTCACATGGCTTCAAATTCTTGGGAAATGTAACAATGGGCAAGGATTACAGCCTGCAACAGTTGCGGGACAACTATCATGCAGTGCTACTTACCTATGGAGCAGATCAAGACCGTTGCATGAATATTCCAAATGAAGACTCTGACAAAGTCATTTCAGCGAGGAAGTTTGTCGCTTGGTATAATGGACTACCAGGATCGGAAAACCTCAATCCAGACTTGTCTGGCGATACTGTGACATTAGTTGGTCAAGGAAACGTTGCTGTTGATGTCGCCCGAATGATTCTTTCATCCATTGACACACTGAAGGTAAGTTGTGTGCTTTGATTTGTTGGTTTTTGTTTGTAGAAATTACAAATCATTCTGCAAGGTGACAGATACAACTGACTACGCGTTAGAGGCTCTCGCAAACAGTCGTGTTAAAAACGTCTATTTAGTAGGTCGAAGAGGTCCGCTGCAGGCTGCTTTTACGATCAAAGAACTCAGAGAAATGTTGAAACTTCCGAATGTATCAACTGTTTGGAGAAAATCCGACTTCAATGGTAAGCCATACTATATTAGCGAATGTGTTTCAAAACCTAAAACTCTTCTTGCAGGCATTCCCGAAATAGTCGACGCTCTTCCTAGGCCACGCAAACGGCTAACAGAACTCATGTTAAAAAGCCTTAATGAAGCGACACCCACAATACAAGCAAACAAAAGATTCCTACCAGTTTTCCAAAGATCCCCAAAAGCAGTATTAAGTGATGCTATGGAATTTGCTGTCACCGAACTAAAGGACAGCACGGCCATTCCAACAGATGTGACGGAAAAATTCCAGACCGATTTGATTTTAAGAAGTATAGGCTACAAATCCCGATCTGTCGATGAATCAATAAATTTCGATGAGCGACGAGGCTATGTCACAAACAACGACGGTAAACAACGTCTACAACGTATCCATATTCAATTTTACGAGTTTTATTTCCCCTCATAGGTCGCGTTCTTCAAAAGAACTCAGCTGAAGGAGTCATAGACCGAGGTCTCTATGTAGCTGGCTGGCTTGGCACCGGTCCCACTGGAGTTATTTTAACAACAATGAATGGAGCGTTTGGTGTAGCAAAAGCAATTTGTGATGATATTGCTAGCAATGCAATAGATTCAACAACTTCAAAGTCAGGACTGGATGTGAGTGGGAAAGCGGTGGTTACCTGGGACGGATGGAAGAAAATTGACACCTTTGAAGTGGAGGCTGGAAAAACACAAGGCAAACCAAGAGAAAAGATTGTAAATATAGAGAAAATGTTAGAAATAGCTGGTGTGTGATGGGAAATCGTACAGTCGTACCATAGGAATAAAATTTGTTTTTGTATTGTTCAAGTGCCTAGATGAGAATTTTTAATTAATCGTTCGATATAAGCGATTGTCTCTAAAGTAATGCATACAAAAATAAAATGTTCCAGATTGGAATCATTGGGCTACTAACAAAAAAGTGGCAGATATATATGAGAGGATGATCTTCAAGAAGGGAGCTGAGCCAGAATAAATCTCTCTTGTACAATAAGCGAACAATTGCAGCTTTCACGAAACGCTCCTTAACACGATGGTCTTAAATTTGCTATCGCAACAGCATCATCACATGAGGTAAGTCTATTGAATGGAATTTAATGTTCATAATACGTTTGAGACACTGGTGGTTTAAATACTAAAGTATACGGATGTAACACCTTTGTGTCAGGTAATACTACGCGCGCATTATGGTAGTTGAGTGGTCGGTGATTGTGCTTTGGGTTAACTATCCAACCATGGAAAAAAAACTATGTTACGAAGCAACCAATAGCCTTGGAAAGGACTGATTTCATTGTTGATGACCCTACTGTACGAAAAAAGGACAACGACGTTCGTATCTGCAGCTGGAATGTGAGAACATTAAACAGGAGAGGTGCAAACGACAACTAGCGGAAGCTGTTAACTGTTAGAACGCTTGCATTACTGCCATCCAGGAAAAAGAGTATGAAAAACTGTGACATCTACCACGGACCATGTTATAGTGAGCAGAGACAGCGACTATTCGGATGCGGATTTGTTATAAGTGCCAGACTTAGGCAAGAAGTCTTATGTTTCCAAGACATTAGCGAACGCATCGTAACAATCCGCATCAAGACCAAATTCACAGACATAAGCCTTACATGAGGAGGAAAAAGATTATATAGCTAAGCTCCTTGACAAAACCAATGAGCGACTACCGAAGTATGATGTAAAAATCGTGCTGGGAGATTTTAAAGCAAAGGTAGGAAGAGAAGACATCTTTAGCAGTATTGTCGGAAAACATAGCCTACACGACAACACGCCTGGTAACGGACTAAGGCTAATTGACTTCGCTACCGAACGAAATGCCAATATAGCCAGCACACGGTTTCCTCACTTCGATATCCATTTGGGGACATGGTGGTCTCCAGATTAATGAACGGTCAACAACAAGCCATTAGATCAGCCGCAACTGATGTGCTAGGTTTCTCGCGCCCACCAACAAGAAACCCCTGGTTTGATGAAGAATGCCGACATATGCTTGCAGCCAAGAACGAGGCCTACAAGGCTAAGCTGCAGGTGAAGACAAGAGCTGCCATTGAGCTCTATAGACAGAGAAGAGAAAAGAACACCGGCTTTTCAGAAAGAAGAAAAAAAAGCAATAACAGCGCGCGATCGAGGATATAGAGAGTTGCCACTCCAGGAACGATGTTTGCAAGTTTTACCAAAGAATAAAACGTAAAAGCTAAGGATACAAGGCTCGAACATGATCCTGTCGAGATGAACAAAGAAATATCGTAGTTGAGACAAGGTCGATGCTGACTGTTAAACAGCGATGACGAACAAAATTCCATTGCCAGGCTGTACGAATCATTCAATATTGGCAATGACAGCTAGAACTGTCAACTACCCGAGCTGAGTGAATAGCAATATCTAGCTGTTCTAAATATCTATACTCAAGGTTAATAAGGCTGCCGGAAGACGACTTGGTAAGTAACATCCACCAGCTCATAAGCCAAGTCTGGTCGGAAGAAAGTATGTCTGAAGAATTGAACCTTGTAACTGCGCCAACTACAGTGGCATAAGTCTCCTCAACATCGCCTACAAGATCCCATCTGCCGGAATATGTGAACGGCCCTTATCAGTGTGGTTTTAGGCCAGGAAAGTCCACTAGCGATCAATTTTTCACACTTCGGCAGATCCTGGAAAAAACCCAAGAAGTCCAAATCGATACCCACCACCTATTCATCGATTTCAAAGCCGCATACGACAGCATTTATTGAGACGAAGTATACAGAGCCATGTCTAGTTTTGGTATAAGGCCCAAACTCGTCCGTTTGTGTAGGATGACGATGAAGAACTCTCGCTGTTTGATCAAGTTCGGAAACGGTTCAGTACGGAGAATATTCTACAGATATTCCCGATTCTTAAGTTAAGCTCTCGTATCTACTCAGGTGCAGGAAAATAAAATTATCACGTGCTAGATAGATAGTGCGCAGCATATGATCCATAACCGTAGCGAAGAACTCTTCAGCTCATCGAGTTCATCGCCCCAATTTTTTTTTTCGGAAATAAGAAACTGGAAAATGTTTCAATCTGTTTTTATTCTGATAGCTTCAAGATAATCCAAAGTGTAGGTGCTGGAATTTTTTTGGATCATTGTAGAGTTATCTTAACAAAATGGCGGATATCAAGTCGCTGGAATTAGTATCGTCTTTTTTTTATTATCTTTGGAGAGTACAGTGGATGTGTATAAAAATATGAAGTCTCGTGTTATGGTGTACTTAAATCAATATGGTGGTCTCGAATGGTTACCGTGCTCTTGTCCTTGGATCAACAGTCTGCATGTGCATACGAATATGATGCCTCGCTAGAATGGTGCTCTTGCTCCAAGAGCTGTTGCTCTTGCATATAACGCCTCTGTGTATGTGTACTTACTTACTAACATAAGTTGCGCTACAGTTTGTAAAGAACCTGGACATCAACCAACATGACTCTCCAATTAGCCCAATTCTTCGCTAACTGCCTCCAGTTGCGCACTTCAAGTTGGTTGCGATCGGTTTCCGCTTTTGCACGTTCATTTTTCGCTCAAAACGACCAAGGATTTCTTCATCTGCTTTTGATACGGTCCATGATTTATCGCCGTTGGATGATCAGGATCTTATATAGGATCTCCTTAATAGCTTGAGTGAGGGCTTTACTATTTAATTGCCACATAAGGCTGAAGAAACAGAAGTTTGTAAGAGTAATTCTTCGTTTTTTTTGCTCACCGAAATGGTCTTGCCAGAGTTTAAACCGAAGCCGAGGTATACAAATTCCGGTACTACTAGTACTGCAGCGGACCTCTTCGACCGTTTCGTTTATTTGTATGTATTTTCGTATGCTCTGTTGTCGCTCTACCTTGTTTGTCCTGCAAGGACGCAGCAACGCTCTGCCTTTGTACAATCAATTCTGCCAGTTCAGCATCGACAGAGAGATATTGATATTTTCCATACGCCTTAACCCTTTGTTCGTTAATTTACTCCTTAAAATACCTTTAATTAGTAATAGGAACTCCCAAGATCTATGTGTTCTAGGTGTGCTATCGAACAGCTTGTAGCCTCTCACCAAACAATGCTTTATCAAAAGTCTGCGCATTTTTGTTTGTTTCCCATAAGTCTTTCCTCGGTCGTATACTATTAAGTTCTACACCGCACAACACAGATGAGAAGTGATTTAACGAACTCAATTGTTGTTTCCATTAAAATTTGTAGGCGTTCAAGGCCAACGAACATCTGTATTTCTCTCTTCTAATATCTGTACTCTTATCTGAAAAATTACAAACTTTTAGTCGATTTCGACAAGGAGATGATGCGGTTTCTGATGCTGGAATGTGTAGTGTTGGGGAAGTGTAAACATTGAAGCCACTATCTTGAACAAATATGCCCATGTACTGGATTATGTATACGCTATCAACAATCAAAGTATCGTCGACGCGCATCCCTGGCAACATAACTTCACTGTTTACGTTACAACAACTTAAGGAGTTCATCTACTTTAAATTGGACAACAGCACAATTGGTTTGACCAGATTGATCGAATGAACACTAGGTAATGCTCCAGCTAAGAGAATCTTCGAATTCAAGCCTCAAGGATCGAGACAAAAAGTAATACCGAACCTCCGGTTTAAGGATCAATCGGTGCCAGGGAGCTGGGACTTAATGAATTAACGTGATCACGATCGACGAGGATTGATGGCCACCTTATCTCAGGCGGAGACTCTAAACGGTTCAGGGGCGCGTTATATAATGTAAGTACCGATCTTGACTGTGTTTTTAAAAAGGCCTCCTTTCAAGGAGATTTCATCGAGGCTTTATTTTGTTTTAATATTCAAAGAGGAAATAACGTCTGGTATCCGTATCCGTAATAGAAAGATCGTTGGTTTTCCCATATTTCACTTGTTCTAAGTACTAGTGGATTGCAAAGAGAACCCAGGATGCGTCATATCCGGTCCCATAGACTGCAGAATCAATAGACATCTTCAAACATCATTTCAAAGCGCCTTTTGCTCGTAATAGGTTCGCATCCCCTGAGAAAATTTTATTTAAAGCGAAGAATTAAGTTTTTCGTTGGCTGATAATAGCAGCATCGACAGTTAAATTCTTGAAAATTTACTCTGTATCAAGAAAAAGATCCAGCTGTTGTCTTAAAGGTATCCTAGTATTCCTTTTTGTGATATTAAAGCTTACACAACACCTACCTCATGCAATTTCCTTCAACTTTTTCAACTTTCAATGACATGGTCTTAAGAACCACATCTGGGTGATCTCTCAGATTTATTAGGTTAAAACGATTGCACATCAGTATGGTCATCATTGTCGCAACAGAACAGTGGCCTATAGAGCGAAAAGATTAAGCCTCGTAAGCAATGACTACGTGATGAGTAATGTGAGAGCATTCCCTAATTTCCAACGCTCTCCAATAATAAAAGACTAGATCTGAAAACCAAGTAAATTTTACCAGCTTTCTTCTCTTCATAGGAGTCGTACCTTCCTGGTCTAAGAGTACGTGCGTCGATACAAAATTGACAGAATCCGCAGCCGAGCTCCATAATTTGAGATTATAACTTGCCCATTTGCCTTTAGCCAAAACCCTTGGGCATACGTTTGTATTGTTCCCTGTCTGTTTCTACTGAGATTTAACATAACTATGTTGTATAATAATAAAATGCACCTCGTTCAACCTTACATTAAAAATAATTCCTAGTAGACCATCAACTAAAATTCGAACGCCAGTTCAAATCGTTATTTGAATACTCGGCAAACGTACAAAATTAAACGTCTTAAATTCCAACTTAGAAACAACAAGCTTGAACAAAATTCTAAGTACACATAATCAACCACCATGGAGTTGATCTTAACGCCAGAACCTCATTTCATCCCCGGGTATGATTGTCGTTCTTTTTTCAGTGCAAATAACCCATGAAATTGCTTGTTCTAAAACTAGATACACTGGATACTGCCCCCAGTATCGTTATCGCATTGGTAAATCATATGGACATCTTACACACAAGCTCCTTGTTGATCCATGCGTTCGTCATTCCCCACAACTACTGGTAGCTGGTTCAAAAGAAATCAAACCAGCAGAAGATCGACCGACACCCAAAGAAATCAATCTTCTCATGACTCATGAACGGGAAGTTGATGCGGTTTATAAGTTTCCAATAGTTCCTGGATATGATGGTTTTATACCGAATTTAAAATCTAAAATTGGTGATCGATTTCTAACAGCATCTACAGCTGGAGTAGCTGAACATGAGCAGTACATGCAGGAATTAAAATGCCAAAAAAGGAATCTCATTCATAGGGATTTGTTGCAGGATGGTCGAGGGAATTTCGGGCGAAACATTGGAGAGCGACCGGTAAAATCGTCAATAAGTCTTTAGGAAATACTATTTTAGTTTTACCTTCCTAGATGCAAGCAGCTAGTTATGAACTACCACTTGTACCAGTTCCTCCAGAAGCCGAAGATATTATACAATCAAAAGATGTAACAGATAGCCTAAAAATCCCGTATTCAAAGGATACGCCACCACATTTTATGGTGGATGATGATCCAGACAAATTTATTATAGCAGGTAAGTTAGTAATGAATATGAAATGTGTTTCAATAAAAATTCAAGGCGCCCAATGTTGGGTTACATGGCAAAGAAATTAAATGAAGGTATAAAGTAGACATATGTAAGTAGTTGGTTGATTATGTTCCGAACTTTTGTTGCTTGGAAGGATAAACGTATACAGCAAAATGTGATTCACCGAATAGGATGACGACGAATTTTACATTTTACTTGTAAGAATTACAAAGTCCTACCAGCTTTATATGCCTTGAAGAAAAAATTGCCTAAACCCCCAGGTCATCGATCACTACTATATTGGTTCCGTCGTAACCTTACCTTACCTCTTCCACTCTATTTCTTTTTTATCACTTATTCTTTTGTAGGATATGCAGGCCACATTCCAATGGCTTTAAACCGGTTTGGTCAAAATAACAAGGATCTAACTACCAGTGCCCTATCGGAATTCTCAAATCACAGGCGAAATGCGGAATCGGTTGTGATGAAAAGTACAGGATTCGGGACATCTTTACCAGGGACTGTATCATTTGAAATTTACAACCGAACCACTGGTATGATACCAAACTATAGTGGTCATGTGCCAGGGGAAATCTTTAAATTTGGCGCTACATACGGAAGGAATACGTTTAATGCAAAACATTGGCTGGATGAAAACATGTAAATTCTTAAAATTTGATCTTGAATAAAAAAAATTTGTTTTTCTGGGATTCTTAGGTGTTAATAAAATTTTAATTATTTATGTGTACAGAATTATTCAAATAGCTCCAATGGGTTTTTATACAATGCTTAGCTCATGGCATTGGTAATCGAAACAGCGTTATATGATGGGCAAACTTAAGGATTTCCACGTTTTTTCAACATTTTCGACAATTGGCCTTCAAGAGAGTGTTGCATCTTTGAGATCGAAATTACCGGAATGGAATCTACAAAATTGAAATTTCGTGTGATTGGTTGTTACAATAGCAAGATCAAAAACGCTATACATTTTTTGGCGCTTTTGACCTCAAGGTTAATTCAAGCTAACCTTAATCAATCGATTATGAACTGTCAGAGAAGTTCTCTCGTCCCGAAATCTCTTTGTAAAGCCTGAACACATGATTCTCCTTGCAGAAAAAATAGAACACACGGTTTTGAATGGGAGTGAACATACGTAAAATGTGCAAGCGCTGCAGTTCTGCAAGTTGTCTCTTTTCTAATGCCTAAAACACGAGTGTAGAATTCTCCTTGCGGACAATATAGAACACACGTTCCACATATAAAAAAAAATAAACGCCAAAAGAAAATTATATAAACGGAAGAGAGACTTTTTCTCAACTCAATTAAAACTTTAACTTTGCGAAGAAATTACATTAAAATTTAAAAACACACAGTCAAGGCATATCCAATGATAGTCATTGTTTGTGTTAAATGCTAAAATAAACAACACCAAAGTAAAACAATGGCCGGGTTCCGGATTTAAATTTTACGAAGTTAACTTTGCCGATGGACTATTCTCATTTGTAAGACAAACACTTTTAGTCACGTGACATGGCCGATTGACCAATAAGAACAGTTCATCGGAAAAGTTAACTTGGGAAATCTAAAACCCGGAACACGGCCAAATCACCACTTCATTATGTGGGATTACTTCGTTATCGTTGAAATTCGATTACATAAAACGAATATCGTTCTAGGTCTTACCATACTCGTAATTTCTTTCGTCTGACATTTGGCAGTCGTACTGCTTTCGTGTTAGTTGAGCTGTCATAAATATTTCTCGTTTTACACAACTACACTTTGTTGTGACCTGGGTACTCATTCGGTAACTTTCAAAACGATAAGGGTTGGCGATTGAAGGAGTCTGAATGGGTAGGTATTGTGCCGTTTGTACAACTGCGAACACAGGACATAAAACTGCTACGTACCTAGCAAATCTCCCACACTATCGTGAACGATAATCGTTTTCCACGTTATGGAATGATCCCCCTGTACTCTTCTTTGCAGCTCAGAGTCATAAAACAAATCTACTAACTAGCATAATAATCAAGAATTTTATATGAACTCTTAAGATACTCGTATTTCCCAAAACTTATATGAAGAACTGTGTTGCAGAACGACTGGTGTAAACTCACATATTTGTGAACGCAGCATAATTGTGAACGCAGCCTTACTTTCTTCCTTTGCCACTTCTGACGTTTAGCAATTTTCCTTCGTGGCTATTTGCCTCATGCGCGATTCCTTAAATTAAATTGGAACATTTCGCCATTTGTCACCAGCCAAGAAGGAAGGGCTGGTAGTTGTAGTTGCAATCATTTTTAAAACCAATTTCTTTTAGAAATAAACCCTCTTATCTTACTTACTTATCCCGTCAAACGTCTTTATTTATTCAATAAGTAACGAGTCAGTTAAATCCGCATCCCTTCAGGCCGTGACAAACAGCATTTGTTAAAACAAAACGTTTCCTTTACTTGATTTTGAGTAAACTTTTAATAAAAACAATCGAAACGACCAATATAAATTTGCAACCTTCAACGTCATTGATATAAGTGAAAAACACAATTGAATTCAACCAATTGGTATAACCGAATATTTTTTAGACAGAATTAGAATTCAAACATATGAGAAGGCGGATCATTTCATACCCTATCCCATCCCATCCTTGAAATTAGTATCTCCAAAATGTGGGCTTTATGACATTGAAATATTAAAATTGACATTGTGTCAACATATTGTTGAGGCAGTTTATCAAAATATTGCATGGTTCGACAAAAACAACGTTTTGCGACTGGTTATGCTATGAAATAGTGCATACAATTGGTTTTTTGTATGAAACACCTCCAAAAAGTGGGCGTGCGTTAAAACGATGTATGGAACAAATGTTTATATTGCCATAGCCAATGATGTTGCATTTTTTTTACTGATTTCAAAAATTATTACACTTGTTCTGCTGGGAGCAACAACAAACACGTGTAAAAAATTTCATAATTCTAGCTCAAAATTTAAGGCCCAAAAACTGGTGACGTACGGACGGACAGACATGGCTTAATCGACTCAGCTATATCGATTTTGAGTCGATCCATATACTTTCAGGCATATCTAGCTAAATTATTTCGCTTTGTTATAAACTTTGTATCAAAACTAATATAACCCTATGGGATAGGGTATAATTATCCTAAGGTGGAATCGCGACCTCCGTAAGCGAGTAACTCGTTTTCAATTGTGCATTCAGTATTACGGCATACTTGAACGAATAGTCGTTAAAGTAATTCGGCATCACCACTTGAGTGAACGGATGCATGAACGTACAAGTTCAATATTAATGTCATACAATCGGTGTTCGTAATTTGTTTCGTTCGAAAAATAATGAAGAAAAATGTAATTGAAAATAAATTATAAGAGCAAAATACCTATTCAGATTGCAATTAATTGATAAACGTAAACAAAAAAACATTTTAAGTAGAAATTGTGCAACAAATAAAATGAATTTAACTAATTGAATAAAATGAAGCATTAGTTTAGGACCTTTTAAGTGCTTATACATTTGGATGTTCCCAGTTACCAAAGTCTCAAAATAAGGCTGCCACAACGCCGAAAAGTACTAGGTACAAGGATTCCATTCGTTTGACAAAAAAGCAAATAAGTACGAATCAGGATCCAGTCACAAAGTCCAAAAAAAGAGAAAATGTAAAAACCACCGATAGCAAAATGGCACTCCTTCAAGAAAATGTTAAGATTGGATCGGAATTTAATTAACAAATTAAAGGATAATTGGACAGATTGCTAGATTTTAGAGAAAGAAAATATAAGAAGAAAAACACAAAAGTTTTTAGTCGTGCTAGTTATTGCCCGGTTTAAATTAATAAGTAAATTATTATCAAGTTATATATACTATGTAAACTATGTATATTCCATATAATATTCACAAACTGTTTTCTATTACGCGCTGTCCTATGTAAGTAAAGTGGATTGCTGCTATCTCTTAGCTGTTTCAAACATTTTTTTAATAATCGTTTTATCGTCTCAAAATCTTAGTCAGAAAAACAACAAGTTAATGTTGTAAAACTATTTGTTTAAACCTTTATTTAGCCGAATTTTAGTTCCCAATGACAATTATCAAACAAAAAATTACGTTCCGTGAGCTTTCGTATGACACAATCTCAATACTGCTCAATACGTTCGTTCGTATGACGATTTACGTAATTGTTGTTCGTAGTTTTGCCGATCCGTTCACGGAAAACGCGATTCGACCCGAGTTGCAAAATGCAAACTGAAAGTCAACATGGTTGATATTTTCATACACAAAATCAAACCTATTGAATCATTCAATACCAATAATATTAGGTTCGATTTTATTTCTTCTTTCCTGTATACCCCGTGTACTGACTGTGACACTTACAATTTAAAACTGTCAGTTTGACAAACGTGATTTTCGTTTTGAATCATTATCAGTTCGGCGGTGAAAAATTATTCTTAGGGCCAAGTTATAGCTATCATTGAAAGACATCATTGCAAATTTTCTTTTGCTTCTTGCGGCTTATCTATAAATACAACCATTGACGAGTTGGTGTGAAGAAGTAATATTGCCATTCCACCGAACTGTATTGGAATTTTCCAAGAATTCCTATAAAAAGCTATGGGGTGACATTTCAATTCCATCATGTGTCGTGTTCCAATAAAGTTGTTTAATGATAACTGCACTGGACCCATAACCTATATAAAAAAATAAAAAAGTTATTTCATGCAAGTCGCCCATTCGCCATCACCATTCGAACACCTCCCAACAGTTTTCGTTAAAGAGTGCAATAAATCCTCTCTGATTTGTTATTTTCACCACACATCTCCCACATCGCAGAAAATTTTGTACCAACCAGACCAGCGCATAGGAAAAGAAAAAAACACAACACAATAGCCAGATTGGAAAAGTTCTCCGAAATGAAGAGTGGTCTATGAATATCTCGGCAATCGCGAAAAAAAGGAGCGCAATCGCATTTATCGCCACATAACTAATAAAAAGAAGTGAATTCCGTTTCAAACGCATATAATGCCGTGATTTTCGTGCCCAATTAATAATTTCGCCAACGAATTTCACCGAATATTTGCAATTCAAACGATTCAAGTGAAACTTTTTCGTACTCTTGTCCATTTTCTTTTCTCAATTCGTTTAGTTTTTTTTTGTGGTGTTTACTCGAAAAAAAAAGAAACCCAAGTTTATTTGATGACCTAAAAATGCACTCTGTCTCATTTTAACATGCACTTGTTTACATGATAACCGACAGTGTATGCATCACTCAAACATAGTGTCGACCTTTTCGCAGATAAAATTGTTGCTAATTCTCTTGTTTTTTTTTGTTGCTCTTCCATGCCGAGAAGTGATTCCATTTTGCTTAGAGAAGTGCGAGTGCGAGTAAGCTAGTTAGAGTCGGTCACTCATCCGTCTATCTACATCTTCATCGGTTTCGGTGGAATTTTTCGTCGCGACTTTAAAAGCAAAACTCACCACATTCACCACCCCTAGTGAATCTTCGTTAAAAAAAATTAAAAGAAATTTCGATATACACCTTATTTTTCGTTGCTTTATGTGTTCGTAAGTGGCAATCTCGTTTGACGATTATTGCGCTTATCTACGCCGATTGGAATGCAGTCGTCACCGAAAAAAAACGCAAATCAAGAATTCAAAATGAAAAACAAGTGAATAAGTGGGGTGAAAATATTTTGAAAAGAAAAAGTGGAACAGAACTATGAGTAGTTCTTAAATGGTGGCACATTACAACAATTCATCTCATCAACAGCAGCAGTGTTGTGTTTACAATTATTTATGACATCTGAGAAAGAGACAACACGCCAGTTGTAAACTCTCGATTCTTCGCCAAACTATTTCAAGTGGATTGTGTGTTTTATTTTTCTTCTTCTGTTATTGTGTGTTTTGATAAAACAGGTGAGTGAGTGCGCATGTTAGGATGGCAATGTTTCCATTATTTTGATAAACCTAATAAAAATATAAATAATAATAAATTGGTGTGTGATAGAGATGTCAGTTGAGTAGTTGGGTTTGGTGTGGAATAAAGTGGGAGTGGGATGGCCACATTGGAGTTACAATTCAAGTTAGACTCTTCGCTTCCAAGGGTTTCCTAATGCGCGCGCTCTCTCCCTCTCACTCACTGTTGTGTGGTAAATATAAATTTATGTAATTGCCGGCGGGATTTGTTCTGATTGCATCTTTTGGTGATGTATAAAAATTGTGTGTATGTATTATGTCGTGCCGAGCGATAAAATTATTATCGGGAAATGTGAAACAAATAGATACACACATTGATACGGAATGTTTCTATTTCTGTCAATTTGTTTTTCTACACTCCTCTCTAAACGAAGGGAAAGGTCGGTGATGCTTTGTTTATGTTTTCAACGGTTGGTTACAGAGTGCAAACAAATTATTTTGTCGTATGCTTGACGGGAATCGGAATTTCGTTTTCGATTTGAAGTGCGGTGCAGCTAGGTTTCTTGTAAGGAAAAGTGTGGCAAGGTTGGATTTATCTTATTTGGAATCTTACTTAGACGTGATTTGTAGTACGCGTAGGTAAGATGAGAATAACGAGTAAATTAGAAAAATGGATACGCTTACAAAGGAAAAACGTTAAATTACTGAAGATGTCATTGCTGATGGTGAATTGCAGAGAGAAAAATCTTTTGGCAACAATTTAAATAGTTACTTACACAAGCGGAGCTACAGTGCTGTAACCAACAACGTGGGCCGTAATTAGCCCGATCTAAGCTAACTACCTACAGCTGCGCTCTTCACGTAAGTTGAATTCGATTTGTACTTATGAGCGCCACTTGTCAACAGCGTTACATATGCACGTTTGACGTTTTGCTGGAAATCGAAAACTGCGACCCGGCGGATTAGTGTCCATTCGCTCTACATGCCCTTGCTACCTTAAACGTCCAATGTGGACTTACAACCTCAAGGTTGTATTTGCCAATGTTGTCTTTAAGTCCAACTCGTTGACGTTGTGTCTTTTCTTTTTGACAGCATATACTTGGCCTTGCCAATGATGTGAACGTCTAAAAAATCATTCACTCATATTGATCCATTGTGAATCGAATGAACAAAAACTGTAAAAAATCAATTTTCACAGATATTCTTGTCGACTATCAATTGTTCTTTCAATCACAAATTTGCATCTCGTCAGAAATTAAACAAAGAATTACTCTTGCCAACCGCTGTTTCTTCGGGCTAAGAAAGCAATTCAGTAGTAAAGCCCTCACCCTGATCATCCCTGGTCCAAACTCCGCATTGGACTATTAAGAGGACATGTAGAACGAATGGACACCAATACTCCGGCTCGCTGAGTCTTGAATTCCCAGCCAGAAGTCGGACGCAGTAGAGGAAGACCTCGTCTTAAGTGGCGCGCACAAATAGAAACCGACCTCAACCAACATGGAGTGCGCAACTGGAGACAATTAGCTAATGGCTGGGCTAATTGGAGAGGCATGCTTGTTAAGGCCCAGGTTCATTTCGGACTGTAGAGCCACTTAAGTAAGTAAGTAAGCACCATAAAACTGCTTTTCTATCTGTCCTATTCATCTGGGCTTCTCCCGAGTAGGTGGAAAACAGGATTTGTGCGGATTGCCCCTAAAAAACGAACCTTCTATGTAAGGTCATGGAATCGCTGATAAACAGTCAGCCTATGAAATATCTTGAATCAAGAAAACTCTTCAATGGCCGGCAATACTGTCTTCGTAGCAACAGGTCCATTGGTGATGTGATGACATAACTCAACAAAAAGTGGAACCAATCTATCCACCTCTTGTCTGCAATTTCTAAACCAATCCATTCCTTTGCTGATTACAATCTCCTAAGCTTCTCAAAGATTTTGTTCTCTAGAGCGTAATTAGGTCTAATTGAGTGGAATGTAATGCTTTCTGCTGTCATAACAGTTCACTGTTCACAAAATTTGTAGCCATTATGCATAAATGTCATTTGCATCGTCGGAACCGAAAACTTTCCATGCTCGGTGTGTACGTAAGTAACGACATTCCTTGGAACGATCAAGTTTTCAGAACCGCTAAAAATGCACCGAATGTCTAGGTTTATTAAACCGATTAAAGAAATATTTCGCCTCTTCTGATCAGGCCTCCGTATATAACGCTTATATAAAATACTACACAAACATTAGTTCACCGCCCACAGTTGGTCAGGTGCAGCAAAAATATTATTGCTATTACTGGATATAATACTAAAGCTAGCTTTAAAACTATTAGTAGGTTTAATCGCAGCAAACTCTAAGTTTCGCTTGAACATCGTATAAATATACTATATACTCGTCATTCCGTGAATGGTAATCAATTTACTTTCAAGCCTATCATCGGATGTACTATGAAATATAGAGATTCAATGTTAAACCGTATAACACGAATGTGGAAGCTGCGCCAACTTTACCAAACTCAGTTGTTCCTCCCCATAACAATAAGGAGAGATTTAAAACTAATGCACATGGGTATCTCCTCTTAACTTTCCCCAATTTCCATATTGCAAACGCTGTTGACAGTTAATCTTCGCAATAAGAGTGACTTTTATCAATACGAATACGCTCTTTTACTTAAAGACTACTTTCTTCATTCTTTTAATTGCTCAGCGTTGCCGTCTTAAATTCGTTGAAAACATTTTTAAATTGTATTTACTCAGTTGTATGAATTTTTTAATTTTATTTTATCAGTTGTATGGGCTGAATACAACAACAAACTGAACACAACAACAAACTTGCATTTTGATAATTCTTCATTTCTACCAATGGACGTAGAGCTGAAGTAGAGAATTAACAAACGTAAGTTCATAAATATTTTTTTTCATAATGTTTACAAAAATCATAACAAGAAGTACTTCATGTCAAATGTTTGCAAACGTTCTACTGGACAAAATTTGGCGTCAAAAAGAAAAAATATTTGCTTTCAAGTCACATTAGAGTTGTTTTGCAACATTAGGTCAGCCGCAACTGATATGCTAGGTTTCTCGCGCCCACCAGCAAGAAACCCCTGGTTTGATAAGGAACGCCAACAGATGCTCGCAGCCAAGAACGAGGCCCACAAGGCTAAGCTGCTGGTGAAGACGAGAGCTGCCGTTGAGCTCTATAGGCAGAGAAGAAGGGAATAACACCAGCTTTTCAGAAAGAAGAAAAAGAGCAAGGAAACCGCGTGATCGAGGATATAGAGTGGTGTAACTCCAGAAACAATGTTCGCAAGTTTTACCAAAATGTAAAACGCCAAAGCCAAGGATACAAGGCTAGAACAGAATCCTGTCGAGATGAACAAGGCATTATCGTAGTTGAGACAGTCGATGCAGAGGATATGGAAGAACCACTCCTGCAGACTGTCAGGCAAAACGAACCATTCAATATTGTCAACGACAGCGAAAACTGGTTAGAAACATCCACTTACTCACAATCCAAATCTGGCCGGAAGAAAGTATGCCTGAAGAATTGAACCTCAGCATCGTTTGTCCGATCCACAAAAAAGGAGACCCTCTAAGCTGCGCCAACTGCAGAGGCATAAGTCTCCTACACATCGTCTACAAGATCCTATCTGCTGTAATGTGTGAACGTCTGAAACCGTTGACCAACAACCTGATCGGCCCTTATCAGTGTGGTTTTAGGACAGGAAAGCCCACAACCGATCAAATTTTCGCACTTCGGCCGATCCTGAAAAAAAAAACCAAGAAGTCCAAATCGATATCCAACACCTATTCATCGATTTCAAAGCCGAATACGACAGCATTTATGAGACGAACTATACAGAGCAATGTCTAGTTTTGGTATACCGCGCAAACTCGTCCGTTTGTGTAGGATGACGATGGAGAGTTCTCGCTGCTCCATCAGGGTCGGAAACGACATCACCGACACATTCGATACCAAAAATAATTTAGGCCTGGCGATGCGCTATCATGTGACTTCTTCAATTTGATTCTTGAGAGGATTGTGCATAATTCACGAGCCAACACCAGAGGCACAATTTTCCAAAATCGGTACAACTACTAACATACGCCGACGATATTGACATCATTGGTCGGACTCAACGTGATGTCATAGCCACGTTTGTTAGTATAGAGATGGAAACGTTAAAAATGGGTTTAGCAGTAAATGAGGGCAAGACGAAGTTTATGCTGTCAACACGAAAAGGCACACAACATCGACGAATTGTTTCGGGTCCGCTATTAACTCTGACAACAACATCTCGTCAGAAATTAAACGAAGATTTACTCTTGCCAACCTACCTTGCAATCAGTAGTAAAGCCCTCACTCGAACTACTAAGGAGATCCTATATAAGACCTGATCATCCTAGTCCTGCTCTACTGGGCTGAACCGTCCGTCTTAAAAAATATTCGGTCCCGTTTGCGTTAACGGGCTATGGAGACGAAGATTCAACCAAGAACTATATGAGCTGTACAGCGACATGCCTCTGTTCAAAAACTCCGCATTGGACGTTTAAGACGACTAAGACATGTAGAATGAATGGACACCAATACTTCGGCTCGCAGTCCTTGATTCGCAGCCAGACGTGGGACTCAGTAGAGGAAGACCTCGCCTGAAGTGGCGCGCACAAGTAGAAACCGACCTCAAAAAAACTTGTTATGCGCAACTGGAGGCAGTTAGCTAAGGACCCGGCTAATTGGAAAGACATGTTGGTTGAGGCCCGGTTCATTCAAAACTGTAGCGCCACTTAAGTAAGTAAGTAAGTACTCGGATTATGAACACAACCTGGACGTTGCTACCAGTTATTTTAATTTCAATTTCGAAGGAAATTGAAAATTGAACTCCTAGTTCATAACCCATGGTAGGGGCGGTCAAGTGTTGAGAGCAGAACTTCAGAAGCTATACAATAATTTTTGGCTTTATAACTGCTCCTTATACATTGCCATCCAGGATAAACGATGATATTTTGGATGCACATGGCTTCCGTATGGATTTTACTACAAGATAAGATTTTGCGTTAAATGTTTGCGACAGATACAGCTATAACGCTTTTAATCATTTTATAAAAAAATTAATCTTACACATCTACAAAATTGTGAAGCTAACACCGAAATTTTTGTTTCCCTTCCTTGTAGTAAATGAAATGTAGACTGCTCGTGTTTAAAGAAAGTCCTTCGACAACCGAATTTACATCAGAATACACTTAACCAGAATGGAATCGCCTGAAGACAAATCAATAGAACTCTCAGCAGATACTCTGCAAGCAGAAACCAACAAGGACATTAATCGAACTTCAAACGAACAAAGCCAATCATATCCCAATAAATTAGAAGAAAAAGATTCACAACCAAGTGTTTCTTCGCCGAAAGATGTAGATGGTAACATCGAAGAAAACTCCGCTGCAAAAAATTCAAACCCTGAATACGGCAATAACTTTGAAAAGAACGACGAAATGGACGAAGACAAAGATACCAGTAGCACAACAGATAACCAACCACAAGGTCCAGAAACCATCGATAGTGTATCCCAAGAGTCATCGATACCAGATAATATACTATCACCTCCAAAGTCCGAAACACAAACAGACGAAACAAACACAGCAACATCATCGCCAGCATCAGATTCACAACTGTCGCCCACAGTAGGCAGCGGAGAAGGTACAGCCAGGGGTGGCCTGGCTACAGCAACAGTCACCTCAGTTCAATCTGAGGGTTCATCAGCGGTTTCACCAGCATCAGCAAGTGGCGATCAATCTCCAAGAGTGGTCCAACCAATCAACATTGTCGCCAATGGAACGATTCCCAAGTCCGGCAAGCCTTTGATGTTGGCGATAAATAAAAAACTGAGTAAACCAAAGTCCAGCAAGCAGAAGAAGTCAAAAGCCATGGTTGCAATGTACGAAAGCGAGGTTAGTTGTTTCTTCTGAGATTTCACAAAAAAAAAAAAAATGAAACGATAAATTGAATTTCCATTTCAGATTAGTGACAATAAAATTGGCATAAAGCTGTGCATTAAAAAGTCAGACAGTAACACGACACCCACTAAAACCAAGCCGAGTCGGAAGAGATCACGCAAATCAAAGATACGCATGGACAGTGATGACTCAGAATATGAAACCGCCAAACGGCGACGCGAAAGACCAACTTACAATAATTCCGATCGACCGAAGCGTGGGACTGCTGATGCGGCGGCGGCGGCGCTTAGAGAACCGATCGAGCAAAGTGCCTGGGGATCAACATTACCTGAAAATGTTCTCTTCAAGGTGGAGCTACTGTGTATTGTCTTGTTGATCTGAAAATTAGAAAATGTTTTTTTTTTTTTTTTAGATTTTCCAACATGTGGTGGAAAAAGAAGGCACCTTACCGACACTCTTTAAGCTGGGGCGGGTCTGCGCGCTATGGCGACAAGTCTCCCTGTCGGCGTCACTCTGGCGGTCGATGGATCTAAGCACATGGGTTAAAGAAAAATATCGCACAGAGCTGAAACTAAAATGGTTCATCGACAACAGGGGCAGGGGATGTACTGACCTGAATGTTTGTAAGTTAATTCGTAATTAGTTTAAAAGTCCAAAGATTAACAGTTTCCATTTTTCTGTAGCCAATTGGAAAGTGTCGGACATTTCATGTTTTCTCTCTAAGTTATCGGTTGGCTGTCCCAATCTAACTGGCATCACACTCAACGGATGGAAAGGTTTCACCTCGGATCATTTGACGTTCTTAGTTGACAATATACCAAAACTAGAGCGCCTTGACTTGAGCTCAATAAATGTAAGGAGAAACCACAATATCCAGTCGCAGGATTTTTAATTTTTGTTTTTAATTTCAGGTGGAGATGAATGCCAGCAAAAGTGCTGTCGGCCTACAATCCTTGTGCAATTCGTTACAAACAATCAATGGTCGATTGACTCATTTGCATTTGGCGCATAATCGGTTGGCAGGCATTCCACAAATCGTAACGATATTAGCAGTAAGTTTGAACGACATAAATTATCTTGGAGATTTGTTTAGAACGATTGTTTTATCTTGTAGGCGCATTGTCCCAATTTAGTGCTTCTGGATCTCTCTAATGTGCAAACGGCTGCCACGTCCCACGGTATCTTGAATATAGAAAAACTCCAGCATGGTTGTCAGAAATTGAAAGTGCTACGTGTTACCAACTCCCATGTTACTTTGAGTCAGGCATCTATTCAGGAAGCGGTATGATCAGAACAAAACAAAATTGCTCTCCCGATCTCTAACTTTTTTGATCTTTGCTTAGATGGACTCACCTGGTTTTCCTGATTTGGAGGAACTTTCGGTGGCAGCTCTTACGGATGAATCTCGATTAAGAGGTGACGATCACTTGCAGAGAATTTTAAAGAGTAGTTCCAAACTGAAGCTGCTCGATGTCAGGGGATGTACGCGTCTAACGCACGAAAGCCTGATTCGATTACCTGCCTGGGATATTAAACATTTGTTTTTGTCTGGATGCTCTGTTACAAGAGATGTGGGGTAGGTTCTGATTGCTTAATTGTTGCTGAGGACTTAGTTTTATTGATTGTGTTATGCTTTTCGGCAGGTCTGGTCTGGAGTTGATAGCTTCAAAATGGGCGCACAGTTTGGTGGAAATTGATTTAGCCTGGGCGAATGTGCAACAACCGCTGGACAATGCTCTAAGAGCGCTGGCGGAAAAGGGGAGTGAATCACCATTAACGTAAGTATATGAAGATAACAGCGTAAGATGGGGAAAGGGATATCCTAATTAGCTTTTTTTTTTTATTAAATGTGGATAACTGCGCATCAATGAGTAGGATCTCCTTTGTTGTTCGAGTAATGGGATATTATGAAATTGCCTTCATATTCATAAAAAAGCAGATTATTTCAGACGAAATGTAATTGTCACAGGTAATAGCCGAGCCGGGGTAGACAAAGTCGCCGCTTACTACCTCAACGTTTTATTTATCGATGGTGACGTTCTGTCCAATTCGTCGATGTTGTGTTTACTTTCTTCTTGACAGCATATGCTTAGTCTTGCCCACATTTGTAGGTGCCATACACGACCCAGACAAGTCGTTGCAGACCTTATGTCTGTGAAATATGCCTTCGCTACACACGGTGCAGACAATCTGCACAGACATTAGTTTGTATCATTTCGTTGTGGTCATCGGGTCGGAAAAAAAAGGAATTTGATGCAAAGAATGATAATCTTAAAAACGAACACAATAATAAGCACTTTTAACTTCCCACAAAATTCCATATGCAAAATTCACTATACGCCACATATACATGTCGTTGCAGCCCAAGAAAAATTCAAAAAGTTTTGAATTCACGCAGACCGTCGCTGCAAACAGTCGACAAGGGTACACACGACATAGACTGTCTGCGCAGACATGTGCACAACAACAAAATCTATTAGTCTGGAATGACGTGTCTGCGTCGTGTATGGCACCTATTACTATGTAACGCGTTTTTGTGTTTCCTTTTCTTTCCCAGATGTAGCTGTTACATCTCGATGAGGCCCGATCAAATACGCTATTATTTGAACAGATCTATGGAGCACTGTGTTCCTGGTGTGGGATTGTTAGTTTTGCACAATCTTATGAAGACAATACGTCACCTTTTCTTAATCCATATCGAATGTTTCGCTGCCGACCATGATGGGGTAAAGAGAACTCTTAATTCTTGTTCATATCTCTTTCTCTCTCGAACATCATTCCTAAAGTGACACCTCTCCATATGCTTTTCTTGCTTTTTTTTTTTTCTTCGTTCTGAAAATCCGGTGATCTACCCTCATTCTTTGCCTTTAATGGCAGCTCTAATCTTCACCTGTATCTTAGCCTAATAGGCCTCATTTTCTGGCTGCGAGCATCTGTCGGTGTGTTCTTCATCCAACCTTGGGTAATAGAAATCTAGCACATCAGTTGCGACCGATGTTATGGCGTTGCCATTGGTTGTCGTGAGAAATTAAGAGGCAGAGGTCTTTTGCCAATCATCATAATCAATGATTTTCAAAACGCCATGTACCCTTATTGATTTTAGGGTAAGAAAACCGCTTGCTGGTTAAGAAGGCATCTCATTCTGCAGCGAAGTCAAAGAACCTGGTCTCTTGAAGATATAGTGTACGTGGGCATAAGGCTTATTAGGCCTTGATGCAAATTGTAACACTGTCTTCGCTGATGTGCGTAAGACTTTTGCCTAAATCTGTCGCTTATAACAAATCCAAATCCGCATTGTTCCTTATTCTGCTCGCTATAACATAGACAGTAGCTAATGCCGCAGTTTTTTATCCCAATTTCCCGCTAAGAATCTAAAACAATAAACGCTAGGACGATATTAAAAAAAAAATCCTAGCACCTGAGGGGTGACAGCTGGAAGCTCTGCCTCAACCAAAAATGACTTTGAGAAAACCAATTCTGAGCCGTACTTGGCTGTGGGAAGGTAGGAACTCCGAAGGTTGCTGAATGCGTGTCTGTGCCAGGTTAAACGGGTAAGACAACAGTTCTAAAACCTAGTACTAAAAGTATCAACAGGTTGTTCGGATTCGAGCTCTAACGCGTTGATACCCCGCCTCTACCAAGAATGGTTCACATACTTCTCGGACCCACACCCAAGTCCAGTACATTGGTATCTTCCGCAGGCAGTATTACCGCCGTTTACTTTGGGAAAACCTGGTCCAAAAGTAGTGGATGCGAATGCACATGTAGGTTATACCTCTTTTAATGAAGCGCTTCCGTGCCAATGAAAACGACATTGATTTACTATTCACATCCTATACGTGCCGGGTCACAGAGATATATCAGGGAACTGTAAGGCAGAAGAGCTTGCCAGACTGGGTACTACCTTTGATTTCTACTGCCAGAAGAAACATAAGGTATGTCCCTTACCACATGTACATGAATAATGCGACCAAGAAAGCATACCGCAGATGGATAAACAGCACCACAAAAACCAGAAGCGCTCACACTGTTTGATTATGCTGAACAGATCAAACATCATTACCATTATAGGCTTCTGCTAAAGCTGCTTGGGCGAGAAAGATGAGTAGTGTATTCATCATCTTTTCTGCTCTTGTCTAGATTAAAGAAAATTCCATCTAGGCTACAATCTAGATGAGCAAATATTTATGTCAGAAACTACTTCGCTTTATAGTTAGCTCGGAATGCTTCAAAATATTTGAATAAAACTTCCAATAATTTCATAGACGGCTCTTTGGTGTTGGGAGTAGACAACCATCAATAAGGTATGCAATGTAATCTTCTGGGACTGCTGGATACAGTCGCATACAGTTTAACGTGATAGGTAGTTAGCCCAAAGCACAACCTAAACAAAAAAAAATACAAATTTTTGGAGCAACAGGCTCGTTAGTACCCAGGGCCGAGCTTTCGCACAACCAATCATGTGTGCGTGTGTACTTCTTTGCACGATGGTGGGACATCGTGTTTAATGCCGACTCCGAACGGAGAATTTGAGATAAGGTTTTCTTGAAAATTGATACTACTCGGATGATTTGTCAGTTCATCACGAGAGGAGGGCCAGTGAAAAATCATTTGGGTGTTGCTACGGCTGGGAATCGAACCCAGACCTTCTGCGCGGCAGTTCATCGCACTAACCATCGCGCCACTGAGCCCCTAAACGGCAGTTATAATTTATTACAGACTCCTAGGATACGGGATTAATCGCTTTCATTGGTCATTTGGCTCAAGGTGCCTGACTATAAATTCCTATATGACGTGTAACCTGAATATGTCGCAGTTTACTAGGTTGCTCACTTCGTCCAAAAAAACTAACTTTGACTGTATACGCAACAATTGACTTAAAATTTCGGTGTATTCTGCCGCTGACGTCCGGAAAAGGGAAAAAAAGTGAATGGACACATTCCTCTCGGTCATCTGTTGTCGTGAAGACTTTACTTTGGGCGCAGGCATTATGCACCCAGTAGGCACTTGGAGTCTAAGACTCAGTTGGTAGGCATGAAAACCCTTGCATGAAATCTTATAGCCTATGACTGTATTTTGGGTAAAACCTGGTATTCTGTGGACATATGCTGTCTATTTCATGGAGCGTGCTCCCATTACAAGTCTGTTAAGGTAGAATAGCTACAAATGGAATTAGTTATTCTGACGTTTTCGTTAAATATCACAAATCGTAAATGTAGAATGCAAACCTATGTTTTCTAGCCAAACCTTCATACTTTTTTCTGCAAATGGAGGGGATGAAACTATGCCTCCGCCGACTCGTCCAGTAACAAGTATTTGTTTTGGCGCCCCAGGTTGGTAAGGCCAAAGATTTAAAATGAATACTCATTTTCTTTCGATGGCTGGAGGAAATCTCAATAGAGAAGATGAGCACGTGCCCAAAGTAGTGTGAGACTTTAACCCACAAAACCACCACTTTTTTTGTATTTGTATTGCAACTACGTATGCTACTTATCTAGCAATTTTCTTATCATGAGTAATGAATGTTTGGCAGGTAACTTTCCTTTGAGATTTCCTGTTTTTTTTCGCAATTTATAGCGCGGTATCTTAACATTTTGTTTTCAAAAGTTTGTTGAATGTTTAAATTTGTTTCACTGGTACAGCCCCATAGTTGTTTACCATATGTGCTGACCGGCTTTGGCACCTGCTTGTATAACAGGAGCTTGTTATCAAGGTTAAGCTTCGACTATTTTCCGATTAACCAGTACAGTTCTCTGTATTTATTTTAAGTTCTCTTTTTCTTTTTTACATGCGACTTCCATTGAAGCGAGATATTTCGCTTCATTTTCAAAAGGAATTAAGAAATACAGGCAATTGTTTGTCCGTTTATACCAAAAATCTACATGAATCGATTTTCTCTCGTTAAGTGAAATTCGCCAGGAGTTTGTCCATTCAATAACCTCGTATTTGTTTCCTCTATTGTTGTGCCAACTGCTAATACAGCTGTATCGTCAGCAAATGTTGCAACTACTGTATCGTTTGTTTGTGGGATATTACGTCTAAGTAGGAGGTACAAGAGTGGTCCAAGGACGCTTACTTGGGGTACTCCAGCCAATATTTCTATGCTCAAGATACGAAACGAGGATTTTATATAATTTTTCAGCCTGAACTTGTCTTAGTTTATATTGAATGCCTCTATGCCAAATCTTGTCAAAAGCTTGCGACACGTCAAGAAATACGGCTGAAAAAATTTTCTTTTCTTTGAAAGCTTTCTCAGTCGAATTTTTACTTTTAAACCCAAATTGATGGCCAGGTAAAAGGCGTTTCTGATCAATTTTGGGGAATAAGCGCCGAGTAATATACTTTCAAAAAATTTTGAAATTATTGGAGAAGTGAAATAGGTCTATAAGATTTTATTTCATTCTGTGATTTTCCTGGCAAACCTTTTACGATGAAAAATCGATCAAATCCGGTATTTTTGTAACATCAGTTGGCCAGTAAGTTGGTTTTCCCGCAGAATAAAATTCGGTATTGTACTTTTTACCTACATCGTAAAGCATCCTACCTTTCTGTGATATGCATCTAGATCCCCAGAATGTAGGTTTTGCATTAAAGTCACCTCCGATGACAAAACGCTGTCCAAAGCAAGTTTTCAAAGTCAATTTTCTCAACCTCAGAGAGAGTTGCCTGCTTTTGACTTGTATAGAGCAAACTTGCATTGTTTCGATTTCTAATTTAAAATCAGTCGAATGTTCGATACACTCTTTTGTATATAGTGAGGCTCCACCTTAACCTTATTCGATGGATGTAGAGCATGATAACCGAGGTAACCTTTAATCTTATGCTTGGGTATACGTTTGTACATTTGGTTTTTTATGTACAGGATCCGAACGGATTTCTAATGGCCGTGTAGTTTGTGAACATTTGGGTTCTTCAACTATAGCCTGCATTGGCTTCGACACATTTTTAATCGGAGTTTTTAAATTCAATTTCTGTGAATTAATACTCATAAATTTGCTCCGTATTTTTTGCAACTCCTTAGCTACCTTAGCAGCCGCGATAATATGCAGGATGATTGTCCTTACAGTTGATGCAGATAGGATGAGTTTTCTTATCTGACCTACAATCTACTGTCATATGATTTCCGGCACATTTTACACACCTCGGTTCTTTTTGACAATGAGTTTGCGTATGATTTTATCCTTGGCAGCGCTTTCACTAAGGAACTAACTTGGAATCCTTACGCATGGGTTCAATTTTTACAACAATATTAGTATTGTTTTTATTTCATAAATTATATTCAAAATAACTTTTTTATCGAAAAAAAGTATAAATAAAGGAAGACTTCTATTTATAACATTTTCTCGCTTGACAATGTTAACGGCATCTATAAATTTATATTGCCTGCTTTTCAGATCGTTAGTAATGTCATCCTTTAAGCACGACGCATGTAACCCTCTAGCTACAACGCGTAAAGCCCTTTCAGACTTATTTTCAAATAAATTTAATTTTATCGGTATTTAGCTTCCGAGATAATAGACGGTAGCTTTCCGGGTCTTTTACGCAGACTTTGCATGTATTTTTTCTGATAGAAGTTACTTGGTAGCCCGACAATGGCAACGATTTTATCAAGATATGTAACTTGTTAAAGTCGTTAATAGCGAACACATTAATTGGCGGTGGGGCCGTTGATTCAGCTGTTTCGCTTTATTGTAAATCTCTATGTTTCGGTTTATAATTTCAGGAGATAATACAGCTTTCCTTTTTTTACCGGTCTTTTCTTTAGAATCCAGTCGGTTTCGCGACTGAGTTCTACTTCATCCGTATGGTATTCGGAATTCATCGGGCAGTTTGCACATGGTTGTGGCTCATTAGGTGCTTTTAATGAACTCTTTAGAGTCATATTTTCTTCCTTTAGATGAAGAATTTCTTTACGAAGCTCTTCGCAGAGCAGTTCGACATTGTTAATCCTTGTTCGAAGAACGTCGTTTTCTTCCTTAAGACTCTTATTTTTCATTGATTCTCGCTTTTCGTGGCCTGACACTTCTGATGTTGTCGAGATATTTTTTTGAGATCTAGATGTAGGTGACGTCGTTGCCCTTGAGCTTTCCCTGAAAGGGTAACATAATTGCAATAATTGTCTTTCCTTAGAATCCTTAGAGCCGACCTCCGGAGAGGGTGGATTTTTCAGTGATACTGAACTGCCACCTGGGGTATTTAATTTGTTTGTTTTACTCATTGCATTTTTGTTGTTGTATACTCTTAACACTCGGTATACGGGGAGTGGATTTTAGTCGCCTTCTACGACAGGCATGCCGTACCTCGGGTATATTCTGATCCCTAACCCCAAGGGTGGTCAGAACACACATGACTCGTTGCGAACAAAAAACAGGAGCTTTTGCTAGATAGATTCATGGTGCGGGCGCACATTGCGCAATGCAATGTGCACGCATGAGAAACGAGATCTAAACATATGACACTGTGTGTACGGGCTGTGCACGACCCGCTCTGTATGACTTTACATTCTTTGGTAAGGCGTTGGTTTTTGCTGTTTTTTTTTTCAGAAGAGCTTGACTTGAGCATTACAAATGATTATGACTATTTCGACGTCTTACTTTGTAATACAACTTTACAACTGTATAACAACTTTACAGTGCTCCTGCCATCAACATCTTTTCACTAAAATTACCATCCTTTCCATATTTAATTAAAACTTTTTCCTTCACAGACATGTTAACTTGTGCGGCTCGTCGGTTTCTGAGGATGCTGTCAAAGAGATTCTGGCAAATTGCCCCCACATGAACTCAATTAATTTGTCTTCATGTCGTGGTCTTCCGCGGGGTGTAAAACGTCTTATGCACGGTCCAACCGAAATTCAAGAACTTCGCGATGTCTTAAAGGTGCAAATGAAGGTAAAACTACCTACAGCAGTGAGTCAAGCAGTCGTCAAGGATGACCCAGTCGAAAATTGATGTCACGAACCAATAGAGAAGTATCAATTTTAGAACAGGAAGTCATCATAGGAATAGTTATATATATATAAACGTAGTTTAAATTTAAAAAGGAAAAAACACAAGAAAATTCAACAGTTTTACAATTTTTACACATTCGACACCACAGACACACTCACTAACTAAAACGCAACAGACTAAATTACAAATCACATACCAGTCAGAGATCATTCGCTGCTGGCAAGCGTTAATATTTCTGAGTAACTTTTGTCTATCCCACAAATATCAGTCACTTCCTTTTCCCATACATATATGCATTCTGATATCCTTTTCAGTCCTGTTAAAACTCGTAAACACGAATGATGGAATACAATTATAACAATGATTGTTGTAACCTTGTATTCCCTCGTTCATGATCTCTCTCCCGATGTGTAACAATCGAGCATCTTGCAAGATATATATTTTTAAAAATGAATTTAAAAATGTTTTTGTTGCAATCTTAAGTATATATAAAATATACTAACACTTGTTTTATTTTTTTACTTAGAATTTGAGTAAATAAGGTTTTTATACGTATATTTTAGTTTAAGCAAAATTTAAATTGGTTAGCGATTTATTTAGACTTTTTTTTTGTTTAATTTTGTTTTTCTTTGTTGAGTGAATGTTGCAGACAATTAAGTTAAAAAAATAATTATATATATTCAACAAAATTTAAGAAAATCACGAAAACCGATATCATGTTTAGTTAACAAATCTATTTTTTATTAAAGCACATTTTAGTGATTCATATATAATTGTTTTATACTCTCTTAAGTTTAAAATATAAAGGAAATGCAAAATAATAAACATAACTAAGCGGTAAATTAAAAACTTATTAACGACATTTTTCTGAAAAGTTGTTGAAGTTCGTGCAAAATATAATATTTTTTTTAAGATTATTAAACAGTAAAAAATATGAGAACTATAAAAACTAACAATGGTCTCGATTTTTGTCGATTGATTTTGGTTTTCGTATCGTGAAACCAAATTTTTTTTCAACAGCAAACTTCACGATCGACTATAGTCGATTGTCGATCCTTTATCGACACTCGCAATAGGAAACCATTTGTAAAAGATTAGTCCACTACCGAGTTCATTATTAATGCCCCTATTACAGAACACAAAACAACATATGATGAGGTGTTCCAAGAGGGCGGGTCGTTGTTAAAATGGAATAAAACAAGCTGTATGATAAGGAAATTCTTTTTTTTATCGGGAAGGCCCATGTATCCCATTATGTATTGAGTATGACATCGTTCAAATGTACGCCGCAGAGGTCCAAGTTTCAACGACTCTGCCGCATCTAACTAAATTTGGCGCAATGGCCTATATTAGGTCGATTTTGAGTCGGTTGCGAGTTATTGGCTGAGATCTCCCTTTAACGATTGAACCGTCTCCCCATAAAAGGTTATCAATTCACTCTGAAGCCTATTATCGGACGTACTATTAACAATACAGATTCACACCTAAACAAAGCACCAAGATTGTAGAATGATTTAAAAAACTCAGTAATTCCTCTCCACTACATTTAACAGAAATTTAAAACAAATGCTTATCGGTGTCTCCTTTTTTCTCAACCTCAATTTCTTTATTCCCGTGCTGTTATCTCTGCTCAAGCAATATAATTGTATTATAAGCCCTTTAACGCGTTCTTATTATAAAAAAAACTTGCGATTTCCAAAAACCCACAAGTCGCTAAAGATGATTTTTTCGGCCAAAATGGAGGTCCTCTTCCAAACACTCCGAAGCTCAGTCAGCAACATTAACAGCCGCGATTTTCTCAGACGATCTGACGTTCCTTTGACGTACGGCTGTACGTTGGTTTCTCCTGTAAACGTTCACTGACAGCGGCGATGTTCTCCGCCGATATGGATTTCCTTTGATGTACGAGTCGTGGCTAACCGAACCGGTCGTCTCGAATTCGGCCACCAAACATTGAAAAGTCGACTTTCCAAACGCCACTGTGGTGCGGTTAAATGGACACAACGATCGCAACCGTTTGGACTGACGGCTCATTTTGATGGTAAATTTATCATTTTGACAATGTGCTCGATCGTGACATGCTGATGTGGCCTTAGTGACTGAATAATAAACAACCGAATTGACAGAAGCCCCCAAAACAACATGGCCCGCACATCTATCCGTCCCTATTGGAAACCCTTCAGATAACTTCGCTTGTAGTCAACAACATTTTATTAAACTTGACGAGTTTTTTTCACGTAATTAAGTGATTTTAATATTTGCATAATGCTAGCCATAGTTCTGCTATTTTTCTAAACTCTTTTATGTCATTAATTGGCACTTTCGCGAATTACCATGAGAAATTATTCTCAAGACATGGAATACCATTGCGAATATCCCACGAAATCAGTTTCCCAATAAAAAAAAAAAAAAACGTATCGTTAGGCTGTCCAAAAAAAGATGAACGCAAATGTACAAACTATCCATTCGGATACTAATGTGCAAGATTAAATTTAAGTAATCTTTGATGTAAAACTTCACAAAGCCAATCGCGTACTGAGAAAACTGTAAAAAGACGAACGAAGAAAAAATGTAATTTCGTTAATTTTTTCTAAATTTCCTTCACGTAGAATTTCGGACGGTGAGAAAATGAAAACATCCAAAGTTAGACAGAAATCAACAAATTAACTATTTATTTTGTTCCAAACGAGAAACGCCCTAAAAAAGTGGGCATGGCAAAAAATTTTGTATTGAAGAAATATATTAAGAATTACTACATATCCTGCTCAGACACTTTTTCTAAATTTCTTACGGTTTAATCAAAAACTACTTTTTTTTAAAGTAAGCGTGGCAGTGGGTTTATTCTGAAAAGATAAGGCCTATGTCCTTCTCATTGTTTTTTGAAATAGTTTAAAAGAAAAAGCAAGTAAATTGGTTGAACATTACATGAGTTATACGTAAACGTACTGAAACTTATGTGTTTTTTCATGCACGAACAACTTTACAAAAAACCTTAAAAATTAACAGTTATTCGAGAGTGGCTTGTTGATCGACAGTTCACTTTGCCACTGTCGACCTTTTACGAGTCGATATTTTAAAAATCGACTTTATAAGAGTCGACATTTTGATCAGTCGGTATTTTTACCAATCGAGTTATCCAAAGTCGACATTATGACGTCGATTTTATTAAATCGACATTTTAAAACTCGGCAAATCGTACTAATCTATTGTAACATTTGAGGTTCTAAATATAATCTTTATAGATTTTATAGACAAATCACTTAAGTGGAGGGTTTTTTTGCTTAACGTCTCTTTCAACAAACTTCAAAAGTACCCGAACCGACTTATTGCGAGGAAGGTCTTAAAGTGACAGTTGTTTGTTTTGACATTTGTTTTATGTCATTTGTTCGTTCCTTACAGCGTTTCCGATTTGGTGAAAACTTTTTTTTTCTAGACCTATTTTTTTGCTCTAGATTAATTTGTTCTTTTTTCATATCTAGATCGCTTTTGAAAAATCTCGATTTTATGTGAAATTTACACCTACATTCATGAAAACAAAATCATTTAATAACTGACTTACGTCAGTTTGAAGTTTGTATTTCGCAGTTTGGTTTGAGTTTTTTGTTTAATAAGATATATTTAAAAAAAAATGTAATCAACATTAAATAAATTATTGAAATATTCTTCCTTATCATCATCGTCTCTTCCTTATCATTAACATCCTCATCTACACCAAGCGAATGTTTCATGGATTTGCACATAAAATTAAATTTATCTTATCACTTTTCATGAGTTCATTCTTCTACAGTAAAATGATAAACAACGCGCTGTCAAATGTCATACGCACAAAAACAGATCGATCAATCTCTTTTATGTTCGATTGTGACCAGTTAAAATCGGAAATCTGAGAGCAAATCTGAAAATCTCAATCGAAAACACTAACCCCCGTATTAATAAACGCTGAGAAGCGAGTATTGCTTATGCGAAAAGCTGTCATTTTAGTCATTGATTAGCTAATCAGCGTTTAGTAATATAGGGGCTAAAGGTTTTTATAAATTATCTCTTATTAGCTTTTTCGTTTATTAAGTTTTGCTTATGGGAACGGCAGTAAGTACAATTCAGTAAGAAATAGTAAAAATAATATTGTTCGGGAACAGACCCATAAAAAACCATTGGCAACTTTCATACGTTGCCATGTCTTTTTGTTTTTTGATGAAAAAGGTTTTTTTTTTTGGGAAAAAAGAACGAATTCTATTAGAAATTCAGGAAGAAGTTCCGTATTTTTAATTCAACAAGACCCATTACTTAAATTTCTTAAATGTCATCACCATATATATATACAACCAAAAATTCGTTTGAATATTTTATCTCATAACC
Source organism: Rhingia rostrata (assembly GCA_949824845.1). Lineage (NCBI taxonomy): Eukaryota > Metazoa > Arthropoda > Insecta > Diptera > Syrphidae > Rhingia > Rhingia rostrata. Next base: position 53,087,355 of record OX463758.1, read on the forward strand.
AATGGAAAATTTCTTTAGCAAAAAATTAGAATGTTTAATTTAAACATTCGTTCTAAAACGCCAATGAATATTTAATCAGCGAAACTGTTTCGTCGACGTATGGGTGTTGGTTTATAGTTTACTGAACTAGTGACTTCAAATATCCATCACCCTTCGAATAGTACTCCCGGTAGGACGATTATGGCGACCTTAAAATAAGCGCTGCTCGCAGAACTAAAACAGAACACCCTTTTTGCCCTTTTAAATGAATTTATCATTTGCACTGGTTGTTAAACTCTATGCCCGTCCATGGTGATTTGGAAAAACAGACTAATTAAAACACTTTATTTTGATAGATGTAGCTTCAACAAAATGGCCGCTATCAACTTTCAAAACTCGGAAGTCTTTATTGGAAGACCCTTGATTAGTGCCTTTCAGTTGCTAATACTATGGAAAGTATTACAAAATGGCTTGGGTTTACTTTTCCAAGACCGATTTTTCCATGGCATCTTGCTATGTCAACTTTTTTCTCCATAACCAACCAAAAAAAAAGTACCTCTGCGTCTTCTTCGTTAAGTCATTGCCGACAGATTAATGAGGGGTTGGCCCCGAAACTTCCTGAAGTTTTGATCTCCCGTTTACCTACTTGTTTAGTGTTCGACTAGGCAGGGATTAGTTGATACCTCCATTTTCTTGTTGTGGCATTGTTCTTACGGTTTTGCCAGATCTGCATGAAGATTGGTCTTTCCTCTTTCTGATCCTTGTGAAGATCTATTGTCGCGTTGTAGTACTTTGTGCCATTGTCGCTGTCGTAGGTTAGTCCCCCGTTCTTGAAGTAGTAGTAATAGTAGCGAGTTAGAGTATACTGACAATATAGGTGGGTACGTTCATGTCGACTGAAGAGCTCATCATGCAAGACCAGGTTGCGGAATTAAGGCATTTTTGATGTCTAGTTTAGCATAGAAGTACTCCTTTGCTCCACATTCGTATACGATTTTCACATAATGCATATAAAAACAAGAGATACATACACTGGTGATCACAAGGATGACGCCATACATTTGGGTATGTTTTATATATTATTTGGGTATGTTTTTTTCAACATGGCAATGCTGCGTACACCGCAGCCAAAAAAATTCAAACTATGTACACACAATTTGTATGGAGTTATAACCAAAAAAGTGCAATTTTATTTTTTGAATAACTTTTAAACTAAATGTGAGCGACGATTTTTCAAACATTTTAATTATCAGCACGCAGAGACGAATCGGTTAACATAAAAAAAGTGCAAAAAGTGAGTGCGCGCTAAAGTAAATTTATGTCAAAATCTTACTTGCACGCTTGCGGAATCGAAACAATACAGTGTACACATTTTTTCGTGTACACAGCAAAACTCATCGTTGCGGAATTCGGCCCCAGCAATCCTGAAAACCAAGGGTTTCATCTAAATCAGAGTTATTTTCAAACGTTTGTTTGTATCCCCATTTTTACATCATTTCTAAAGAATTATACTAGTTATCATAAAAAGGTTTATTATACGTCATCCAAATACAAGAGGAATTGTTATAGTATATGACAAGGATATTGGGTAGCATTGTTCTTTTTGCTTTTTACAAATACTGCAGCAAGGAAAAAGTTTCTTGTCCACTAGTTTGGACCATATTATACTGATATATTTCTAAATTTTCATAACCAAAAAATAAAAAGAACTTTCAGAGTAGATAACTTTTCACGTTGGAAACTATCGGACAATCTATCTTAAACCTTTTAGCGCTCACAAGGGAATCGATGATTTCTTTTAGTACTTTTAAAGCTTTTTAAATTTCCAGTTCAACTAAACTTCATTTCATTAGCGAACGCTAGTGCCTCCATTTCATTACTGTCACGTAAGCTCTTAGTTTTTCTTCTTTTGCTTTGAGTGCTAAGCTCTGTGAAAAGTTTAAACGGCCGGCCATGATTGGTAACTCGAAAGCTCCCTGAAGCCTAGTTTTATTTTGTTTAATATCATATAATAGATTTAAAGTTGAAACTACCAATCATAAAACGTTTAACTAAATAAGTTAAATACACTAAATCTCAGATCTTTAAGTGTTTTTTCCGTCAAATCTAGCTTCTTCATTATTTTCTTCAATACTCATTCATAATATTATATAACAATCTTTAGGTTAGAATGCACAAACCAGACGAAACATCAAGCATAAAAGTTTATTTGATGTATTTATATTTTGCTTTTTAATTAAACCAGACACACATCAGGGACTATAAGATCTAGGAGGGCAGAATGGGCAGCATTTTTTTTGTTTTAGGTTCTTGATATCTCCTAGTTAAGCTTATGTAAAAATGTTATACAAAATACCCACATGATATATATAAGATTGGTAACCTGCCGCGAAATCCTCGCGAAACGTTGGTCTGCAAATCCTCACCTTATTTACCGAAAACTTTATTTTGCTTTAAAAAAACCGACAAACTTATGTTTACATTTTCGTTATAAATATTTGATATTCGATAAACTTCAATGATATGCGTATTCGAAGAATGAATTTAATTTTGATGCGACTCGAAATACAAAAGAAATTCGAGTGACTATGGTGTGTGCATAAAAATTAATAAAAACTACGGGAAATTATTCAATGGATATTTAACAGTATTTAGACAAACAAATTTACGTTTTAATAATTTAATTTATGAGCGATTTTTTCAGGCAATTACCCAACAGTGCATCGGGGCCGACGAGGTTAAACTTTTTTTATCCGAAAAGACAACTGCTCCAAGCTACATGTTCTCCTGCTAAATTCATTCGATGTCAATGTGTACTTTCTTCAACACATGTAAAGTTTTCTTCTCTGTATAGCACTATTTATTCGTATTATCATTCGGACTGCTGTCGCGGATAGAGTAGAATTAGAGGCAAGCCGTCGAATCAACTGCTTTTCTCGCAATTTTGTGGCTTCTGACGTGAGCCCTTTTGATTTTTCCCATAGTGTTTTGGGTCAGCAAGATAATTGCTTACAACAGTTTTACTTCTATTAAGCATCCCTGCAATTTTTCGTCCAGAAAGTCATAGTTCCTTGAAAGCATCTATTTTCCCTTTTTCTGTCAAAGTCTTTGCGGAACCCATTTGTTTTAACTAAATAAAAACAGTTCTTTTCAACGTTTTTTTTTTTAAATATTCTTTACAAAACATTGAAAAAAATTGCTGATTTGAACTACGAAAAAAAATAATCGCAATAGCCTTATCCTAGTTGCGCATCTTTTAATAAGCTTTTCAAGTTTGATCTTGGGAAATTCCAACGGTAATTTCTTGTTTTCCCTTTAATTTTGTAACTCCCTGTTGGGAAAATATGTACCTGTGCACATGTAGTAAAAGATTCCGGGTACACAATTCCCAAAAGGGATATAGGATAAAAATCAATTGCAAAAGGTATGGCCTCATCCATGTGACCGCCGACTTATGTGGCATGAGATTAGTTATTCGTCTCTTAACTAATCCAAGGTGAAGGCTTAGCTATTTCACCACTTAAATAACTCTGAAAAGTGATTATTAATGAGATTGTTGGTTACTCCGGAAAAAAAAAACAATTTCGAGGTTCGGTGAATAAATGTTCTTAATAAATAGGGGTACTCTGACCTTAAAAAAAATGTTCCGCGTTAGGGCAAACTCCCAGCTTGGGGACTCGATTAGACTTCGATTTTCAAAAACAGAATCTGCTCAGAATTCGGTATACACAAAGTTTGTTATATACACTAAGCAGAAAGATTTTATGACATGCACTTTGCACAAGGGTTTTAAATAATGTATTATAAAAAAAACCTTAAAAAACTCAAATTTTTTGTTACCAAATTGTAAATATTTTTGCATTTATTATTAATTTTACAAACATGGTATAATTTAAAGAAAAATAAACAAACAAAACAAATTGTAATTCGTAATTATATGAAAAACCAAACCGAGCCTTATCCTTCCTTCCAGATATCCCAGACATTGTATATGTATTATAAAGTTCAAAAAATGCTTGTTATATTGTTTCCCCTCTTTGTTTTAAAAAAATTATTTTAAATATAAAAAAAATTCAAATGAAAAACAACTTTACAGTTTTTCAAAAAAAAAAAATGTTAATACAAATTCAACAGTGAAACTAAAAAAAGGAAAAACAAAACAATTTTGTTTGTAAATATTGAATGAAAAGTCTTGTTTGGCATACAATTAAATTTTTACCAATATTTATACAAATATCAGATATATTTTGTAAAAATTAAAATTTAAAGATTTTTCGACAGAAGCGATTTACATTTTGAATATGAAAAAAAAATTATCCCGCGTTCTTAATAAACAAAAAAAACTTCTACATGCAATTATGGTATTTTTGAAAAATACAGTAAAAGGAAAGATAAACATGAATTATTAACACACTGCAATATAATCGACTAATGGTAATGACACCCCTTAACATTAATTACTAGATAAAGTAAATCTATACAATTTGTTTGTGTTTTGTAGTGAAGAATTTCTATTTTTAAATTTTCAAGTGAAAAATATTTTCAGAATTTGAATTGCAAAATGATAAATTAACAGATGCGTTTCTTTTTTGCAAATCTGTTATGGTTTTTTTGCTGTGTAAATAGGTTTTTTTTTCTTAAACTAATATAAGTAATGAAATATAAAATTTAAAAATTATTTTTAAGAAAAACAAATTTTGTTTTAAATGTATGTCGTTAGTACGACACAAAAAATAAAATAGTAATGAAAGCGAACGTTAAATAAACCAATTTAGTGGCAATTACATAAGTTCTAAATTAATTATAAATATATATTAACAGTTTTAAAGAAAACAATTATGTACTTTTAAGTGAATAAAAATAATATGTAAAACATGTGTAAGTCATAAAAAATGAAACAGAAGAAATTATAAAATTCATTATAACGAAAAAAGAATAAAAAAATATTAATAAAAAAAAATACTTGCTTATTATTATGTACACACACACACCACCGTCGTGTGATGGTGTAATGCATTAACACTTTTAGCAAGCTCTAAAAACAAATGAAGAGCTCTAAATGATCGTTTTCCGCTTTCAGTGTTGGTTTTCAAGACTTCCAAGGTTGCTGTTTTTTTTTGTATTAAGGCGAGATTTTAAAAATTCCCAAAGGAAAAATCTGACAATACTTACACCGGATATTAGTCAAATGTCAAGTTACTATTGCATCACTCCATGTGTATTACGATATATTGTTTTTCGGTAAACTATAATCAAAAAATACGAAACATTCACAATATGACATATTTACATAAAGACTAAACAGACAAAATAGAGAACACTCTTAAAAGTGACCCTTGACTATCAGTTCGAAGAGAAAACTTCTCTTACAATAATTCAAAAACATTGCCCTCTCTAATTTTATCAAACTTATTTGCAGATAACTTCAGTTAATAAACTATCGATACCCCTCTAGTCTTAAACGAACATTATTTCAGTTATTAAACGAACTTTTTTTTTTTCAAAAATATATAAAATATTTTTAAAAATTCAGAAATAGTTGTTTTTTTTTCACTATTTATAAAGGGTGGTTACATTTTAAGGGCCGATGTTGATTTAAAAAAAAATTATTTAGGAAATTACTGTCATTTCTTTTAAGTATAATAATATTGGTATGGTTCAATTCTGTATGGAACAAAATATCGGCCAAATGGCCGCTGCAACCTCGGCGGCACACCTCCATCCGATGGTCCTGAGGCATAATTGAGGTTCTATGCCGTTAATGTGCTGAATTATCTCATCCTTTAGCTCTTGAATTGTTTCTGGCTTATCGACTTACACCTTTTCTTTCAAAAAACCCCAAAGAAAGAACACCAACGGTGTCAAATCACATGATCTTGGCGGCCAATTGACATCGCCACCACGTGAGAAAACACGGCCATTGAAATTTTCGCGCAAAAGAGCCATTGATTTGTTAGCTGTATTTCAAGTGACATCGTCCTGTTGAAACCACATATCGTTCACATCCAAATCTTCCAATTCGGGCCATAAAAAGTTTGTTATCATCTCACGATAGCGAACACCATTCACAATGACTGCCTGACCGGCCTCATTTAGGAAAAATACGTCCCGATGATGCCGCGAGCCCATAAACCGCACCAAACAGTCAGCGTGTTTTCATAAACGTCGAAAATCTGCGCTTGTCCAACCGTCTTTCTTCTTTGTTGCATTGATGAACACACTCATTTTGTAGGACGAGTGCCTGCTTAAGTACAATTTTAATAAATCACTGACAACAACGTCAGACAAAAATTTGAAATGACCGCGAAAGAAGTTGTAATTGTAAATTAATAATAAAGGAGAAGAATGGATCAACCTTTTTTATGTCTTCTACAATGAATATTTTTTCCTTTTCCCAGAATTGAATTCTTTTTCCATCAGAATTCATTTATGAATTAATAGCTTAGCTTTCGCCACGTTTCAGAGAGTAGCTTCTTCTTTCCTTAAAAAAAAGATAAATGTTATTGTAAACACACAATTTATTAAAAAAAAACGCCATTAAAACTTTAATTTTCGCACTTAAAAATCGTTTTCTCTATCTCCTATGATTTCTGCAGTCAAAAAAATATGGATGCAAAATCTGCCAGATGCTGATGTGACTTATGACGTTTATGAACATATCTTCTGCACTTCATCTGGGTCTGTTCGATCAAAAATCTGACTTTATGAACACGTCTTACGCATATCTTAGTTTGGCAGACGTTTATGAAAACACCCTGACTCTTTGTGGGATCATTTGATTTTTGACAATCACTCTTGGATTATCATTCGCCCAAATTCGGCAATTCTGCTCATTGACGAATCCACTGAAGTGAAAATGTGCCTCATCACTGAAGATGATTTTCTTCGAAAATTGATCATCCACTGTTGCCATTTCTTGCCACCATTCTGACCATTGACGAAGCTTTAAATGGTCAAGAGGCTTTAGTTTTTGAGTCAATTGCACCTTGAAAGCGTCTAAATGCAAGTCTTTAGGCATTATGTTCATCAACGGCGAGCGAGAGAGGTGCAATTGTTGGGCACGACGACGAGTTGATGTGGACGACTCTTCAGCCACACTATCGCGAACAACAGCAATGTTTTCTGCAGTACGAGCTGTACGAGCATGCAATGGTGTTTTCACATCTCCAACAGACCCGGTTTGCTCAAATTTTGCACGATTTTTCCGATTGTACGCACATTTGGACGATTAAATTGACCGAAAAAATCACAATGTGCACGATATGCATTTTTATTTGAACGCCCATTTTCATAATAAGCCTGAATAACTTTAACGCATTGCTCGATTGTGTATCTTTCCATGGTTCAAATTGAGTTAGTCTGAAATTTAAAAATTTCAAATGAAATGCAGAAAAAAACTTGACGCTTATGTGTAGTTTACATTCAACATCGGGCCTTGAAATTTAAATACCCGTTAATATGCTCTTCAGGGGGTTTCTTTAGCTTTTTTTGACTCAAAAAGTCGACATTTTTAAAACTTTTTTTTTTGGTATGCAGAATTATAGAGCATATTAAAAATAAAAAAACTACTTCTTAATTTTTAAACATATTTTTGATGTGTTTTAGGACGAAAAACTGGTAAATATTGAATTTTAGCAGTTCATGTCATTAAACTGCCACAAATGCCTTGTAATTTGTGTATTTTATATTTTTTTACATAGGTAGATGTCTTCAGCTGCAATATAGAGGGTATATCATGAAAATCGGAGCACGAATTAGTCTCGATATGTCGACATGAAACGCTAAATCAAACATTTCCTTTACATATTCCTAAAACACTTATAATATATATTTAAAAATTCTGAAACAGTTTTGTTTTCTATTGCTAAATTCTTAGTCATATATATTTATAAAAAATTAAGATTTCAATACAAGTGTATACAAAATGTCTTCATTTGTATTCAAATGCATTCGTATATATTACGTATATAAGTGGAGTCACGGGTATTCTGCCGTTTTCAAATGAATTTACGCGTATTCACATGTTTTCCCGTGCAATCCCCACGTATTCGTTAACTAATCACACATTAACTACAGTTTTGCGTGAATTTTTGCGTATTCTGGAAGAGTGTATCTATCTATCTATCTATCTATGTGATCGATTCGATTGACCGTTCGTTCGTCCTCTTATGGATATTAAGGTGAGGAAACCCTGTGCTGGCTATAGTGGACGAACGTCCTTGTCCGTTTTTTGTTGAGCATTTAGCGAATCGTTTATTGGCGAAAATTGGAGGAATTAGGGGCGCTCTTCTCCAAATTATAACCCCACCGATATAGAAACAGAATAACTAATCATACATAAAGTTGTTTATAATATCAATATTATTTTTTATTAAACATAACAAAATGTCAATGAGATTAAAACACATGCTTTCAAATATATTAAATAGTAAAATGGTTACGTCACGTTATAAACTCTAAATATATAAATTTATGTGCGAAAAATGTCAAAACACAAACACGAAAAGACATACGAAAAAATATTCCCTAGGAGCTTCTATTCAAATTGGACATAGAGCGCCTTCGTAGCACTTGCTATGTAAAATGCACACTCCCTTACTTCCTTCATATAGGCCTCTATAGCTGGAGAATCCGTTGTGGTCACTGCATTCTGCAAGTGTTCGCACTCAAATTGAATTCGTACGTTGTAGAGATTTAGCTGTTTGAGTGCCTCACGTATTGAATCGTTGTAGTTGGGCTGAAATGGTTACAATTACAGTTAAACATCATCCAATGTGATTAATGCGACTTACAGTTCGAAAAATAGCTGTCAATTCATCAACAGCCACCCGGATACGTTCAGCACACGGTACAAATGCATCTTTTGTCGATGAATCTAGCATGGCGAGACACAACTCTTTAAGACGTCTCGTTACCAAGTCAGTTCGATGTTTTACTTCCTCGCCAAATGGTTTGTCGCCCGCCATTTGATACATACTTGTTGTGGTACGACAATCTGGTGGTTTCGAGTTCGGAACTAGCCTTCTCTCATACATGCTAGCCGGTCGTTTAGCAGTCGACTGATTACTACTTGACGAACCGTCTAAAACGGGTTCGTTTTCCGTTTCGGCTCCATTCAAATCGATGCGCCTAAAGAGGCATTTTAACAAAAAAATTAAAATAAAATAAAAAAAGGAAAACCAAAAAACAAAAACAATAAAAAAAACTAAAACGCTCACAATGGTTCATCGTAGATATTGAAATTCGCTCCCGAGTATTTCGATTTTAGTTCAGAATTCTCGGTCGAAAGCTTCTCAACAACCGTCTTCAATTGACTGATCTCGGACTCGTATTGGTTCAGCTTTTTGCGGAGCGTTTCCATTTCATAAGCATCACCTGGATGTGAACCAAGCATCGACAAATGGTGTTTCTAAGAAAATTAAACAAAAATAAATAAAATAAACCGAAATAATAAATAAAATAAAAATAAAAGTAAAATACTAACTGAACTAAACTACAGTTTGAAACTACAATTTTTTAATTTTTTTTCGGTTTGTGTACAAGTTGTATATTTTCACGTAAAGTACTCGCTTTAAAATAACAATGTTATTGTGGTATCACATCACATGTAATGCTTAGATTATAGATATAAATATTTTCTTAATTAGAACACAAGTCAAATATATAATATTAGTTCTACTTAATAATACAAAGGTGATAAATCAAATTTTTAAAAATATAGTTCTAGTGAACACATTTTGAAGAACAAGCAGTTTTGGTTTTTATTATTTGTTTTTGCTAAACTGTTGTGTATATATTTATGCTATTAACTAAATCTAAATTAGTTTTAAAAATAAATTAATAAAATTAATGATTTAAGTAAATGAAAGCCTATTGACAAATGTTTACCTAATGTTGATGTACCCCCTTTTTCCGAGTTCAATTAACGAGTAAATGGCGCCCAACGAGAGGCTTGGAACGCTGTATCAACATTTAGTTAATTTGGATGTTAGTACGAGATGAAACACAATATGCGTTAAGGTGCACCGTTTTGATACCAAACACTCATTTGTTGGTTATTGTTACTTGGTCAGAGGTAGGACAGTGGCATTTAAGAAGGCGATCAGACTTTTGATGTGAGTATAAGAGAGTTTGCAAAGGTTGTGGCGTATGGGTTTGGCTATTGCTCGATGTCTTATTTTTGAAAAGACTGGGCTTTCGATGTGCCTGATTTTCTTCCATCTCCATCCCCATGCATCTGCGACAATTTGTTTTGTGAGATACACCTAGTCGTCCTTGATAATAGCCGATGAGCCAGTATTATGTAGTCAACGTTACTACACTATACAACTATCTCAAGTTAAGACGCACATCCGATAGGTTTCTCAAGCTTTGTTCATCTTTTCTAAGAAAGAGTCTTCAATATTGTTTTATCGCTCGTGAACTGAGAAGAGACAGGTCTAACATGGTGTTTTGCCATTGAAGTACTATTATGGTTGGCATCAATGCCGAAATAATGGGTTCAAGAGTGGGATAACGTCAACACAAGTTGAATAAATACAATCGTCAGCATTGGGGGCGACTTTATTACCGGCGAACGTCTTAATAGTACTAGTGCAAGTTCCCTTCATTGTAATCTGCGGAAAAGTGTGAATTTTAACTGTATAAATCCGTAATTAGAATTAAAGATGAGACTTAAGACACTTTCAAGGAGGTATCATACGACATGCCACGGAGGCTGTCCGAAATACTATGTGAAAATCGTACTAGGGAACTTCAATGCGAAAATCGGTAAGGAAAACATCTTAATAATAGATAATGGCTTCCGACTAACAAACTTCGCGGCAGCAGGTAATCAGCAGCACTAGGTTCCCACGACTTCGAATCAAAAAAGCAACCTATCGATCTCCAAACGGTCGAACAGAGCATATGCTAATATATGCTCATAGATGCAGTAGGGCTCTGGTCGAGCCCTACTGCCCAACGAGAAGATGCTGTGAATGGTGCAAAAAAAAATACTTCACGTTAGACGTCTTAGTGAGCCGCATGATTTTCAGATAAAACATGAGTGGGGGACTCCCGATGAGCCCTATTGCACCACCAATGACAAGACCCAGTGAATACAGTATCGTAATATCATCAAAGAATTATCCGAAAATACCAAAGGCCGGCTAACAACCCCGAAAAAATGTCCGTGGTGTGATGGTATTTACAAGTACCAAAAAGAGATGACAGAAGAGGCACATAGCAAGGCGCTACAACCCAAATCAGGCGCCGTGCGGGACGTGTAAACAGGAGAAGAGAAGAGAAAAAATCCTGCAAAGGAGAAAAAAGCAACCATGCAGACAAGAACAACATACGTCGAATTAGGAACGCAGGATCTACGAATTAACAATAGAAACCTAGTCACCGACGAACAGTGAGTTGTAAATGTATTTAGGCAGTATGTCTAGCAGCAGATATGGCAAGAAACCAGACCACCTACAGTCAACGAAGAGATAGCGCTCCTTCAAAAAACTGAAGAACATAAAGTCTGCCGGTTCTGATTAATTACCAGCAGAACACTTTAAGTACGGAGGTTGAGCTAAAGAAGTGCCCATGGTATCGTGCATGCACACTTCTTAAGCTACATCAACAAAGTCTGGATGGATGAGAGCATGCCCAGTGACTGGAATATCATCTCCATGTTTCCCAAAAAGGCGATCCCATCCCATGTCTTGCATCAACTACGGAGCCATATCCCAGGTAAATATCGCATATAAGATCCTATCCATGTACTGGGTGAACGCCTTAAACCCTTCTGCAACGTTCCAGCATGTGGGGTACGCAAACGACATCTACATCATTGGTCCCTCCCACCGTGCCGTTGTAGAAGTATTAACGGTCAATGAGGAAGGGGCGAAACGTGGTTGCAATGTTGCTAACGAGGACAAAACAAAATATATGCTATCAGCTAACAAATCACTGTCGATGCACAACCCTGGAAGAATGTCACTGCTGGTAGCAAACATTTTGAGGTAGTTAAAGGGTTCATTTACCTCGGAGTTAACATCAGCTCGACGAATGACACCTTAGTGGAGCTACCGCGAAGACAGATCCGAGTTGGGAAAACAAATGGGCACAAAACTCTTGAACCGAAAGTCAAAATGTCTTGAAACAACACGGAAGACCAAACCTAGGTATCGGCGGGCTCCGAAAAAATGATTTAGGAATAACGTAACCAATTAATACATATCTCGCTATCTGGACTTCGTCAGCCCATTTCTTGCACCTTTTCACTAAAGGAAGAAGGACTGTTGAACCCTTGTTTATATATAAATAATTTTTCATTCTGACTTCATGGTTACAGAAGCGTTTTCGTCGTTGTCACGAAAATTTTCGGGCTCTACAAACGGAGACTTATCACAGAGATTCTGACCAGAGTACGAAAAGAACTGGACCAACAAACTTCTACGGTATGACGGAACATTAATGCCTTTGACAGGCTCACTCGTTGTAACAACTTTCTAAGCAAAATCAAATTCGGCTAGCCAGTGTGAAGTGACCTGAAGGAGAAGAAAGTGCACGAGAACATAACTTCAGGAACTGACTCTACGCTTTATATGGACCGGCTACCCATACTGGTAAGGTCAGCGGTGAGGGTATAAAACGAAAAGGTGGTCTCCAAGGTAAGGTGCGCGCCGATACCTGCATTGCTGAGGTAGCTGCCAGTCGCTAGCCCAAACTCTAGACACCATGGGTCCTCAAGTTTAAATCAGGATGACACCTCTCGATCTACTAACAGGTACAAAATGCCCAAAAAAGGAATAAATCGGGGCCTCCAAACTTTATATTCGCCGATTGTGAGACGAAAATGGTTTTGAATGAAAGAAGCAAACGGGCACTCGACAAATCGACATGCATGACATGACAGTTGCACCAACGCCAGCTTATCTCAATTTTCCACATTCGAACCGCGGAGAGGACTGATAGCTGTAACCCCTCCACCTCACAACCTAAGCTGCGTCACCACCTATGCGACCATCACTTTGATAGCGTGATTGGTTTCCAAGGACTAACATCGTTTCCCCAGTTTATACCCCAGTTTCTCACAGCTAGCTTAACTGCTTCAAAATGAGCTCAGGAGGACATAATCAAATTCTACACAGATACCTGTGTTCAGCTGTATCCTCTGACTACATACTGCCTCTCCCTGCCCTTAGAAGACCGTTCTTCAGCATCTTTCCAAGTAGAGAGAAGTGGGAGAGAAACAACATGAGAACCGAAACCATATCCATCTACACTATTTATTCAAAAATGGGCGTAGACATTGGAGCAGGAGTGTTTTTCGAAACACTAAATCTCAACAGAACTTTTCGTCTACCTGAGCACAGCTTCAATATTCCTTTTGTCAAAATAAAGTTCAAGCTTGTGAAGCATTGTCGTGAAGAGCTTCAGGTTCTTTGCTTCCAACATAATTGCTGGGTCCCCGTACACAGAGACATACAGGACAATGAAATTGCTGATGAACTGGCGAGAAAAGCATCTGACCAAACCGTCAATTGTGACCTAAAATCACGGTTGGGGAAACTACCTTCACACTAGTGAAAAACCCAAGAGGATGTGGCATGAGTATGACAAGATCAGAAACCAAAAACGTCTTCAAAGAAACAGGAAATCTGTTTCGGCACTAGTAGGGATACTTACTGGACACAGCATGCTCAAAAGTCGTAGAGGTTGCGGTGATGCAGAAATACACGAGGATACCATCCACTTTCTGGATAACGTTAGAAAAATATTTTTTTCAAGACCTCTCTCTTATCTGTTGAGGTAAGCAACAACACCTGGATGGCTGAAAAAGGCTAATAATGGACAGAAACGGGATAAAGCAGAGAGCCAACCACACATAAATCCCACTGAAGGGTATGATAATGGACTCACAAGAATATAAAGGATCTAAGTGTCTCGGATTGGAGCTAGTTAATTGCAGAACCTCTGGGTGTTTGAACAAAGAATGGGAGCTTCAGTTTAACGCAGATTCCATACGAACAGTAGGATAGAACACAGAAAAGATTCTCTAAGACGACCTGAGAGTCTGTATGAAATTGTACGATATGAACGCATCATTTGAGTTTATTCTGGTAAAACGCAAAACTACTTACACAGTCATCTATGGATTCAGAGAAATTCAGCAATACAACATCTCTATCTTCTTGCCACGACAAAGGCTAAAGCATTTTAAAGCATAGTTTCTCTAAAAAAAACTAAAAATCTATTGATGAACATTTAAGCTACTCCAAACTAAACTAAACTATTCCATGAACTGAATCAAATCCCATTGCTATCTGTTACATAAACAGGAACACTTAAGAGCGTTTCCATTTGGATATCCGCTTTCTAACCGAAACTATTATTGAATTTCAGAATTTTCTGTCGCATGTGATTTACCTGTTGAGCAATGGAAGCAACGGGTGCGTAGTCTTCATCGGATGCAACCGGATCGTAGATAGGTTCATCGTCGGATAGATTCGGATCTTCACCGAAAAGTGTCGCCTGTGGTTGGCTTAAACTATCCAGTGGTCGTAGATTCGCCATGTTCTGACGACGGCGTGCATCTATCAGAACATCAGTCAGTAGCCCAGAGAATTCAAGTGGGCTAAAGCGGGCCAGTTTTTGACGACCCTAAGAAGAAAAAGAAAACAGTTCACTCGTCTGGTAACTATGCAGGTGAAATGTGTGTGCACTTTACCTGATTTCGTGTGGCACTTAGAAATGGGTTCGCGGGAAGAAATGGTACTGCAACATTCTCGGGATTTAATGCAGTAGTAGCCCAAATTGCCTCGCTCTCCCTACGATCGACTTCGTCGTACAAATCCATGACAAGCTCCTCGAACATCTTATTTGGCACAAGTTGCAGTCGACCACGAGCAATTTTCAGTTGCTCGCTAATCTCGGAATTATTCGAGTCGGGGATGACAATGTGCTTACCGTTCTGGGAAAAATATAAAAGCTCGGCATAATGACCAGACGACAGGAACACAATTTAACAACTTACTGCGTGATCGGGCTTTTTGCCGCCCAAGAACGTTGTAATTCGGTCTGTTACATCGTACATAGCCTCTATGAGTCGTTCAGCGATAGTGTTGTGATTGTTTGCCTTAGCCACTTCGTATGGGGTGTTTCCACTGCCATCAAGTGCATTTAAATCCGCTCCATTGATAATCAACAGTTCGATCTGAGAAGCCTGACCAAACTTGGCAGCCACATGCAAGGGATTTGACTTCTTCTCCTAGATAGACATCTCAAATTAATCACTGTTTGTCTTACATACGCTGACTTACCTCATGGAAGAAATTGGGATCAGCTCCCTGAACCAATAAGCGTAAAGACGTTTCCAAATTACTTGTCCTCACACTGGCATGCAATTGCTTGCTCAGTTCAGTTTCCAGGTTGCCATTGAAACTCTCATCGTCCTGGAGATTTGGCTTTAGCACAAACGCCAAATTGACATGCTTCGCTTTGATAAAGTCCGATTTAGTCGGATGCAGTGGATCTTTCGGCGATGGTTTCCTTCGGGCAATCGCTTTACCAGTCGAATCCAATAAACAATGCTCCCAAACGCTGTTTGCACCGTGTGCATTCAGTGAATTTACAAAATTCAAAACAGATGGACACCAAGTGCCCTGACGTAGTGACTTCACCACGGAAATGTGACGTCCCAAGCTACGGTGTACCGAACAACAATCGGAGCAGAGAAGAATTCCGCGATTCACCGACGCCCACGATGGATCTGGAATATGAGAGGTGTGCTTTATGTATATACGGCAAGGTTGGTGCTTTGAGATTTTTGTTTTATACCGGACGCTCCACAGTCGCCACAAATTTCCGCCTGCAAACGAGACTTGCCACGGGACATTCTGATAAATAAACGATCTTTATTTGCAAAACACATTCACTTCATTGTACACAACACATAGGGAAATCGAAACGAAATTAATTTTCTGCTTCAAAATCAATCAATAAATAGAAAATAAAATAATAATAAAAGTTTATTTATCAGCAGCAGATTTTTTCGCGTTTTGACAGAGGTCGAGAGAGCAGTAGTGGAGAGTTTCGGAGTAGCAAATGTCAACATATTGTTGTTTTTTTTATCAAACACGGTTGGCAATGTTGGCTGTTATCGATTTGTGAGTTGCCAATAGGTGGTTTGGATTAGGGTGTGTTGGATTAGTGGATTGGATTGCAGATCGGCAACCGGTATGAGTACATGTAAACTCTGATATATAAGAAGAAACGAGAATAAATCGAATTTAAGGCCGTGTGTCAATTGCGTTAAAATGTTAAATTTTTGGATTTACTGCACCATACCAATGTCAAAATTACCAACTGGCTAAAATTTTAATTGACACACGGCCTAAGCTATCGAACCGCGCAATTGCTTTTCAAAAAAAAAGAAAAACAATTTTTTTTGATGAGTTGTCAGTTTTCAGAGTTAATCGCAGAGCCGAGGTATTGGCCGCGTTCCGGGTTTAATTTTACCAAGTTAACTTTGACGATGCCATTGACTTATTATATATGGACTGCTAGTGAAATGTCATTTTCATACACTTCTGCGAGGAAATATGTTCCAAAACAGCAAAGACGCTGTTGTTTCACTGCGGATTAGCAAAGAAAGAGCGACATCTTGTGCCAAGAGATTCATTTCCACAGCGACATGTAGCGTCATCTATTAAATTTTTTATGCAATGTGATGAAGCAAACGCTTTCTTTGGGAAATAAGGGTTTGAATAGTTTGACATTAACATTTCAACTTAGTTAGATTTTGCGTCGATGAGGTCGTTGATGACCATGATGGAGCAGAGAGAATTCTCTATTGTCATCTTGCAAAGAACGACGAGTATACCTTCCATTACGCATGTGTACCTATACCCAAACTAGGCATGCCTCTGTATGTTTCGTCTCTATAAATGCTGTCGTATGGAATCGATAAAAATGTGGTGTATATCGATTAGACTTCTTGGTTTTTTTTTCAGGATTTGCCGAAGTATGAAGATTTGATCAGTGTGGACTTTCCTGGGCTACAATCACACAGATCAGGACCGATTAGGTTTTTGGTAAATGGTTCAGGCGTTATGGAAGTAGAGAAATGGATCTGTAACTGGCGCAGTTCCGTTGGAAGTTTTCGGTGACGTCAGTATTATTGAATGAATTGTTCTGTCTGACAGCGAGAGATTGTTCATCATAATCGTTTAGCAGTCTACAGAAGTGGTTCTTCTATATCCTCAGCATCGATAGTATCTCAACTAGGATATTTCATCTCCACAGGGTTCTGTTCGGGTGTTGTATCCCTGGCTTTGTCGGTATTCTTTCCTTCATATGCATGTAAGGGTGTTTGGTTGGTCCCGTTTTCACCTGTAGATTTGCCTTGTAGGCCTCATTTTTGGTTGAGAGAATCTGACGGCATTCTTTATCAGTTTCTTGCTGGTGACCGTGAGAAAAATAGCACACCAGTTGCGCCTGATCCAAACGTTTATTGAGATCGTCACCATTATTCGTCGATGTTGAATATAAGCATTAGGCAATTAACTTGCCAATCTCTTAGGATAGCAGGCTTACCACATTCTGGTCCGAGTCGATGTTAGTTGGTTAAATGTCTCTCTTCTATCAAAATGTGATCAATTTGATTGAGCGTTCGTTGATCTGGACTCCACCATGTACCGTTGTCGATACCAAGGTGAGAAAACCGTTCCAACATTTGTTTTAAAATCTTCCATCTTATCGGCATAAAACCGAAGTTGTGAGATCACATGACCGTGAAGGGTAGTTCTCAGGTCCAATATATACGTGAAATTATACGCTCAGAAATGTTTCCCGCGCGCCGTGTTGCACGTTGCGCCATCCTGTTAAAACCATAAGGTTCTGTCACATTAATGTCATTCAACTGAGGAAAGAAGAAAGACATATGGGTCGATGATTCCACCAGCCAATAAATTCCATAATCTAAATTCGGCAATTATGTTTTTTTGAATATCCATTATGGTTCAGCTCGTCAGGGCTGGATCTGGAAGACCATAAAACGGAGGTCTTTTTCATTAGCAGCCGTAAAAAAGTTAACCGCTTAAGACTAAAAGTGGTAGACCACTGAATCGAGTCGAAGCCCTAAATAAAATACCCAGGTGTGCTCTTAGACCACTGGCTTAACTTAAGAAAACATCTAAGGCACACGACTGAGAAAGCCAGCCGAGTAATCACCGGAACATCAAGGCTGATGCCGAATATTGTAGGACCAAGGCAGCAAATCACCCCTGATGTACGCAGCCTCGGCCACATGTACTGAGTCATACATGAGAAGCATGCTGTGCATACAGAACTGTATCTGGTGATGTAATAAATGTGATAGAAAGGAGAATGCCTATCGGTCTGAAGGTAAAAATCTCGTCGTCAATATTACATATACAGATGAGAGAAAAGCACCATAAAGTGAAAAAGGCAGGACAGTCAACCCACGAAGTCTCATAACGTATATGCTATCGACAAATGAAGATTAGGAAACTGCAAATAGCATCATCAAATATAATGGAAAACTTGACGCGGGAAAACCAAACGAGACCCTAAGAGGGCGACAACCCAGATCAATAAGAGGAAATGACATGATGTCGGCGTTACCGTAAGGACTTAAAGGGCGGAATAGGGGGTTGTTTTAGCCACGTGTAGCCACTGGTATAACTCGTAACACGGGCCACAGAGTATCCATAAGGGATTTCACCCCTATAGCGAAAAAAAATCCATTAAGCTAAAAATGGACTTCATCGAAGAACAAAATTTCGCTTTCAAAATGAGGATCAAGCTGAATCATGTTTTCGGCCCATTCACCAAACCTACGAAGCGGTTAAACGCGGTCGCCTTTGAGGTTCATCCTGTTTCGAAAAACTTGCGCAGGTGGACTATTATGCCGACCGTAAAATAATCGAAGCACATGATAAATTTGCAAGCGTTGTTCAGCCATCAATTAGAATGTTCATCAGAAAGTGGCAAGACGCTTTCAACTGTCAACTGACAATTTGTAGAAACTATGCTGCAAGTTTTGAAAACCAAACCTTTTCAAAACAACCTCTAGTTGCTCCACATTTCCCTCCCTTACACTAGTCACAAAATGACCCATTCGTATGGAATAAATAGCTACAATTTAAAATAAAGTTTTCTTATTAAAATCGGAAATAAACTGCACTGCATTTGCAAATAAATTTCAAAAATTGCTTCTACTCCATAGAGGTGATGGTATTAAAATTTTCACATGTAGAGTGTTCTGTTCACTGTTCAGGATTTGTTGAATCTTGTTTCCACATCATAACAAATTCTCCGACTCATAATCGGGGTGTTCTGTTTCTTTTTCCATCGCTTTTATAATCTCTTCAATAACATCGGCAGCTTCTTGTTGTTCCTGGATTAGTTTATCCATTTCTTCTTTTGTTTTCCTTCTAAAGAATCCAATCTGCAATAAAACAGAAATTACATTGTTTTATAAGTTTTTTCAGTTGTGCGATAATTTTTAGAATGACAACATACTTTGTTCATGCCATAAATAATTGGTGCGAGCACTAAAAGTCCACCCAACACCGAAAGTACAATCACCCAAATGGGTGTAACGTAAACTAGATTTTTTGAAATCACATTATATTCCATTTTCTTTGAAATCTTAATAGTTTTCCTGAAATATATTTAATTAATCACTTAATTTAAAGTTAAAATTAAAACGACAAACCCATCTGTATCGCCTACTTTGACGATATCCATTTTTGTGACAATAACAAAGAATTCCCAGGGTTCGATGAGAATCACATTGATTTGCTTTAAATCGACGTGATATTTGAGGGTGATCGTAGCGGGCATGTCGGGATCAAAGTTGTAAACTTTTATGACAGCTCTTACACATATCGTGACATCAGAATCATTGCAATTAAATATAACTGTTCGGTTTTTGGGTAATGTTCCTATTAGTTCATCGTCGAGGACATCAAGGGTTTTGTTTGCGACCTTATTATTTTTCGAATTTACTTGGCCAACATCACGGCGTAATCTTTGATCTGCAGAGACGTCATCTAAAATGGATTGGGAGGCTATCATTAAACAACGTAAGACGCATGATATTGATTTGATTTGGCAATTTCATACGTCAAACTCATTTAGCGTTGTGTGGACGTTTTTTTAATTTTACCCACATGACCCTTAAAGTTCACCAAACTCT
The DNA here is from genome assembly GCA_949824845.1 of Rhingia rostrata. Classification (NCBI taxonomy): domain Eukaryota; kingdom Metazoa; phylum Arthropoda; class Insecta; order Diptera; family Syrphidae; genus Rhingia; species Rhingia rostrata. Next base: position 53,107,537 of record OX463758.1, read on the forward strand.
TATTTCGTTATGATCTGTATAACGATCATGACCTGAAAGATATTGGATGGTCCAAGTTGTTCAATTTACTACTTGATCATGGGGTAAAATTAAAACCGCGTAATGTCAAATACCTATTCAATGTTGACAGATACGTCAAAGTAATTCGCGGTTTATGTAATGGAAACACAAAAGTGATTTCATACATTGACCGTGTTCCTCGATTCACCAATGAGAATAGTGCATCGGCAAAGTTTACTTCGTAAAACTAAAATCCGAAACACGACCATTATGAACGAAATAACTTACGAAATGAATTTTGCCCATCATCCAATTTTATAGATGATATCGATGAATCGATTGAATTTTCCAGTAGTATGATTTGATCTTGAAATAGTTCAAAGGCAAGTGGTTGACTGTCGTAGATTCCTTGGATTGTGAGATTATTTATATCAATGATTGGTGTGGTGACATTAGATCCGAAAAACTTGTAAGCTATTGGAATTTCAAAGATTATTTCCAGTTCTTGAATGCGACTTGGTCCGTTGCTTTTAATCTTAATTAGACAAAATAATAAAACGTGAAATAACATTTGAAATTTATTTTTAAGGAAACTTACCTCATAATTGTAAATGACCTCAACTGGGTCAAATACCTTATCTAATTGAATATTTGGTGTATATGGTTTGCTAAAAGAGAATAAATACAAGATTATTCATGCTATGCTATTGGTAAAATAGTAATCGGAGGATTTTTTCATTTTTTTCTTTTTAGAAATAATAAAACGAAGGAGGAGAAAAATCAAAGCCCATGACAGCTAGGCTTACAAAACGTGAAATAGTCAAGATCACGGCATCATTTGTATGACAAAGAGACAGGAAAGACCAATGTTTAATTCAGGATCAAAATTCATGTCGCATGTGTCCTTAACACAATCTCTCAAAATTTGAAAAAATAAAAATAAATAAAAATATATAAGAGGTAGGTACCTACGTACCCCTTATGGAAGAAAATGCGAACAAATATTTAAATTTTTAAACGTTTTTGTTGTAAAGAATCTATAAAAGTAGCTACAAATTGGATAATCCGTTCTCTCGCAATATGAATTGCTTGACGAAACTCACAAATTCCGTTTTTTTTTTCAAACTTTGTGAAAAACGACGTGTGCTATTATACGTTGTGACGTATCTGCAGTTGTAGCCTTAAGCTACGAGCTTCTATATGAATGGGCCCAAATGTCAACCTGTTAAAATCAAGGTCGAAAATACTCTCTTATATACTTTGTTGCAATATGAATTTCTGCATAGCTTTCCCCACCACCCGACACCAACTGTTCAAACAGTAAGCGGTTTAGCAGTTCATAACAAATAGACCTGAAAAACTCATTGCAGAAGAGGGCCCAGAACACCCCTTACCACTCGTTCGGTCGATAACAACCGGGTTCTCCATGAACTTAAACTAGGCGACTTGCCACGCAATCGTCCATTAAATGTTCTTCTCTGCAGGACACTTTAGTGCAGGCAATCCATCAGCTACTGCTTGGAGACCGCCAATCGTGTCTCTTTGATCTCCTGAACATTAGAAACGCAACGAAATATTTCAGTCGTAATTCATGACGATTGAAGGGTCTATTACTATTTGACACGGATACATACGTACTTCTGGAATACAGCCATTGCATGGTGCGCCATTTACGCCGCTGGTGTCATCGAGCCTAACGTTTTCTATGACGTCGGGTACTGTGACAGGTGAGTGATTTAGCAACATGATCAGAGAATTTTTATAGCCGCAAATTGATCAATTGAGGCTGAAGGACTTTTTCTTCCAACAGGACGATTAGCCGCCACACAGCAGGGACATTTTGAAGGATTGAATACTTTAGGAAACTATCTCCCTCTTAAATCCGTTGTCTCTTTCATACATGAGTACTGATTTTTGGTTTTGTTTTCATACAGATATCAGTTTATTTTTGACACTAACGTTGTCCCGTTCAGTTCCCGTCAGTCAAACAGAAACACTAGAATGCGTACTGCACAGTTTGCTTTTATAGTTTGTTGAAAAATCGTGATTGTACGTTCATGTCTATGGAACCTTATATATGTGTTCATTAGCTTGCACTGACAGATTTCGATTTGGCCACTGTAGCCTTTTTCTTTTGGGTATTTTAGTTGCTGTGAGAGCAAGCCACCGACTCTTGAAGTTTTCAAAAAGAATCTTCGGGAAGAGTAGATATTTCTGTTCCAGCATTTTCCAAATCCGGTTGCACACCGAGTCAAAAATTGAAACAATTATCGCCAACTAAAGTTTTTCAAACATTTTTAGTGTTCAAAAACTTGTATTTTATAATGCAACATTTTGAACTCGCTTCACAAACGTCATCTTGTTAAAAGTTGTTTCAGCGAACACACCTTTTGATACATTCCACACAAGTCCACAGAACAACTTACATACCAGCTACCAAAGTAAATTCCCTTTTTCACGAGACATACATACAAGAGTAATTCATGAATATCTAAAAATGATGGTTGACTCGATTTGTATGAATGGATTTAATTTTTTGAAAACTTCAATCGAAATCTGTTCGGTTTAAAAATATTTTTTAACTGCGTGTAGTCTCCTATTTGTTTAGGCTACTAAACGCAGGGACTCTCAAATCCCGAAAGTAACAAAAACAATGTTTTTTTCCACCGATCCACCTTTTGCGAAAGTCCGCCAAACATCCAAGACCACTGACATAGGAAGCTGTTCAAATATTGCGTTCCGAGTCGGCGTTAAAGAGGAGGTCAATTTTTATTTTAATATGTACACTCACCCAAAAGCTTCGATTTCCGTGAATTCTTGCAGAATTATAAAATCTTTAACTAAGTTATTGAACGGGTCCAATTCCTTCCCCGTACTAGAAACAGATGCATACAATATCATTGATGTTCCTTCAATTTGGCTGACATCGTAAACTATGGTTATATTGTCAGTGCTGCCAATACCCATCGATAGTCCTCGATTTAAGTCGCATATAAGTGCATGTTGATGTTTAATACATTTAGGCGGTATTTTAGCAAATGGCATCTTCTTCGATGATGTTATATTGATTTGAGGTAAATAGGCGGTTTCTCCAGTGTTGGACACATTGTAAGTAACTTCAATGGTCCTACTGCTTCCAAGGAGATATGTGGAGCTAAAAGGACATACATTTAGCTTGAATGTTTTTTTTTAAAACAGTTGACGTTACTTACTTTAGTCTTGAACTTTTGACTTTTAAGTCAGCAATGCAAATGTCACTTTTACAACCAGTGCTGAATATAATCTTTTCCATTATCAACGTTGGCTCAGCTGGATCTAAGGCTGCGCATTTATCGCAAAATACTGGAACGAAATTATTTTATGTCATAAGCATCAATAGAAATTTCATGTAAAACGCGACAACGGAATGTTTTTTGTACATTTTTTTGAGGAAAAAGTTAAAACAGTATTTAGGACTGAAGGTCTGTTTCCGAGCATTAGCAGCCAAAATGGGGGTTAGTTACCATAGAGGTTGCAAAATTTACAAAAAAAACTACGTTAATACGCTCAACAAATGATATCGTAAGCACCGATAAAAAGGTGAAAATAAAGGGCCGCCCAGAATGCATATCTGTAGCTGGTATATTTTATCGCTGTCAAAAGAGAGATACATTTCTTGCATGAAGTCGCCATTCATTCAACTTCAAGCTACAGATTCACATTGGGTAAGCGCTTACGGCTTGCCTTGTTTTTAACTTTTGACTCAGCTACAAGCGTCAGCTACAGATACGCATTCTGAGCGTCCCTTAATTCTCGCGAGGGGCTGGTCGTAAATGTTGTATATTTGTAACAACTCATCAGAGGCTGTTTTAATTACTGTTACTGTTCCAGTACCGTAAAAATGGGGGTGAATTGATTTATAATAGTTAGTATATGACATAATTTTCGATGAAATGTCAGCTATATAATAATTATAATAATTATAATTATAGCCAACATAAGTGTGATACAGACTTATGTTTGTAGCAAAGCGATAAAGAAACACTAGTGAAATTATTCGATTCGTTGTCTTTAGACAATTCAAGCTTACATTTCCCAAGCAACAATGAAAATCACATATCAAAACAATGGATTTGACACTTTCAGATACCAACTCTGACGACTCTTTTACTAATTTTTGCGTACGGGAAGGGCAATAAGTAAAAATCAGTAAGAATAACCGTCATCTTTGAATAAAATTTCAGTTTACCACATTCCCTATCATGTGTCAAAAATCATCTAACTATTTCTGCCCTCACATGTAAATATGACAAAATCAATTGATACTGTCAAGTTCCTTGTCTGTTTACGAATTTTTGAAACTCACCTCCTGAATGAGGTACGCCATTGAAAAGACCGTAGTGCATTTCCAATTCAATCGGCTTAAATACATCACCAGCTTTAAATTTAACCATTGCATCCAATAACCGACACTGCTTCTCCATTCCAGACGTGACGTTAAATACCAAGTCACTCGTATTCGTCTGTTTGAGAGTGACACGCTTAACCTGCGGATCAACTCTAACCCTAATCGCTAAATCTTGATTCTGGATTTTAGTCGAAGTTGTCGAAATCATGTGGCAAATATTGATTTGAAATTGATTTTGATTGGGCTGTATTTCACGAGTCAGGGAATTTATGGAGGCGTGAATTTTAACCACGGGATAGGCACGATACACGTATACGGATTCAGCATTTGGCGCACCAATGGCTAAGTCATTAAAACCATTGTCATCAATGTCGGCACCCTTTGACAAGCCATGACCAAACATGTGTTGTCCCCATTTGTTAATTTGTAGACCTGCTGATAGCTTTTGACTATGAACCTCGCGAAGACCATTTGCACTGCCAAGGTATATGAAAACGACACCATTCTCAGCAAAGGGAGCTCCAACTGCGATATCTATAAACAAATTTCATATATTCATCGGTTTCATATTACGATCAAATAAATCTCTTACCATTGTAGCCGTCGTGATTGATATCTCCGAGTCGAGAAATTGAAGTGCCGAAACGTCCCTTACCATTAATTGGTGATAAAATCTTTTTTTGTAACTCAAAAACGAGCTAAAATAATCGATATGGTATTATACGGCTAGAGCTTTAGTGGATTTATTGAAACCTACCCTTCCCTTGTTGATGTAAACATAGATTGCCCCTTGATCGACATTATCGCCAGAACTGTATTGCGGGGCAGTGATGATCACATCTGTCAGACCGTCACCGTTTAAGTCCTCAGCTAAAACCGCGTATCCATAAAATTCGTAAAACTGTGTTCCATAGAACATGAAGTACCTTCTAATTGTGAAAAATTCACCATCGCGGGTCTTAACAATGTCAAAAATATACGCCTCGCCAGTGTTCCTGTTAGCATGAGGTGCTGTAGCAATATACAAGATTTCCTTGGACTGGATGCCATTAAAATAGCCTGAGCTTATAGCATAACCAAAGTATGATAGTTTGCTTTGATGCCATTTGCCTGGATTCGGGACTTCGGACATGTAATCCAGCTTATTCGGATGTCGACCAAGATCATACAAGTTTGCATTCGTATGGTATCGTATCAATGTACCTAAGGGTCTATAAATGATTAATTTATTCATATCAATTTGTCTCTTGGCCTTACCTTTCCAATTGTGAACACCAGGAGCTCCGATAAGAATCTCTTCATTGTTGTCTGTTATATGAGCACTTATACCTTGTCCAGCGTATATTTGGTAAAAGTATCTATTGCCATTGTATACTATCATATCATGAACTGTGAAAAGATGTTTTTTTATTTAAGCTATATCTAGGCAGACTTTCAGTCAATGTTCAGAGCTTACAAAGATCAACAATTGGCATGACGTTTTGTGGCTGAGCGCTTAGTGTGTCCATTATCCAGTAGCATATTCCTTTCATATGGTAGTCTACCTTTATGTCGGTTATTAGCCTGGGTGCACATACGATAAGTTTATCCGTGTCATTAGGGCCACCGTCTATGGAAGCACCTAACCATTGAAAATCTTTCTTTATGGATTGATAAAACCTATTGTTGGTCGCATCATCGAAGGCGTACGGAACGCATGATCCAGCTAGGGAACACTTGTAAATTGCACCAGTTTCGTTGACCTTTCGCTGGGAGTATCGTGTGGATTGAGCTCGTGGTGCACCTATTATAACGCTGCAAGAACAAGAGAATGATATCTTTTAAGCGTGAAATGCGGTTACGCCCTTTTTGCGTTTGTTTCATTGACAATTACGAAAACATTTCTACTTTGACCAATGTTACACTATAGATTCGTTTTTACTAAAATAATTCGGCCCATACTAGAGAAATGTGCATTTTTTTTCGGTTTGGATCTTGTTTTAGATACTTGTAGAAGGTCGATTCGGGCGCAGTGGCGCGATGGTTAGTTCGTTGAACTGCCGCGCAGAAGGTTCGATTCCCAGCCGTAGCAACACCTCGTGATGATCTGACAAATCATCCGAATAGTATCAATTGTCATGAATAGCTTATCTCAATTAAGCCGTTCGGATTCGGCATAAAATAGAAGGTCCCGCCATCGTGCAAAGAAGTACACACGCCCACATGAACGGTTGTGAGAAAAAAGCTAGGCCCTGGGTACTGACGAGCCTGTTGCGCCATAATTTTTTTTTTTAGAAGGTCAATTCTTCAATTGTATCTACAACATGCCATTGAGTCTATCCGATAACATTTTCATTTTTTGTTTTCGAGATAATTGTGTTTTTAAAAAATCGTTACATGGGAGGTATCAATAATTTGATTGCCAAGGGGAACAATACAAAAAAACCTTTACCCTTGAGAAGCCAAAAAACACCATGGCACAAAGTTCGTGCAAGAACAACGACGTTTGCATCTTGCGGTGGCCATAACCTGCTAAAAAGAAAATATTACTGCCACCCAGGAAATACAATAACATGCAGGAAGAGCTTAACTTTATCAATCAACATGTAAAAAGAGGATAAACGACTATGTGCGTTTTGAAGTTTAAGAAAAATGTAAAACTTCACAACTCAGAAACTTGCTGAGATGAACAAGGAAGAATCGTAAATGAGAGACAGTCTATGCTTAGATATTGAAGAACCATTGCTGAAGACTGTTTTAAGGTAATGGAAACCTATTTTTCATTATCAGACAGAAGATTCATTTAATATATTTAAAGACCTCCATCGAACTAATGGAAATTAAGTGGGGAAAGAAATACCAAAAGCCAAGCTTAAAGGTTGCTACAAATTGAAGCACTCCTATCAGCTATTAAAACCTGGAGGAAAATACTTGTTGGGCCATACGGGTCCTAAAATCTTGTTTCTTCAATCATTTGTATCTTCCGGTAGTTCAATGTTTGAGACCAAATTTACCGCTGGGGCCCTACCCTGTATTTCGATTCGAGAGTTAAAACATTCGGAAACGGAAAATTGGAACTCAATAATTCGAAACTCGGAATTAAATTTCCGAATATCTTTGTCATTTTTTTTATACTCGGAAATCGGAATTTCAGCACTTGGCAACTCGATTCGTTATGTCAAACTCGTTCGAATCACGGATTTTTCATTCGTTGACGATTTTCATTGCGGAGAAGTTGTGTTTGTCGTAAAATGTAGGTTATTTATTTAATTTTTTAGTGCTAACCGAAAAAGAATAAAGTTCAATGATGAATATAACATAAATAATTATTTTCTGTCCTTTATTTGTCATTTTAAGGGATTCTAACAAAAACGTGATCACGAAGCAAAATCAATTTGAGATCCTGATAGATTTCATGATGGCATTGACCAAACTTGAATAGAATTCTAATTTCAAATATCAATAAAACCTGCAGGGGTTAATGCTTTTTCGTGATAGGGCTTTTTAACATTTAGAAAAAGAAATAAGCCCCGCGGGGGGCTGTTTTCTTTTATTTGGGAACTAAGCCCCATGGCGCTTTTTTCCGTGGGGGTTATTTCACTGCACCCTTCATAATACCTACTTCCAAAATAACGTTGAAGCAAAATAGGTAAAGAGACGAATCCCACAAATATTATTGTAAGCATATTTCAGAAAATCTCAGCTTTGGTAAGTGAGGAATCTAGATCCACTCCACGAATTTGTCGCTGACAAACGTCATCGTTGTCGATCGAAGTGGGTCTAGTCTCCTGTTAATCTTGAATGTGGAACTCCAGATCATCTTCGATTCCATAAAGAAAAATAATTCAGCGGCAGTCGATGGTATATCCAATATTGTACAACGACATTTACCCCCTGAAGCTGTAAACAAGTACGCCATGCTGCTCAACAACAACGAGATCAATGGCGCGATGGAACGTACGATGAACTGCCACGTAGAAGGTCTGCGTTCGATTCCCATTAATGATTTTTCACTGGCCCTCCTCTTATGATGATCTGACAAATCATCTGAGTAGTATCAATTCTCAAGGAAAGTTTGTTTCAACTTAGCCGTTCAGAGTCGGCATAAGACAGGAGGTACCGCCACCGTGCAAGAAGTACACGCGCATACATGAATAGTTGTGAGAAATCTTGGATATGGCCAAAGAGTATATTATCCAGTGCGGTGGATCCTCTGTTCATCTTCTTCCGCAAAAGGGAAAGGGCAATTCCAATCCGGCGAATTTCCGGTCGCTAAGTCTCCTACTGAGTATCAACAAGGTTTTCGAAAAGATTCTTAATCGGGCTCTGCTTAAATTGCCTGAGGACAGTAAGACAATACTAGAGACACAGTTTTGTTAAAAGGCGGGTCAGGACACTCTTCATGCCGCCTCCAAACTAGAAAGTATCTGATATACAGTGCAACAAAACCAAAAAGTCTGGTTGATTTAGAGAAGGGTTTTGTCACTGTATGGTTAAAGAGCCTCTATCTAAAGCTGACCAGACCAGTGCAATATTATATTGTTTCATGACACGCTGACCGGTAGAACGTTTGTTATCAATAGTGGCAATGCAACTTCTACCTCAGAATTTTTCCTTAAACATGGTCTGCAACAGGGAGCTAGCAATTGCTTGTGCGGGCGATCTTATCGCGTACTGTCGAGGTCATGCAGCGGGACTTTGACAAAATCCATGGATATTGTGACGACTGGAAGTTGAAAATTAATTGGCAGAAATTAAAAACTATTCTGTTTCAGACACCGTTGTTTAGGGCCACAGAAAGAACTGGCTGAAGCTGGTGATCTTTGGACCAAACGGAGAGCCACTGGCTAGTAAAAGTTTAGTAAAGTACCCTCGCATCTGGCTAGATCCGTACCTAAGTATCTATGTATATTTCAGAAGACATGTAGATGCTGCTCTGACGAGAACTATGGTAGCATTTGCCCTGACAAGACGATTGTTTTATAGGCAGACTTCTTGACAGCAGCGTGAAGGGAATTTTCTACATGGTCGATAATTGCCTATGGATGGCTGGTGTGGTTCAATATTGCACCATCTGAAATGGAAAAGATTCGGGTGTTTGAGGGGCAGTGTCTAAAAAGCTACCTTGGACTTCACAGAACACCGGTATCTGACTACACAAACATAAATAATGAACAGGTTGACAAATAAAGAACGCTTGCAAATCGTCCAAATTTATTTCGAAAATAATGGTTTAGTTCGCGAAGTATACCGCAAGCTCCGTCCATTTCATGGTTGACATAATCTTCCATCAGAGCAATTAATTCGGTTGACCATGGATCGTTTTCGCACTACGTTTACTCTATGTGATAATATGCATCCGCAGAACAGTGCGCACAGAAGAAACAATTACCGCTGTAGAGCAAAGTGTTGAACAGGACCCGAATGAATCGCACCGCAATTGAAGCGATTGCACAAAGATCTTGACCTAACAAGATCCAGCTTGTGTAAGAATTAAAGCCGTGAGACCATGCAATGCGTCGTGATTTTGGTGTATGGGCCGAAAATGAGATTGATTTCGGTGCTGATTTTCATCGCAAAATTTTGTTCAGTGATGAGGCTTATTTTTGGTTGAATGGCATCGTCAACAAGCAAAATTGCCGCATTTGAAGTGAAGAGAATCCACATGAGACCCTTGAGACGCCATTAAATACGTAAAAACTGACTGTGCTCTATGGGCTGGTGGAGTCATTGGGCCATACTTCTTCCGAAATGATGCTGGAGAGTCAGTTACCGTTAATGGAGACTGGTATAGAGCCATGATAACCGACTATTTTGTTCCCGAATTGGATGGTATGAATGTGGATGAGATGTGGTTCCAACAAGACGGCGATACATGCCGCACAGCGCACGTCACAATCGATTTATTGTAGGAAACATTCGATGAGCGCATAGTTTGGCGGAATGGACCTGTCAATTGGCCACCAAGATCGTGTTATATTATTTTCTTTGGGTACATTAAAATGATTTACTTCTGTTTTATTTCAATTCGAAGTTCTATACCTCTAAAAAAAATCCTTTATTTGAGTTTCAAAAAAAAATGTTGGAAGGTTTTATAGGCAAAACACTGAAGTGAGGGATGTTTTCGTTTGTCGTCTCTTTCGAATTACTTACAGATTTGACGTTTTCATTTATCTTTGCAAAATGATAGAATTCTCTGTTGATATTAAAAAAAACACTATTAAATTGTAAGGCCGAAATCCACGGTTTGAGGTTAAAGTTAGAGTAAACAATGGTGGTGGCAAGCGCCGGCTTTGGACCAGTAAGTTAGTTAAATAAGCAGACTAGGATTTACTTATTTCTGTCAAACATTTATGTCGCAGATCTTGGAGCTTATTAATTAATTATTTATTTTAATTGTTGCATACCTGCGAGAAAGTTATAAGATTTTATATTTCTCACTTTTCTGACCATTAGTCAACGTTAACAATAAGAGCGATTGCATAAATGTTCAACTTTTCAGAACACAATTACTACGAATTCTTTACAATTACCACGAAATCAAAAGTAGCTGTTGTCCAAAGTTTACTGTTAAACATAGCAATACACCATGTGTAGTCATACTCATATGTATTTATATATCACATCCCATTCTAATCTGTACATTTTTTTTAAAGTCGCACTCCCTATTTCTCCCTATCCAGAAGCTTAAATTGATAACGGATAACACTTGGCAAGTCTGATAAATCATGCTGCTCTGTTTGACTAACACTAAACACTTAAAAGAACCCTTCAAATAGACTTACCTAGACTTCCTTAGATTAATTGAAAATCCAAAATATGAACTTCGTACTTTAGCCAAAAATGTTGTCAGATTTGAATCCGACTCTCGCAAGACTAGATTGGGATGTGGTGAGATATTAAATCCATTTGTTGAGTAGATTGCGAAAATCAGCCCAATTACATTTAGACAAGATGGCATCATTTTTGTAACTTGCTTATCTCTTGCTTGAAATTTGAAGATCCGAACTGCCAATTTAACTTATTAAAAGGAACGACCTTAAAATGTATGCGATTTATTTTATTCTTTTTCAGTGACTAGAAGTTGTGCGTTTACATTGAAACCCATTAGCGGACTGAAAAGAATTTATTTCGCATAATCATGGTTTCACGACTTGACGTCTTAGTTTAAGTAGGGGCACCTTTTATGTTGTGGGCGAAACTCAAATGTTGATAATGGGGTTTTCATTTAAGTGTAATGAATCATTCGTTGACGCAGGAAAGTTTCTTGTTTTTTCTTGTTGGATAAGGAGATGTTTATATGGATTGGGAGCATCCCCAAAATAAGAACAGATCAATGTCATAAGCATGTTTGCTATATCAGGATGTAAACTTCGTGACAAAAATGACTGATTACCATCAGCTGATGAAATTCAAGTGGACATTTGTTTTCATGCGATAAATTCGGTGTTTTTTTTAATTTAATCGGTGAACTTGAAAATTTGTTTCAATTGTTCACCGTCGATAACATTAAAAAGCTTCTTCACAATCTGTCAAACTGATGATTTTGCTCGCACTTTGCTGTATGCTGACATGCGACGCTATTACACATGGAATGCATCATCGAAATCGCTCCAGCGTTGAAATCAAGGAACACCAGTGAAGGACATCAAAATGTATTTGATTGGGATGATACGTAAAAGGATTCCGTAATATCTTCATCGCCGCATCAAATTTATTGTTTGCGATTATCATATCGACATGTTTCCCCTCGATCCAAAAGATTTGTGGGTTAAGTATAGAGATGAGATGTCAGAGGATGTTTTGCGTCGTGTGCGCCGTCAAACTTTGAATCCTACACTATAAATGACTGCAGAAATTTACAATGAGACATTGATCATAATAGAATTTATGTGTATATTTATGGCAAAGAAAGTATTGTCGTGTTTGGGAATGACAGCACCCAGTGAAATTTATTTCCTTGATGTTCCCGGAAGTACTGAAAAAACGGTCTTAATTTCATAGCTTTTGGCAAGGATCCGATGGCGAAATGATGTTGCGCTAGCGTTGGCTTCATCTGGAATAGCTGCGATTCTGCTAGAAGGCGGGCGAACTGCACATACTGTCTTGACATTACCATTAAACATGCAATTCAACGAAACACCAATTTGCAACATCGCAAGAAATAACGCAATCGCCAAGATCCTTTGCAAATTGATTGTTTGGGATGAATGCACAATGGCCCATAAGAGGTAACTGGATGCACTTGGCAGAACGTTGGAAGATCTTCGTGAAAACTAAAATATTTTTGGTGGGGCCATGATTCTGTTGTCAGGTGATTTTCGTCAGACTCTTCCAGTTATTCCCCGATCAACTGTTGCTGATGAAATAAACGCATGCCTAAAATAATCAAATTTGTGGCTGTATGTAAAGACACTCCAATTAACAACTAACCTGCGAGTATTTTTGCAACCAGATGAAACTGCAAATGTGTTTGCGAAGTAGTTGTTATACATTGGAAATAATAAGGTTGCAGTGGACACTTCAACTGGATTCACCACATTACCGGATTTTTTTCACATCACAAACTCATAAGAGGAGCTCATTCAGCCTGTATCATAACTGTGTGTGTCTGTCAATATCAAATTGAATCCATATAAATAGCCAGTATTTCAGGAGAACTCTTTGTTGGTTGTTGTAAGTAAGCAACATCATGTGTAATTAATCGAAAATAACAATAAAACTTCATTCATACCGAGCATTTTTTATATTAATTATGGATTACTTTTGTTTGTTTTAAGTTTATTTTATACAAAGTCTGCCAAGTCAGCTAGTTGTGAATAAATATTTAAATTTTAATTGTGTATGTGAAAGTCTTTACTGATCCATAACAGTTGTAAGATTCAGAGTATTTAAGGAAATAAGAAATAGTCCACTCGATTGCAATTCACTTTGTAAAAATAAATTCAATATCTTTCCAACAGATGGCCTTATTAATCTATATTTCGCGTTCTAGGATGTATAGAACGCGAGATAGAGATTAATAAGGCCATCGTATATGCCGTTAGAAAGATGAGATTTCGTACTAAACAAATTTTGACTGATTTGTGATTGGTTGATTCAGCTCTGTTTGAGTGTGCGTCAAAGATGTACACCAGCAATAAAAACGAAAACGCAAACCGATAAAGACGAAAACGGAACACATGCGGCCAGAAATGTAAAAAGAGCTTATGTTCCTGATTCTGATGGTCCAATCACGTGTAATTTAGCTGCAAAAAATACAAATTTTTGGCGCAATAGGCTCGTTAGTACCCAGGGCCGAGCTTTCTCACAACCATTCATGTGTGAGCGTGTACTTCTTGCACGATGGTTGGACCTCCTGCTTTTTGCCGACTCCGAACCGAACGGCGAATATGATATAAGCTTTTCTTGACAACTGATACTACTCGGATAACTTGTCAGATCATCACGAGAGGAGGGCCAGTGAAAAATCATTTAGGTGTTGCTACGGCTGGGAACGAAACCCAGACCTTCTGCGCGGCAGTTCGTCGCACTAACCATCGCTCTACTGACCCTGTCCTACTGGAAGCCCAGTTATCGAAAATGTCAATAAAATCGTGGAAATCGTCGAGTCTGACTGTCATATAAGCAATATTTCTATTACCTAGGAGCTAAATATAGCACAAAGAAAAAGTTTTGAACTACTGTTAGCTTGGTCGATGATTTTATCATTCGTCTGGCATTTTTCTTAAGTAACTACCACTCAACTCTATCACTTCCTGTAGTTTGGTTTTAGCTATCAGGTAAGGCACCTTTTTTGAAACCGCATGTTGTCATTTTATTGCATGTTTTGCGATCGACCTTAAGGGAAAACAATACACAAGACAGCTCGAAAATGATTAAGACAGCGTGCCTCTAGAACTGTGTTAGTCTCACACAGAGTAAATTTCCATGTAGCTCATAACGTTATTTGTTCAATATTCGCATTCAAAGTCTATCAACTCAAACAAGGTTGTCGCCAAAAACGACGAAGAATATCTTCCTCTGCTTTTGATAGAACAGCGAGAATTTTCCATTGCCATTCTGCATAGAGGGACGTGTTTTGGCGGTATACCAAGACTAGACTTTTTTTTCTGTTTCTATAAGTTCTGTCGTACGCGGCTTTGAAGTCGATCAATTGGTGTTGGATATCGATTTGGACTTCTTGTGTTATTTTCAAGTTTTTTCAAAGTTGATGCTGGGGTTCCATTCTAGAGGCATTGGTGTATACAAGCTACAAAAACATACCCAACGGCTTCATATAGCTCGGCAGGAAGGCCGACATTTACTTGTCGAGCTTGAGTTTAGATATTGTTATCCTCACATCATTTAGGTCAGGTGCTGCTGCGGAAATTGTTCGTCAGAATCCCTTTTTTTCAAACCATTAGACTCAGCTCCGTTTAATGACGGTTAAGATTTATTGAAAGTGCATTTGTTAGTCAGCTTTGAGTCACGACTTTTTTCGAAGTTTTCTTTGTTAATTTTCTTTCGTGAGTCTGGCGCTTTTATACTGCGACTTTTTGTCTTGACTCAAATTTGGCATTCCTCTTTTATTCTGCTTGACACACTGCGACTTTTTTCTCAGAGTCTATGTGCAAAAGCAGACGTAGCGAAGCCGACTCTCCAAGCAACGATATTATATGAATCAGCATAACGATAAAAAGAATGAAGAGAAAAGAAAACGTCAGAAAGGGTCACTGAAAAGTTTACCCAACTCTCAACTTTTCGAACTTTCTTTCTCTTTTGCACTCCTGTGCGTCGTAACTGAACAGTCAACGTGTAAAAGCAGATTTATAGACTGCTATAGCTATTCCGCAACGCATGTCTAGAGAAATGCAATTGAGTGCAAAAGAGAGAGATAAGGACACAAATAATACCGGGCAGGCCAATGTATGCTGGAAAAATATCCCTTGCATATTTTTGACATTTCCTTTTCTACTTCTTCTTTTTATCGAGCAAATGAATGAACCAACGAAAATATACAGAGTGAAAAGTAACGGTGGGTAAATGACTGGGTCGTAGGCAACTTTCTGTCTTACTGCAAAGTAAGAGTATGAGGATTTGAGGATTTTTATGGTTTGGCCAGATAAAATATTTTTTGTTTTGAGGTATAGAACTTTGAAATAAAATAAAACAAAGATGATTTTTTTTAAATTGAAGATTATCTTTCGAATAAAGTAAATTTTATACTTTATTCGAAAGATAATCTTCTGGCATTATAATTTAAATATGATTTCTAAAATATATGACTGCCACGGATTGCTCTGACGTAGTCTAATCTGGTGGTCCAATGTTCGTAGACTTTTCCCAACTTTTGTGTTTTTGTGAAATTTGTGTTGTCCTTCAAGTGGTCAATCGTTTCGACATCACATTTTCGGCATTTTTTCGTAGTATTTTTATGGCACAGGCAACAACGTATCTGAGTTTCACTAGATGAACATCATCTGGCACCCTCCTTCTCCTTGAGATTGGGTTCAGTAGACAGCCTGTAGAGCGAGCCAGTGCGTACATTCCCAGATACGTTGTGCTACATACTTGATAAAATCTAGGTAATAACATAGACTAACGACTTTACATAAGCCCACAAGAAATAATCAAGAGGCGTTAAGTCGCATGCTTTTGGCGGCCAACTCACAGGGCCACTTCGAGAGATAAGCTCATTCAACATTTCCATTGTTTCACGAGCTGTGTGGCATGTGGCACCGTTTTGATGAAACCACATGTCAACCAAGTTCAACTCAGCCAACTGGGGCAAACAAAAAGTGGCGTATCATGGCTCGATATCGTTCGTCGTTTACGGTAACGTTTCTTCCACGGTCGTCTTTGAAGAAAAATGGGCCGATGATGTCACCAGCCCATAAACCATACCAAACTGTCGTTTTTTCGGAATGCATCGATAATAATTCTTGTATGGCATGTGACTGTTCATCACTCCAGATACGACAGTTTTGCTTATTTCCGTATCCGTTGAGCCAGAAATGAGCCTTATTTTGCATGCACTTTTTAATAAATTTCAATAATTTGCAGTCGTTGCTCGTTTGTAAGTCTTTCCATGGTTAAATGGCAGAGTATACTGAAAACTTTTCACTTGGACAGATGACGTTTGGACGCCATAACTAACCAGTGCTGCCAACCTGAAAAACTTAACTCTTAGAAATCACCCGTTATAATGTCATCTTCTGTCTATAGTATGTCTACAATTTAAAGCCTATGGGGCTCAGCGCCCCAATAATGGTGAGCTATAAACAATAGCTCCTAAAATCTATATATTAACAGAAACTATCAGTTTATGGCAAAACATTAATTGATTTATTTGAAACAGATCAATTAACAAATCAAACTGCTTAACATCGTCTTTCTAGTAATAAAACAATAAAAAATAACTTACTCTTCACTGCGCGACATCGTGAACACCACACTTGCAAGTTTTCTTGTGTCAAATGTCACCAAAAATGGAGCCAAAACTTTGAAGTTTTTGTTTTTTAGTGTTGTCAACTTGTAAACAAGGGGATAAGTAACATAAAAAGTGAATTTGTTGCTTTTGTATGATAACAAATAATTTGCCGTTTTAAAAATGGGGCATTTAGCACATGTGTTTTAAATAAATTTCTACTGCAAAAAAATTATCCACTGCGCTAATTTACATAATCTAGCTTATTTACATAAGTCCTAAAGTTTCAGCGCTGATTGTATTGGCTGTATGTATTGTCCTCACTTCGTAGGCTTGCGTTAAAATATCCCAGTCACTCATTCCATGAGCTCGTAGAAACAAATCCTTTGCAATTTTATGTTTTTCTCCAGCGCAAATTAGGCTTACATTGGCTAACTTGGTCTTGATGCGATAGTTATAACATGTTCGCGTATGTTTTCGAAAAAGTCTAAGTTTGTCACTTTAAAGAAATCCGCATCCGAATAGTCGCTGTTTCTGCTCACTACAACATGGGCGGTAGTAGAATCATAGATTTAAACCTTCATACCATCGTGTTTTCAGGTTTGTAATAATGCCTGCTTTGAAAAAAATAAGGTCTTACTAGTTGCACGGCTGCACCTTTTCTATTAAGCGTTCTAACACACCAAGCGGAGATACGAACACTCTTGTAATTTTTTCGTATTTATGTTCTTTTCTCCGGACGCCATTTTGTATTTTTTGTTCATAAAAAAGTAGAAGGTACCGACACAATAGTATCAGAATTTAACGAAGTTAATAGGCAACCTACACCGATTTAAATATTTCAAATAACATATAACCCTTACAACTTGGAGCTCTATATCAATCTTTAGTCTATTTCGTTGCGAATCGTGAGATGATGTATAAAATCGGCTGGCCAGAATATCACGAATTAAAAGAAAACAAATTACATATCATAAAAAATAACAATTTATTAAAAATTAAAAAAATAACTAAACTAGTGCGCTTTCGAAAGTGGAAAAGACTTTTCAAACTCCATCTATCTATCCCTACATGAGTAAAATGTCTGCTCACTTCTCACAATTAAGGTAATTATTACAATTCTATGTAATTATTTGTTTACTATATAATCTATTAATACAGTCATTTAAAAATATATTTATCACTCTAAGCAATTAAACTTTTCATTTGTTGGTTTTGTTTTTAACAAAACTTTCCTACAGCTTGCAACTTGACAAGATAAATAATTTACATGGCAGCTTTTACTTATAATTAAAATTTAAATTAATATCTAATCCGTAGATACATTTGGTATTGTTAAGTTATTTATTTTTATTTTTATTTTCGTTTGCGCTTTGTTGGCCCTGAGTTACTCAAGGATGTACGTATGCACAGGATGATAAAACAGTACGTGGTACTTTCTGATGTTTTTTTTAACCCTCGTCTTCGGTGTCATCGGCAGCTTGTTGTCGCTCCTGGACAAGTTTGTCCATTTCCTCTTTCGTTTTCCTTCTAAAGAAACCAGCCTGGAAATTTTTTTAAGAAAATTTATTTTAATTATAAGTTTTTCATTTTGTTTTCTAATTTGAGACATACCTTGTGCATGCCGTAAGCAATTGCAGCAAGGATTAGAATTCCACCCAATATTGCAAGGATAATCACCCAAATGGGGGTACTGTACAGCTGATGTTTCGATATCACGTTGTATTCAAGTTTTCTTGTGATCTTTGTTGTTTTTCTAAAATAATAAATGAGCGATTAGTTTGGATGTTAGTAAACGGTGGGAGAGCTTTGACGTACCCATCTGTATCGCCCACTTTGACAATATCTAATTTTGTGACAATGACAAAAAATTCCCATGGTTCGATGAGAATCTCATTGACTTCCTTTAGATCGACGTGGTATTTAAGGGTGACGGTTACTGGTGTATCGGGCTGGAAGTTGTACACTCTGAGGACAGCTCTTGCGCATATAGTAGTATCTGGATCAATGCAACTGAACACAATAGTTCGATTGATGGGCAACGTTCCCATTAGTTCTTCGCTGAGGAGATCATGCGGTTTCTTTTGTGCCGCCTTGAGGTAATCATTCTTTGATGCGACCTGGTCTACATCGCGACGGGTTCTTCGCACGCCCGTGGAGTAGACTTCTGTAAATAGAAGAAATTCAGTTTTTTTAGTAAAATGTCATTTAAAGCACACATACGTAGATAATAAGACCACAATTATTTCGAAAAAGTCTAAAATATGATTAATTCTTCAACCTTACTATGTGGTTTCAACATATTTTTGTTTAGTTAACATTCGATCCAGTTCATATAGCAAAGGCAATAGTTGTAGCATATGAAGCAAAAATGTATAACTGGCGCCCAACGTAAGGCCACATAGGTCACACGTCAAACAATATGTCAAATGTTGTGTCAAATTGGACAGCAACTAGAATATCTCTAAACTACATTGTCTACTTACTATCTGAATTGGTTTCACCTTCAATCGAATTGAATTTGCTTGAATGTGATGTTGAAGTGGACCATGCTGATGACGATGATGATGATGATCCAAATCCTGATTGATAAACGGTCTCTTTACCATTTTCTACAATTACTGTTCGTGTCGAAGATATTGATGTTTCGGTTGGATTCACAAGGAGTAAGGTATTATTTTGATAAAGATCAACGGGAAGCAGCTGACGATCGTAAACGGCTTGTACTGTGATGTTGTTGATATTGATAATTGGGATTGTCACACTCGATTCGTAGAATTTGTAGGCAATTGGTATTTCGAATACGATTTCTAGTTCTTGAATGCGGCTGGGACCATTGCTTTTGATCTGGAATTGAGAATAAACATTTGCCATGACATGTCAGTTCTTTTTTATGCGAGAGAAACTTACCTCATAATTGTTAATGATTTCAGCAGTGTTGAAAACTTTCTCTAAATTGATGTGTGATGTGTGTGGTTTGCTGAAATTACAAAAACAAAAAATACGTTTTTTTTAAACGTCAAAAACTTGTTGTGGAAAACTAAATTTTCGGTTCGGAGTGTATTGTATTTGAATTTATAAAAAATAAGCTAGAAATTCAAGATTAGGAAAATGGTTACAAAGACCGAATTTAAAGCTAAGAAGGGCTACAGTTGATATAGATGATCGCAAATGACAAGGTTGAAGTTTGTCTCATAGGAGCCATTAGTAGTTCGGTCGGTGGATTGAAGAGAGGAGAACTCAAACATAAATAGGGTTTGTATTGGAGATCATAAAGTTGTAGAGAAATGCACTATCACCAGAAGCTAGTAGAAGTCGGTGAACTAGAAGACATCTTCAATGTCCACCCGTTTCTCAATGGTTTTAAAATAAATTGAAAATAATTGAATTCTTTTGAGGAACGTTGCCTTTCATTTGGTTCATGTTTCATAAGATTGGGTTTTTAAATCATGTCGTGATCGGTATCACAAACAATTTTTTGATTAGTATAAAACATTGTTGAGACGGTCCTAATAGACTGGCAAACTAATCGGGCCGTTTCAATGCAGATTCGTACGATAATTAAGTACTCTTAAACCTAGTGATCGGTTTGATTTATATAACTAATTTTTAATTACCAATATAGAACTTTGATTGTTGAGGGACTAAGGCGAAGAATGTTGAGTTCTTGACAAATGTGACTCGACTCTTAGGGTATAAAACTGTTTCGGGAATATAAGTACTTTCAAGCTGGAATAAGAAGACAAAATATTGAATAATCCTTTCAATATAAGTAAGAATGAAGAAAAGTGGACCTAGGTATCTACCTTGTGCAACACTAAAGGTGGCTGCAAAGGCAGGGGAGGAGAAGAACTAAAATCTTTTGAAAAAGGGTTCTCTTGGTAAGAAGGAATCTATTTTACTGGACATAGTTGTGCTGAAAACCAAAACCCGCCATGAATTGTAATTATCGAGTGGCCCAATGATGATTTGAAAACAATACAAGAGCAATAAATTTATGGGTATGTTTTCATGCTTTTTGTACGAAAATTAGTTATGAAGTATGGATTTATAGAAGCTGACATCGACACCCGATTCTTGAAACATACTCCTTTTCACGTAATTTTTTTTTAAATCCACCAGTTATGAAGTGCTCAGTAGCGAGATGATTAGTGCGATGAACTGTCGCGCAGAAGTCGAAGCAACACCTAAAATTATTTTTCACTGGCCCTCCTCTCGGAATGATTTGACAAATCATCCGTGTAGCTCGGAGTCGGTATAAAACAGGAGGTCCCGCCATTGTGCAAGAAGTACAAACGCACACATAAATGGTTGTGAGAAAGCTCGGGCCTGTTGTGCCAAAAATTTGTTTTTTTAGTTACGATGTTAAACTTCAATTTCATTCCCCAAAATATGTACATCCCTTTGGTAGCCCTTTTATATCGTCACTTGTAACATTTAAATAAATAAAAGTTCTAAAAATGAGAATCATTACCCAATAGCTTCGATTTCAGTGAATTCCTGTAGGGTTATAATATCCTTAGCAATATTATTGGACGGATTCAATTCCTGGCCCGTACTTGAAACGGATGCAGTCAATACCATGGATGTGCCCTCAATTCGGCTAACATCGTAAACGATGGTAATTTTTTCAGTGCTACCAACAACCATTGGTTGTCCTCGATTTAAGTCACATATAAGGACGTGTTCATGTTGATTACATGAGGATGGAATCTTGGCAAATGGCATTTTATTCGATGATGTGATGTTGATTTGAGGTAGATAGGCGGTTTCACCAGAGTTTGACACGTCGTATGTGACAGCAATGGTCCTGCTACTTCCAAGGATATATGTGGGGCTATAAATAAATTAGATCAATGTAATTAGTTAATTTTTTTTAATTAGTTCATTCGAAGAGTGTACTCACTTAAGGGCTGAACTCTTAACTGCTAAGTCGGCTATGCAAATGTCACTCTTACAGCCAGTGCTGAAAATAATCTTCTCTACGTAGACTTTAGGCTCAGCTGGATCTACGGCTGCACATTGATCGCAAAATACTGAAATAAATAAATTTGATTTGTCAATTCGGATGGTCATATGTGTTCCTTGAATAACAGGAATATTAAGCTTTAGGAACGATTTGTCTTATGCGAATGCGAAAAACTGTCGTTCAATTAACTCGAATAGAGAAGAACTGGAAGACACACCTAGCTCTCATTAGTAAGGGAAAAGGAGACCCAGACTCTCAATCACCCTATAGACTGCTGCTGTGCATGCTCGATGTGGCCGGAAAACATCTGGAGAAGATGATTAAGTCAAGAGAGCACGCAGCAATTAAGGAAGCAGGTGGTCCGACCGAAAAAGAACATGCTTTCAGGATCAGTAAATGTACGAAAGGAGCCAATGATGATCGAGGTGGTGGTTGAAGTAGCAAAAACAAGCTCGGTAGGAAAATAATAACCCTAGAAGAAATATCACCATGGCCACCCTAGACGTTAAAAATGCTTTAAACTAACTAGCTCGACTGGTTTGTGAACTCGCTGGAATAATCCTTCAGGATCCCGCAATTAGCTCAGCAAAATCGAGCGAAGAAGTAGAAAATAAGTCGTATCTGGAAGAAAATTCTAGGCAGGAAGGAAGGAAATAGGAAGAAAATTCTAGGCATTGAGATACCAAAATACACACCGCTGGTGGGAAATATGGCCTCAAGTAAAAGAATAACAGACAACTGATGCCTTTTATGTAACAAGACGAGTAGCTCTCCCAAATGCAATTGCTATGTTCTCTTCTCAGGACTCGGAGAAGCTAAGAAGTATCCTTAGGACTACAATAGAGAAGTCGTTGAGTCTGAGTGTTTCATTAGATATTGACAACTTGGAATGAAAAAATGGGGGCCTATTTACCAGGCGCCATTTTTTGTACTTTTAGGTGTAAAATCCATGTGCATCCTATTAGCCGCTCAAATAATAGTTTCCCCTTATGGGGAAATAAAAATTCAAAACGATATTTTAGGTCATATAATCCAGGAGCATTTGGGATCTGCCGCACTTCCTGCCGCACTAACGTAGCTAAAACTCACCTTCAGAATTTGGAACTCCATTGATCAGATCGTAGTGCATTTCCAGTTCGATGGGTTTGAATATATCAGCCGTACTAAACTTGACCGTTGCGTCTAATAGGCGACACTGCCTCTGTGCTATGGCCGTCACATTAAATACCAATTCACCAGAGTTCGTCTGCTTCAAAGTGACACGCTTTACTTGCGGATCAACGCTGACCCTTATGGCGATATCTTGGTTTTGGATTTTTGTTGATGTCGTAGAAATCTGGTAGCAAATATTGATTTGGAACTGATTTTGATCGGGTTTGATTTCACGACTCAGCGAGTTAATAGTGGCGATAATTTTCACTACGGGATAGGCACGGTATACGTAAACGGATTCGGCATTTGGCGCACCAATGGCAAAGTCATTAAAGCCGTTGTTATCAATGTCAGAACCTCTTGATAAGCCATGTCCAAACATGTGTGGTCCCCATGTGGTTGTTCCTGGAGCTGCTGCCAGTTTTTGACTATGAATCTCACGCAAACCATTTGCACCGCCTAGGTAGATGAAGACGGCTCCATTGTCGGCAAAGGGAGCTCCAACGGCAATATCTGTAAACAAAATTAGTCGATTAAACCCCCTGATAGCTGCGATGATATGTATTCCTTACCATTGTAACCATCTTGATTGATGTCTCCGAGTTTGGAAATTGTCGAGCCGAAGCGTCCCTTACCATTGATTGGAGATATGATCTTCTTTTGCAACTCAAACACAAACTACACGTCAAAATAACAGGTTTGAATAAAAGTTGCATATTAAAATTTTTTTAAGTAAACCTACCCTTCCTTTATTGATATAGACATAGAATGCTCCTTGTTCCACATTACCTGCCGAACTGTATTGCGGTGCTGTGATGATTAAATCTGTCAAACCATCGCCGTTTAAATCTTCAGCTAAAACCGCGTAACCATAATATTCGCCGAATTGAGTGCCATGGAATGTATAGTACTTCTTGATGGTGTAGAGTTCGCCTGATCCATCCTTGGCAATATCAAAAATGTACGCCTCTCCAGATTGATCGTTAGCTTGAGGTGCTGTACCAACATAATATATCTTGTCCGGTAGGCTGCTGTCAAAATATCCCGAACTAACCGCATAGCCAAAGTAAGAATCGTCTTCTTGATTCCAAAATGATGGATTTGGCACTTCGGACATGTAATGAACCGGCGTCTGTCGTGCAATACGACCTCCATCCAAGTCTCGCCGACTGAGACCAATGTCGTCGAGGTTTTTCCTCACATGATATCGTATTACGGTACCTATATATCCAGACAACAGAAGTTAAAAATTGAAAAGCGGTGGCCATTTTGGTTCCTTACCTTTCCACGTGTGAACACCAGGAGCTCCGATGAGAATCTCTTCGTTGTTGTCCGTTATATGAACGCTTATTCCCTGTTCACCGTACATGTGATAGAAGTATCTTTTGTCTTTGTAGACGTGTTGCTGATCAACTGTAAAAAAGAGTTGGAATTTGAAATTATTTCTTAAAGGCTTGTCTTGTCAACTTACAGTGCCGGCGCAGGGGTGCAATTTGTTTGACACTTTGTGGGCGTTCACTCAATGTATCCGGTGTCCAATAACAGATACCGTGAATGAGGTAGTCGATTTGAATGTCGGCTATCATTCGGGGTGCACATACCACTAGTTTGTCCGTGTCCTTGGGTCCACCATCAATAGAAGCACCCAACCACTGGAAGTCCTTTTTCTTGGAGTCGTACGAGTCCTCGCTGGTCTCATCATATATGTTGCCAGTATCATCGAATATATATGGTGCGCATTGCCCGTTAAGTGGACACTTGTAGATGGCACCAGTTTCGTTAATTTTTCGCTGTGACTCTAGTGTGGACTGAGCTCGTGGAGCACCAATTATAACGCTGAAAATTCGAGAAAAAAAACTTGTTAAAATAGGACTGGTGTGTGTTGTAAGTGCTTCATAAGCTGGGAGAGAAGTCACAGTTTTTATAGATGGACATGTGTCATGACCAAAAAGTGAAGCAAAACAAATGTTCGTCAATAAATTTTTTTAGCGTCTGTCGTTTTAGCAGACAGCTTGATAAAACTGTCAAGTGTTTAGATAGATCTACAATGTTGTCAAAATTTGGTATTTCGTCATTGGCTTCGCAATTCATTTTGATTTTGTAGACAGGCCACGCCCAAATACGGCAATTTCACAATTTTGCGATTAAATTGAATTTACGTTTCAAAAACATGTCTACTGAAGACAATCGGTTAATAAATTATTCAATATTTACATGCCGACATAGAAGATGGCGCACCTTATACGTTTGGATTATCAAGGACAATGACAAATATTGGAGGAGAGTATGCAGTGCTTTTCTTATGGTATCAGATGATGCTATATATGTCATGGTTAGCGACCTACACAGGATATACGACGCCAAAATCCAGTCAAATGTGTTAAGCTGGAAGTAAAACAGCGAAGCTGTAGACTATGGCAGGGGAGACGGAACCAGTCTTCAGAGGGAAGGTGGACCCATAGATTTATATCGGATATTGAAAAACGGAAGCATGGAGAAGTAGATTTCCACTTTAGCCAGTTCCTTACTGGGCACGGCTGCTTTTGTGGATATTCACACATATATTCATTCACATTCTGTAGCCAAGAGACCTAAAGCCAAAAATCTTAGAAACTCTAGCTGAATATAGGACAAAGTGAAAAAGTTGTAGCGACAATCCGGATGGAATTAACATGACTGAAAAGACTCCGAAAGAGCAGTTGACGAGTCAAAACAATGTCGTCCAGAAGTTCCAAGCTTTTGTTGGTAGCAGTTTCCGAGACTGCATCGCCTCCATCTTTGTTCAACCGCAGAGACTTGGGGTAAGCTGTTTCTTCAGCATGGCAATTCACTAAAGAGTCTTTAAGCCGATGTTGTGACCATTTAACAAGCTGCCGTTTCTTGCGGCTATTCTAGCAGATGGTCACAGCTGAACTTCAGCAATACTTCCCAACTCATTTTGCCCTTACTTGACTTAAGTAGCTCAAATGCGCTTGATCATCATTTTCAACGCAAAACTTTGTTTTTCCGATGAGGCCTTTTTTTTTTTTGTTCAATGGATATGTTAACAAGCAAAATTGCCGAATTCGGAGTGGAAAAAACGCAGAAGCCTTTATTGAGACGCCCTTGCAACCATTCGTTTTAATGGTAAAACCTAGTAATATCATCATGGTTTCTGACTTCTTCGTACTTGAACTGAATGACATTGACGTTACAGAGCATTGGTTTCAACAAGACTGCCAAACATGCTACACGGCGCGATATACCATCAATATAGTAAGGCAAGAATTTTCTAAGCGCATAATTTTGTGTAATAGACCCATGAACTGGCCTCCACGATCCTATGATCTTACACCATTCATTTACTCTCTTTAGGGATATGTGAAGCCACATGTCTGAACCGATAAGCCAGGGGTCGATTTACCAGATCAGTTATCGAGCCATACGTGACTGAAACATGTTGATTTGGTATGATCGCATACGAGATTCGAGTATCGAGTAACGAGTTTTGGTATTCTGTCATCAATGGTCGAGTATATTTTTGTACGATAGGGTTTGTTGTGTATCCACTCGATACCGCAAACCTTACCGTATGAAAATATACTCGATCACTTATGACAGATACCAAAATCCGTAATTCGATTCTCGTATCTTGTGAGATAAAATGTAATATAATTTAATTTCATTTGTAATATACAAGAATGCACTCTTATTCACTCTGAACCTTTTAATACAACTGTAATCGAAAGCTTAAGCTACAAAATATGTTTCAAGAAAATTAAAATTTCATTATGCGTACGCTGAGTTCTGTAAAGTTAATGGAATGCTTTTATCTCTTAAAGGTATTCATTCAATGGACTTACAATTTCGATCTTCTGGCTCGGAAGATGAAAACTACACCCAATAACACCAATTTATTTTCAAATCATTCACAGAAGAACAAAAAAGTTGACATTTGTCAGACATACAATATAATTGTAGCAGAATTCGCTAGTACAATTGGTACAATTTTAAATGTGCATTCGATACGTGACCATACGTATGTGATCATCCAAATGAAGTTAATCGATCAAGAGATAACGTATGCATTTCACTCACTCGATAATTGATGAGGTAATTCGATCCCTGCTGCGTTGGTCGATGTGGAAGTCAACTTCCGCTGAGTTATTGCTGATATACGTCACCTGTTTGTTCGATAGATTAGACTTCAAGCTTGCGCTTCATTCGAGCTAGCCACATATACCCGTGACCATATTTAAACACTAATTGTATAAAATGACCTAATTAATAAAGATAATATCAAAGGGAGGATAGCAAATATAAACTCGAGCTTAATAAGGCTGCCGGAAATGATGGCCTCCCGGCTGAGCATTACAAGGCCGTCGGAGATAGGAGATAAGCCAAATCTGGTCGGATGAATCTATGCCTGAAGAATGGAACCTTAGCATCGTTTGCCCGATCCACAAAAAAAGGAACTGAACTGAGCCAACTTCAGAGGCGTCTCCTCAACATCGCCTACGGAATTCTATCCGTTTCCCGCAACCTGATCGGCCCTTATCAGTGTGGTTTTAGGCCAGGAAAGTCCACAACCGATCAAATTTTCACACTTCGGCAGATCCTTTAAAAATCCCAAGAAGTCCAAATCGATAGCCACCACCTATTCATCGATTTCAAAGCCGTCGATATAGAGCCGAACTATACAGAGCAACATCTAGTTTTAGTATACCGCCCAAACTCGTCCGTTTGTGTAGGATGGCGATGGAGTATTCTCGCTACTCCATCAGGGTCAGAAACGACCTCACCGACACATTCGATACCAAAACCGATTAAGGCAAGGCGATGCGCTGTCATGTGACTTTTTCAACTTGATTCTTGGGAGGATTTTGCAAAACTCCTGAGCCAACACCAGAGGCACAATTTTCCAAAAATCGGTGCAACTACTACCATACTCCAACGATATCGACATCATTGGAGGACTCAGCGCGATCTCATAGCCATGTTTGCTGGTGTAGAGAAGGAAGCGGAAAAAATTGGTTTAGCAGTAAATGAGGGTAAGACTAAGTTCATGCTGTCAACACGAAAGGATACACAACATCGACGAATTTGACATAACGTCAGCATTGACAGAGATAACTTTTAGGTAGTGCGTGACTTTGTCAACCTTATCTTCACTATTAACTCTGACAGCAACATCTCGTCAGAAATTAAACGAAGAATTATTCTTGCCAACCGTTGTTTCTTCTTGCTAAGAAGGCAATCTAGTAGTAAAGCCCTCACTCAAACTACTTAGGAGATCCTATGTAAGACATTGATCGT
This sequence comes from Rhingia rostrata, assembly GCA_949824845.1. Classification (NCBI taxonomy): domain Eukaryota; kingdom Metazoa; phylum Arthropoda; class Insecta; order Diptera; family Syrphidae; genus Rhingia; species Rhingia rostrata. Next base: position 53,135,728 of record OX463758.1, read on the forward strand.
CTTAGTCCTGCTCTACGCCGCTGAAGCATGGACCTTATGAAAAGCGGATAAAGAAATCCTTAGTCGATTCGAGAGGAACATTTTTAAAAAAATCTTCGGCCATGGTTGCGTTCACGGGCTATGTAAACGAAGATTGAACCAAGAGCTAACAGGAAACCAATACTCCAATATATTATGTTGGTTGAGGCTCAGGTCCATTCCGGACTGTAGCGCGTCTTCAAAAGCACCCTTTATACGCCCTTCAGCAAGTTACAGATGACAGAAGCTGCAAACGGTGGATATAATTTCCTAAAAAAACGTCAAAAGATTGAAAACCACTGAAATACACTTCACTTATTATAACCCTGCTATCGAAATATGCTACTGACGAACACTTTTATTGCACAAAAAAAAAAACAGCTCAATCAAACAATTCATAGACAGAAGGTGAATGAAGGACATTTATTTCATAATCAAATATCCTGCTCGCAACAGCATTGGTATGGTTAGACGTCTAGTCGTCATAAATGTCCATTCTTGCTTTTGTTGAATGGGTCTAGCCGGTGTTTGCTTCTTTGTGTGCAAACAGTAACAACAATGTCAAAAAGTAAATATGTCAAACAATCAGAATTATTGCGAGCAGCGGTGTGTGTGTATGCCAAAAAGGGTTGTTTTGGGATTTTTTTAGTAGCCGGTGAGGCGCGACATGACGACAAATTTGATGACTCAAATAAATTTTGCTCGAGAAGTCTGGCATATGGTCTATGGTTATATTTTGTTACCTTGGTATTTACCATGAATCATTGTTTTTGTTTATTTTTAAATGCAATGAAATCAGATACGTAAATACTGCGGAAATAAGAAAGCGCTTAATTAAGGACATTCGTGGAACTGATTTGATCATTTGTGGGTTATGCGTTATATAAAGCCTCTAAGTGATTGTTTTTCGTATTGCTTTAGAAGCAGCTAGAGGTTTTTACGTTCGTCTTCACGTAATGTGAATCATTAAAATTCAAGGCTCAGTCTGTGGTCAGACCTAATTTTAAACATGAGTGCCGCTCCTATTCATTTTAACAAACAAAAATCGGAAAATGAAATCAAAATGAGTAGCGAGGTAGGTATTCATGTTTTTATTTTGTTAGGTGAGTACTGACGTTTCAATTACCATCAACAAATTTCTTCTCTATTTGGCGTACATACGCTAACCTATCATATATTTCGTTTATTTTCTTAATTTACCTACACAAAACTATGATAAATTCATAAAAATGTGAGACTTCAATCGAAAGGAAAGCAGTCGTAATTTATAATTTTAAATATTGACAGATGTCATATGTCAGTTGTCAAGTTGTCGATATAACGCATATAATTTTCACCATTACACATAACATAAAAATAGATTGTTTCAAAGAAACATCTGTCAAAATTTAAAGAAAAAATTTAGGCCGACTGTCAAAAAAAAAAGCAACAGCCAAATTATTTTTAGACAGAACAATAGATTTATGTAAAACTAAGTATATTCGGTGTTAAAATAATTGAAAAAAAATTCCTTGTATTTTTCACATAGAAAGCCATGGGAACAAAAATTAATATTAAGCGTATGTTTTTGAGTCACTAATTTACAAATTCACTTCTTTTCAACACTTCCGCGCAGAAAGGAAAAAATGTGGTTCTAGTTAACATCAAATATTAGCCGAATTTTCGTTATACAAGGAATATGTTAGTAGAATTCGGCTATTTTTACGAAATTTAGTACACATTAAAACATTCGAATATATATTCATCCTACTATTAGGTCTGTTCCCGTACACATCATTTTTACAGCTTTTTTACTTAAAACCGTTCCCGTAACCATTTTTCGAATGCAAATAAATTTCTGTTCTCAAAATCAGTAAGAAGGTAATGACCCAAGATAGTTGTACACATTTTTTATTTATTTTTTATGAACCTTAAGGTATCGGTTTGTTTTTTTTGTTTGCTTTGAACAATCATCATACAAGAACGAGACAGAAACTAATCGACATAACTATTCATTGAAAAAAGTGGAATGGAATTCATCATGAATTCTTGGTAGACACAGTTCCATTGATAATGCTATGCAATTAAGGACTGGAATACTTAAAAGCGCTATGCAAATGTGTTTACACCTTAACCTGATGAAAAAAAGCCAAGTATCCGTGTAGGGGTCAAAGACTCTTAAAAGAAAACAGGAAGGACCTTTAAAGCTAGAGATCCAGTCAATGTAATCTGCAAGGCATTCAAATATCGGGTTTTTCAAAATTGACGCTACAAAAGTTGAGCCGCTCTTTTAACATTTCTCTTCAGCGAGGTTTGCCATTTCATAATGGAAAGATATACGATCCAACAACGAGTCGAAATCATTAAAATTTACAACCGAAATTCGGAGTCAGTGGCCTCAACATTAAGAGCGCTACGTCCAATTTATGGTCGTCATGATCGTCCTAGTAGATCAACAATTGGGCGTCTAGTGGAAAAATTTTAATCCACAGGCACAGTACAAAATGTTCCCGTGAAAGTGCGACAAAGAAGTGCCCATAGTGTCGAGAATATTGCTGCCGCTGAGGCTTCAGATGAAGAAAGCCCAAATGTGACTCTCATACGTCGTTCTCAAGCGTTGGGCATCTCTGTGACGTCGTTGTGGCGAATTTTCCGAAAAGATCTTGGCCTACATCCTTACAAGATTAAATTGACGCAAGAACTGAAGCCGCTTGACCACCAGAAGCGTCGTATTTTCGTGAATTGGGCTGAGCAACACTTGAAAATTATTCGGATTTTCATCGAAAAATCATCTTCAGCGATGAGGCTCATTTCTGGCTGAATGGCTTCGTCAATAAACAAAACATGCGGTGTTGGTCAGGAAGCAATCCACACGGACTCCATGAGTCATCATTGCATTCCGAAAAAAGTACGGTTTGGTGTGGTTTATGCGCCGGCGGCGTCATTGGGCCGTACTTCTTCCGTGATGATCAAGACCGGCACGTTACTGTGATTGGGAATCGCTACCGTTCAATGATAACCGAATATTTTTGGCCTCAATTGGATGATATGGACTTGGAGGACATGTGGTTCCGACAAGACGGCGCCACAAGCCACACAGCGAATGCCACAATCAATTTATAGGAAACCAATTTTGGAGAACGTGTTTTCTCAAGAAATGGTCCAGTCGCTTGGCCGCCTCGGTCGTGCGATTTGACGCCGTTAGACTATTTCCTGTGGGGCTACGTCAAGTCTATGGTCTATGCCAACAAGCCAGCGACGATTGATGAACTTCGTACGAATATCGAACGTGAAATTGCAGCAGTATCGGCCGATTTATGCTTGAAAACCTTCGAAAATTGGGTTCAGCGTCTGGACTTCTGCAAGCGTGCCCGTGGTGGCCATGCAAAAGAAATCAAGTTTCATACATAATGGCATCGAACGTACTTTCACAGGAATAAAGATTTTCATCGATATCCAAAGCCGTTTTTGTTTTATTTAAAAAAACTTTTTTAGCGCTATTATTGAAAAACCCTTTACCTATTGGTTTCTCTAAAAATTACAAGAGCGACTATTAATAACTTGGACAATCTTTTCAAAACAAATTTTTGGCACAACAGGCTCGTAAGTACCCAGGGCCTAGCTTTCTCACAACCATTCATGTGTACGTACGTGTGTACTTCTTTCACGATGGCGGGACCTCCTGTTTTAAGCCGACTCCGAACGGCGAAGTTGAGATAAGCTACTTTTGACAATTGATACTCCTCGGATGATTTGTGAGATCATCACGAGAGGAGAGCCAGTGAAAAATCATTTTAGGTGTTGCTACGGCTGGGAATCGAACACAGACCTTCTGCGCGGCAGTTCATCACACTAACCATCGTGCCACTGAGCCCATCATCTTTTCAGCTAAGATCAGGCTATTCTGATCTTTAGCATTTTTATTAATAGGATAGACTGGAATTATAAATTTGTTACTTTTAGGCTCTGTTCCATTACATGGTATCAATATGTGAAACCATATCGATGAGAATCTTTAATACAGTAAGGTATACTAAAGTTGTACAGTTTTTGTAAAAGGATCCGTTTTATAGGCGACACTTCTAAGCGCAGGGTCTCTGGTTCAAATCTCAAAGTCTGAATAAACATTAAAGAGTAATGAGAAGCTTCTCTGCGACAAAAATAATAACTTCGCACACACAAAGTAAGGGGGGAGCTAGGTCTTGTGCCCCGTGTGGGCCGTTAGTGCCAGATATTATATACTATAGGCCAATAAGTCTTTTGCCTAATATCGGGAAGATCTGGGCAGTGCAAGCAAATACGAAAGTGATTTCGGAAGTTTACTGGAATCTTAACGCCAAAAGATATACAGTTTCCTGCCTGGTAGATATCGAAAAAGTCTTTGACATTCATTTAACAAATATGATAGCATCCATGATAAACAGAAAGAAATTTGTCATAACAGATAGAGAATACTAGACAGCTGAAGTTTTTAAGGTCACTAATGGTCTTCTGCAAGGAATAGTAACTGCTCTACAGCTTTTTAATCTGAAAATAACGAGTTAAATTGGTCTTCAGATCGAGTCAAAGACCGTTGTGAAATATTTAGGTGTTCATTTGGACAAATTTTTGTATTATAATTCAATTAGAGAAGGCAAGAGCGGCATTCATGTCGCTTAAAAGCCTTCTTTATTTCAAATATTTAAGATCCGATGTAAAGATCATTTGCTACCAAGCATTCGTTTGTCCAATTCTGACTTAAGCGAGTCCTGTGTGGTGGAACATTAACCCATCGTATATGGCATGCAGATGTATAGGAGTGCACATTACGATTTAGACACTTCATCTCAAGCAAAAGACTTTTGGATGCTTTCGTTGGGCTTAGAATTGACAATGCCATACTGGACCATGTAAGGAATCACTTTGCCCGTTCGGCAAGTTTAAGCGAAAACGAATTAATCTCTGGATTATTCAATCCGAATCCTGGATACTTCCGAAATGCTTTAAAAATTCCGCCAGAGGCATTCCTGTTTCTGGATGCATATGGATACTAATCAACCTCAACGAACGTCCCATTCATATGCCATGCTGCAAGGAGAGCTACAGATAAAAGGATCCTTTACGAGCCTTTTGAGTCGGGGGCTTGGTGGGAATACTGGTCGAATAATATACTGCACCAGCATACCTAAATGCAGTAAAAGTAACACTAAAAGGTTGAATAGAGAAAAATACTGGTGGCTAGACTGGACTGAAACTGAAACTTAGGCTTAAGTAAAACAAGGCCCTGTCATATGAGTTTTGATCTTACGACAACTGGGAGAAGTAAGCGTTGTGCTTTCTTCTTACTTGTTAGCCGATGCAATAAAAATCACATAAAAGGGCCTAGATAGGTTTAGATAGATTTAGATAAGTTTAGATAGATTTAGATAAGTTTAGATAGATTTAGATAGATTTAGACAGGTTTAGATAGCTTAATTCTTGTAAGTTCTAGTTGTGTACATAACAAAACAAATTGCGACTTTCTCCCAATAGCTTTTGTTCAAATTTTCCTATTAAAAAAAATACACACATATATTAAAAAAAATAATCACAAAATATCAAAATTTACCTATACGAAGTTATAAAAAAATCATCGTTGCTACATAAAAAAAATTTGCATTTACTTTTTTCAACTGTTTATATGTATAGCTTTTAAGATTATTTAGGCTATTAGTTATTAAATAATATGTATTATGTGAATAAATAAACGTAAAAAAAACAAGTGTCAGATATTGAAATTCGATTGACTAAAGTGGAAAGGAATTAACAATTGTGTCAGTTATGGAAACATGGTATTTATTTGTCAATGACATGCTGAAAATAGAACAGAAAATCATGTCTCTCAATTTTGACAGTTTAATATATTGAAATACTTAAAATTTTGTATATATAAGTTTTCTCAAATCGCCCCTTCTCTGCATCCTAAATAAAATGGCTGCTAGCCGTGTTCGTGAAGGTTATGAACAGAAGGTAATCCATTTGGCTTAAGGTAGTACGATAGAACATCTGCATTAATGAACGCAGGTAATGCAGTTATTTGTTAGTATGACGTTTGTGAATTACATTTTATTTACCAACGACATAACAACTTTGCTTAACAAGCCTGAGCTACACGGAAAAGTACAGCCATTTGTGTGTCATGAGAAATTATGCGTTACGAAAGGGTTCTCCCTTTTGTTAAATGAGCCTGAGCTGGGCAAGAACACGTTTCTTCGAGCACATACGTTTCGAATGACAGTACTTAATTGTCAGTTTTGTTTTTTCGATTCTAATTTGTTATTATGCGAATCTTTAGATTATTCAAAAGGTTCTGTGATTTGCAATTTTTACACATAGCAAATAAGCTTTTGTCAGCGCAAGGGTTATGCTTTAAAAATAACCATTGTCTTGCAGAATTTGGCATACTTCAATGTAGAAAAATTGTACCTTGTCACGAATATATACTTTTGTGTTATCAACAGAATGACCAATTGTTAGTAACAAAAATAAACATGAAAAATGTTTTCCCATTAATCACTCGATTTCTTGAAAAAATCCAACTGCACAGTGAATCCTTCTATTCGCTGAATTCGGACATTTCTTCGGTATTTATTTACTTAGAATAGGTATTCGTATTTTCAGCTTTCTTCTACTCAAAATGCAATCTTATCAGCTTTCAATCGAAATCCGCATATTCGTTCACACATAGAACGACAAAAGTCGTTTTTATCGCAGTATGTCCAATACAAAAAAAAAAAACAATATTCGTAGATATGCAGTGACAAATAGAATAAAAATACTAGTCGGGTATTTATCGCCTTGAAGCTGATAGCGAGTAAGCACCGTCGGCGACCAGAATACACATAACCACCTTATGACTTCATCGACTAAATTTGCAAAACTTCTTTAGAAAAAATATTTGCTAAATACAATATTCCACCATTTTGATTATCTTATGAAAGTGAAATTAGTTAGGGAACATCTATTCTTACCCAGCTGGTCGCAAGCTTAGGCTAAATCCAAAATATGACGATTCGACTTTTGGTATTGATGTCGATACTGATGGTTCTTTGATAATTTTATTCGGCAGCGGTGATAAGTTGTAACCGACAACGATATTCGTTACAACACCGAGTATAATTACGGTCAGCGCGGTGACCACATTCCGGTATTTAAACATTTTATTGTGGCGTGTTAAACGCGACGATCAATTGTGCACACCACCCGTGTATTAAGTTATCGATAACTTCTTTTTTGTTCGTTCGAACGTCCCACCTGATGGGGATAGAATAACCAACTAAGGTGTGTATAGAATTACTTTGACTCTAGGGCAGTATGTGACATAAGAACCAACAAACCAAAACCAAAACACTGAACAGTATGTTTACAGAAGAGAATCTAGAATTCTAACTAAAGAGTATAGATAACGTATCTACATAATATCTTGTGTTTTGAGGGAACACACAAATGAAGAGTTTAAACGAGAGTGCTATCGTATTTCGATTTTGATTGCGAAAACAAAATAAAAAAATAACGATCAGGGGTAAAGTATAGGCTTGCGCATGCGTCAAAGTAGTGACTCATTGACAGTTGTAAAATTGGTAGTAAGGTTTCACTCAAATGGTAACAATAACATCCCATTAATCACTTTGACATGACAAAATCCAATAGGTGTGTGCTAAGCCACGATGACAGGAAATGTGTTTGGAATATGGAAATTGATTGGAGCTTGTATAAGTCTTTGTCATACATTAAGTTTTGTTTCACGTTAATAGTCGTGAAACATGGATGGATTTAAATAACAAATGATTAGTATGGGGGATTTGACGACACGTATTAGTCACGGATTTTGAGACGAATGTGTGGATTAAAGCAACTGCGACTCACTGTATGGGGGGGCCCTGATTTGATCATAATTGCTGATTATCTATATATTTCATTACCTAATTAAATAATAAATCGTAGGACTTATCAACCGACACTTGAAATTGATAACTGATATGCTATTTGATCGAGCTGCATGAAGTAAATATTTGTAAAGTCTTCTTATGATATGTCAGGTTATAGTGGTTGCATATTGGACCAGGTAAGTCCGTTGTGATATCACTTGGTTGGGAAGCGTACGAATGGTCGACAAAAAAAATGTCGACTGGACGAATATACATTTCATCGACAGTTAAAATGTCAAGTTTGATCGACAAAAAATAAGTTGACAGTTTAAAATCCAGACCTCCTCGGATACCCCCTAGGCCTGAAAGTTTTCTTTTATTAGAGCAGAAATAAAGTGGGCGAGAGAATTGATCCTTGAGGTTCTCCGGGGTTTATAGAGAATCTGTTTGAGAATCTGTTTGAAAAAGTGAAACGTTTTCAGTATACTCTGCCATTTAATCATGGAAAGACTTACAAACGAGCAACGATTGCAAATTATTGAAATTTATTATCAAAATTCGTGCTAAAACAGCTCCAAGAAAATTCGCTGTTTTATCGAAAAATTATGTTCAGTGATGAGGCTCATTTCTAGCTAAACGGATACGTAAAAAAGCAAAACTCAGCAGGTCTCCACTCCAGTTGAGCGTTCTTCCGGAAGCTTTCTCGATGTCAAATGGTTTACCCATTACATTTGTGAAAGTATGGATAGTAAAGCAACAGGTCTGTAGTTTTAAGGCATGCATTTTTTTTCGTTTAGGAATCGATTTGAGCTATTTTCTAGCAACTGGAGAAAACTGATCATATGACATAGAAAACTATCTGCAAAGAACACATAAAAATATAAAACCTCCCAGATCATTAGGTATTTACAGCTCTAACTGTTCAGGATGCGTCTTATTTTTCAAGGTAAAAATTGATAAATAAAATTTAACTTCACTGTACATGGAACACAACCGTTTGGAGTTATAGAAATGTCGCCATAAGTCTTATAATAATGTTTGACATTTTAACCATAAATGCATAATAACCCCGTTTGTCAAGGTGTATTCAAATTGACTATGCATAATATGTTCATCTTGTGATAACCAAAATGGCAGATAGAAAGTACACCTCTTAAAATGCATAGTTTACGATTTTTTGTCAATACATTTTAATTTTGTTTAAACTTCTTATTTCTATATTTGTACGTGATGACAACACAAATTCAATTTTGACATTTGAGCAACAAATGCATATACAACGTTGCCAAAATTCCATATCACGACCAAAGTCGTGATAGATATATTTGAGCAATAGCTAAATGATCAAAAAAGTTACAGTAAAACTTTGTCGGTATTCGAAACAAGAGTCACTAAAAAGAGAGAGCCATACTGTCAAATACGTTTTATAAAAAGTCGCAATAAAGAATAGGTGCGTTCCGCATTTCGGTTTTACCGAGCTAACTTTGCCGGTGGACTGCTTTCATTGGTCAATCGACCATTTTAGTCACGTGACACTTGAGGGGAAATGACTTACGAAACGAGTTGAAAATTTACACATCGGACTTCAGATATGAGTGAAACATGATGATGTTTTTGATTTTAATTAAATTACCCGTCAATATAGGTTTATTTAAGTTTTTAATTACTTTTCAGATAAAGAATAGTTATACTGAAAAGATAAAAGTAAATACAAATATATATGGATAAATTAAGTTACAAAAAAGGGGTTGGGAACTTAGTAAGATATTGCGTTCCACGTTACCTCACCTAAGTTTTCAGTTATAAACTGAAATGCGAAACACGGTCAATCTTAATCTGAATGTGACGTTTGTCGAAAGTCGAACTGTCGTAGAAAATGTTTAACTCATCGGATACAATTACATATCTAATGGCATTTTCCATAGGTATATCTGGGTTTTGATCTGAAATTTGATCTTTTTTGTTACCAATGATTTAAGATTGATTTTTTTTTGTCTTTGTATTGTTGTTATTTCGTGTCTGTGAAGTTAGTGTCAGTCTAGCTGTCACGTTTCCAGTAACACAGGTTGTTTGTTATTGATTTAATTTATGTTTAACATCTAACTGCTACAGTTGTAAGGATAATATAATTAATGGTTCATAATAGTTTTTCACAACCGAGATAATATTAAATCAAAACAAAAATCACTCTAGTCAAACTGACAGCATCATTCGTATTAGTGTTAGTGCAACGAGGGGTAAATCTGCCGTAAAATCCAGATCTGCGAAATTGATCTAAGGTAAAAAAATTTGTTTGCCCAACCGAACACAACAACTGTCAAAATTTGTATTTTGACAGATCTAGATAAAAAAAATTGATTTTCTTACCAATGGAAAACGCCATAGGATAGCAAGTTCACCTGTACAAACAAATTGTTTACAAGTTTTTGAAATTGTTTTCCGTTTCTTTTTACTGATGTCATACATTACTATATACATACCAGTATCCTTATACCTTGAGAAAATAACATTCAAGAAGATTATAAAATTCAATGTAATCGGGATTTTAAACGTTTAACGAAGATTACTCGTACACATTCTTGATCAATGACAAATCTTTATTTTCCCAATGATGACATTGTGACATATGGATTATCATTAACAAATACAAAGATTTGACCACCTGCCATCGCCGCGTCGAGTAAATCCTCCTTTGTTCAAAGATTGAATATTTCCCTGTGACGTTTCTTTGTTTTTAGCGAGATTATATTGTTCACTACTATTGCAAATGTCTATGAATTTTATTTTTTGTTGATGTAGTATTAATACGCGATTGTTTTCATATTTAAAACTTCTTGTCTTGCCTTCTGCTTGTTTTTCAAATAAACAGCTTGACAATAATTGTGACATAGCAACTCGTAAAGATGGGGGGATTCTGCAATCTGCAGAAGCACAAGAGTACAGTCTCGATTGTTGTTCGCTGAGAAACCTCAAATAAATAAAGTACACAGTGGCAGTTTATGTTGCTTTTGATTACGCAAGAAATATCACCTATGTACACAATGGGATACTTTTCATTATCACATAATGGAGAACCATTTATATTCCGTTGTCGAAAATTGATAAGCAGTAGTCTTGCACACTGCGTTTGGTAAGCACAAAAATGTCAACAGATTTTTTCCTCAAAGGCCATTTTTCACTCAAAGATCCAAACATCAGTTTATTGACATTTGACACTTATCAGTATAAATATAAACGTAAGTGGTTTTCTTGGTTAAATTAACGCTCATAAATTAGAAAATGCCCAATTGAAGTTGATTATACACAAATTGAGGTCATAGGTATAATTAAATTCAAATTACTATCGAGCCACTCAAGTACCGGAGTGAAAAAAATAATATGTCTATGTTTACATAAGATAGCGTCCATCGAATTTCTCCATCTACACATAATTTAATTAATTTTTGTTTAATAATCAACAAAAATAAAGTTGACGGAAACCCAGATTCAATGCCGCGTAAGAATGATAGCACAATTTCGTCAATTAAAGAGGAGTGGTTAAATAAATTTGCAAATGACATCATGTCATCTTGACTCTCCACTCTCCACTCCTAGGGGATAAATCAGAACACGTACTTAAAATTGAATCAACTAAAACATGCATAGTTACCATGCAAAGCACTCTCTCTCTCTATTTGTAAATTTTCGGAGGCCATAATGACACTTGCCGCCTTTGTCTGCCATTAAAAGTTGAATCACCACGAAAATTACTATAAAATTACAAATGAATTACAATATTTCCACAAATCCAACTGCAATTATGTGGAATACAACCGGAAATCATTACACAGACACTGGTTTAGATGAGTAGACTCATTTCCAAATGACATTTGACATTTGAACATAAAATTCGAATGTCACCGGAAGTGGTCATTTTGTAAAAATAAAATCAATCAACAGTGTTGACTCATTGGACATCGAGACAATATATTTTTCTTAAGAAATAAGGGCAAGTGAGTTAACCAGATAACGGTAAATGCATCAGTGCTTTATTTAGCAAAGCCTATGAGTCAAAATTGTGTAAACAAAGAGTGAATGCGGTTCAGTCGGCTTTGCAGTCATTGACCTTCTAGAACTGTCATGTAAATTATTGTAAACAAACATAGTGGCCTTTTGCATAAATGTCATTTAATTGCACATTCACTATCTCTACTCTAGCCATGGACGGAGGTTATCGTTTCTATCGTTTTTTTTAAAGTTGAAGCAGTGTTTATGAAAATGAAATTGACAGTTGTGACATAAGATGATGACGGTTTTGTCGTGACATTCATTTCTAATGAATCGATTAGATTTTATGCAAAACAGGTAAGGCATGTGCCTAGTGGACGTGTGTGTAGTAATTTAACCGTATTAAGTGACTTGAAAGAATCAATTAAAATGTGGTGGCTATAATTATGGGTGCTCAGTCGATGCGACGCCAGTAATTAGAGCAACATGTTAGACCTGTCTTTGGAGTTATTATTGTCTAATTTAGGGTGTGCCTTAATGTGTTGCTTAGACGTAATGTCAGCATTTTTTACTTTCTATTTGAGACATTACGACAGATATTTTTAAGAATACATCAAACTTGAGTGTTAATGAGATCTTATAAGTTCATGTAGGACCTGAAACCTAACTTCTTCGTTCATTTGTGTGTGCGAAGTTATTTTCTTGCAAAACAAAGAAGGGAGCTTCCTTTTGATATATAACGGGTGATTTTTAAGCGTAGTTTTTTAAACAAACGAATAAAACACTTAAATTTGCATCAGATATTCCAAATTTTTATTGTAATCGATAAATAGGCCTTCGCCATCTACGTTTTAAAGACAACTTTATGTAAATGTTATCCGCGGCTCAGTTTGAAATGGTCCATTCGGAAGGTCCAATTTGCGCCACTTTTTCGAGCATTTCTGCCTGTATTGCACGAATTACGCATGTTATGTTATCCTGTAAGGCTTCAATTGTGTTCGGCTTGTCCACATAGACAAACGACTTTACATAACCCCGCAAGAAATAATCAAGAGGCGTTCAATCGCATAATCTTGGCGGTCAACTCACAGGGTCAATTCAAGAGATAAGCTGCTCACCAAATTCATCCTTCAACATTTTTATTGTTTCACGAGCTGTGTGGCATGTGGCACCGTCTTGATGAAACCACACGTCAACCAAGTTCAAGTTCGCCGTTAACGGTAACGTTTCTTCAACGCTTGTCTTTGAAGAAAAATGGAACGATGATTCCACCAGCCCATAAATTATACCAAACTGTCGTTTTTTTCGGGATGCATCGGTAATTCTTGTGTGGCATGTTCATCACTCCAGATGCCACAGTTTTGCTTATTTACGTATCCGTTGAACCAGAAATGAACCTCATCGCTGAACACGATTTTTCGATAAAACAGAGGAATGGCACATTTTTTACAGAGCACGAATTTTGATAATAAATTTCAATAATTTTCAATTGTTATTCGTCTGTAAGTCTTTCCATGATTAAATGTCGGATTATACTGAAAAGTTTTCATTTTGATAGATGATGTTTGGACGCTATTACTAACCAGTGCTGCCAATCTGAAAAAAACATAACTCTTAAAAAATCACCCTTTATATTATTAGCTACAGTTAGTTGTACTGTAATACTATTTATTGTTGAGGTGATTTTAAAACACAAGATTCTTATTCCTTACATTTCGTTCAGTATCTCTTTTATTTGTTGCAAATACAATATCTGATAGAAGTGGTGCGCTGTGGCTCTAAGAATGCCACTAGAACACTAGCTTTAGTTGGCCTGAGGCCTACTCTGTATGGCGCAGCCTCAGGGAGAGGCTTACGTCTTAGCGACGTCACATAAATAATGCGTTAGGTGGTTCCAGTAATTTGCCAACGCGAACAGACTAGGTCCGTATAGGTCGATAGGCGATAAAAGACGCCTATCCCACGCATGGGCAGGAAGTTTCCTGGGACATACAAGCATTTGCGCTATCACCCTATGGGCGCAAAAGCAAGAAAAAACATGTTTGCTAGAAAAGAGTAGATGTTATTGTTTTCACCCAACGAAGAAGCAGCGAGACATATACAAATACGGCACCAAACACATGGATGGGTGAATGGTCCGAAAGACACCCCTTCGACAAACCCACAGATTGATGACCCATCCATCAATATATTTTTTTGCGCACCGATGAAGCATGCGAAATACTCTCTTGCTACAATACAAACATGACACCAAAAACAGAATGGGTGCATGGTCATAAAGATACCCCTCCAATAAAGCCTAACAATGGAAAGGCATGCGAGGTGTTTTAAGCCGACGACCAGACATAAATACTCTCGCCCGCAACACAAACACAAGTGTGATGTCGCAACAAAAAACAGAGTTTAGCCCAAGATGTCTACTCCAGCGAAGACATTAGGGGATGTTTCCGGAACAATCTAGGCAAAATACTTTAAAAACTATTTAAGTGGCCAACAGCGGTCTAAGCGGCCCACACCAGTTGTTTACGTCTCGATTTTAATCAAAAACATGCAATAAAAGAAATATGCAAGAGTTTTTTAAAAAGTCGATTTTAATGTGATTATTTTAGCTACAGAAGTTAAGAAAGTAAAGCGGGAATCAAATCATTTGACCAGTTTTTGCGCAACAGGTATCTTCAACAAAATATAAAAAAAGGAGAGTCGACATTAGAAGATACATACGATGCATTTTCTATTGAATCATCTCTAAGCGTTAGCCAAATATTTCCTCAAACTGCCATATTTGCATTTGCATGACAGATGATTACATTGACAATCCCATTGAACTCATACCATGGTCTATGTTTTCTTTTATGTTTAACATTTGATCACGTTTATGCAAATTATTCACAATCTAGTTTGTTCGCTATTAAATACTACCGACATTCATTAACTTCATGACCTCGTGACATTTATACCGTAATTCACTCTCATCATAAATTTTTCGTAATAAATTATTGATACAGTATACTGTCAATGACCGATCGTGTAAATTTCATTGAACTTTCCGAAAACAGGATTGACTTTACTAACGATCACATCAGGTTACGGAATTCCTACCTTCAACACATAAAAATACAAAAAAAAAACGTAGGAAAAAGAAAGGAACACAAAGGATCCCGGCAAAATGATAGCGCCGACACGAGTGGATATAATAAATTTTTAAATCGTCATGGTCAATGAACGCCATAAATAAAGGTTGCCTCACACAATCCACAACATAATGCGTCTTGCTGTTTGACTTTGACATTTCATACACATACTGATTTACTTGACATGTTGTGCAGTATTTGGGAGTTGTTGCCTTTCATGAATGAAATTAGAACGTAAAAGAATATCATAACTTAAGATAGACACCATTAAAATTGAGTGAATGAATGCTGACCAAAATTGTAATGCAAACTAACCAAACTTTTATAACATTATTGGACATTCATGCGGGCTTGGTGTATTAGTGTTTCATTATCATTCTGAGAGTAGCGTCTATTTACATATCGATTTTTACGATTTCATGTTTTATGGTCTAAAATGTTATCGTGTTTGTTTTAAAAGTGTCCTCACTCTTGATGAACGACGTGAGGGGAATATCAGTTCTGTTCGCGTACTCGTATTATCGGTGTTCTCTTGCACTTTTAGAATGTAGATACCATTGGTGGCATATTTAATGGTTTTTGACTAAAAAAAATTTTAGATATGAACGGATACATTTTAGGTTAATTTAGCATAAAATTAGTTTTCAGAATGACATTTATAAAGTTGAGATTAAGAGGAGTTGGTTGTTTGTGGAATCGGAAAAAAGCCATTGCACTAATAAATTCCTACTATTGGATTACTGGTTATTTGCTGTGTCTTCGTTTAAAATCCAGACAACGGCTGCAGTAAAGGAAGGGCTCGCCTTAAGTAGCGCACACAAGCAAAAATGGGTTTCTTACTTCGCAACTTATAATACTAATGATTTCCCATCACGATACATACACAATAATCAGCCGTACTCTTTTAGCAGAAAGGGCGAGAGAGCATCATAAAAATGCTAGTCTAAGCATATTGCATCAGAAAATATCCTGGTGATTAATCGCGTTCCAGTGCAGGATCTTTCGGAGAACTAGATCCTCAAGCGGACGGGCATTGATTGAATTATGTGTTCGGTTTATTAAGAATAAAAATCAAAAATTTTCAAAAAAAAAAAAATACTCAGACAAAATTCAAATCTGAACATGGGGATGACTCTTCTGTGATTGGCGGTGTATCGTCATTTTGATAATGCCACTGCTACACATTCTGATCAGGTTAAGGGCATTGCACTACTTCGAAAATAAATAAAAATGTTAATCGATAAATACGCAAGCATAAAGCATCACAATAGATAATGGTGAACAGCTGGTTTTTTTTATAAAAGTGATATCAAATTCCGGTAAAGACAGCGTTCAGTGTTATCGGGTGTACATCTTTTCAGAGAACTAATAAACCCTTGACTTCTACCGCCTGTCGGTATCTTAATTTGTATTTTCGAAAATGAGAATTTCAAATGGATCAATATTTATTATATGCTCTCACCGACACATTCATTTTTAAGGAAAAAAGACAAAAAAACGTCAAAACAAAATTGTTTTTGAGGATTGGAGGTAAAACATGTTGAATCTCACTTTAATGAGCTTTAAATTAACTTCGAAGTCGAAATTGGGCGACTGAAGCTTTTAAGTGCGTCTTATCTATATTTTAATGCTAATCGCATTTGTAGCGCATACTGACGTCTCCAATTATAACAGTATACTTTGTGGTTTGATAGGCGCAAAAGGTTAGATAAATCCATGTAGATCTCGCTGTAAAGTATTAGATACTCAAGGGTTCTAAAAGGGCCTCGAGTGTCTAAAAGGGGCTTTTTTCTCACAATCATCAATCATGGGTGGCCGAACTTACTGGTTATGACAAATCCGAATGGTTTAGTTGAGGTAAGCTTTTTTTGACAACTGATTCTACTCGGATTGGTCAGATCATCGTGATCATCATCCAGTGAAATGAATGTGTAGATGTTGGTAAGGCTGAGAATCAAATCCAAACTTTCTGCCCTGCAGTTCATCGCACCACTAAGTGCACTCCTTGAGTATCTATAGACATATTTTAGAGGTTTGAGAAACATTAAGTATGTCAATAACATTCTTGATTAAACGCCAATGTGATATAGGTCCATATCAAGGCCATGTCGTGGTTTATTACAAGCCGGGGTTTGGCTAGTTGAGATTCAAGTATGAGTTTCTTTATATACTATAAATTGGCAAACAAAAAAAATTAACGAAAAGTGGCTGCCTACTCCTGAAATTAATTCCAGATGGAACATCTTCTGTTGACGACTAAAGAATCAGTGTGTTAGTAAATTTCGTTAATCGTAAATAAGTGAAATGACAAAATAATTAGATTTCCTATAGACCTGATGTACACACAGCCTGTGAAGCCTGTGCAGAGAGTATTATAAGAATCGTTTTCAGAGATCCAAATGGCAAAAGTAAAGGAACCTTTCCAGTGTTTTTTTTTTTAATTTAGTTTGGCATTCAGGAAACGGCTCCACTTACGAATCCTTGAGAGTTTTTCCTCCGCCGATTCCGTTTAAATTTTTTATTATCTAGAATAATATTTTTTGCTTATTTTTTTGATCCATGATCAATAGTCAGATCATGATCGGGATTCAGAAACTTTATACTGGTATTTTCTATTGGTAAGGAGATGTGCTATCGGAAGACTTTTTCCTCTTCTGAAATGAAATCTATAATCGAAAATCCCTTCTACGTTTTGAAAGCTATCAGATGTTTCCGATAAACTACGAATTTCATGACAATTGAACTGTCACAGAGTCTTCGATTCCCAGCCAGACGTCGGACGCAGTGGAGGAAGACCTCGCCTTAAGTGGCGCGCACAAATAGAAACCGACCTCAACCAACATGGAGTGCACAACTGGAGCCAGTTAGCTAAGGACCGGGATAATGAGAGAGGCATGTTGGTTCAGGCTCAGGTTCATTCCAAACTGTAGCGCCACTAAAGTAAGTTAGAAGGTATTGTCACATATCACCGGTGGAACGTGGCCTTTAGTTGAAATTGGATATCCTAGCAACTAAAGCCACTAAGGCACGTTTTTTCAGTGGTGAGTTAACTCTGAGTTAACCCGGAGTCAACAAACCCTGGATTAAATTCAATCTATAGTTAACCCATGAAACAGTTTTATAATTTATAATTTATTTATTGACGATTTGTTGTGATTTACAGTGCAGGACTAAATACGACTCCATCAGTGGTGATTTTATAAGCTTACACCAAATGATTTATTGATTTAGCAGTCAAAAAGTGTCAAAAATGTATTGAATCTGCTACATCTCAGTTGTCAGGTGTTTGGTTTCATTTTCCTCAAAACAAGTGCGATGTTACAAAAATTTTGCTTCTAATTTAAATTTAAATGCAATATAACAAATGATGCTGCTTCGCTGTGATCTGAACCAGAATATTATGATAAAATAGAATTGACGATAAATGTTCGTTCTTTTTTTTATATCTGTCAAAAAATCTGATCATTTAATCCAGGCTTAACTCAATAAACTTGCTATGTTTACTTAAAGTTAACTCTGGATACAAATTTACTGAAAAACATGTTTTAACTCGAGTTTAATCCCGAAACGAGAATGAACTCGCACTGAAAAACCAGGCCAAAGAACTTCACAAATATACCAATAAAAAAACAACCGGTAAATGAAACCAAAGCATGGAGGATGCCTTCGATTCCATAGATTTTTGATACCAGAAAATGACAAGCACAATTTCGACTGAAGGGTGATGCCAAATCTGTGTGTAATAGGTCCAATAAAATGGTGCATAAATAAAAAAAAATTTGTTTTTCGATCTTGACTTGTCAAAAACTGATTTTGACAGTATTTGTGTTTTACTGGGCAAACAAAAATGTTTTTTTTTTATCTCAGATTAAGTTCGTAGATTTTGATTTTCCGGTAGATCTGATCCTTCCTGTATTACGACGTCAGTTTGACAAGAGTGCTTTTCATTTTGATTCATTATTATTTCGGCTTTGAAAAACTAATGTTTTATCATTAAAATTGCAGCAGTCCTTAGTCAAATATAAGTTAAATCAAAAACAAACATAGCCATGGGAATGGAAACTTGACAGCTGCACCGACACTAACTTTAGCGTCACGATATTTCACCAAAACAAAGACAAGATAAATCAAATGTGAAATCGTGTTCCATTGGCAACAAAAAAAGATCAAATTTCATATCAAAATCTGAAATCGACAATGGAAAACACCATAAGTTTCTATTCGCAAATTGAGAACAGTCACTTTCGATAACTCTGCATAGAATTTGCATGACACTGATCTCTTCGGTGTTTAGTTGAAATAAAACATCGGTCTCAGCAGCCAAACAAAATGAGCACTAAAGATTACGCAACTGGACCAACAACAACTAAAAAAAAACCCGGTTATTGACAGAATTGGTAATTGTTTGCAAAGGTCGTTGAAACCGGAAAACGGTAAATCAACAAAAACACAAACCCGATTTCAGAATGCTGCCATATCAGTGCGTATGCTAATGTAGAAAAAACTCCATAACACCAAGAAGCAATGCTTTGTCTGTCGATAGTGTCACCAATTGACAAAATTCCATCAGACTCTCGCCAAGGCCACATCAATTAACACAGAACTTTGTGCTAAACATGTATCACAAAACCAGTGAGAATACTTTTTTAAAATGTCTCCACATCATACACATCAATCAGGTGCCAAGAAGTGAAATCAAAACCAATAAATACACTCGATTGGATGGAAATAAGATACAAAAGACCACAAGTTCCACTAATACAAGACAGGCAATTCACCTCCTCCCGACAACTTATAAATAAATAGTCATGCACATGCACAGCACACACACCGAACGTGTCATTTGCATACTTAATTGAATGCACTTCCAGAACTTGATAGCGAAGAACGACCGGTTCGTGCTCCATCTGTCGTCGTTGTCGTCGTCGGTCATGTCCTTATCACTGGGGTAAACATTTTTTCCGGTTAGGATTCTACTGAAAGCAGTCTTATAATCCACGATGACTAACTTAAGTGAGAATTAAGAGGCATACTACCACATTTCTCAGTAGTATCTAACTATCAATTAGTCACTCTCTGGGTAAAGTGTGGTCCACGTTGATAAGACTGTTCTGGGGAGACCGGATGATTCACTTAACTACCAGATAATCTGATTGAAAAAAAAATCCAAAATTTACCTAGATTTCCTGAGATTTATTGAAAATCCAAAATATGAACTTCGGACTTTCGGCAAAAAGGTCTTGAAGTTCGTCTCTATGTTCTCCATGCGGAAGGCGATGTTTGGAATAGGTGAGAAGTTAAATCCATTTGTTGAGTAGATGACAAATGTCAGGATGAACAATTTTACACAATATTGCACCATTTTGAAATATTTTTTTTTTAATTCAATAATATTATTTTGTTTGACTTAAGCAACTTTTTCTTTTATAAAAAAAAATCACAATCTGCAGGTACAGGGAATAATTTTTTTTTTTATTTCTTCACAAGTAACACTGTACACTATATCTTTTGACTTTTTCAAACCACTTAATCACTTAAAATTAAATTAATAACAATAAATATACACACGTACTAAAATTACATTCGTTCGCAACAATCCGTACGCACATCTTCAGTACACACAATTCAGTCGGTGTGTTCACGTTGAAACTCTCTCGCAGACTGAAGATACACAGTACAGTCTGGGTAGTATCTTTTTTCATTCAGATACATTTAGCTCTTTACTAGAAATTCGCCCTCGCGTAAGGCACAACGAGTAACGACTGCGCGACATAAGCAGAATGTGAAATATCGTATACGATATGCGAGTGGTAGCTTAGCCAAGCATCGACAATGACAACTACAAGCTCTGCCAACGAGAACGAACGATTTAAGTCGGAATTCGAAGAAATAAAGTCGATTTACTTGTAAATTCTGTGGCTTTGTCATGGAGTCGGAATGGAGCTCTGGTTTGGTGGTAAATACACGAATTGAGTGAATCATCGGTAAACTGACGTTGGGTCATCTTATGGTACGAGAGACTATGGTAGGAAGTGTGTACATTTTTACATGGTGTTGCTACACGGAAACAAATTAGGTTAGATGGGTTGCCTTGTTAAGGTACTCTTTTCATCCGGTGGTATGTCACCCCTTTTACTTCGATATGGATCGGTAGAGTTGCCGTTTACAACAATTTTATTCCAAGGCTGTCGACCTGCACAATATAAAATTCAACGGCCGCCATCAATGTTCTACTTAGCGACTATTTGCAGTGTGGTTGATAAATTTGAGTCCACTGGTTCAGTAAACGATAAATCAACATCCGTACGTTAACGAAACGCAAGATCTGCCGAAAACAAAGCCGTTGTCAGTATAGTGCGCAGGAGAACAAGTGAACAAGTGCACAAGAACTCAGCTTTTCGCAGACCAAAACTTTGCGAAGTTTGAGTCTCGTCTTGAGCCTGCATCCGTATAATTCAAGTAACAACCATAGACAGAGACGTGTATTGGCTGAATGGGCTTTGGAGCAGTTAGAAATTGACCCTATTTTTAGTCGAAAAATCATCTTCAGTGATGAGGCGCATTTCTGGAGGAAGGGGTACATCAACAAACAAAATTGCTGAATTAGAGATGATACCAATCGCCATGAGATCCAGGAGCGTCTAATCAAAGAGTAGAGAAATAGATAGAGTGCGCATCTCATACTTTGTGGGGTACTGATATTGATACCCCAGTGTTCACATTTCTACCCCAGCACCAAACTTGCTGCCCGCGTCTGAAAAGGCTCCAAATTTTTGGCTGTAATGCGTACTCTATGTAGTCCTATACTCTTTGGTCTAATGCAGCCCGAATAAGTCACTGCTAGGTGTGGGGCTGACCAACAGCTTCAACGGCGAGCGCTATATGCCGATTAATACCAACTTCTTTTGGCCTAAATGGGATGATATGAACACCAAGGACATGCGGTTTCAACAGGACGGCGTTGCGTGCCACAGAGCTCACGCTACATTCCTAAGAGTTGGGACACCTCGCTTAATAGTCCAACGACCACTGGGCCGCTGAAGCATGGACCGTCTCAAAATCCTTGATCGATTTGAGAGGAAAATTCTTCAAAAAACCTTCGGTCCCGTTTGCGTTGACGGGCTATGGAGACGAAGATACAACCGAGAACTATACGAGATGTACAGCGACATGCCCCTGGTAAAAAGCTCCGTATTGGACGTTTAAGATGGCTCGGACATATAGAGGGAGACCTCGCCTTAAGTGGCAGCCACAATTTGAAACCGACCTCAACCTACTTGGAGTGCACAACTGTGGGCAGTTATCTAAGGACCGGGCTAATTGGAGAGGAAAATTGTTGGGTGAGACCCATGCTCATTCCAGACTGTAGCGCCACCTAAGTACTATCCACTTGGTCATTAATATTGGACTTTCTTACAAAAGCATCCATTGGGAGAATTACATCTCCAACCGGACCAAAAATAGTTACCATGATCAACTGAGAGCAGAAATAGAATGGGTGTGAGCATAGATTCATGTGTGGATTCTATCTGAGGACACATCAAACGTCAAACAAAAACGCACGATGTAATTTAAAAATAAAACAAAAAGTTTTCCGAGAGTTATCTTAGTATTTTTTATTAGGATTTTTTAGAAGGATCTATGAAAATGATATGTGAAACAAAATATCGGCCAATTGGTCCATATTTTCAATGACTCTGGACATAATTGAGTTGCAATGCTGGTAATGTACCGAATTATTTCATCCTGTAGCTCTGGAATTGTTCTTGACTTATTGACGTACACTTTTTATTTAAAATATCCCCAAAGAAAAAAGTCCAAGTCACATGATCTTGGCGCCCCATTGAAATCGCTACCACGTGAGATAACACGGTCATTGAATTTCTCGCGCAAAAGAGCCATTGTTTCGTGGGCTGTGTGGCAAGTGGCACCATCCTGTTGGAAGCTCATTTCGTCCAGGTCTACATCCTCAATTTCTGGCCACTAGAAGTTCGTTATAATCTCTTGATAGTGAACATTATTCACGGTAACTGCCTCATTTTAGAAGTACGGCCCGGTGACGCCGCCAGCCCATAAACCGCACCAAATAGTCATTCTTTGTGGATGCATTGGCTTTTCAACAATCACTCTGGATTCTCATTTGCTCAAATGCGGCGATTCTGCTTGT
Source organism: Rhingia rostrata (assembly GCA_949824845.1). Classification (NCBI taxonomy): domain Eukaryota; kingdom Metazoa; phylum Arthropoda; class Insecta; order Diptera; family Syrphidae; genus Rhingia; species Rhingia rostrata. Next base: position 53,158,896 of record OX463758.1, read on the forward strand.
GAAAACGATGTGAAAGTGTGCCTCGTCGCTGAAGATGATTTTCTTTTTTTAGTCGCCATTCAAATCTGTTCAACCAACCATTCGGGGTATTGACGACACTTGAAATGGTCAGCAGGCTACAGCTCTTGAGCCGATTGGAACTTGTAAGCATGTAAAATAAAATCTTTATTCAAAATATGTGATTCTCGTGAGAGTTTCAATTGTAAGGCACGACTACGAGTCAAGGTCATCGGCTCTTCTGCCACACTATCACGAACAACATCAATCTCTTCCGAAGAACGAACTGGGCGAAATGCATAAAAGGCTTCAAAAAATTAAACGCTGCAATAAAAAAAGTCAACTTAAGTTGAGGAAAAAACTTGACGTTAAGGTGTGACTCACAATTAACATTGGGCATTATGGTTGGACCACCCTTTATATCTATTTTTAAAAAAGGTTTCAACCAGCCCCAGGTTTTGTTATGTAACAGTAGCACCATTTAAGAATTAACTCAACTTAAGCTTAAAACTACAATCTGGGGATTACAAACAAAGAAAAGAAGAACAACATTGTCAACAATACCATAGTTCGGACACGGATGACTGCATATTTGAGTCATCTTAGATGTCTCTCTCTCTTTCTTCCTCTTCCCGCCTGCAAAAATAGTTTTAACTTTTTGAGCTTAAGAGTGTTGAAAACGTTCCTCACCGTCACGCTAGTTTTGCAGATTTTTGCTTGTAGGGTTACATAGTTCGACACTATAGCGAGGAATAATCGTGTCCGTAGTTTTGACAAAATATCGGTCTTTGTCTTGGCTCAACGTGAATTTCATCTTCCATTCCGCGGTCGTAACTTGCCAAACACTTGGGTTGGTTACCCTCAAGAAGATTAACTTAACATGGAAAAGTACATAACGTAGCTGCCAATTAACGAAAAATGTGGTTTTTTTTTGTTAAATTATAATTTTTTCCAGTGCACCACTGCTGTTCATTGCTGCCTACATCGCCTTGAGGAGGGAAACAACATCGCCCATCATTGGGGAAGACTTCACATTTACACCGCATTCCATAGTGATGATTGTAAAGTTCCAAACAAAGGAATCATATTCAGGTAAGCACAAGCACAATCGCCTGCGTTCAAGTAGTGATCGAGGTCATAATGCAGTCCAATCGACCATTAATCCATTGCTTCGTCAAAATGATGAATGTATCTGTATCTAAACATAGACGCATGTGATTTGCAATCAAAATAATTGAAATACAAAATCAAAGTCCTCTAATGCAGCATGTAATGCATTTTAGATTGCTACAAACACCCAGAGCCCGAATGCAATTACTCCACACCACTGATAAGGGCCACTTTTCCCTACTAATAGTATAGTTAGCCGTCGACGAGCTGCCCTCGCTAATGTCTGTCTATATGGGTAATTGTTATTGTGTGCATGTTTATCTCTGGTTAGCCTTAGCATGGCAAACGCTGATAGCGGGTCATGCCCTTAAGGCACTTGAACTTTTTTTTTCTGTTTTTGGAAATGAGACATTTATGCGCTGCCGTTGTGTGGATTTCAAGAGAGAGGGGGATTGTATGTACGTCGCGCCGCCATCGGAAATTAGTGGTTTGCCTGTTACACATGCATAAGTGGATGCATTCGTTCAATTACGGATCTGATCAGATCGGCGTAGAACTAATTTATGGGTAAGCCGGCTTTTGTTGGGATGTCTTGTCGTGTCGTGTTTTATTGTTTCGGGGGGACTCTGACTCCATTTGCGTGTAAACAGTGAGCCATTGCTATTGAATGACATTTTGCAATGCAAATTCTGGTCTGAGAAGAGTTGCGCAACGAGGTTAACCAACCACGGGAGTTTCCCGGCTGTGGTGATTTCATAAAAAAAGATAATTTCAAACGATAGGAAATCATTGTCGTGGGAATGAAACGATAAGATTCTTTTCTCTTTAGAAATAATTACGAAATTCGCTTTTTCAGGCGTTCGTTAGGCTTTTGCTGAGTTATCTACGAGATATGTAATGTTTTGAGATAAAGCCGCTTATATAAGAAAATGAAGCAAATGACGCAAGTGACAATTAGTAGCTATATGGGCTTTACTAAAAACGAATTGGAGATGTATATAGACCTCCCATTTCAAATGTTTGCATTGAGAATAATACTAGGCTATCATACTCGTAATAGCAATGAAATACCTCGCCTGGAATTAGTTAACAAACCCAATAATGATAATGACAATACCTACTCCCTTAAGGTACTATCTTCAGGAAAAGTTTTGAACGAACAGTTTCCCCGTAGAGTTGCTAATCTAGCATCGTCCTCGGGTGGCGGATTGAGGAATCCTATGCAATTATGCGGGGTAAGTGGGAAAAAAAATTCCACTCGCTGACCAAAACCAGCTAGGGGTATGGTCGTCTTTCAAAAAACCTTCCAAGATGGAGTCAACGGTGCGTTTAAAGCCATAGTTAGGATGGACAAAGTAAACAACCTATAAGAGCTGTTCCGATAAATTCGGACAACAGGTTATCTAAGAATCTCAAGGGTAAGTAGGCCCCTTTAACAGAGATAGTGACGGAAGAGCTGAGAGGCCAACGGAAGCGATGAATTTCTTAGTGCATACTGATGACCCTGTGTCTAAGGGATATCTAACAAATTAGAGCTGACCATCCAAGTTATGTGTTGCACTTTGTTTTAAGTGCCCACTCATGGAAAACATTTTTTTTACGAAGCAACCTAAAGCCTCGGAAAGGACAGATTACATTGTTGACGACCATGCTAAAACAAAAGCGGACCATAACGTTCGTATCTGTACCCTATACAAAATATGTGAATGCGAACAAGTAGCGGAAGCCCTAAGCTGCGTAAAAACAGACATTACTGCCATTCAGGAAATACGATGGGATGGGCCGGTGGTCAAAAAGAGGATGCATAACGGTGACATCTACTACGGACCGTGTTATAATGAGCAGAAACGGCGACTATGCGGATGTGCCAACCGCTCTTTCTTCGGGCGTATGAAGCAATTTAGTAGGACAGCCCTTACTTGAAATACGAATGAGTTCCTATATTAGGTTTTAAAAGAGCCCAGTCCATGGCCCTTAAGTATATGTCGGATGAAGAAATCCTCGGTCGTTTTGATGTGAAAGAAAAATTCTTCGAAAAACCATTGGTCCCGTTTTTGTTGACGAGATGTAAAGCGACAGAGGTCTAGTCAAAAAACGTTTAAGGATGCTAGGACATGTAAAGCGAATGGACATTAATATTCCGGCACGCAGAGTCATCGATTTCCAGCCAGGAACGCAGTAGGGGAAGTGTTGCGCACAAATAATAACCGACTTCAACCGACTTGAAGTGTGCAACTGGATGCAGTTAGCTAAGGACCGGGCAAATCGGAGAGACATGTTGGTTGAAGTGTAGGTTCATTTCGGACTGTAGCGCCACTTAAGTAAAGTAAGTGAGTAGAACAGTTGTAGCGGCAACTTTCAATATGCCGAGGAAACAAGATTATCGATGTGGTTTTAAGGAACTAGTAAACAGTCTTTTACGGTTGTTTTTTAGTGGACTGAACATTCTTGTAGCCATAGATATATCAATAAATGTGTTAAAGCCGTCCTTGAAGAAATATTGGTCTCATAGGGCCCAGTTATAGCTATCATTGAAAACCGTCATTGAAAATTTTCTTTTACTTCTTGCGGCTTTTTTATAAATCCAACCATTGGCGAGTTGGAGTCAAAACAAAACTTATGAGTTCAAAAACATGATTAGCCAAAAATATTTTAATTTTTAATTTTAGTTTTCGCACAATATGGTTTCTTATTTTTCACTGATCAAGATTTATTTTAGTGAAGTAATGATTGCATTCCACCGACTTGAAATGGAATTTTCCAAGAATTCCTATAAGAAGCTATGGGGGTGACATTTCAATTCCATCATGTGTTGTGTTCCAATGAATTCCTTCAATGAAAACTATAACTGGGCCCTTACACTATTTAAAACATTGATTTCAACAAGCCATGATTTAATAAACAGAGCGAACAAATAGTAGCAATCAAAATGAAAGCGTTAAGACAACAGATCTAATCGATATGTCGGTATATCAGGGATCCTCATATGTTGGTATGTCAGGGATCCTCTCAGACATTTAAGTCAGGGGCATAAGCAGCTAGATAAGCTTCTCATTTCGCTTGGTAGCGTATCGAGTGTCTTTTGGGGGTGTTTCTTGATGTTTCTTGAGGAACTTATGTGCATTATCGACGTAGATTGCCTATGCTGTCCAATTATGACCAATTTGTTCAGTTTTCAGCTCAGTATCGCTATTTAAGCAATAGGGCTCTCAACGAAATTGTTTCGATTTTTTTGAAATTGATTTTCGATTTTCATTCCTCGCAGTATCCCCTAAAGTGATTGTCGGACCCGGTGTGTATGCCTTAAGATTATATGCCTATGCAGTGTTCACTTGTGTAAATGCTAACTAATATTGGGGAATTCACAGCCCCTGTTGTGTTTAAAACAAAGACTTTACTCGAAGTAATGTTACAACATTTGACACATTCATAAATCATATACACGATGAGTTTACGCATACCCAGTCTGGCAGTCTGGTTTTTAGAGGCCCTCTCAAAGTAAATCCGACTTAAGATTGAATGTCGGTCACCGCTACATAAATGGTATTAGGTCTCCCTCGAAAACCAATCTGATTTACCAGGGCAATTTTGTATTCCTAGGGCCCGAACCCTGTTAATAAATAGAATACCTTACATACATTCGGTAGAATACTTATTGATACAAGGTTAGCCTGGCTTTTTGTGTCCCTTCTTTTTAGGGAAAGGATCAACCACTGCTGTTTTCCAATGCCGCAGATAGTGTGTATTGTTAAGTAGGGTGGCTAAAAAATCGAATGCATCTTTTGGCAGCATGTTTTTTTTCGATGTTTGGGATACCACCATACCCATCCTAATATGATTTTTTTTTTATAATTTACACGTACTCAAGGGGTTATGAATACCCTTTTATATGTTACCATAGTACGAGCGTTAGAGAAGGGGAAGAAAGAGAGGATAGGAAAGATTTTGGATGTAGTGGAGACTTAAACTCCATGGGTGGTGTCCGAACTAGCTTCGGGGAGTCACTTTTTCTTGTGTTCGTTAAATTTGAAGAAATTCAAGATGATACAAATAGGTCCGCGAGTTCGTGTTTTTTTTCCAAAAGGTGATTCACTGATCGGCAAGTTAAAATGGAAAAAGTCCATTTCCTCAATATCGTGGTTAGGGCGCACAGTCTCAAAAAAAGGCTTTATCGAAATAGCGTTTCCTGAGAATCTTCCATCGTAAAAAAAATGGTCAGTTAAGTCGACACTTTGTGGACTTATACCAACATCCGATATAATTTGTCACGTGTCTTCTGAATCCTTCCTCCTGAATATTTTATTTATTTGCGGGAACATGCTCGGGGTACTAGATTCCATAGCCTTTTCCTGCTTACGCCGTGAAAACTTACAGATTTTCTGATAACAACTGTCAATGATTTTTGATCAGCCAGTTCAGTTTCCTTATCAACAGGCAATTTCTGTTAGAAAACTTTTGCAGCTTGCAGCTGTGCAACAACAAGACCTGGAATGGCTCATGGATTCATTTTCTCACACACAGCGGCCACACTATTTACAGTGAGCGTATTAAGATCTATTCCAAGACGAGCAATCCGTTTTATAGACGATAATCTCTCTAATCCCTCTATAGAAAACTTCTAGGAGAGCTTTCTCTTCATTGCAGGTATTGTAATGCTAGATGAAGAGTTTAATGGCGAAACTATCCCTATGTCGATGAATTTAAAAAAGCGACCATATAAAAATGATACCGATACCTTCTGATTTCGGGGAATAATTAGGACCACGGGGTTGAGATAGCACTGTTGACAACAGTGCTCGCTTATACTTAAGTGAAACAGTTATATGATACAGCTAAAGGTCTTAGACATCACTTTTGTTTATTGTTCACTGACAACGGTCAAAGGAATGCGTATGCAAACATAATGCATAACAATATTTTTTAGTTCTTTGCAAACGAGTAGTGGTTTTATTGCACGAAAAAATGAGTCAGACTTGAGACTATGAGTAATGTAAGCAACTCTCCATTGCCAATAGGAGTCACCCGGAGACTGTGAAGATTATAATTATGAAGTTTATGTACACAACTGTTACGTGGTGTGGTACTTTATAAATTGAGTTTTAAAGTGTTTTCTTTATGTAACTCATTTCGATGGATTCGTTTCCTCAGTCTTTCTGCTTAAAGAGTCCAACAAAATATTTTGTATTTATCATCAAGAAATGGTAGTCCAATGGTAGGCAATGTGATTATTTGAAACCTTGAGTTTTCATCCCAGCTGATGCCGACTCTTAGCCTTTACTTGAGGTCCGCTGACAACAGGCCATCTAGGAGTCTCAAGGGCAAGTCAGGGCTCTACGTAACCAGTAACCCGGGTCACTGACATGTACAATTCACAGATCTGAATACTGATGCCAGGAGTACGCCTACGTACTAAACTACACTCTACACACTTCAACCACTGTACCCGCGGGACTACCTTCAGGTACTGCTTCGCGGGGCTGGTTAGCAATCTATGTTCTTCATTCCCCGAAAAATTATTGGTAGGAAATAATTGAATATGAGAACACTAACCGGGAGAGGCGTAGGCGAACAACTAGGGGAAGCCCTAAGCAGACATTACTGCCATCCAGGGAATACATACAATGAGATGGGCTGACCAAAAAGAGGATGAAAAACTGTGACATCTACTACTGACCGTGTAATAGGGAGCAGAAACGACTATTCGGGTACCGATTTGATATAAGTGCCAGACTAGGGCAAGGAGTCTTATATTTTCATGACATTAGCGAACGCATTGTAACAATTCGCATCAAGGACAAATTCGCCAGCATTAGCCTTATATGCGATCACGCCCCGACGGAGGCAAAAGATAGTATAGCTACAGATTGCTTATAAGAGCTCCTTGACAAAACCTATGAGCGAAAACAGAAGTACGGTGTTAAAATCTTGCTCGGAGATTTTATCGCAAAGGTCGGAAGAGATGACATTTTAAGCAGTATTGTCGGAAAACACAGCCTACACGACAACACGTCTGGCAACAAACGGGCTTAGGCTAACAATTGACTTCCCTTGGGTTAATAATTGACTTCCACTATAGCCAACACACGGTTTCGCCACCACGATATCCATAAGAGGACATGGCGGTATGCAGATGAATGAATCGTCAATTAGCTTGACCATCCTTTAACCTATCGATTAACAACGAACCTTAACCTCCTCTTATCCCGAATTTCCTTAACGCCCGCACTTTGCGCGAGAATTAAAAATAAATTGTGATAAGGCAATTAAGTAATATGCCTTCCCTCGAACTACTATGGATATCCTATACCTACAAGGACCTGTTTAAAACAATCCTGCTCTACGGCGATGAAGCATACGGTGCGGCGATACGGCGAAACGGCTATGGATCGTATCAAAAATGTGTGAAGAAATCATTTGTCGTTTTCAGAGACAAATTTTTTCATTGCCCCGTTTACGGGGCTGTACGGGGGTACAGCGACATAGCCTTATTCAAAAATCGCCTCATTCAAAAATGGCTCCTTTTAGCTAGCCGCCAAACCAGAATGTGCCCTTCTGCTGTACTTTTTCGGTTATCTCAGGCCGAATAGCGATAATATTGGCACGAATGTTTGCCTTGAATGGTCCGAGGCTTGCTGCTTTTTTCACAAAAAGAAGTCTGGTGTGGTCAAATCTGGCTTTTGCTGCAGGCTTACCTCTTCTTGCACTTACACCAAAACAATTGACAGTCGTCATTTCAGCTTGAATAGATTGGATTTAGTTTTGATTTATATATTTCGGATGTGAAAAACGATTGTAAAATATTTTTATTTATATATTTCAGTTGCACAAAAATAGTTTGTCCTTGCCACTCAAGCAAAACAACTTCTGACTAAAAATTTGAAATGCGGAAACGACATTACACCAATCCAAAAACAAAAACATTTGAAAAGGCTACAATCCACTGTGTGGATCGTTTTATACTTTATCCCATCCCATCCTTAAAATGAATATTTCCGAAATGTGGGCTTTAGGTCGATGAAATATGGGAAATTGAATTTTGTGACAACATATTGGTCAGATAGTTTATCAAAATCTTGTATGGTTCGACAAAAAACACGTTTTTCTCTTGCATATGATTTGCGTAGGGGATACAAACGGTTTTTTAGAAAAACGCCTACAAAAAGTGGGCGTGAGCTTAAATGATGTACAGGCAAAATATTTGTTTTATTATTAATTGTTTTATGCATTAATAGTTTTTTCGAATATTTTAAAATTTTACCGGCAAATGTTTTTTTTTCTGAAAACGCCCTCAATAAGTGGGCGTGGCAAAAAAACCTTATATCGACAAAATATAGATATTTGGATTGCCTACATATGTTGTTCAGTCTTTTTTCAAAATTTAGGGATAGAAACCGGTGGCCTACAGATGGAAGGACGGACAGATAGACATGGCTTAATCGACTTAGCTAGTGATTCTGAGTCGATCCATATACTTTGAGGTATATCTAGTTAAATTATTTCTCTATGCTACAAACTAACTCAAATTTGAATCAAATAATCAAAATTTGTATTGTAATCGATGAATAGGCCTTTGGCATTTAAGTTTTAAGGACAACTTCAAGTAAATGTTGTCCGCCGCTCCGTTTCAAATGGTATTCCATGAATTTCGCTTGTTATGTTATCCTGTAAGGCTTCAATCCACATAGACTAACGAATTTACATAACCCCACAAGAAATAATCAAGACGCGTGAAATCACATGACCTAGGAGGCCAACTCAGAGGCCATTTCGAGAGATAAGCTGCTCACCAAATTCATCCTTCAACATTTCCATTGTTTCACGAGCTGTGTGGCATGTGGCACCATCTTGATGAAACCAAATATCAATCAAGTTCATCTCAGTCAACTGGGGCAAAAAAAGTCGCGTATCGTGGCTCGATATCGTTCGCCTTTGACGGTAACGTTTTGTCCACGGTCGTTTTTGAAGAAATATCGATCGATGATGCCACCAGCCCATAAACCACACCAAACTGTCGTTTTTCGGAATGCACCGGTAATTCTTGTATGGCAAGTGGCAGCTCATCACTCCTGATGCGACAGTTTTTTTTATGGGCTAAAACCACCACACTTTTGGTATTTGCAACTGAGTATGCCACTCATCTAGCAATTTTTTTATCACGAGTAATGAATGTTGGGCAGGTAACTTCCCTTTGAGAGTTTTTGTTTCAAAAGTTTGAATGTTAAGATTCGTTTCACTAGTACAACCGCATAGTTGTATACCATATTATGTCCAGACCGGACCGGACATACAAGGACTTGCTTGTATAATAACAGCTTGTTATCAAAGTCAAGCTTCTTATATTTTCCGAGTAGCCAGTACAGGTCTCTCTATTTATTTTTAAGTTGTTCGCATTTCTTTTTTACATGCGACTTCCATTTTAATTTTGCATCGAGTGTCATTCCGAGATATTTCGCTTCATTTGCAAAAAGGACTCGAACCGTATTGAGAAATACAGAAAAATTGTTTGTACGTAAAATCTACATGAATCGATTTGCTCTCGTTAAGTACAATCCGCCAGGTTTTTGTCCATTCATTAACCTCGTTAAGAGCGTTTTGTAATTTAATATTTGTTTCCTCTATTAATTGTGTCAACTATTAGTTATAGCTGTATCGTCAGCAAACGTGGCAACATTTGTATCGTTTGTTTGTGGGATATCACATCTAAATAGGAAGTACAAGAATGGTCCAACGACGCTAACTTGGGGTACTCCTGCCAATATGTCTTTGAACTCCGAATAATCGTTTCCAAGTTTCACACGCAAGTGTGAATGCTCAAGATACGACACGAGGGTTTTATATATTATTTCAGGCAGCACTTGTCTTAATTTGTATTGAAGGCCTCTATGCCAAACCTTGTCAAAAACTTGAGACTTGTCAAAACTTGACAAGCTTTCTCCATTACATCAGTAATGCGATGAACTTGGTCCACAGTCGAATGTTTCCATCTAAACCCAAATTGATGGTCAGGTAAGAGGGGTGTAAGCGACCGAGTAATATCCTTTCAAAAACTTTTGAAATTATTGGAAGAAGTGAAATAGGTCTGTAAGATTTTATTTCATTCGGTGGTTTTCTTAGATTGAGAACCATAATCACTTCCGCGACTTTACACTGTCTTGGTATTCTTATCTAATTGCTGAAGTTACAATATTGATGAGTTTAGTTAATGCTTTTTGGGGCAAAATTTTAAGAAGTTCTCCTGTAATTAGGTCATAGCCCAGACCCTTTTTAGGCTTTAATTTCTGTATTTCCCGTTTAAGCTCGGCAATACTTGCATATCTTATTATTTTCATGTTGCGCTGGACCATACTTAAATGTTTCCTAGATATGTGCGGCAAAACGTCTGATTTTTCCTTATCGTTGAGACAGAAATGAGCCTCATCGCTGAACACAATTTGTCGATAAAACAGCGGATTTTCATGGAGCTGTTCTAAGGCCCATTCACCAAAAATTAGACGTCATGGTAGGTCATTCAATTCTTGCACAAGTTGAAATTTGTAGGCTTTCAAACTCAAATCGACACGTTAAATTTTCCATGTGGTTGACTAACACATGACCCACTGCTGAGAACGGCGACGAGTCGATGGTTTAATGTCAAACAAAGTAAATTTGGTGCGAAATATGGTGATACCAGCACGAATGAAGATCATAATATAATATAACAAACGGTGCACATTTATCACAGAGTACAAATGTTGATAACAAATTTTAATAATTTGCAATCGTTGCTCGTTTATTAGTCTTTCCATGATTTGAAAAACTAAACTCTTAAAAAATCACTCCTTTTGTATCAAAACTAATAAACCTTAATGAGATAAAGTATAAACAAAACAAAATCAATTTGAAATCGTGTTCCCTTCATGATCAAAAATACCTCATTTCAAATGAAATACATATGAAAGCCGCCATTTTAGTGTTAATGTTGACATCAACAATCAAAGAAACGTAAACCTTCACTGTCAGTAGCTTTTCTTCAGTGCAAAGGCATTGTGTCATCATGTGAATGATGTGCACGTGCACCAGTTTAATTTGTTTGCCACCGCGTCTGTTTCTGTATAAAAGAACGCGACAACTTGTGTTAAATATATAATTTTTCGCATTAAGTCTGTCTAATATTTAATAATTGAATATTTTCGCATAAGTGCGTGGTAATTTTAAGTGATTCCCGCGTGCAACTCCTTCAACAACACTGTTTTTCCCGCCGTGTGTAGTCCAACGAAAGTACGAATCTGCTACTTACTTCGTACTTTAAAAATTATAACTTGCTTTTAAATAACTATTTCAATTGCACATTTGATTGATTATTATAAATGGATATTTTGTTAATAATGTGCGCTACTTTCTTAATCAATTTCATACGAAAATGTTTTCTTTTTCTTTGTTCGATGTGAAAATGTACACGTGCAAAACAAAGCATCTGATAGGAATGCTGTGTAAAAGAGTGTAAATATTGAAAATTACACACTGTTTTTTGCGAAATTTATGTTTTTCTAATAGTTTAATATTTGTGTAATAATATGCGCTAGTCTGTTTCACCAATTTCGTAGAAATTTCATGCAAAAAAGTGTTTTTTCCGCGTGTGAATCGAATTTTGTTACGATTTTCACTTGTTGATATTTTCGTTTGACAGCTGCTTGTGTTCTGCTGCATTATGGCGGGCGTTTCAAATTTGAATTTCATTTCCGGGTAGGTAAGTTTTTTATGTAATATTTCATGTAGAATAAGAAATTTATATTTTAAGGTATAATTATGGGGTTTTCAGATGCCTAATTGACAACATAAAAATAAATATGGAAACATGTATGTGTGTGTGTGTGTGTGTACATAAGTAGGTACAAAAAAAAAAAAAAAAAACTTAAGTTCATTTGGGTGATTCTTCGACACAAAATATATTAAGGATTTACTAATTTACCAAGAGGTGCTTCAGTCTGGTGGAACCTAGCTCCCAACCATAGCCGTCGCTAGCCACTTGTCTTCAGTTTTACGCTGCAAGTAGCAAGAGGTGGGTTTCTACTTGTATGTCCTACCAATGCTCGAATCGAAGTCTTCTTTTGCCGCATCTGGCGTCTAGCTGTCAGTTAAAGAGCTATAAGCTTGTTTGATTTGCTACCGATTATTTTCGGCTAAAGGTATTTAGTGTGTTTGCAAGTGTTGATGTTTTGCCACCTAGATTTGGTTTCACTTCGCGTTAATCTGGTTATTTTCTCTTTTTTGAAAGCAAATGGGGGTCCAACCCTATTGTCGAACAAGGAGCTGCAGCTGGACGATCCTAGTCTGGCTAGCTCGTCTGCTTTTTCGTGTCCTGGAGTGTTATTACGTCCTAACACCCAGATAATGTGGACTTTATTTTGGTTGCAAAGAGCCTTGAGCTCTGAGCGGCAGCGTCCAACTACTCGTGATTTTATTATGTTGGATGCCAGAGCGTTAATGGCCGTTTGGTTATCTACGTAAATGGATATGTCCTCTTGTGATGTGTCCAATACTCTAACCGATTTGGCAGCTTCGAGTATAGCTTGAATCTCTGCTTGGAAAACACTGCACGAGTTTGCCAATCGAATGGATGTGTTTAGCCCGATTTTTTCGGAGTAGTATGCTGTTAATTGAACGTTTTTCAGTGCAGTCATATGTTTCGTCTTTTTCATGGAATTCCGCACCAGACTAAGCGGGCTTCTCCTTCTACACGTTGTTTGCCGGGGACGTATACTATTTTGGTTTGCCGCCATTTTGGTAAACATAAGTCTTGACAGTTCATATTTGGCAGTCGTGAAGTAGACACTTGGCAAATTTATTATGGAAAAATATTCGATAAACCAAAATGTTTTAATCGTTAAAGCATTTTATCAAAATCAATCATCGATTACTGTGACGATGAGAAACTTACGTGAATTTTTTGGGAGAAACAACGTGGCAACAAAATGCACTATTTATCGTGTAGTGAATGATTTCGAAGAAAGAAGGTCTGTAGGTGATAGACCCAAGCATGGACTGCCCAAGGAAGTGTTCAAAACAAGCCGTGCTCAGGAGCTTATTCTTCAAAGAACAACTTTGGCCACAATTTTGCACAAGGATTTGCTTTTTTCCATTTAAGATTCAGTTGACACGAGAGCTTCTTCCACAAGACAATTTACAGCGCCGTACATATGCCAATAGGATGTTACAGGTAGCTTATGACAACCCCGATTTTCACAAATAATCAGTGACGGGGCACATTTTTATTTGAATGGATATGTGAATAAACAGAATAATCGGTCCTGGGCAATGGAAAACCCTCTAATTATTTATCAGTCACCTTTGCATCCATTAAAAGTAAGAGTCTGGTGTGCAATTGGACCTTACTTCTTTGAAAATGAAAACGGCGTAACAGTAACTGTGAAAGGGGAAGCGATATCGGGATACGATTAAAAACTTTCTAACGCCACAACTGCATGCTTTGGGCTTGATTAACATGACGGTGCCACATCGCATACAGCCAGGATTACAATTGAATAACTGCGAGACCTCTTTCCAGAAAAAGTTATTAGACGTTCCCCGAATGTGTTGACTGGTGTTGGCATAACGTATCGGCCAATTTTTGTAGCATCATTAGGGTGATTCCGTCAGGTCCTGCTGTTTTGTAGCGCAGGTATTTATGAAAGTAGGAAAGTGCGTACTTAGGAGTAGATCTATTACCTCGGCAATAGATTCTTTCCATTTATCTTCTGAGATTTCTAGAAAGCCAGGGCTGTTTTTTCGTTTGACAGTATCTTTCTTAATCTTGCAGATTCATTGTTATCCTCAATACTGTTGCAGAAATCTCTTTATGCTTTCCTTTTGGTTGTTCTTATATCTGTTTTGAATTTGCTAAGACTGGTTTTGTAGCGGTGCCAGTCTGTTGCATTATTAGTCGTTTTTAGTCTTTGCCGTCTCAAAGGGTTCCCTCGATTCGTTGTGTCGATTGGCGAGTTCTTTGGACCACAAATGAGTTTTTATCTTGTTTTTTAGGTACTTAGTCGACTTCTCAGATCATAGAAACAGCGGTTTCTGATGAGATTTCCACAACAATATTTTCCTACTCATTTCGACGAATTTCTGTTCTGAGTCTGTACTCCTGTTTCTGATATTTTAAATGAAGGTTAAACTTCTGGAAACCATTCCTGAAGTAGGAACTCTATATTTCTATAACCCCTACCGACGTTTAGTACTCTTCAGATCAGCCAGGTATCGATTTCACGTGAACCCTCAAAAAGCTCAGAATGAACCATGCTTTTGGTTCATTCTGAACGATATTTCTCCACTTTATTACATGATCAACCCAAAGCACAGCCATCATATAAAAGGTTAGCATTAGACCCATGTTTTTACCAGAAGAACTCATCCCTAGTTCTACAACACCCATCCATTCCAAAGGTGTTTAATTAAGAAAATATCGCCCTAGTTCTACGTGCAGACCTCGATGCGCCCTACTCTATGTAAACAGACAAGTCTGATAAAATATACCTCAAGTGCACTTAGAATCAGCCAGTTCAACTCACTCAGGAGGACATACTCAAATTCTTAATTGAAACCTGTGCTCAGCTGTATCCTCTGACTACATGCTGCCTCACCCTGACTTTCAAAGACCGCCTGCATCTTTCCAAGTAGAAAGGGATATGGGAGAGGAACGAACTGGACACCGAAACCATATCCATCTATACTGATGGTTCAAAAATGAAAAAAACGGCATAGTCCTTGGAGCCTTAGTATTTCCGAAACCATAATGCAAAACAGCACTCCCCCTGAGCACAGCAGTGTTTTCCAGCAGTAGCAGCCAAAGGGACCTCAATGATGGCGATAACACCAGATGTCAGGCTTGAATTACAAAAATCTCTGCTGTCGATATAAAGCCCAAGCTTGTGACGCGTTTTCGCGGAGAGCTGAAGGCGTCCAACATTATGTTAAGCTCATGGATCCCCGGGCACAGAGGCATACAGGGCAATGAAGTTACTATTGAACTGATAAGGAAAGTACCACAAGCTCAAATCAAGGATGGGACAGAAAACATTGGATATCACCAAAAATAGGTGAAACTTCCTCCCCACCTTTGAAACATCAAGAGGATGTAGCCCGAGTACAACAAATATAGAACCAGAAAACTAACTTGAAGAAATTGGAAATCTGTTTCGACACTGTTGGGTAGGTATACTAATACCACAGACACAACTTACTCAAAAGCCACAAACTGAAAATGAGTGTTATAAATCATGACCTTTGTAGATCATGCGATTGTGAAGAAATACACGAGGATACCATCAACTTTCTGAGCCATTGTCCATTTTTCCCATGACATCATGGATCTATCCGAATTGCACCTCTCTAATCTGTTCAGGTTTACAAGGTCATCTGGATGGCTGGAAAGGGACCAAAACAATTAACAGTAACGGGAAAATTTAAGGAGTCACCTACACACCACCAACGGGCATCGCAATGGGTATGTATTGACCGCCTATCCCTATCAATCCACAAATGTAATCTAACCTAACCGAACCACTGGTAAGTTGAGTAAATGCGTTATTACAAGTGGCCCTAAGTAACATGCAGCACCCTAATTATTGGTGTCCCAAATAAAAATCCCCTCCCCCAAATGTCATTAGCTTCCGTTGTATATCAACGAATCGATAACACCTAATAACTATCATACATGCACAAGATTTCTTAAACTTCCCTTAGTAGTAGTTCGTGTTTGTATTTTATGGTTTTATCTGCGTTCGCAGTTGTATGGTTGTTGCTTCTGTTATCTGCCCTCTTACCACATGATAATGTTGTTTTAATTATTCTCGTCGACATTAATTGCAGATTCCGATAACAATTCTCCACTGCGACTGTGTCTTTTCTGTCTTACTTGACAATTTTCCTCATTCAATAAAAATTCAAAGCTTATCGTTTAAAAAAAAAATTGCAAACGATTTTGCACAACATCTGTAATTCTCCACGCAACTAAATATCTCAAGAACGACTTGACCCCGATTCAATTAACATTCGGTTGTGGGACAAACTTCAATTGATTTCCCTTAACGAATTGCAAATGATTGATAGATACGAATCGTAATCTCAGTCGTAGATACGTCATTCATCTCGGTGATAGTTAATCTTTCATTGTCTACCTTAGCCCACGCATACTATTTTGTATTGTGTTTTGACTTTTCGCCTAAAACTAGTTTCGGGATGAATCACTCAGATGAACGATGCCAACCGCAGAAAAGTAAAAGTGTCCCAAAAAAAAAAGCGAAAACTTGAAATTTCTCTTTTGTATCTATTTATATAAAATTCGTGTTTTTTGTTGTCCCATTGTTGGCACTATATCCGATGGCTGTACTTCACCCCATCAAAGTGTCAGAACAATCGTCATATCGTCAACTTCCCGCAGGTGTCCCGCCCAATTTGGACAAATTCCAAATCATTTATGCGGTTCACGTTGCATTAATCAGGGGTACATATTATTCAATTTAATTAAACCATAAATGTAATCAACGAACCCGCTGCTGGTTGCTGGCTGCCATGCATGATCAATGGGATCAAATGGTTACATTCACTAAGGCAGGCAGGCAGGCAGGCAGGCAGGCAATCAGGCTCAATTATTAATAACGGCCACAGCGATCAAATTAGGCCCTTTGGCGGGGAGAGGGTGGTTCAGAGTTGGGATTGTTCTTTCGTTCGAACAGCACTCGTCCGCTGTGACAATATGTCGTCTTTTGAAATGCACGACGGGTATCCGTTGAACTGCCGCGCCACAGCAGTGGGATAGGTCAGCAATCGCGGTATCAGCAACGGCGCTGCGGCGCAGGCTTCCTCCCGCTGGACATGATAAAGTTGCTGACCATGCAGTCAACTTGAATGCATCAAGGTCGTCACTTCATTCATCCGATGAGTGTTGCTTGTTTATTTTTAAACTTATAGGTTCGGATTGCACTGGAATTTTGCTGGCTGTTAAACGACGCTGGGCGTCCGATGTGTAGAAAGGATTGGTCACTGTTTTGTGTAGACTTGGGTATGCAATGCAACTGGGCTGTGACTTGGTTACCTTATATGGTTGAATGACTCTTTTAATCACGTATTTATGTCGGAATTTTATTTAAAAAAAGAACGCAGTATTTCGATTGTACTCTTATTTGCGCTGAATGGCTACGTAAACATGTTTCCTGGTAATGAACGATAGAGTCTCGTGCTGAAAAGTGCGTCGATATTTTCAGGGTGACGCCGCATTGTTGAATCATTTAGCAGAATGCCATTGTGATATACACATTGGGGACTATTTTTTTTTCAACAACAAACTTGTGTTCTTCAATTTTTGAAGTCTAGAATATTCTAAATCGACTGAGTGGTGCAGTGTTATTAGAGTGATGAAGGTCTCGGTTTGATTCATATCCAAAATGTAAATCACTTGAGTAGTTTCTAGCAATGGTCACCAAAAGCTTATCTCAAGTTAGCCACTCGGATTTTGCATGTCAAGACATCATTCAAAAAGTACATGCTCACATGAATGGTTGTTAGAAAAATCTAGCACCTGGGTCTTAAAGCACCTGTTAGTCAGAAACTTTGTTTCTCTTTGATTATTAGAACGTCAATGTCCACTCCGTTAACATCTACAAGGGCCTCACGGAGCCACTAAATTTAAGGAAATCAAACTTCTTGTCAATGTTTGAAAACTACGTATGTTGGTCAAGACCTTTCTGTTAAAAGAAAAAAAGAAAAATGTCTAACGGGATCAAATCGCACGATCCCGGTGGCCTGTTCACATCACGTACACTTGAGATGACCATTCCCTCGCTCGTGCTGAATTTCCAATGTGGTGTGAGCTGTCCTGTTGAAACCACATGTAGTTGGTATCCATATCATACAATTCAGTCCAAAAGACGTTTGTAATCAACGACCTGAATGGCTCGCGTTGACGTTGATGGCCTGGCCTGTACAATGCCGTTCTTAAAGATATATGAACCGATGACACCTTCAGCCAAAAATTCACACCATATTCGCCATGTTGGGCATGCGAAAGTCTGAGTTGTTGTTGGTGGCGTGGAATCGATAACCTCGGATTCCCCATGTACACTCTCTGCGATAGCGGCTATGTTTTACAGAACAGGTTTTGGTTTATTGTTTACTGAACCAGGGGACCCAATTTAATTCACCAGACTGCGAATAGTCCCCTCTGTAGCCCCTTTGTGGTTTCCGTGAAATAAGGGAAGCGCGGGGAACGTACCTCGAATTGAATCCCCATTTCGGCAAAACATTTTCATCATTTGAACATGCTGTTGAACGCTACGTCCATCCATGTAGGTTTGGCTAAAGAGTCTAAATAAATGACAGCCAATTTGACAGATTTACAGAAAGTATATTTTGGCGTATGCTGTGGCATGCACCCTATCCTGCTAGAATGAAATTTCGTCCAAGTCCATGCCGGTCAATTCGGGGCAAACAAATTGTTTGTCATTGATCTGTAGCGCTCGTCGATGACGGTGATGCCCTCACCAACGACATTTTCGAAGAAGTAGAGAGTTAACTTTTGAGCTAGAAACCCAATGCCCTGTGAAGGAGCATCGAGAATTCTCCATCGTCATCCTACATAAACGGACGAGTTTGGGCGGTTTTACCTAGACATGGCTCTGTATAGTTCGTCTCTATAAATGCTTTCATATGCGACTTTGAAATCGATGACTTGCAGGTGGGTATCGATTTGGACTTCTTGGGTTTTTTTATCTGCCGAAGTGTGAAAATTTGATCGGTTTTGGACTTTCCTGGCCTTAAACCGCACATGGTTGGATCAGGTTGTTGGTAAACGGTTTCAGGCGTTCACATATTATGGCAAATAATCTCTTGTAGGCGATGTTGAGGAGACTTATGACTCTGTAGTTGGCGCAGTTCAGAGTGTTTGTGGATCAGGTAAACGATGCTGAGGTTCCATTCTTCAGGCATACTTTCATCCGACCAGATATGGCTTATAAGTTGGTGGATGTTACTTTCCAATTCATGTCTGCCGCCATTCCCGGCAGCCTTATTTAGCTTGAGTTTAGAGATGGCTATCCTCACTTCACTTAGGTTAATTGCCTGGTGGTTTTGAACGTCGCCGCCAATATTGAATAATTCATTCAGCCTAACAGAAGTGGTTCTTCCATATCCTCAGCATCAACTGTGTCTCAACTAAGATAATTCCTTATTCATATCGACAGGATTCTGTCCTCGTTTTGTGTTCCTAGCTTAGAATTTTTCACTTTGGTAAAAACCTGTCTACATCTTTAATCGCGTGCTTGTCCCTTTTTTCTTTCTGAGAAGCCGGTGTTCTTTCCTGTTTTTCTGGCTATAGAGCTGAGTGACAGCTCTCGTCTTCACCTGCAGCTTAGCCTTGTAGGCTGCAAGAATCTGTCGTCATTCCTCATCCAACCAGGGGTTTCTGACTGGTGGGCCTAGCACATCATTTGCGGCTGTTCTAATGGCCTTGCTACTGATCTTCGACATTCGATGCTGGCGGTTGGTGTTAATCGAGAGGTTAAGGGATACGCGTTGTGTGTAAGGCTTGACGGTTCTTGCGACTGCAGTCTTTCGACATAAAATTTTTTCACACTATTTCTGGATTGTGTGGCGGCTTAAATACCCGCATTCTTACCTTGGCTGTAACAAAGTAATGGTCCGAGTCGATGTTAGCTTCTCGAAATCCAAAATACTGGACGCGTGCCTCTTGCCTATCAAAAGGTGATCAAGTTGTAGACGATTCGTTGATCGCCATGTCCCCTTATGGATATCGAGGTGAGGAAACCGTGTGCTGGCTATGGTGGCATTTCGTTCTGTAGCGAAGTCAATTAGCCTCAGTCCGTTACCAGACGTGTTGTCGTGTAGGCTATGTTTTCCGAAAATACTGCTAAAGATTTCTTCTCTTCCTAACTTTGCATTAAAACCTCCCAGCACGTTTTTAACATCGTACTTTGGTAGCCGATCCTAGAGTTTATCAAGGAGCTCGTAGAAGCAATGCTTAGCTATATCGTCTTTTCCCTTGGTCGAGGAGTGGGCGCATAACGGGCATATATTGACGAATTTTTTCTTGATGCGGATTGTTACAATGTATTCGCTATTGTCTTGGAATCATAAGACTTCTTGCCTAGGTTTGGCACTTATATAAAATCCGCATCCGTATAGTTGCTGTTTCCGCTCATAGTCACATTTCATCCGAATAGTCACATTTTTTTCCTCATTTGGCCCGGCCCATCCCATATTATTTCCTGGATGGCAGTCAATTCTGCTTTGTAGCATTTTAGGGCTTCCGATAGTTGTTTGCTTGTACCTCTCCTTATTAATGTACCCACATTCCAGGTGCACATACGAACGTCGTTGTCCTTTTTCCGAGGCTATTGGTTGCTTCGTAACAATGGTTTTTTGTTATGGATGGGTAGTTAACCCAAAGCACAACCCGCAACCTGCAGGGCCAGTTGCAATTTATTAGATACACCTAGAACACGCCCCGTGTCCTAGTATCCTCAGTATCCACTACGGGACTTAGCGCTGCCGTTGGCCTTTCGGTTCATCCGCCACCATCTATTTTCAAGGGGGCTGACTTACCCTTGAAAGTCCTAGACACCCTGTTGTCCGAATATATATATAGCAGGGCGGGTATTCATTCCGTGCCATTCTCACTAGGCTGTTTATAGTGTTGTTGTTTTTCTTCTTGTTGTCAACACTCACACTCATCGTTAAGCAAGTCAAATCGGTTGGATGAGACCAGTACCCGATGGTTACCAATTGGAGGTTAAAAATAAGCACTTGATGTATAGTCAGAGTTACAACCACTGGGTATTGCCGAGTTAAAACCAATCAGAGTCTAACCTCGTTCTACAAAATCCAACCTTCGGACGTCGGACATACAGTTTTTAAAAACTGGGCTTTGGGTCCTTCAAAACATATTTGTACAAATCTCAGCTTCGTATTTTAAGCCATCAATATATTTCCCTATGCTTCGTGTATTGGCGATGTAAAAAAAGCAAAACAGGATTTTTCGCGAATGGTTTAGCTTCAAGATTACCACATGCTAGTAGCTGCACTGATTTATAAAAGACTCATGGATTAAAAAAAGGTCTCGCGGACATACATTTGCTCCTTACATTTTGGATGAGGAAAAACAGTTCGTGATGAATTTTTTTTTATTTCAATTATTCAATGGCTCAGTGGATCCTTTTCTAACAATTTGATCAATGGTTCGAATACTTTAGCTATTTACAGGTTACTCATTCCCCACAAATTATTTAGTTTGTGCTTCCACCACTCATATCGTAGGTTCATGTACAGAATGTATATTTGCTAAAAAATAGTGGTGTTTGTGTCTCCGCTTAGTGAATATTCTTGCGTGGTCAAATATTTCCAGCATTGGTTTTTGTATTTGGTTGCTGTAAAAATATTGGTTTTATTTGAATTAATGATGGTTTTATTTTCAGTATATTATGTACACAACCTATTTATCAAGAGCGATTATTGTACAGGGTGTCCGCCGGGAGGGTATACTATTTTGTTTGTTTACAATTTTTGTTTGAGTTGCTCAAGCGTTTCTGGTTTGTTTGTAGAGGGTGATCCAAGTAGAGATACTTTTTGACACTTTTTTCAATAGCCTTTTTTGACAGATCACGTGTGAGTCGTGTCATGCTGTCATGTTATTTTTGTTTAGTATTGTTTGGCATTTCATAATGGAAAGACTTCCGCGTGAACAACCTTTACAAATTGTTCAACTTTATTATGAAAATTCACGTTCTGTGAGGAATGTGTTTCGTGCACTTCGCTCAACTTATGGTCAACATAATCGGCCTACTGAGCGTACTATTCACAACACCATCACCCATTTTGAGACCCAGCATTCATTATTGGATAATATTCGACCGAATAGACCACGTCCAGCACGCTGTGAAGAAAATATAGCGGCCGTAGCTGAGAGTGTACACGAAGACCGTAGAGAGTCGATCCGGTCCAAGACGGCGCCACTTCCCACACATCGCATCAATCAATGGACTTATTGAGAGAACATTTCGGTGAGCACATAATTTCACGTTTTGGGCCGGTCGATTGGCCACCAAGATCGTGTCACACCGTTAGACTTTTTCCTGTGGGGATATGTAAAGTCAAAAGCTTATGCCGACAAACCCGCTTCGATTCAGGCCTTGGAGGAAAACATCACGCGTGTCATTCGCCAGTTACCAGTCGAAATGCTCGAACGAATGATCGAAAATTGGACTCAACGGATGGTCCATCTGCGACGTAGCAACGGCCAACATTTGATAGACATAATCTTCAAAAAATAAATGCCAAAGAATGTTCTTTCAAATGATAATAAACATTCTCCATTAAATTTGAATTTTCTGTGTTTTTTTCTTTAAAAAAGTAGGGAACCTCGAAATGGATCACCCTTTATTTCCAGCATTGGTTTTTGTATTTGGTTGCTGTAAAAATATTGGTTTTCTTTGAATTAATGATGGTTTTATTCTCAGTATATTATGTACACAACCTATTTATCAAGAGCAATACAATACGACCAATTTGCCTTAGAAATCGATTATTGTACAGGGTGTCCGCCGGGAGGGTATACTACTTTGTTTGTTTAGAATTTTTGTTTGAGTTGCTCAAGCGTTTCTGGTTTGTTTGTATAAACCTTGCTTTTCAGATATCCCCACAAAAAGAAGTCCGGAGTAGTCAAATATAATATCGCCTACAAATATAATAACATCACTATTTCTTGAAATAACTTGCTGTGGAAAGATGTCTCTCTCTAATTTCATTGTAGTCCTGGCTGTATGCGATGTGTCACCGTCTTGTTGATACCACATGTTAATCAAGCCCAAATCATGCAGTTGTGGCGTTAAATAGCTTGCAATAACATCACGATATCGCTCCCCATTCACAGTTACCGTTACGCCGTTTTTTCCTGACCAAATTGCACACCAGACTGTAACTTTTAATGGATGGGTGGCCGCGGTGTAGTGGTAATGTGTTCGTCTGTTGAGTGGAAGGTTGCGCGTTCAATCCCAACCAAAATCCATTTCACTTTTATTTAAAAGAAATAAAAGGTCGGTGTAGTACCAAAAAGTATGCACACCATCTTGAATTTCTTCAAATTTAACGAACACAAGAAAATGTGACTCCCCGAAGCTAGTTCGGACACCACCCATGGAGTTTAAGTCTCCACTACATCCAAAATCTTTCCTATCCTCTCTTTCTTCCCCTTCTCTAACGCTCGTACTATGGTAACATATAAAGGGTATTCATAACCCCTTAAGTACGTGTAAATTATAAAAAAAAAAAAAAGGTGACTGATGAATAATTTGAGTGTTTTCCATTGCCCTGAACCGACTATTCTGTTTATTCACATATCCATTCAAAATGGGCTTCGTCACTCAATTTGATTTTTTCATGAAAATCGGGGTTGCCATGGGCTAGCTGTAACATCCTATTGGCATATGTATGGCGGTGTAAATGGTCTTGTGGAAGATTCTCTTGTGTCAACTGAATCTTAAATGGAAACAAATGCAAATCCTTGTGCAAAATTGTGACCAAGCTCCTGAACACGGCGTCGAATTGAGGTTGATGCATTGTTTTAAACACTTCCTTGAGCAGCAGTAATGTTTTCAGCCGATCTTGAAGTACGTTGTGCTTGGGCCTACACCCAAATACTCTCTTTCTTTCCGGCGGACACCCTGTATTAAAAACTATATAAGGTGTAGATATCTTAAGCCAAAAGCACTTGGGCAAAAGTCGATTGTGCAGATAGAATATTTGGGCGAACATAAATGGTAGGATAGGAGGATTCTTTTTTTTTTAACCTAGTACACGCAGGTGGCCATGGCTCAGAAGAATGCGTTGTTGACCGCTAAGCCAAACGCTGCGAATTGAAGCCCCAGCATCGGCAGCATTGTTTTTCTACAAAAATCGCCAGCTTATCTGAGGCCACCTGTGCGATAATATTAGACAATATAAATCTGTGTCTCGTCCTCTGTGCCACGTAGGTTTTTGTTATATGGCTTTGCTTCTATGTGTCTATCTGTCTCTCTCTGCTGAATTAATGTCTTGCTCTGTCCCAGCCGATGGGCTCTGTCGCCAGTGCTGTTACGTGTTGCATTCATGTGCAAAGTACTGTTAATTAAACAAAGAAAAACCTCGTACAGGTTTACCAGCTTTTTCAAATGCCGCCGATTGCCTATCTAACTATCTCGTAGCCCATACGGGTATATCAGTTTTGACCAGGGTCGCTTAAATATCGCACTTTTAGGTTTTTATACATTTTACTCTAAAAATGCGTAAATAAGTGTTTAGAGTGTATAGAATTATGTTAAAATTTATAAAAGTTTAAAAAAATCTGAGAATCACGGTTTTACCGTATTCAATGACAAAAACCATTCAAATGGCATAGCCGCCAATAGCCTGATGCTGTTCGTGCAAAAAGATGAACACCAGGACAGCTTTGTATCACTGAAAAATAAAAAGTCGGTGAAAGAGGTTGGTGTTCCAAACGTCAAGTTATCTGGCAATATAATCAGTCGATATTTTCACCACCCTGTTGAACAATTTTCTAAATAATGCAAATTATCCGGACCACTGGAAATCGGCGGTAGTACATCCTATCCCTAAAAAGGACTAGGGCAAATCAAACCCTACAAATCTTCGGTGAATAAGCCTCCTGCCGAATGTACCCAAGATATTCGAGAAGATAGTCAATACCTATAGATCTCTGTTTAAGTGGGTCAAGTAAAATAAAATTATCCCGGAAAATCAGTTTGGTTTTTGATCGAGGCATGACACCATTAATGCCGCGTCGAAACTAGTGTCCGAAATTTAATGGAATAAATCCAAAAGACAATGCACAGGGGCCTGTCTGGTTGACTTTGTGAAGGCCTTCGACATCGTATGCTAAGAGAGCCTTTTCTACAAGCTGACCAGACTGGGCATGCGGAAACCCATGCTGTATATGATTTATGAAATGCTTATGGGAAAGAAGTTCGTTGTCAAATGTGGCAACGTAACTTCAAATAAAGTCTTAGGGTCAGTTTTCCTCTGCTTAGGGCTTCCAGAGATACCAGAAAAAAGCTGGAAAAAAATTGTGTATAATTGGACAGCATGGTGATCCGTTGCCGGTGAGAAGTGAAGTCAAATACCTTGGCATCTGGCTTGACAAGTTTCTGTATTTTAACAAAAATGTGGATGCTTGTCTGGACGGGGCTAAGGTGGCTTATGCTCTGACAAGAATATTGTTTCAAAGCAGTCAACTTGATTTAAGGGTGAAAGTCATTTGCTACATGGCCCTTATAAAGCCGATCATCGCCTACGGTTGTCTCGTGTGGTTCAATGTATCACCAGCCTACATGGAAAGGATACGGCTGTTTGAGATGCGTTGTCTCCGATCCTGCTTAGGATTATACCGAACGCCGGACTCCGAGTACATAAAATATATTAATGCAACGAGGCCTCAATTGAGTAGAATTGACAGTTTCTTAATAAAGGTGATTAAAAGGCACGCAGCAAGGGCGATGGCTAGCAACAACATCCTCAATGGAATATACATGGAGAGTACACTCATTTCAGGCTTTATTTCACAAGAGGCATTTATTTATATAGACTCGTTAGGTTGTGTTCAGGAAAGGCACGGTATTCCGGTTCTATAACACCGCTACCGTGAAGCGCAGAACGAGCGGCTAATCCGCGACGGGTTTGTCGGCAATGCTCCGCTTTAACACGAAAAGCATCGCACTAAAATTTGAGGAACGCTGCTAAAAGGAACGTTGAATAAATGAGAAACGACTTATTTTTAAGAATTTAATTTGGGAACAAGGTCTGGCGGGGCTTGTGCACCATATTTTCTTTCAAATGGTTGCATACATGCTTGCTGGGGACCCAATGACTCAATCGGGATAGTGAACTCTCGGGGCAGGCATTAAGTCAGGCTTAAATACTTAAATAGTCTTAAGTAGTTTAAGTTAGTTTTAATCTAGATTGACACAAACGCACAGGACCAAAGAGCCGCCCAAGTGTTTTTATTTCAAAGGAGCCAAGTATCAGCTCTCCCTTTTTGCTTACGGTCTTACACTCGGCGCCATAAAGCAGAACTGGCAGGATAAGGGCTTTGACGAGCACACATTTCGTCCTTCGGTGTAGGTGTTTTGATCCCAGTTGTTTCGCCAAACCGAAGTAGCAACGGATTTCTAGGGTAATTTTTCGCCGAATCTCCCGAGGGTATCATTCGTGGAGTTTATGTTTAATCCGAGGCAGGTGAATTTCTTAACTGGACCTCAGAATTGTTGCTATCAATAGTGGCGTTTTGTCCTACGCGGTGGACAGATGCTTGTTTGCTTGTTGATAGCATGTACTTAGTCTTGTCCTCATTTACTTGAAGGACAAAGGATTTCGCCTGTTCTTCAATCGCCGTGAACGATTTCATCACGGCAAACTGAGAGCGACCGATGATGTCACCATCGTCCGTATAGCCCAGTTACTGGACAGACCTTTTGAAGGCAGTGGCTTCCGTGTTGACACCTGCCCTGAGCACTATCTGCTAAGGTACCAGATAGGTAAAGTCGCATGATAGCAGGTCTCCTTGCCGTAACCCGGTGCATGTTTGGAATAGTTTGGAGGAGCTACTACGTGCAGTTTAGAGCACATTGTAGCAAAATGTAATTTTGATAGAAAATCTAGATTTGTAATTAGAAGCCTAAACAGATTGGAGTTATGTATGGAATAGCACATCGCCGGACTGTCATGTTCTTACATAGGATCTCCTTAGTAGTTCCTACTGAATTCGTTTCATTTCCGCCGAGGTGTGATTTTCAAAATTAAGGTGGAGCCGAGATTCAAAGCTCTTTACTAACTCAACGTCAATTACCTGGCAATTATGATGTTCTGTCCGATTCATCGATATTCTGATTCACGTCTTATTGACAGATAACCCGCTTTTGCCTTCATTTACCCATTTTGGGTGAAACAAAAGTAATGTCACAATGTGAATGTGCCATTTCGATTCCGGCATAGATCCAAGCGAACAACCATCCAGGTTTTTTGAGGTTCCATGAGAGAATCATAAATATATGACCTCATGGCCTTAGTGGTGCCGATAGCTAAGTTTCTTTTGAAGCTCTTCACTTTTATGACAATGTACCCTTTACTCATAAAAGATCATCAGACTAGTGCCCCTTAAAAGTATCGGACGAACTACGACTTTGTAAATCGTAAGTGTTATCGTTGGTTATAGGTCCCATCTTTTGTCGCATGCTTTTATACAGGCATATAGAGCTATACATGCTTTTTCGACTCTTTCACCTTTGTATGTTTTCTAGTCATCTTCAGAATAGTTCGAGTAAAAGTAAAAGATTTGATTAGTTTGGTCGTCGCGGTGAAAATCTGAACATTTTTCACGATATAATTGATCACGGGAAATAAATTCCTTGAAACCATGATCACGACATCGTCAAACGTATTGGCTGACGAAATTATTCCTATCACGGTCTAGTCTGGCTAGCAGTTTTTTCATGACAAGAAGACAGAAAAGAGGCGAAGTGGCCACCCTGTGGTGGTCTACTGTTTTCTCCTGTTACCCAGAGCTGGCTGACTGTTTCTAGATTTTTGCATGGGTTGGCTGAATATGATACTTCTTGTATCATATCTGTTTGTTCGTCCCTTCTGTATCAAAGAAAGTGGCAAAATTCTATAGCCTTTCAGTGAGAAGCTGCAACAATTCTCAATCGTCGTCCTTCACATCTGGATGATTGCTGTCAACCCGGCTTTGTCAGGTATGCAATGATTATTGAAGATAATACTGCGCACTACTATGTCAAGGAACCTCCTCAAATATAAAAAAAAGTTAGGGCTATATGGTCCTGAAATATTTTGCTTATTGAAGTACAAGCCTGCCTATCTTTAGAATAGAAACTACCCTGACGCATTTCCACGAGGTTGGAGTAGACTTTGAAAGCTTCTATAAATCGGCAGGAGGCATGGTACAACATCTTCTATAAGCTCTGTAGTATAATTCCGTAGTGTCCAGGTAATCGGAAGCTCCAGATTTAATGGGTATATTTCAACCAGTTGATCCCTCTTGTTAGTGGTAGAACATGTGACCGGAGATATTGGCTTGAGAACCTCTAGGGAATAACATTTCAATAAAAATCGCAAATAAGGCGGACTAATGCCCTTAAACAAGTTTATTCGTCAAGCCGTTATGACATTTCACGCGTAGATAAATTAAAAAAAATAAATTGGCGTTAAGAATCATATACGGTTTGAAGCCTACTGGTGTACCTAACCCGTCCCTTTAGGACGTATAAAACCATATTATCCATTGATGTTCAGAAACGTAACAACCATACGATTTATCTCCTCCAGGATACGGCTTATCACCTTAATATCTTATAATCTCAACAGCAACACCTCATTCCAACTAACTTCTGGCCAGTTTAAGCTCGTTAATGAGGAGATTTCGTAACTGCAAATGAATAAGGAGCCATATTTATGGCTTCCCATAGATCCTTTGATAATATCCCTCTTGTATAGACATCCAACAGCAGAGTTTAATATCTAAATTCAAAGAAAGCCGGCAATCGATTACAATATTTCCCTAATCTATGGGACGATAGGAAAAACCCCAGACATCCTTTACGGGATCAGCTGGGATTTAATCATAATTCGCAGACAATCCCTTTTCCCGCATTCGCAATATCATTTCCCATTTAAAACCATTTAACGCAGCCGACCGCTGAGCCGCCCCCACCTTTTCCAGGATATTCCCTTGCACACTTTATACCCGATACGTCATCTAAAGGTGCCCCCACCGAGCACACACAAAAAGGGCGTATTAATTCTGAATCAACAAAGGGATTAACGTGTAATTCAATCGGGTATCAAATAAAACAGATGACCAAACAAATCCAATTTCTTTGACTTCAAAGGGGGCTGGCTGGCTGTCTGGTTGGCTGGCTGGCAGCCTGCCTGTGCCTACCCAGGCAAGAAAAGCCGAGGAAAGCTGAAAAACATATAAGGAAACCAGCTGAATGTCATCGACAGCAGGCGCAGGCAGACCTATATGCCTATGCGATAGTTTGACTTTGGGTGGCGGCATCTTTCAATGGGAAGCTTGTGTGCCATACATGACGTCCGACGCGCCGTACATTCCATTGTTGCTATTCAACTCAATTAGACTGTTACCTGGGTGTACCCGTCTTCCCGTGTCAACTTATCTAATGACACATTCCCGTCTGTTGACATCGAAATTCAAAACCTCAAGGAATGGCAATGGCAAGGCAAACGGGACAAAGCAAGCAAATAAACGAGAGAACAACAACAATGTTAAATCCCCGCATAGGCTGGAAGGTCGCTCAGACATACTAAAGGATCAATTGGATTTGTGGGAATCAATTTGTTTAGGGTTATTCCTCCCTCCGTTGTCGGTGTTTGTGTGCTACGTTCCGGACCTATCACCACTTATGGACGGTTTTTCCCCCGAAGGTGGTGTGCTTACGATTCTTTTTGTTTTCGGATGTTATGTAAGATTGCTTATCCCATTTTAGAACATCGGCTTAACAAAAGCGACATAGCCTTTTTGCTACGGGAAATTGCATAATTTCAGAGGGGGCGTCATAATGGTTTCGACTGGTTGTTTGGGACTCACTCTTGGTCAAATAATTGAAAGGCCAATTGCATCAAGGCACACGCGTGTTCACCTAGTTGTTGCTTCAGCCTCCATGATTGGGTGATGCATCGTTTCGACCTGACACTCCAGGTTTGAGTCTGCACTCCGCGTTAGCTAGTGAAACCCATTAATGTATTTCCGTCGACCACCATGTCATGCTTTTTAAAATCGAGTTTCAACTTCGGTTACGTTCGATGTACCTGTCTTTAGTTTTGTTCTCAGGATCTGAAGGTCGTAAACCAATGGCTTACTACCACTTCTTCCAGATTCTTGGATTGCGACCACAATGAAAATGTATTGCTATTTCACTTAATTAAATCCTTATCCGTATCCTTAATTAAAAAAAAAAAACTCAAAGAACCCATAAAATATCCACAAATGCGTTA
Source organism: Rhingia rostrata (assembly GCA_949824845.1). Classification (NCBI taxonomy): domain Eukaryota; kingdom Metazoa; phylum Arthropoda; class Insecta; order Diptera; family Syrphidae; genus Rhingia; species Rhingia rostrata. Next base: position 53,189,073 of record OX463758.1, read on the forward strand.
AGTAATATTATATTGAGTACAAATTATATTGCCGCCTCTTAAATATAAAAACCGCACATAAATAGTAATAAATGCAAATAAAGCGTTTTGGATTTTTATTACAAATTAATAATAAAAAAAAATATCTGCGCCTCAATTTGCTGAAGAATTTCGAATAAAATTCAAATGCTCTGATAAAGGCTGCAGCCAATAAAACTAATTGATTTTTAAGTGCTTATTTAAAGAGCGGTGCTAATGATTTTTAATAATCTTACGGTTGTAAAATTGGTTTGGACACATTTATCAGGCAGCCAATGTTAGTTGAGATTAAAAAAAAAACTTTGGCCCAGACAGGGACTCAAACCTAGTTTCATCATTCATTTTTGAGTGTGAAGTCATATTTTTGACACACAAATTTGAGCTAGGGTTTAAAAAAAAAGTTTTCTCCGCACTTAGTTGCCTAATGCAGTTTTTTTTATTTTTACATTAAAATTAAGTCTTATTTCATACTTGATCTTCATATAACTTAGTTGATCAAGTTGGGATCATTGCTTTACTTCTTGTTAATACCTTTTGGTCTAAAATTCATACCCTAGCTAAACCGAACCTACATTCTTTAATATTGCTAGCTTACTTAAATGGGTCTACAGTTCTTAGTGAACCTGAACCTCAAACAACATGCCAACAGGCCAATTGATCGGTTCTTAGGTAACTGTCTCCAGTTGCGATTCAAGTTGGTTGAGATCGGTTTCAAAATGGACAAGGTCGGTTTCTACTTGTCATTCTAGAAATCGAAGGCTCTACGAGCTGAATTATTGGTGTCCTTTCGATTTACATGCCTTAGCCATCTTAAAAGTCCAATGCGGAGTTTTTTAGTCCAGTCTATGTGGCTCTATAGCTCGAATAGATTTAATTGAATTTCCATTACCGTAGCCCACACAAAGGGGACCTAACACTTTCGACGAATTGTTTTGTCAAAATGACTTTATATTTCTTCATCCGCTTTTGATTCAGCCCGTGCTTCAGCGCCATAGAGCAGGACTGGGATTAGCAGGGTCTTGTATAGGATCTCCTTAGAAGTTCAAGTAAACGCTTTACAACGAATTCGCCTTCATTGACAAGGGTTATCAGAGTTATTCTTCATTTGATTTCTGACGAGATGTCATTGTCAGTCTTACTATTACTATTGCCGAGATGGACTACCCCAAAGTTATAGCCATCGATGATAACATTTTGTCCAAATTGTCGATGTTGTGTGTTCTTTCGTGTATGCTCCGACATGTTCTTACCCTGATGAGCCCATTTTTGTCGCTTCCTTTAAAGGATATATTGTTAAGTCCGACGATACTGACAAGGATGTCAATATCATCTGCGTATGTCAGTATGCTCTGCCGTTGGCACGGGAGTTTCGACAACCATTTCAAGAGTAAGGTTAAAGGAGTCACATGGCAGTGCGTCGCCTTATCTACATTTTTTTTTGTATCGACTCTTTCAATGTGGTCGCTGTTGACCAAGATTAATTCTCCATTTCTCCATTTTCAGCACCAGTTTGGGCGGTATACCAAAAATAGGTATGACTCTGTGCCTTATGTACGCTAAGCTTTAGCATGAGCTTTGAAGTTGTTGAACAGGTAATGGGTATTTATTTGGAATTCATAGTTTTTTCCAGGACCATCTGTATGGCCTATATCCCCATTAATAAGGGCTGATCAGGTTGCTGGTAAACGGTTTCTAGCGTTTACATATTACGGCAGAAATGATTCTGTAGGCTATGTTAAGTAGACTATACTCTTGTAGTGGGCGCATCATTATATATTTGGGGACCGGACAAACGCTGCTAAGGATCCATTGTTCATACATCCGAACAAATTTCACTAATGAGTTGGTAATTACCAAATCATCATGAGCAGATTTACACGGCAGGAAGATGGCCATTTCTAGCAGCCTTGTTAGGCTTAGAAATAATATCCTCCCCACTTTATTAAGGTTTGGTGGCTAATAGGTTTCACAGTTTTTGAAATGAAACGAAATTTTAACAGGTGATACAACGGCGGGTGAACAACAACAACAACAACAACAATCACACACTTGTTTTAGCAAAAGAGAGCGAGAGCGTGAAATTGAGAGAGCACTCTGCAGTAAGTCCAAAATTGTAAAGCATGCACATCAGACAATTGAATTGGTTGGGTAAGGGGCAAGGGCCTAGGGCATTGAGAACAAAAAACATAAACTTTTCCTAACCAGCTTCATCGTACGGACGGGCGGTGTGCACTTCCACACATGAGAAACGAGATCCAAACATATGGCGGGCTGTGCTAGTACGACCCGATATAGAACAATTTTTCTTTTATGCAGTGTGTCATCTGTATGCTTTATAATCTTTGATATTACTAAACATGAACTTTGCTAACTCCATGAAAATCTAGCTGACAATATCAGCAAATTGTCATCACCTGCAGCAACATCTACAATAGTTCCCTACTTTTTCCAAAACTGACTCTCCCGAGTAACCAGCATCCCCTCTGCAACACTTAGTACACCAATAACCTCTCGCATCCATTTGCTGCCACTAAGACTTTCGGAAAATTTGCAAACCCAATCAACTGTCAAGGTAATAAGCGCCTAGTGGTCGTCACGTGGAGTCTGAGAGTCAGATGGGTGAAAATGCTTATGCTTTCAAACAAAAAAAACACATTGCCTACCAGTTGACCTGACCACCCATTCTGTAACTCTAATAATTTATTAAACCTCAAATCTTTTTGTCACAGATGTGCCGTTTTGCTAAGTATAGCGTTGGAAAGACTACCTCTTTTGGACACCGGACCGATGCACTGTAACCCAACATGAGTATCACATCTTAACAAATTTTTAACAAAGTTGGCCTATTCGAGTTTGGAGACACATCTGACCGTCACTAACCCATCAAACGGAACATGACCTGAAGGATGAGTTCCTCAATTGCCTTTTAAGCCTCCCATAGAGCTGCAATAAAATTCGCTGCTTGCTCATAATGGTATAGACATTGGTTACCCTAACCCATATTTGAGTATTAATGTTGGTCCCGCCTTCAGACGAGAGTATAAAACCTCCCCAAAAAAGAAAGTTCGAAATTTCCGCCACCTTCTAGTCATCTCTATGTAAAGACCTCGAATCGAGTATTCAATTTGGTAACTTCGAAGATTGACTCAAACTTTTTGAAATACGAAATGGTCGGTAAAAAAGGCGCGTGTTTATTGTTAGACTTGTGCACTCAAAGGCCGACCTGACAACCTACTATGTGTCACTTCACATCAACCATACAACCAAGAACAAACCCTTCTAATCTCCCTTCAGCTAATCACTCAAAACACCATCCGTGTGCAACTATACGCAACCATTTTCATACATAATTCGTGTGCATTTTGTAAAATATCGTGCAGATTCAGATATTAAATGGAAAGGGGTAAGCTCACGCAAAATATAGAGTTACCTACATCTCCAGATTAATTACTGCACGTACGTCAAGTTGGAAACCGCATTTGATGTGCTCGCATGGCAAATGAGTACCTGTGCAGACCTATCCATCTAATCACATTAGGAAATGCATGTGCTCACTAGCTGCGATATCGGTTTGCATTTCCTCTTAACCCCAATTATCGTCGTGTTCTCATGTAACACTATGAGTCGCCTTCGTCGCGTCGAACAGCCATCCATCAGCCGGCTCTGACTGAATGACGATTGCATTTCTATTTTCGATCCCGAATGGCATTTGAACTGTGATTTCTCGGGAATGACTCGGCGCACACACCCACAAGCACGAACATTCCCCGAATCGGAAACGGGGGCAATTAGGTAAATTCGTGAATTTCCGGCAAATCATTTAGAATGCCCGCTTTCCCTAGCATCGATGCACTGTGCAAGTTGCAGAAATTCTGAAATTTTAGAATCCATGTCGGATGAGTCAAGGAACAGGCGATGAATTTCGTCAAACAATTTGTTTGCACTGGTACTCCAGTCGGCCGGGGGAAAACAAATGTTTAACCCAGTTACAGCGCACCACTGGATTCAGGACGGATTCGTCGTAATTAAAACTGAATTGACCACACGGCCCCCTGGCCGAGATGGCTAGGATTGGCAATGTATTGGTCTGCTCTGGTCATTGAATTCCTATGGCACCGGCATGAGGCCAACTATTTTTCAACAGCTACTCGTGGCCCATCAACTACAGCGAAACACGAGTCAGCCGTCAACTCCAATCACCGATCTCTGGGCCGCGACGAGCTGGAAATGCAGTATCTGCACTCGCCGGATATGAGTTGCTCGATGATGGAGGTAGCATATCTGTACACGGGTACTGTGCTGCCCGCAATAATCGAAATAAATCCAATTTCGAATTGGTAATTAGTGGATGTGGGGTTTGGGGGGCTGTGGTGGACTGCTGCTGCTGTTGGTGCAATCTACTCTACTCAGCCGGATTTTTAATCAAACTGTAATAATCATTTCCAGTGCAACGTGCAATTACATCTGCTACTCCTTCTGGTGGTGCTTGGTTGAATCGCTGCAGACAGCCCGACTGCAGCCTCAGAGCACAGCAACTCGTTGGCTTTGGGTTAAGCGGCTTTGATGGATTGAAATTCGCTACTTTGACGTGGTCGCAGTATGTACGGAAAAAATGAATCACAATTTAAATTGTTTAGAGGGACTTGTTGTTGTTGTTGTAGTTGGAGGTGGTGCAGTTCAGACTTAAGTGAAGGATTTGCGATTTATACATATCGACCGAGTTAGACAGGAAGTTTTATAATGCAGTCAAACCAACCGAAAAGGAAAATAATTTTATTATGGAAAGCAGGACATGTGCAGTAAGCATTTCTCTGCAATCGGGGGAATTTTGATTCCAAGTCGGTTTGGATTAACATAACTTTGCAAACTTTCTCTTGGCGACTACAAATCGAAGAGGTGTGTGGGTCGCGTTTGGGAGTCACCACTTGAACCACCAATATACACTTACTCTTCGTTATCAACTATGTAAGAGGGACCTTTCACTACATAGAGTCCTGTGCATCTATACCTGAAATAATAGGGTTTAGTTATCCATACCTCCATATGGGTTTTCTGCTGGGTTTGCCCCGCCCTAATTTGATACAGTACACCGATGTATCGAGAGCAAGAGCTCGAAGAAAACTCTACTGGATTACTACAGTCTAACACTTCAAATACAGGGTTGATGCGTTGGAGGTGTTAATTCATTAAACCATCAAGATGGACGATAGCATGCCCGATGAGTTGAATATCAGCACCATATGTTCGAGCCATAATCCCTGCTTAATGCCGAATATACGATCTTGGCCAACGTACTTTTTGGAACATATCAGAGTTCCTTTTGGTCCGACAAATCGATCATAGACCAAATGTTCACACTAAAGCAAATCCCGATTACCCTCTAAAGCAATTGGCGCGAAATTCAGTCGAAAACGTGGTCATCAACCAAACCGAAAAGACTAACGAACTTTAAGCGCAGATTCATAATTTGTTCATCAACGTTAAGCCCAAGTGAAATAGCACTCAAACTACTAAGGAGATCCTATGCAAGATCCTAATCACATCAGTCCTGCTCTACGACACTGAAGCATGGACCGTACCAAAATCGGATGAAGAAATCCTTGGTCGTTTTTGAAACAAAAATCCTTAAAAAAATATTTGGTTCCGGCTACGTAAACAGAGCTGTAGAGCCACATAGACCTGGTCAAAAAAAAAAAAATTCCCCCTGCTCCAATAGAGGAAGACCTCGCTTTAAGTGACGGGCATATATATAAAACGACATCAACCAACTTGAAGTGCGCAACTTGAGGCATTTAGGTAAGGACCGGACTAATTGGAGATGTCTATTGGTTGAGGCCTAGATATTAGCGCCTTTTAAGTAAGTATGTAAGAATCCACCGCATAGCGTCGCATAGAGCTTTTTGACTAAATTTAGGATTCCATCAAAATTGCTGCAGGTGTGTCCGTCCGTAAGTACACCTACTAAATGGCGGATACAAGTTCTTATCCAACTCACTGTATAAGCGACCGAACATTTTCTGCTACACACTAATCCGCACGTACCAGTGCTTCTTCTGGCCCGACAGATCGACCATGGACGAATATTTGGGATTCCATTGAGCATTCATGCTCAACACTGAAGGACACTGAAGGTTCGGTTTCAATGCAGTTCATCTGAAAATTCCCAAACATGTTCTGAATTTTTAAAAGGAGATGCGATTTCTTTAATCGTATGTTGCATGGATGATGTACCCCCAGATTTGAGATAAAGTTCAGAAGCTCGGAGTCAACATCAACCCCATGAACAATACCTGTACTGTCAACTCTCAACCTTGGACAATGTTTCACTATTGTAAGTATCAGCTTTAAGTGATAGTTCAGGAGTTCATCTACCTCGGAGTCAACATGAACCTCAAGATTGACACCTGGACTGTCGACCCACAACCTTTGAAAACGTGTGACTGTTGGTAGCACCAGCTTCGAAAAGTTATTCAGGAGTTCATATACCTCGGAGTCAACATGAACCTCACGAATGATAACTGTAATGTCTAACCAAAACCTTTGAAAACATGGCGCTGTTGGTAGCACCAGGTTTGACAGGTAGTTTTGCAGCTCTTCTACCTCGGAGTCAACATCATACCCCACGAATGGATACCTGTACAGTCGACCCACAACCTTGGGCAACGAGTCATCAGCTTTAAGAGGTAGTTCAGCAGTTCATCTAACTCGGAGTTAACATGAACCCCACGAATCACTTCTAACTGGATATACGACTAAGACACATCCTATGAAAGCGCTGCTACTTTGATGTCCAAATGCTTTTCGGAACCTATCGTAGCAGTACTATATTAATGACCCGAGTTGTGGACAATAAGCAGGAGACCCAAACAAATATTAGGCACCTTCGAATGAAAATTTTTTGTCGAATTTGTGGTCCTGTGTGCTAAGAAGGCAGTTTTAGGAGAAGATAGAACACCAAGCTTTATGAGCTGTACGATGTTGAAAAAAGAAATGCAGGGCCTCAAGCCTGGCTTCTCCCATCATTAGTGTATGCGAAGTTATTATCTTTGCCACAAACTTGCTGTTTCACCCCGAATCATTACAGCAAATTTTAGAAGTTCCTCATGATAGTGTTACTCTTGGATGTTTGTCAGAATTTCGCAATAGGTGCAACGATTAAAAAAACGTAGGTGTTGTCTCTTACGGGTTTGAGCCAGGGACTCCGCTCTTAGTAGCCCAACGCATTTCCAAAAGGCGACTACATCCATGTAGATGGGGATGTAGACCAAGATGGAACACAGGCCACATTAAGCGAATGAACCATAACGCTCCAGCCAAGAGAATCTTCGAATCCCAGTATTCAGAATCAAGGCTATAAAAAAAAACCAATCCTCTGGTGTAACGATCAAGCGATCATGGGGGCCCCAACTGGAACATGGTGCATGGGATAGAAGAGGATCTGTGAAGTTTGTCAAGGCTATCTAAATTTTATCGGATTTTTCATTTCATATACAAAAACCAATCCTCTGGTGTAACGATCAAGCGATCATGGGGGCCCCAACTGGAACATGGCGCATGGGATAGAAGAGGATCTGTGAAGTTTGTCAAAGCTATGTACATTTTATCGGATTTTTCATTCCCCTAGTATGCTTTCAATTACTCCATCTTTAAAAAACTGCGATAAAAAGCCGTCCATCGAACCAGTGTATGTTGAAAGACCCAACAACCTGCATTGCAAAAGTTGTCTCAACCGCATCTAATCACATCTCCAGCTCGGGCAGCACCAGTCATCATAATCATCATCAGTCTGGACGTGCATCAATCGCATAACACACTATTTGCATGATAATAATTAATGTCGACATTAAGTCTACTGTTTCATAATACACTCGTATAATGTCTCACTTAGACAAATTAATAAATAATTCGCCGATACATCATCAGCGAAATACCAAAGTGTGCTGGTGTGCATGCACTTCTCGTACATGTATCTATCTACATACAACTTAGCGATCGACGCGGGCTTATTATAAATTCCCAGACTAGTCTCCCAGTAGACGTACACATATGGCAGCTCGCAGGGGCAAAGGCTGAGACAGAGGCAGACCTCTTCTGTTTATGAGCGCTCATAAATCATTGAACTACACACGCTGATGCTAGCCCCGGTCAGGGTGTTGCTGGAACTCGGTCTACTCCGCGGTTTGGCTTGTGTATGTGGGGATGTGCATTGTGCATGTGCACGAGCCACGCTCTTTGAGATTCGGCCCGGGCTAATTGTTATTAAGTTGTGCGCTTTGACCATTCGAATTAATTTGCGCAGGCTTGTATCGTGCGCTCTCAGCTGACGTCCGGTCGATCGGGTTGAGTTCGCGACGCGACGTCCGAGACTCCCAGCTTCGTGTAGTGTCGCGTCGCGTCTGCTGTGTGAACTTGCCGTTCATGTGGTTGTGTGAACCAATTAATTAGAGCTATCGCAGCATTACCCAGCGACAATCAATCACGATCACTTACTTGGATGGATGCGATGATAAAATAATCAAATGCCACAGCGATTTGCATAGTAATAGGCAAATGCCGACATAATGTGGATTAGAACAGAGCGTTGCAGTAGGTGGGGTACGGAACACGTGTTAAGTAGTTAAGAGGATCGATCGTTGGTTTGTAAGCACTGACGACGAGTGCGTTTTTCTGGTGACTTGAGATTTGGGAGTACTCGAGAATTGTATATCTTATTTAGAAGCAATTGAATGGCCTTTCTGCAAAGTCGATCACCGCCTTTGGTTTCAGTTCAATTAGTTCAAAAATCAACATCAACATAAGTTAACAGAAGGCAAGGTAGGTTTGATGGGCTGTTGAAGCTCAGGTGAGTCGTCAAACTCGCATAGGCCCATAGCGATACCCTTTGTTGAGAGAAAAAGTACCTGAAAAGAATGTTTAAACTATAGTGGGTGTGATACTTATGTTGTGACCTGCGTTGTTCCATCCGCTTCAAACAGATGTTTGCTCCCTCCCGATTCGCAACAGAAACGGACGGATACTTATGTTGTGACCTGCGTTGTTCCATCCGCTTCAAACAGATGTTTGCTCCCTCCCGATTCGCAACAGAAACGGACGATCTGCGCTATAGGTTTCTTTGCTAGCTCCGTCAGGTCCTCGTAGTAGCAGCTACCAAGTTGTTTATTGCGTTTCAGATCACGAAACAGTGACAGAGTAGGTGTGGAATGTCCTCATCGAATTCAGGGTCGCCGCATTTTCTGTATAGTTGGTGTGAGTCAGCTAGTCCGATTCTAAGGGAGTGCTTACCCAACAGGTTGCGACCTGTTATCACTCTTACCGCTATAGAAATTGAAGGTCTGTTCTTAGCTATCAGCTCGTTTGATTTGCTACCGCTTATTTCCGGCCAAAAGTCTTTAGTGTGTTTGCAAGTGTAAATGTTTTGCCACCTAGGTTTTGTAACACTTTGTGTGTATCTAGTTATTGCCTGTTGTTTTTTTTTTTAGAGGCAAGTGGGGGTCTAACCCTGCTGTCGCATATGCGATGTCGTTCAGCGATGCAGCTGAACGACCCTATTCTAGCTAATTCGTCTACTTTCGCATTTCCTGGAATGTTATTATGTCCTGGCACCCAGATAATCTGGACTTTATTTTGGTTACATAGAGCCTTTAGCTCCTTGCGGCAGCGTCCAACTAAAAATAAAAAAAACACAATTTTTTTCAGCAACAGGCTCGGTATAACCCAGGGCCGAGCTTTCTCACAATCCTTCATGTTTGCGAGGGTACTTCTAGCACGATGGTGGGACCTCCTGTTTTTTACCAACTCCGAACGCCGAATTTTAGATAAGCTTTTCTTCACAATTGATACTACTCGGATGACTTGTCAAATCATCACGAAAGGAGCGCCAGTGAAAAATCATTTAGGTGTTGCTACAGCTGGGAACCGAACCCAGACCTCCTGCGCGGCAGTTCATCGCACAAACCTTCGCGCCACTGAGCCCATAAGCGTCTTAGTAGTATTCCCGGCCCAGAGCCTACTCCTATTTCCGGTTTAGAAACATCAGTATAGATTGATATTTCGGTGTTGGATACCACAGTATTTGATGACCATTCGTCTCTGCTTGGTATTCTGATTCATTATTTAATATCGAAATCGTGATAGTAGGTGTGGTGTAGTCAGATTCCCCACTCTCGTATGCTACTAATTTCCCCAAAGGGTTTGATACACTGGTTACCCGCTTCTTTGAGGCGTGCTGGATATGTATAAGTCAATTGGTGGTAGCAACTTCCAAGCACGCTGTTGGACTGGTATGAGTACGTTCGTCTTTTTCATGGAGTTCCACCAGACTAGGTAACCATAGGTAAGGATTGGTCTGACAACAGCTGTGCACAGCCATTTCCTGACTTTCGGGGATGGGACCCATTTTTTTTATCAAGGATCCTATTGCAGCTATTTAGTACAATGCTAGCTTTCTTAACGCTTTCATTTGTGTTCAGGTTCCAGTTTAGCTTGCTATCAAGTAACACCCCAAAGTATTTGGCACTTCCAGACAGTGAAAGGGTGGGGTCGGTGCCACAAACTCTGAGATTGATCTTTTGTTGGTGAAGAGTATTAATTCGGCCTTCTTCGGCACGCATGGTTCTGAGCACCTACTGAGTATGTTTAGGCTTGTTTGCATGATTGTGCTTAGAGTCGATGGGAATTCCCTACATGCCATGAGAACTACAACGTCTGCATTACTTATTTACTATAGTCCGCTACCCTCCGGAATGATCCCCGGTCCTTAGCGAACTTCCTCCAGTTGCGCACTCGAAGTTGGTTGAGGTAGGTTTCTATATGTGCGCGCCACTTAAGGCGAGGTCTTCCTCTACTGCGTCCGACGTCTGGCTGGGAATCGAAGACTGCGAGCCGAAGTGTTGGCGTCAATTCGTTCTAAGTATATATACATCTGTACAGCTCGTATAATTTTTGGTTGAATCTTCGTCTCAATAGCCGTCAACGCAAACAGGACCGAAGATTTTTGAAAAATTTTCCTCTTGAATCGACCAAGGATTTCTTCATCTCCGCTTTTGAGACGGTCCATGCTTCAGCGCCGTAGAACAGGACTGAGATGATCAGGGCCTTACATAGGATCTCCTTAGTTGTTCGAGTGAGGGCTTTACTACTGAATTGCCTTCGTATCCCGAAGAAACAGCGGTTGGCAAGAGTAATTCTTCGTTTAATTTCTGACGAGATGTTGTTGTCAGAGTTTATAGCGTAGCCGAGATAGACAAAGCCCCGTAATACCAAAAAGTTATATCTGTCAATGGTGACGTTCTGTCCGAATCGTCGATGTTGTGTGTCCTTTCATGTTGACAGCATTTACTGCTAAACGGTATACCAAAACTAGACATGGCTCTGTATAGTTCGTCTCAATTAATGCTGTCGTATGCGGCTTTGAAATCAATGAATAGGTGGTAAGTATCGATTTGGACTTCTTGGGTTTTTTACAGGATCTGCCGGAGTTTGAAAATTTTATCATTTGTGGATATTCCTGGCCTAACCACATTGATAAGAGCCGATCAGATTGTTGGTAAACGGTTTCAGGCGTCCACATATTACGGCAGATAGGATCTTGTAGGCGATGTTGAGGAGGCTTATGCCTCTGTAGTTGGCGCAGTTTAGAGAGTTTCCTTTTTGTGGTGATCGTCTGCATAAGCCACTGTTTTTGTCGCTGTGGTTTCCACTCTCTTCAATGCTTCGTTGACTGCTACTAGCAAAAGAAGTGGAGAAACAACTACCGATTTGCCTTTGATATAGGCATAGGTATTGAAAGAGATATTCACCTCGGATATAAGTGTCACTACTGCTCCATCCTATTATAAAGTCCCAACTTTTCGTCGCACTATGTCGGTCCAACGCTTTGATAACATCGGCAGAAGGGGTGTTGTTGATTCGTATGGTTAAAATAAATAAATATTTGATAATTTGGATTTTAGTCCGCAAGCAAATTACCCCTTTCGACATCCAAGGTTCCTGAAGGAAGGCAATGTGGACGTTGTGATTGGCTAGGTGGAGTAGTAGGTCGGCGCTGGCCTACCTACTGTGATGAAGGTTTAGCTGCAGTTGATACCTTCATCAGAGACCACCGACTTCCACGAAATTTGAGCCCACCCTTAACTTAAAACCACCACTTTTAAATTTTGCCAACTTTTGATTGCTAAGCGGTAAGCGGATGCTTTGTCCTGTTACAGGCGGTTCAAACATTTCGGTTATCACCCAGTCATCGAAGGGAAAGTCAGGGTTTGGCCGCCTGAGTATTTCCATTACCTAAAATGAACATTGCGACAAGTTCTCTCAGGAATCATATCTGGTCAATAGACTCTTCTGTGTTAGACATGGAAACGAATACTCAGAGCTTTAAGAAAGTGCGGTACTCCAGCACCGAAGTGTTCTTGGGCTGTCGCTCTACCTATTATTTACTCGTGACATACCAAAAGAAGATGGCACAACTCTTGCTACGGCTTACCTATAAGAAAGCTAGAGACTTGCAAATTTTCCTTAACTCGGTCCGAATACAAACAAAGCCAAATTCCTGGGAATGCCCTGATCCTGCGACTTATTCTTGTACTTCTTTGTTTGTTCAAGCGGTTGCAAAAATATGTAACATACAAGGTGGCGCAAAAGTAATCCTCCTATCAGAAAATGCTATAAATTTTGCGATTGGCCCCTAATGTCAGTTCTGTTTTGACATTTGTGTAGTAAACACATGCAAAATACACGTTAATAAACAATGTTACGCTACACTGCTCCAGAACGCGGAATATTGGTGACTATTTATTTGAGCAATAATCGGTCGGTGACTTTGGCACAACGTGAATTTCGTCGCAGATTTCCTAGCCGTCTAACGCCTACTGGTGAAACACTGCGACGTTTAGCCCCTCTCCTCGAAGAGACTGGCACAACACGAGATGCTGCCAGGCGTGGCAGACCCCGGAGTAGCCGTTCTGCAGAGAATATTGCTGCTGTAGCCGAAGATGTCATGGAAGCGCCGTCGACATCGACCAGACGACGTGCCACGCAAATGGGTATCAGTCGACGGTCTATACAGCGAATTTTGGTACATGATTTGAAGATGTTTCCGTACAAAGTCCAGACGGTGCATCAGCTGTTAGCTGCTGACCGCCAATCGCGTCTAACATACGCTCAAGCCATCCTTAATCAACACCAAGAGGAAGATGATTTTTCATCAAAAATAATCATAAGTGATGAGGCCCATTTCCATCTTAGCGGGTACGTAAATAAGCAAAATTTACGCTTCTGGGGCACTGAAAATCCGCGTGTAACCCACGAAGAGCCATTACACCCGCTCAAAGTCACTGTTTGGTATGCTGTTTTCGCTGGAGGAGTCATCGGACCTTTTTTCTTCGAAGACGTCGCGGGCCAAACGGTTACTGTGAATGGTGAGCGCTACAGAGCAATGATCGACGAGTTCTTTTTGCCGCAACTTGATGAATTGGGATTGGAAAACATGTGGTTCCAACAGGACGGTGCAACGGCACACACTGCACGTGCCACAACCGATATGCTGAAGGATGCATTTCCCGGGCGCCTAATCTCCCGTTTTGGCGATTTGCACTGGCCAGCAAGATCGCCTGATTTGACCGCTCCAGACTTCTTTTTGTGGGGCTTTTGGAAGTCGCGGGCTTATGTCAACAAGCCTCAGACTCATGCAGCTCTTAAAGACAATATCCGTCAAGAATGTGACGTTATTTTTGCGCCACCTTGTATGCTATCGATAGAAGTGATCCTCTTATTTTATTTTCTGGGCACCCGATGAGAAAAAAACTTGTGCTCGCCTGACTGGATTATTGGCCGGTCCGAGTGTGACCGGATTCGGATTATCGGCGTCAAGACTGTCAACAATAAAAACGTCCTTATTTGTTTTCTAAAACTGCAAAAGCTATTTTTAAATATTATTTGAGGATTCTTTCCTCCCTGTCGCCTATTAAAGATATTATGACCAAAGCTTCCCCTGGATAGTACCCCTTTTTCCAGGCTAACCGAAAATAATTGGACTCATGTCACTTTCCTCGAATGAGGTAGCATTTATGTCGTCCATTTTTTTTTTTTGATTACTAATGATTCCTCGGTTTCACCTTAATGAACATGCAAACAAGATTTAAGTCGTTAAGTCTTGACCGCTGCCGCTGTTAAGCTGCATGTTAGTTAGGCCACACCAAGGCTAACACACTTACCACTGAACGGGGTGCATAATTTCAAATGCCTCAACGAATTACAACAAAACACATATCTTACGATGACTGAATCCAGCTTACATACGAGCCATTGTGTGTGCTGAGCACTATCGACGACGGTCTCCATTTTCCCAGGCCACCGCCCTCTCCCCCTTTTCAAATCCAATTAGTCCGCGTGGCACAAAGAACCGCGGCAGCTGTTTACAACGCTTATCAATACCCCTCTAAGCTAGTGTGTTGAACGGCGCCTAAGCCTATTATCGCACAGACAAAGATAAACCCCATGTTTGGTCTGAATCTTTGACGATTGTCAAAGTGTTGTCATTGATTTGCAGGTACATGCGTGCCCGCACCCGGGTGAGACTCCTCATTTTGGGTTAAAGTGTCATGGAGCAACTTCAGATACACCACAAACAATGGGCCGCGAAAGGCACACCACAAGTTGTGCGATAAGAAGCCGTATTTCCCTGAGGTGCACACTCATTCATGGAAAATCCACCTCGACCAGAGATTCTTCCCTGTTAGCCATTGTGTCTGGCGTTGCACCACCTCTGCATTACCCAGGCACCTCGCCAGCCTGACGCGAGTATGTGCGGATTCTGACGATTGCCACATGCATTGCATGAGTTGCACTAAGCCATAAGTAGATTAGAGAACTTGTTGTGTTGCAGCGGATAGTCGAGATCAAAGGTGCACCAGCAGTACCACGCGCCGCTCCGTCCAACGACGACGGTGAGCTGGGAGCTGACATATGGCTTGCGTCGTCGGAAGACTTCTCATTAAAAGTGAATTTAATACACCATTTGGCTGGACGATAGTTCGCCTGGCTCTGGCTAGCTGCATGGATCAACAACGGTTCTCCGGCTCTGAGGTTCTGATGCCGGATGACATCATTCAATGGCACAACGAATGGAGTTTTCTGTTTTCCCCGGCATGGCATGCGAGCGCGGGATAAATGGTTTTCTTTGAAAAATTTGAAAATCTCATTAGATGAGAGGTTGGGATGGTGGACTGAACGCATGAGGGTGCTTCAATGGCGACGGCTGCGGCGGAGGGATACTTAATAAGCGACGAGCACGCAAACAGTCAATAAAATCCTATTTACTGCTCCGTTGCAGAGTTTTGGAAATTATTATACCTACTCCTGCAGCAGCGCTCCACGGCATGGTATTCGACTGCATTTAGGCTGAAATTGGAGCGAATGTACACGCCGAGAGTATGCAGGAGTGTGTGTGTGTGTGCACCTCTTTGTATATCGGGTAATTAGATCTAAATTATGAGTCTGTTAGGTCGGCAAAGCATTTATAGGGAACTTTGTGGGCAAGTCTTCTAAACTTTTAAACCATCAGCACATACACACATTTACGCGCAAAAAAATCCTTCAAGTCGCGCCCGTATGTCGATAGCGCTTTGTGCCAGTGGCCGACATGAAATTTACCACCATTCGTGTGTTAGATGAATAAACAAGAACTGGTGCAGATACAAGCGCAGCAGTTAGACTTGCAGATACTTTGGTCAAGATAAAGATAGAAAACCCATAACCCAAACTAATGGTACAGCGAGAACAAAAGGTGATTGAATTCAATTTATTTGCCAACTGGCTATACATTGTATGGTTAGATCGTTAAAATGGAAGATATAGGGACATTGGCTAGAGAATGTGAGAGAGTCTATTTAATGGGATATGACCATTCCAGGGGAGGCGGCTATGTGAAGAGAAATACCATGAAAGAACTTCAAAACATAGTCTGTTTGTTGTAATGTATGGGAAGCACAGGTTTATGAGTCAGGGATGCATTTAAGAGTGTTCGAAGGAGAAGTGCTGCGGGAGGTAACTGTTTGATCGGTGTAGGCTGAAACAGCGTATAGTTTGAATTAATTGTTATCAGGATATTACCTTCTGTTCTCCCTAAACGATCATTAATGTAGAGCAAGCAAAGAATGTGTGGCTCAGTGGCGATGGTTAGTGCGATGAACAGCCGCGCAGAAGGTCTGGGTTTAATTCCCAGCCTTAGCAACGATTTTTCATTGGCCCTCCTATTGTGATGATCTGACAAATCATTCAAGTAGTATCGATTGTCAAGGATAGATTATCTCAACTTAGCCGTTCGGAGTCGGCAGAAAACATAATGCAAGAAGTACACACGCACTCATGAATGGTTGTAAGAAAGCTAGGCACTGGGTACTAACGAGCCAGTTGCGCCAAAAATTTGTATTTTTTTTGTTAAAACAGAATATGTGAGTCGATCGAACCTTGCGGGCGCCAAAATACCTACTTAAGTAGCGCTACGGTCCGCAATGAACTTGGGCCTCAACAAACATGCCTCTCAAATTAGCCCGGTCCGCTACTTAAGGCGAGGTCTTCCTCTACTGCGTCCAACGTCTGGGTGAAAATCGAATACTCTGCGAGTCGGCGTATTAATGTTCATTCGCCTTATATGTCCTAGCCTACATAAACGTCTAATACCAAGTTAAGAGTATGTCACTGTACAGCTCGTATTGCTAATAGTTGTAACTTCTTCTCCGTAGCCCTTCGATGCAAACGGGATCGAAAGTTTTTCAAAGAATTGTTCTCTCAAAACGACCAAGGATTTTTTTAAAATTTTTTAAACGGGTAATCGGAGTCCTGTATAGGAAGGATCTACTTAGCAGTTCGATTGACAGCTTTACTACTAAATTTTTTTTTTTTTTTTTTTTTTTTTTTTTTTTTTTCCCGTGGGCTGGTGGAAATCTTCATAGACACGATGAGCACGTGCCCAAAGTAGTGTGAGATTTTTACTCACTAAAACCACCACCCATTTGGTATTTCTATTGCAACTAAGTATTCGACTTATCCAGCAATTATTTTATCACGATTATATAATATGTTTGGCAGGTAACTTTCCTTTGAGAGTTCCTGCTTTTCCGCAATTATAGCGCGGTTTGTTATTATCGGGCCAAATCTAAGGGTTTAGTTCTTTGAAGACGTCGCAATATATTTGTTTCGTCAAGAATTTGGAGGACTGTTGTGTTAACGTGTCCTAATAAACGTTTTTTATGTTTTCGTGCAAAATTTTTTGTTTCATCTTTAACCGCGGGAATACCCAGATCTCTGCGTAGATCTTCGTTCCTTACGTACCACGGCGCATTGACGAATGATCTTAACATTTTGTTTTCAAAAGTTTGTAAAATGTTTAGATTCGTTTCACTGGTACAACCCCATAGTTGTATACCATATGTCCAAACCGGTTTTAGCACTTGCTTGTATAATAGCAGCTTGTTATCAAGGTTAAGCTTCGAATATTTTCCGAGCAACCAGTACAGTTCTCTGTATTTATTCTTAAGTTCTTCGCATTTCTTTTTTACATGCGACTTCCATTTTAATTTTGCATCGAGTGTCATACCGGGATATTTCGCTTCATTTGCAAACGGGACTCGAACCGTATTTAGAAATACAGGCAAATTGTTTGTCCGTTTATACGAAAAATCTACATGGATCGATTTGCTCTCATTAAGTGCAATCCGCCAGGATTTAGTCCATTCATTAACCTCGTTAAGAGCGTTTTGTAATTTAATATTTGTTTCCTCTATTGTTGTGGCAACTGCTAGTATAGCAGTATCGTCAGCAAACGTTGCAACTATTGTATCGTTTGTTTGTGGGATATCACGAGTGAATATGAGGTACAGGATTGGTCCAAGGACGCTTCCTTGCGGTACACCTGCCATTATTTATTTGAACTCGGAATATTCGCTTCCAAGTTTCACACGGAAGAGTCTATGCTCAAGATACGACACGAGGATTTTATATAATTGTTCTGGCAAAACTTGACTTAGTTTATAAGTAAGGCCTTTGTGCCACACCTTGTCAAAAGCTTGCGACACGTCAAGAAATACGGCTGAACAAATTTTCTTTTCTTCGAAAGCTTTCTCAATTACATCTGTAATTCGATGTACTTGGTCCACCGTTGAATGTTTACTTCTAAACCCAAATTGATGGTCAGGTAAAAGACGTTTCTGTTCAATTATGGGGTGTAAGCGACCGAGTAATATCCGTTCAAAAACTTTTGAAATTATTGGAAGAAGTGAAATAGGCCTGTAAGATTTTATTTCATTCGGTGATTTTCCTGGTTTTAGAACCATAATCACTTCCGCGACTTTCCACTGTCTTGGTATGTATTCTAATCTGATTGCTGCATTTATAATAAAAAGAAGCTTAGTTAATGCTTTCCGAGGCAACATTTTAAGAAGTTCTCCTGTAATCAGGTCATAACCCGGAGCTTTTTTAGGCTTTAGTTTCTGTATTTCCCGTTTAAGCTCGGCAATACTTGCATATCTTACTATGTTATTATCGGTTGTACTCTCGAATATATTAATGTTTTCATTTTGCGCCGGACCATCAAATGGCTTAAATGTTTCCTCAAGATGTGAGGCAAAAACGTCAGCTCTTTCCTTATCGCTCTTTGCCCAAACGTCTTGAGTTACCCTAATGGGCGGCACAGCGATTTTGGCCGTTTTATGACTCTAATTGCTTTCCAGAGCGAATAATTCGATTCCTTTCCAGCGGTTAGGCTTTGCAGATAAGTTTCTACTGAATGGTTTTTAAAGTATTTAATCGAATTTGATAGCAAATTACTCAACCGATTGAGATGTGTTTTATCTTGCGGGGCACGAGTTTGGTGCCATCTTTTACGAGCTTTTCTTTTTTGTCTTACTAAATCTTGAATTTCACGGGGGTACTTAATTTTACTATAGCTCACTATTTTGTTCTGTTGAGGAGTATTATTCCATGCTGCTTTTTGGATGGTATTGATAAATGAGTCAACAGCGACTTCGAGTTCCAATGGGGTTCTAAGCGATACACCCAGTCGGATATTATTTTCAATATCGTTTTTGAAACCTTCCCAGTTGGTTTTCGCGTTTGTTAATCTGGGTGGTTTTTCATTTATAATCAGTGACTCGTTCATTGTTAAAATGACTGGAGAATGATCAGAGGAAAGATCAAAGCATTCTTCAACTTTGATTCGATTGGACGGCAGACCTTTTACAATAAAAAAATCGATCAAATCCGGTATTTTTCTAGCATCAGTTGGCCAGTAAGTTGGTTTTCCCGTAGAATGAAATTCGGTATTGTACTTTCTACCTATATCATAAAGCATCCTACCTTTCTGTGATATGCATCTAGATCCCCAGAATGTATGTTTTGCATTAAAGTCCCCTCCGATGACAAAACGTTGTCCAAGGGAATTAAGCAAGTTTTCAAAGTCAATTTTCTCAACCTTGCATCGTGGTGGGCAGTAAATAGACGATATCTTCAGAAAGGATTGTCTGCTTTTGACTTGTATAGAGCTAACTTGCATTGTTTCGATTTCTAGTTTAAGATCAATCGAATGTTCGATACACTCTTTTATATATAGTGAGGCTCCACCTCTAGCCTTATTCGATGGATGTAGAGCATGATAGTCGAGGTAACCTTTTATTTTTAAGTTCGAATTACTCTTTGCGTGAGTTTCGGATATTAAACAGATGTCTATATCTTTTTCCTGCATAAATAATTCAAGTTCTCCAAGTTTTTGCCAAAGGCCATTGGCATTCCACGTAAGAATTTTAAGCAATCTATTCATGTTAAAGGTGGGGTACTTCTATTGCGAATACTATTTTCGAGCCTAACGAGCCTGTCAAAAATAAGTTTATTCGTTTTGCTTTGTTCCTCAAGTTTTGAAAGAATAATCGAAAATACATTTGAAACTGGGTCAGGTGAGATATTTTTTTGGGCGTTATTGGATACTGTGGCTTGAGCATACGTTTGTACATTTGGTTTTGGATGTACAAGATCCGAACGGATATCTGATGGCCGCGTAGTTTGTGGACATTTAGGTTCTTCGATTATGGCCTGCTTTTTCTTCGACATATTTTTAATCGGAATTTTAGGCTGTTGCTTGTTTAAATTTAATTTCTGTGAATTAATACTATTAAATTTCGTCCGTCTTTTTTGCAACTCTTTAGCTACTTCGCAGCCGCGATAATTTGCCGGATGATTGCCTTTACAGTTAATGCAGATAGCAAGAGCTTTCTTATCTGACATACAATCTACCGTCAGATGATTGCCGGCACATTTTACACACCGCGGTTCTTTTTGACAATACTAAATTGCATTCATAGCGCGAAGAAACAGCGGTTACCAAGAGTAATCCTTGGTTTAATTTCTGTCGAGATGTTGTTGTCAAAGTTTCTACCAGAGCCGAGGTTGAAAAAGTCCCGTACTACCTCAAAGTTATATCTGTCAATGTTGACGTTGTATCCAAATTTTCGATGTTCTACGTCCTTTCGTGTTGACGGCATGTAATTAGTCTTACCCTCATTTACTTCAAAACCGTTTTTTGCCGCTTCCTTCCCTTTACTAGCAAACGTGGCTATGACATCACGTTGAGTCGTACTAATGATGTAAATATCGTCGGGGTAGTGGCACCCATTTTTGGAAGATTTTGTCTATGGTGTTGGCTCGGTTTTGCACAATCCTCTTAAGGTTCAAATTAAATAAATCTCACGACAGTGCATCGTCTCGCCTTAATCCATTTTTGGTATCGAATGTGTCGGTGAGGTCGTTTATGAACCGGATGGAGCAGCGAGAATTCTCTTTCGTCAGATAGATAGTTTGGGCGGGATACCAAAACTAGACATACCTCTGTATAATACCTCCTTATAATTGCTGTCTTATGCGCCTGAAAATCATGAAATCGATGAATAGGTGGTGGATATCGATTTGGTTTTTTTTTCAGGATCTGCCGAAGTGTGAAAATGTTATTTGTTGCTAAACGGTTTAGACGTTCACATATAACAGTAGATAGATAGGAAGTCGATGTTGAGGAGACTTATACCTCTGTAGATAGTCTCCTTTTTTATTAATCTAGCAAACGATGCTGAGGTTCAATTCTTCATTCTATCAAATTAAGGTTATGAGTGGTGAATGTTACTTACCAAATCATCGTCACCGACTTTATTAAACTCAGCGGAAAGGCGGCCTTGATAGCTCGAATGCAGATATTGCTATCCTCCCTTCACTGAGGTAGGATGGCTGATAGTTTTAGATATCGTCGCCAGTATAAAATGGTTCGTTCTGCCTGATAGCGGAATATTGTTTATAATAGCCGTTCAAAAGCTTTCAGAAGTGGTTCCTCCCTATCCTTAGTATCAACTGTGTCTCAACTAAGAGAATTCCTTCTTCTTACCGACAGGATTCTGTTCGCGCCTTGTATTACTTGCCTAGACTTTTTACACTATCATAAAACTTGCGAACATCATTCCTAGAGTTGGCGCCTGTCTATATCGTTAATCGCTCTTTTTTCTTCCTTCTGAAAAACCGGTGTACTTCCTTGTTTCTCTGGCTATAGAGCTGAATGACAGCTGCAGTTTCGGCTTATAAGCTCGTTCTTGGCTATCTTCATTCCTCATCAAATTAGGTGTTTCTTGCTGATGGGCGCAAGCCCTATCACATAAGTTGCAGCTGATCTAATGGATTGTTGACATCGCTGCCGTTGTTCGTCGACATTAGATGCTGGTGGTATGGTGTTAATCAAAAGGTTAAGGGACACGCATTTTGCGAAGGACTTGCGACATTTAATCTTTCGTACAGTACAGTATTTCTGATTTGTAGTGGCATGGCGGATATCCACAGTGTTATCTTGGCTACAACAAGATAGTGGTTCGAGTTAGAACAAGGAATGTTCGGATAGCCTGCTACGAAACTCCCTGTTAGCGATCTGTCAAACATAGATCACTCACACGAAGATTCGCAGCTTCTAGTGGATGGACTACGAGATGCTGGACTATTCATCAACCTCTCTTGGCCATAGAGTCGGGCTATATCGGGTGACCATTCAGTAGCACTCGTTATACCTGTTTTAGGTTGCGTCCTCAGGATCTGAAGGTGGCTGATAAGACCATGGACTATTCATCAACCTCTCTTGGCCATAGAGTCGGGCTATATCGGGTGATCATTCAGTAGCACTCGTTATACCTGTTTTAGGTTGCGTCCTCAGGATCTGAAGGTGGCCACTTCCTACAGATTCCGGGCTTGCGACTTTAATGAGAAGACGGACCAAATGGATTGTTAGCGATAGAGCGTGAACTTTGTTGCGGTAAAATTTACCGTACGTCTGGTATTTATAACGAATCCACATCCGAATTATTACTGTTTCTGCTAACCATAATACGTTCATCGTATCTCATGGATGGCAGTAATGTCAGATTTGTATCAAGACATTCGCACTATGGAAGAGCGAAACGATGGTCAGTTAGATTTTCCTTTTAGCGTTATTATATACCGTGACAATTTCGTTCAAGTTTGTATCAATATCATCCTGATTTTGCAGCACTCTAAAAGGTGTGTTCGGAAATTTCTGTCGTAAACAGATTCCAGTTGTCGTGGATTACGGAATTTATCCTAGGGGAGAATTATCTGATCCAGTAATCAGAAAAACTTGGTTGATTTGACATTTTCAAAACGAAAACTGTTAAGGTGGTTGAATTAAAAGAAACATTAAATCTAGGACATCCTTTCGATTTTTGTATAATTAAAGTTGAACAACTCACCTCGTATCAAATATGACGGCTGACTATGGGTGGAGCATTCAGCGTAGATCTCCTTGATCGACTCATGCAGGGAAGTCGCATAAATGAAAGTTTTATTCAAACCAATTTTGTAACTAAAGATTTTAGCTGAAAGGCTGGTATTTTTTTTGTAAAAAAAAATATCGCTCCTTCATATTTCACTAACAGTAGCTGTTATTAGAAAATGGGATTCAAATTTGAAATTACCAGCCAGATACATTTATACTCAACCATTAAACTTCATGCAACGAAACGGTTTATCAGTGTGCTCATTAATTAATATTGTAATTTATAAAACTATAATAATGATAATAATTTTAGAACTTTCATTAACAACGTAAAAACCAAAAAATCCATTTGTTTAACCTTTTATTTAATAGCTTAGTTTACCTTAGACATTTGTTGCAAGTTAATGATAAAAACATACAAGAATATTTGTTTCCTTGCATTTTTCTTAACAAGGGATATTTGCTTTAGTTATAAGTTTTTTTTTTGAATACTAGATTTTCGATCCAATAGATACAACTCTAACACTTCATCAGACCTATTTGGCTTCTTCCCTCAGTAAGCAATGGTTTTGAAAAAGTTGTGAAAAATATGATTGTTAGCTTTCTGAATATTACAAGATTTTTCAGTCCACTTCAATACGAGCTTCAAAGAGGTAAAATTACGGAGGATGCATGCTGAATTTTTGGTCACAAATATTTGATAGCTTAGACAATAAAAAGTGTACTGCAGGTTTGTTCGTCGACATTACCAAAGCATTTGATTGGGTTAACCATTACATTTTGTTACAGAAATTACAAAATGCTGGTTTTCGAGTTTTTTTTCCTTGGGTTGTTCAAGTCATGTCTTGCAAATAGATCTCAAAGAGTAAAGATTAAAAGAACTAGCACTAAAATTAGGTTTATGAATCTAGGGGTACCCTAGGGCTCTGTATCTGGACCAATTCTATTCCTGGTCTATATAAATTCATTGCTTGAGCAAAAAATTTAAAGGTTTTATCATTGCTTTTGCAGATGATGTTGGCTTAAACTATGGTTCTGCAAGACCTTTAAATTTAATTACGGGTATCAATTCAGAGTAAGATATGAGTTTGCTGATGATAAAATCAGTCTATGTTCAGAATATGGTTTGCTGTACATAGACTGATGATAAAATCCAAAACAAAAATAAAGCTTTACAGTATGGTAACTCAAAATTCGTTTACCGCTGAAGTTTTTTTTTCATGTACCTGAGTTTCAAAGGTTTACAATGTTCAGCTGCTTCTGTAGCACTAGCCCTTCCAATAAAACTTTTTGTAGCAATGAGAAGTTTTTTCTTTGAAAGTGTCACAGAATTTAAATACCTGGGGCTAATTATTGACTGCAGAATGTGCACATTGTTAACTTAAGGCAATATTTTCGCATGGCGCTTAGGAGTTTTTTTCTGAAGAATATCTGCTCAACAAACCTTCTTTAGATAATTTAGTTTGAAATTTTTCAATGTACACTACAATATGGCATTACTTGTTGGGAGCGAGTTTTAACACAATCCAAACACTTGTTCTACAGAAGTTTATTGGAAGAAAAATCTGCGGGAAAAATCGATTACGTCCGAGCTTTTCACTATTTTACGATTTGAAATTTTTTCCTATTCGCCATTTATACTGTTTTAAGACTCTTAAAGTCTCTTTTCTACAAATCTGGAAAGTTAAATATTAGAGTTCTTGAAAATTTGAATATAAGTCGTAATCATTTAAATCTAGCAGCTAGGGGTATCTAATGAATTGGAGCTGGCCCTCCAGGTTGTGGGTTGTGCTTTGGGTTAAGTACCCACCCATGGAAAAAGTCCACTAGTTGCGATGCAACCAATAGCCTCGGAAAGGAGCAGAAACAACGACTATTCGGATGAGGATTTGTGATAAGTGCCTGACTTAGACAAGAAGTCTTATGTTTCCAAGACATTAGCGAACTCATTGTAACAATCCGCATCAAGGCCAAATTCACCAACACAAACCTTGCGCTCACGCCCAAATGGAGGAAAATGATGATATAGCTAAGGATCGGTTCTACGAGCTCCTTGATAAAACTCGTTTCCCTTAACCTCTCGATAAACACCATACCACCAGTATCGAATGTCGAAGAACAATGACAACGATGCCAACAAGCCATTAGATCAGCCGCAACTGATGTGCTAGGTTTCTCGCGCCTGCCAGCAAGAAATCCCTGGTTTGATGAGGAATGATGACATGCTCGCAGCCAAGAACGAGGCTTACAAGGCTAAGTTGCAGGTGAAGACGAGAGCTGCAGTTGAGCTCTACATGCAGAGAAGGAAGAAAGAACACCGGCTTTTTAGAAAGAAGAAAACACCGACTATTCCAGCGGAGAAGACTTGGTAAGTAACATCCAGCAAGTCATAAGCCAAATCTAATCGGAAGAAACTATGTCTGAAAGCCCGATCCACAAAAAAGAAGAACCTCTAAACTGCGCCAACTACAGAGGCATAGGTCTCTTCAACATAGCCAACAAGATCCTATCTGCCGTAATATGTGAACGCCTGAGACCGTTTACCTACAACCTGATCGGCCCTTATCAGTGTGGTTTTAGGCCAGGAAAGTTCACAACCGATCAAATTTTAACACTCCCGCAGATCCTGGAAAAAAACCCAAGAAGTCCAATTCGATACCCACCACCTATTCAAAGCTGCATACGACAGCATTTATAGAGACGAACTATACACAGACATGTCACGTTTTGGTATACCGCCCAAACTCGTCCGTTTGTGTAGGATGAAGATGGAGAATTCTCGCTGCTCCATCAGGGTCGGAAACGACCTCATCGACACATTCGATACCAAAAAAGGGTTTAGGCATGCAAAATGTGCAAAACTACCGAGCCAACACCAGAGTAACAATTTTCCAAAAATTAGTACAACAACTAGCATACGCCGACGATATTGACATTATTGGTAGGACTGAACGTCTTATGCACGTTTGCTAGTATAGAGAAGGAAGCAGCAAAAATGAATTTAGCAGTAAATGAGGGCAAGGCTAAGTATATGATGTCAACACGACAGGACACAAAACATCGACGAATTGGACAGGACGTAACCATTGACATTTCGGCGCCGCTATTAACCCTGACAACAACATCTCATCAGAAATTAAGCAAAGAATTACTATTGCTAACCGCTGTTTTATCGGGCTAAGAAGGCAATTCAGTAGTAAAACCTTTACTCGAACTAATAAGGAGATCATATAAGACCCTGATCATCCCAGTCGTGCTCTACGGCCCTGAAGCATTTACCGTCTCAAAAGCAGATGAGAAAGTCCTTGGTCGATTCGAAAGGAAAATTCTTCGTAAAATCTTCGGTCCCGTTTGCGTTGACGGGCTATGGAGACGATGATTTAACCATGAATTATACGAGCTGTACAGCGACATGCCCCTGGTCAAAAATCTCCGCATTGGAAGTCTAAGATTGCTAGGACATGTAGAACGAATGCACACCAATACTCCGGCTCGCACAGTCTTCGATTCCCAGCCAGACGTCGGACGCAGTGGAGGAAGACCTCGCCTTAAGTGGCGCCCACAAGTAGAAACCGACCTCAACCAACTTGGAGTGCGCAACTGGTGGCAGTTAGCTAAGGACCGGGCTAATTGTCAAGGCATCTTGGTTGAGGCCAAGGTTCATCCAGGACTGTGGCGCCACTTAATGATGACCCTTAATATTGTGTTCTCTTTCTTCAATGACAAAATAGATCACAATTTTTTTATGGTAAAATTTTCTTCAGCTGCAAATAAATTATTTTGATTTAACTTTTCATTGGACATTTGATACTATTTCTGTTTAAGAAATATAAAATAAATTATATGTACTAAGAAATTTTCTGAAATATTGTAACTATATTGCAAGCGAAAATAAACTTTTATACTTTCTTATACTTATAGACAGGCCAAATAAACTTACTTTGCATGCCAAATATCCGCAACTAATTAAAAATATTTTCTTTTTCAATTAATTCACCACCGGAAGCATATAATAGTGCTCCTCCTTACTATAATCGAAAATCCTCTCTACTAAATGTTGGCCTTTCATCCGCCCCCAAACAAAATAACGGATTTCCTGTGCTCGAAAATTTTACATTCCCGAATTATTCATTCATCCATCGGACTCCCTATCTGAATAGATTATATTCCATGCTACGCTGTATCAACCATTACCAACGCTGACCTCATTTCCGTCGATCCAAATGTCATTCAAAAACATCCTGAAAGACTACCATTCCAATTAAAAATAAATATTCCATCTAAAAACTACTTCTGCACTTAACATCTGACATTATTTTACGCCCAACCACCCTCCCGAGACCGAGACTTCATTGCAAATGTATATTCGCGCGCGCTCCTCAACCAACCACCACCACTGTCACATGGATTAACTTTGCCATAGCCTATCACAAACACACACTCGCACACCTAATTGTGTTGCACTATTGTGCAGTGTGCACAATCCCCATTCGTGTCCCCGATTGCACTCTGCACAAAATTAACCTCGTAAACATGTGTCTACAGTGCACACTGTCCAATGAGGGGTTGCTGGTGTGTTCGCAACATGCTGTCATGTTACTTATTTACTGCGCAATGTGTAGATACATCGCTCCCCCATTCACTAAATGTGTGTAGATACATCTCAATGTGAACTCAAAAGATATCTACTTGAACTTTGTTGTGTGTTGCCAGCCGCCTGTTCCCTTTTTGGCGAACACGATACGTAATGCAGTGTTGCCATGTAACTCTTTTTGATGTGCATTTTTAAAGATTAAAGATTTTTGAGATTAGACTTGATGAAATTATGTTCTATTAGAGCGCTAATTTAAAATTGGACGTTAGCAATCAAAAGAATACTAAGCATCATATAATGCATGATTCTGTTTTCGTAGGCTACATCTTTAAAGCGCTTTATCATCATGTTTTGAAGATAATATAGCGGGAGTCGGACAGAATCCCGAAAATCTAAAATCTCGAAAACCCAAAATCCCGCAAATTGCACTGTAGGAACATAAAAAAATAATACAAAACATTTTAAACGGTAAAAAATAACAAACTTTACTTGATAAAACTTGAAAAAACATTTCTGAAACAATATATGACTAACTTTAAATAACTTACACATCGACATGATATCAATCAAGCACATTGCGAATAGAGGTTACAACAGTTGCGCTTATGAAAATGTACCATCCGTTGTCTATTTTACATTCAAAGTAAAATAAAAAATCCCGAAAACAAAATCTATAAAATTAAAAATGTACGCAAATTTTGGTGTTTCAGGATTTGGGATTTTTGGTTTTTAGGATTGTGACCCCAAGCCTGACAAAGCTCAAGTGACCACCGCCATTGGTGATTACCATTCTCTTACCTTTTTTTTACGAAATTTTAATGAATGTCTCCAGAACTTCAGGTGATATGTTCTCCACTTTTGGACGGCTGTCATCTTTAGAGTGCTGCCGAAAATTGTGAATTGACGTAAGCCAATGTCAAATTTAATGATCTGGCGGGGCACTCGTATAACAAAATGTCTAGTGTTCATTGTTTCTTTTTGCATTGTTTCTTTGTCGTTTTTTTTTGTTTTAGATTCTGCTACCAAAAATATGGCTTGCTCTGGTCTTTCCTTTGGAATTCTGTCCTAGCATGGATTTAGCTTTTCCCATTTTACGCTGGCCGAAATCATCCTACCGAGAGGAATATTCGCAGTGTGGTGGATGAATTTAAGTCCACTGGTTCAGTAAAGGATAAACCAACACCGGTTGGTGACCAAAACCCGCTTCATGAAAGACCCTATTGAACCTCTGCATTGATCTATTTTCGTTGCAAACTAATTTTTTCATGCATTTTGTAGGTTGTTAGGTTAAATGGAATAACTACTGCGATTGTCGCTGAGCGATTAAGCCAGGAGAGAACCAGAGATCAACTTAGTTGAGGGGGTGTTCGCCAAAACTCTATTTACTTGGGGACCTCAACTTTTAATAACATTTTGCTTATAACTCTTAGGCACAACAGGTAGGAATCTCTGAAACTTTTTGGGTACAATAAAAGGCTGTTGTAGTTAGGGCATTTGCAGCCCCTCGGAAGCAAAACGACGCCGGCGTGGGTATCTGCTGAAGAAAGCAGGAAAAGTCAGAAGTCATGATCCTCTAAAGTGGCAGAAGGTGCAGTGGCCTAGTTTTTTCGGAGATGGTACGGTATAGGCATAGAAACCCTTTTATGGCCTTACCCTAAAGAGGCAATATAATCAAATGCCTCTGTTAAAATAAGCTCGATATAAGCGATAATCCCCTAAAGTGGCAGAAGGTGCAGTGGCCTAGTCTTTTGACTATTAATAGGTTCAAAACCCGAAAGTGACAACACCTAAGTTTTTTTCGGAGACGGTACACTATAGGCATAGAAAACCTTTTTTGGCCTTACCCTAAAGAGGCAATATAATCAAATGCCTCTGTTAAAATAAGCTCGATATAAGCGTTTAATTATCACTAGGGTTTGCTGTAAGATAGACCTCAGGTCTTAGCAAGAATGAGGCATGAACTTCATTCTTGCTAAGTAACAAAATCCAATACTCCATATATACCATAGAATACCACCCTGTAGGGAGCCTACATCCAAATCAAGCCACAAAGTCCGCAGACCAGTCATGTCTTGGGGACTCCTGACTCCCGTGGTAACATACTATAGTTTCTGGTCAAGCAAGGTGTTGACGTTAAGCATTGTCTGCATTATCACAAAGTTAGGGAGCTTTAGTGAATGGAGCTGATCACGGACCTTCATGAAAGCAAATCGGTGGTGTACGGGCGCGGCGGAAGAATTCATTTTTTTCCTAATTTTCGGTCAATTAGTAGGCGATCACTTATATAAGAATCGTCTTCTGAAATTATTTGCTGATAAATGCAGCATAGGAATTAAAACAGCTACAAGAACCAATGACATATGAAAAACTGGAAACAAAGTACCCCTGTTTAAATAGGATGGAAGACAGTCTTGTTTCAGGCAGATAACCTCAACAGGTAAGGGCCCGTTAAGCTCGTAATGACATATGAAGATGTTACGGCTGATTACATCATCTGATTGGATATCAATTACTCAATCACCATGCCGAGCTAAGACGAATGGTCGTCAAAAATTATGACATCACCCGATATAAAATGGAGTTGGTTCTGGAGTATCGGACTAGCTACCTCCATGGTAGGGTTCCATGATATAATGCTATCTTAGGAAACGAGAATGTAGACAAACTTTTCTAAACCCATTTTTATCTCTTTCTTTGTTGTGACATCTCGTTGAGTCAGGCCTATGATATCAATTACGTGAGCGTATGCCGAAGAACGGTATTGGCTCGGGAATTTTGCACAATCCTCTAAATTATGATGTTAAAAAAGTTATATTACTTTGCACCGAATTGACTAAATTCCTATTTGATATAAAATATTTCGGTTAGGTCCTTGCCGACCATGTTGAGGCAGCGTTGATTCTCCATCGGATGAGTTTGAACGATATACCAAAACTGTACACGTATAATTCATCACTTAATATACTGTTGTATTCGAGGAGTTGGTGGGTATCAATTTGGATTTCTTGGGTTTTCTTCAGGATCTCCCGAAGTATGAAGATTCGATCAGCTTTGGACTTTTGTCATCACACTGGTGGCTTTTGGTAAACGAGATTAGGTAACTCGTTATTTACAATTATTCTTCAATAACAATTATTACCCGACATTAATGTTTGCAGAGCAAGAAGTGAGTGAGTGGGCATAAACTATCCCATCCTTAAAGCTTACGCAAGCAACCAGGGGCGTGACAAGCCCTCCTGTCTTGTATCAAATATACCTCACTGGCTTATCTTGACTCGTAACAATGCCATGTGTGGATGACGCAGTTCAGGGGGTCTCCTTAACAAATAACAAGGTGGCGAAATACAAACATCAAAGTTCTTTGGCTGTACTTGAGAATGGTAACATATCTAACAAGCCAATTACTCTGTATAGAGCTTTGATTTCAAAAGTGCTGAGAGTGATAACAACCTTTAGAATTATTATGGCAATTAGCAAACCAGACCAAATTTATCGATGGACATCAAAGTAGACATCATAAACTTTCTTTGGCACTGCCCAGACAGTAATAAAGTAGTCAAAGGAAACTAGGTTTCCCATTATTCTACGAGGACCGGCAGGACCCAGCAACCACTCCCATAGCAAAAATAGGCTCCTTCTGTAAGATATGAGGATGGAGCAACTACCTATTTGAATGGACCCATTTAATTCAACACCACACAAGTACCTCTTATTGCAAACAAATTTACTTTTCCAAAATTGTTTTTTAATAAAAATGGTATTGCTAAAGCCTACTCAGGCTTCTGCAAACTTGGACACTCAACCGAACGTCAATTACAAACCATAACCTAACCTAACCAGAACCTAAGTTTATCCCAGCTTAATTCCAACGACTATTGATAAAAGTTCACCTAGATTGAGCTAACCACGAATTATTACATCCAATCCAATCGTAAACCTCATAAATCATTAACTCAGGCCAATTAAAACAAAAAAAAAGCAATCCCAACCCAAACTCTTTTACCTGGCAACTCGGTTTGTGTGTTTTGTTTATATTGGATGTTGCGCCAGTTGATTTTTGTTGACGTTCTGTGTATCTGGTGTATCTGTTGTATCTGGGGGCCCATGGAGAGTGTGCTGCTGACAAAAAAGTATCGCTATACGCTACGCGAGGAAATTTATTCGTCTGTCCGTCGTCGAGTGTGGATTCAGTTTGTTTTCGATCATCAAATGCAGTGAACGCAATTGGCTGCTGCTAAACTAAAAGCGGAATTATATCTTAGCAACTTGAAAATATCTTTGGCGCAAAATAAAATTTCAAAAATACCCCAAACGAGATATAGATACAAATGCAAAGTAGTAAAGATTTTTTTTTTAATTTCATTCGGATATGATAATTAACAGTAATCGCGTATTTGCATAAGTTTCAGTCGGTGGAACTGCAAGTGTGGCAAGGACTGATAAAAAGTGCATTCCATGCAGTGCACCTGCACAAGCCAACAACAACAAAATCAACCACAACAACAACGACGACGTCAGACGTGAACCCTGTTTTTCTGTTGACTCAGCGAAATCTTTCCGCGTTTATATTCTACGAATATCGTGAAACAATTTTAGTGACAGTTTGCGCGGCGGCTTTCGGCAGAAAAAAAAACATTTTTTCTCATATGTGATCTGATAGATACTGATCTTCCTCGCTCGCTGGAGTGAGATATCACCAGTTCGATCTATCTATCCGTGCGGTGCATTTTCGAATCGACTTAATCTGCATAAAAACAAAAGTATTTATTTTACTTTTGGCTAACAGATACTCTATCTATACCGAGTGTTGGGTGTATTCATGCCCATTCATCATTCTTTCGTCTGGCGTGTGATGTAAACGCGTCGTGTGGAGGGACGCACCTCTGCATGAAGTATAGCACGAAGTTGCCGGTCTTAATATTCATATGTGCGGTTCATTTTTTTTCAAAACACACGCACATACCATAATTTCGGGAGTTTTTTTTGGCGCGGGTATTTAGTGAAGAAAAGTGCTAAAACAGGAAAGATAATCTCCAGACTATCCCTCAGCATATTGATGTTTTTTTTTTATCATAAAACAAAACCAATATAAGCAAATACATAATTTATATATTAAACAATTTTTTTTTTAAATTACAGAATTAAAAAAAACGAAAAAAAGTGAAACAGTCTGGAGAGTCGGTCGGGCATAACGTTGATTGATTTGTAGATCGTGCTGCACATTCTTAAACGGTTACGATTTTTTTTTTAATTTTTTCTCAGAGTTTCGAAGTTTTTGTGCTGCAATTCGACGGATAATAAGGTAAATAAATTTGAGTTCTTCTGTAGTTTTATTTTTAAGCGTGATTTAGGAGGGTGATTTGAATTTGGAGCTCATGTCGTCTGGGACACGATGTAGATCAGTTTTATTTTTGAAATTGGTGTTTCTATTTTTTTTGGTTTTGAGTTAGCCTTTGAAAGATTGATAGGAAGACAGTGACGAATGACAAAGTCCTAAGATTTATCAAAGACTTAAATTTAACAGATTGTACAGTTTTATGTGATAGGGTTTTTTATGGTATACCTATATGACATCGGTCAAATGACTTCCACTGCTTTGTGACGGGATTTGGTTTATGTACCTACCATTGGATCTCCAACTTCTATGGTTAAAGCCTTGTTTTGTATAAGCATTTGACTGTAAATAATTCATAAGAAAGAAAGTTTTGCTAAATCACAGGATCTAAGGGTCCGATTCTGATCAACGAAATAAGAGAGTTCACGATCAAAAAATGTCTCATGAAGTAATTGAATTATTTCATGGGCTGCATGTGATGTTTCATTGATTTATTTTAACCACAGATCTTAAGCAAAAATTTAAACATTTTCAACTCTTAAAAAAACGATTTTTCGCTAAAAATTCAAACTTGAAATTTAAATCAAAACTTACACTACGATGAAGAGAAGACTTAAATAGTTGGTCTAACAATTCTGTCGACCTGTCAGTCTGTGTACCAATCTGAAGGCCAAGCGGCTGGACGAATTTACTTTAAGTTTGAATTATCATGCCAAAACTAATGGTGCCTGCCTAATTTCGGTTTTGGTAAAACTCTCAAGAACGCCTCAATCGATTATTAAATCAAGACTGTGGCTGGACGAATTTATTGAATTTTCAAGCCAAAACTAATGGTGCCTGCCTTATATCGGTTTTGGTAAAATTTTCAATTATGTAGGTATTTTCTTATTTGGGCCAAATTTGTAAAATCGTCCTTTTCTCGTTTCTCTAAATTGTCTTCTTGGATGAATTCGAAAATGAAAACGAACAAGTGTAAGCCAAACGAATCTTAATGAAATTTTCAGTTTTGGACAATATGGAAGTTCGGAATGAACCTGACTGCAAGGAAACTAACTGCCTGTCCGATTCTCCCGGACCTAGGTACAAACTTCGATACATTGAAAGATTTGAATCTGAAATCATTTTTCGGTGAGGTTTCTTTGTAAGACCTTTTGATACTTTAAGAAAGTCGACGACTGACTCGTTAGCGTAAATGTGGGTGAAAGTAGTTTTATCTGACTATCAGTCATGAAATCAGCTAAAGTGACAGCGACTGTACTGTTTTCACGCGGTAGGTAGCCAATTTTATCAATAACCATACTAATCTGTGTATCATAGACCATGCCAAACTAACTTGCTCTGAAGTATAAATCTTGGAAAACCTTAGGGTCTAGAGTGACTTTGGTTTTTTTTTATTTCAGGAATTGGTTTAGTTAAACTGAGAGAAGTTAGTTAGGCAATTTTTTTCAGTCTCTGTTCCTTGTAGAGACAGGGTTCTGAAAATGTTACGTAGTCTTCTGACGAATAAAAAATAAAATAACTAAATTAACTTAAAGAACCTTTTTCTTGACTTTCCTAGCCTATATTGACTTTTTTTACCCTTAAATTATTTTTTTTTAAATTTTTATAACGACCTTAATATTTTTCGAGCAGTTGGTGCTACCAGGATAGCCAAAAATTCTCCAACCGACTAACTAGGCAAGGCAACAGCGAGTGAGCCACCCCTACCTCGCGGATAGCTCTGTACGAAATTCTCCGATATCGAACAAATCGGAGAAAATTTTGTACCTCGATAGGGGTGAATATGTCAACTAAAATAGATTTCGGAATTATGAAAATCAATTGATAAAATTTAGTGCTTTTTTATTATTGTGAACTTAAATAAGCTTTTGGCAGAAGTTGTTTTTTGTTTTCAAGCCAAACAATTATATTTTGAAGAAAATGAGTTTTTTCTTATAATTAGCACGCGCTAAGGGATATTTGAAGACCCTGATAGTGTACCCTTACAATCCATTCATATACGACATTTCATTAGGAGTAATAAGTTATGGCTCAGTAGTGTAGTAGTTAGAGCAAGGTCTGCCACTAAAGTTGAAGCTGAACCAGAGCTCTAACCTAAATTTCCCTAAAATTAGACCAATCAGACTACAAGAAATAAATAAATTTCAAAGCAATCTAAGCTCATTCTCCAAAGACCCATGTATCTCCAACAGTTAAAGACTTACCACCTCTTTCAAGAAATGCATGATTCAATCAGGTAAATCAGATGAAGTTCTTCCTCCACGCAACAGGGAGTTCTGCTCCTGCTCAACAAAGTAACCAATATTCTCAGGTTTATCTCGTTCTTCACATCATTGGAATCTACGTAACTCTATGATCGGCACTCCGCTCATTGCCAAGCCAATTTTGTCAGAAAAAGATTCGGCCTTAATGTCTGAGCAAGTTGATACGTGGTCCAACTTACCGCCCACTTACTTACTTACTTAACTGGCGCTACAGTCCGGAATGAACATGGGCCTCAACCAACATGCCACTCCAAGTATCCTGGTTCTAAGCGCACTGCCTCCAGTTGCGCATTCCAAGTTCATTTAGGTCAGTTTCTACTTGTGCGCGCCACTAAAGGCTCGGTCTTGCTCTACTGTGTCTGACGTTTGGCTGGGAGGAATCTGCGAGCCGGAGTATTAGTGTCCATTCGTTCTACATTTCCTAGCCATCTTAAACGCCAATGAGGAATTTCTTAACCAGAGGCATTTCGCTGTACAGCTCGTAAGTTCTTGGTTGAATTTTCTTCTCCATAACCAGTTAACGAAAACGGGACCAAGGATTTCTTTATCCGCTTTTGAGACGGTTCATGCGTCAGCTTCGTAAATCAGGACTGGGTTGGTCCGGGTCTTATATAGGATTTGCTTAGTAGTTCGAATGAGGGCTGTACTACTGAATTGCCTTCTTAGCCCGAAGAAACAGCGGTTGGCAAGAGTAATTCTTCGTTTAATTTCAGAAGGGATGTTGCTGTCAGAGTTACTAGCGGAGCCGAGATAGACAAAGTCTGGTATTAACACCAAGTTATATCTGTAAATGGTGACGTTCTGTCCAATTCGTCGATGTTGTGTGTCCTTTCGTGTAGACAGCATATACTTTGTCTTGCCCTCGTTTACTGCAAACCCCATTTTTTCCGCTTTCTTTTCTATACTAGCAAACATGACTATGACAACACGTTGAGTCCTACCAATATCGTCGGCGTATGCCGGTATTTGCACTGATTTTTGGAAAATTGTGCAATGCGTTCGCTAATGTCTTGGAAACATAAGACTTCTTGCCTAAGTCTGACACTTATAACAAATCTGCATTCGAATAGTCGCTGTTTCTGCTCAGAATAACACGGCCCAGTATAGATGGCACAGTTTTTCATCCCCTTTTTACCCGGCCCATCCCATCGTATTTCCTGGATGCCAGTAATGTTTCGTAGCAGATTACCGCATCCGCTAGTTGTTCGCTTGCATCTCTCTTGTTACATGTTATGTACAGAAACGAACGTCGTTGTCCTTGTCTCTTTTACCAGGATCGTCAACCACAAAATCCGTCCTTTCAGAGGCTATTAATTGCTTCGCAACAATGGTTCTTTTATGGGTAGGTAGTTAACACAAAGCACAACCCCCAACCAGGAGGGCCAGTTCCAAAATATTAGATACCCATAGGACAGTGGGGATAATGAGCGCTGCCGTTGGCTTTTCGGTTCATCCGCCACCATCTTTGTTCAATTCAATTAGACTAATGGCTTGAAGTTGAGATTTTTAAAAATTCATATGTTTTGAGGTACCAAAAAACATTTTTTTTTAAACGTTTGTCTGCTGTATGGGCGCCTGGAATCTGTGATCAATGAGAATTTAGGTCCTCAATGTACCGTCGAAACATGTTTTCGCCTTATTCTCGTTAAGTAATGAATGGATTTGGTTGAAGCCTAGTTTTCGAATAGGTATACTTCAAGTTTGTTCAAACTATTGTTTACCGTTTTTTTTTCTTTGTAAAATAGGGAATGGCGGATTTGTTCACAAAAAAATAATTTATACCTGATTATATTAATTGGGATTACATTTACAGCTTTACAAGAAAACAGCAGTTGTTTTTGGTCGACATTTATAAGAGCTCCTCGAACGATTTTAACAAAGTTTCATAGTTAGTTAAAATTGAAGTTCATGTAAATTGAAAAAATCTACTTACTTCCTAAAAATTTGTTGCATTATTGCTATGGAATGGTATATGCCCACATTCTGGGCAGTCAACACCCGATGGAAGGTATGTTAAGATATTTGCTGAGGTAAACAACTTAACCCAGCTTGTAAATGAGCCAACGCGAATTCCTGACATTCACAGTCAACCCGCTAACACTCTAGAATTGTTTCTTACCTCTCATCCTAATAAATACACTATCAATGTGCTATCACCTCTAGGCTCTTCAGACCACTGTATCGTATCGGCTAATTTCTCGTACTCCAACCAAGTAGTTAAAGAACAAATTCCAAAATGAACCGTATGGCAATACGAGAAAGCCAACTGGGAAGCTCTTAACGGTTTCTTTAAGAATTTTAACTGGTCATTATGCTTCCTCGATAATGACGTGGATGCTACTACCGATGCGATAACGAACACCATTCTCCTAGGTAGGAAATCCTTTATTCCTCACCGGGTAAAGAGTATCAAACCTAAGGCAAACGGGTGGTATGACTCGAGCTGCAAACAGGCTGTTGAAAGAGTTATGTTTTCGGTTATATAGGACAAATCCTACTGAGGATAACCGATCTAAGTTCAAACGAGCCAGAAACGATTGTAATGCCCGCATCGAGCGTATCAAATTCTCCCACGACCGGAAACCGAGACGAAAAATTCTACTATGTCCCAACGGGAGTAAACACTTTTGGTCGTTTGTCAAAAAAACATTAAGAATTCGACCACATCTTCCATCCAAGCGCTCATTTACAATGACATTCCAGCTGTCACCTCCATACACAAAGCCAATCTGCTTTCTGCCCATTTTGCATCCAGTTCCACACTACCAGATTGTGCCCAGTCTCCTCCAGTACTTGAGAACGTAGAACATTCTATGGGAAAAATCCACTTCCGTACTCGTACAGTCGCAAGAGTATTATTAGATCTTAACATTCACAAATCGTCTGGTCCAGATGGTATCTCCCCCATAATTCTGAAGAGGTGTTCTTCCACGCTGGCAAAACCACTGCGTAAGCTCTTCTATCTGTCCTTTTCATCAGGACTCTTCCCGCGTAGATGAAAAACATCATTTGTCCAGCCCGTCCCAAAAAAAGGCGAATCTTCTTCTCTCTCCAACTACCGACCATTTGCACCTACGTCCCTTCTTTCTAAGGTCATGGAAACGCTGATAAACCTTCAGCTTATGAAATATCTTGAATCACGAAAACTCCTTAATGACCGACAAAACGGTTTTCGTTGCAACAGGTCCACTGATGATTTGATAACATATCTCACCGAAAAGTGGAACCAATCTATTCACCTCGGTGGCGAAAACAAGCTCGTTGCACTTGATATTTCAAAGGCATTTGACAGGGTTTGGCATCAAGCCCTTTTGTGGAAAATGCGTGCTTTTGGAATCGCTGGAACTCTTCTTCTATGGATTAGAAACTATATCTCGAAACGTTCAATTCAAGTTGTATTGAACGGTTTCAAGTCTGCTTCTCACGAAATAAATGCTGGTGTTCCCCAGGGCTCTGTTCTGTTTCCGACACTCTTTCTCATTTTTATTTATGACCTCTTGTCTGCAACTTCTAATCCAATCCATTCCTTAGCTGATGACAGCACTCTCAGCTTTTCATATTCATTGTCTAATCCACGCCCTTCATCTTCGGACGTGGAACAGAAACGGCAAAATATGTTAAGCTCATTAAATTCCGGTCTCGACAGCATAATCAATTGGGATAAATTGAATAGAGGTGAATTTAATGCTTCCAAAACACAATGCTGTCTTCTAAGCGAAACCAAAATTTACAGCCATTATCCATGAATGGCACTCGCATCGCCGAAACCGAAAAAACTTTCCATGCTCGGTATGTGTGTTAGTAACGACCTTCGTTGGAACGACAACGTACTCGCAATCGCTAAAAACGCAGTGAAATGTCTAGGTTTCCTTAATCGATGCAAAAAAATATTTCACCCCTTCTGATCTGGCCTCAATATATAAAGCGTATATACGCCCCAAACTTGATTTCAACGCCCACATCTGGTCAGGTGCAGCAAACTTGATTTCATTCATTGCACCTACTGGATAGGATACAAAAGCGTGCGATAAAACTGATAGGAGATCCAATCGTAGCGAACTCTATTGTCTCGCTTGAACATCGTAGGAATATCTATTTTAACAGGAAATGCTCAATCGAAATAGCCAGCTGCATTCCGCCTCTTCAAACATTTAACCTTGATACTCGCCATGCCAAGAATGCTAATCAATTCATCCTCAAGCCTACCTTCGGACGTTCTATGAAATATAAAGATTCATTCCTAAACCGAACAACACGAATATGGAATGCTTTACCGAACTCAGTCTTTCCTCCCCATTACAATTTACAAAAATTTAAAGCCAATGCACATCGGTATCTCCTCTTTTCTTCTCCTCAATCTCCTTAATGCCCGCGCTGCATCCAAATACTCATAACGCGTGCTAATTATAAAAAAAATAAATATTCGATGTTAAATAATTACATTTTCTCAGAACAATGCAAGCATCGGAATTTCTGTAAAATTACAATTTTACGAATTTATAAAGGAATTTTAGAGGTTGTTTAACTTTAAAACACCTCTAAGTATCACTTAATTGCGAAATCGGTATCTATAATCGATGTCCACATTTAAGCAACGTTGCTTAGAGGTCGCTTAATTTAAGCACGATCGACTGCGTTCTGAGGTTGTTTAGAGCCATTTTAAAATGAAATTTGACAGATAAGAGAATTTTCACATAATTTTTTTTTATATTTATTTTGAGTTTCTTTGTTGAAAAGTGAAAGCAAACTAATAAAAATGGACTGAAGCTACATTTCTTTTATAAATTTAAATATAGGGAATGTGATAAATACAAAAAGACCAACAGCTACGAGACCATACAAATGTACAAACCGAGAGTTAACCCAATCGAACTTCAAGACAAATATTTTCGGCAAATGTATCGATTTTCTAAGCCCAATATGGAAAAGCTTATCAATCTTGTGCGATCCGATCTTGAAGGATCAAAAAAGGGTGACTACATTTCTGCTGATATCCAAGTGATGGCTGATATAAGATATTAACGTCGAAATTAAGTATATTATATAATCTTCTATCTCACTAAAATATAATTTTTAAAACATTCCATTATACACGCTTTAGATGCAAGATGCAGATAAACGGATTTAGTCAATCGTTATGTGCTATTTAACAGAGGGCTTCAAAGGCATTTGCCTCAAAGAGATCGCAATTTTCGAAAATGCCAAAAACAGTGTCTGAACAAATAAAATAGATAAATGGGACATAAACTTGAATAAAATTTCCTTTTTTATCGTTTAGTTAATCAGCAATGAA
Organism: Rhingia rostrata; assembly: GCA_949824845.1. Taxonomy (NCBI): domain Eukaryota; kingdom Metazoa; phylum Arthropoda; class Insecta; order Diptera; family Syrphidae; genus Rhingia; species Rhingia rostrata. The sequence goes on from OX463758.1 coordinate 53,229,381, forward strand.
AAATCGACTATTGATAAGAATTTAAGCAACGTTGCTTTGAGCCAAGTTAAATATTTAAGCATGCTTAACTAAACAAAATCTGTGACATATTTTATGAAAATCTAATAAATACGGCTGTTAGTGTTTCACTTAAAATTATAAAAATGTAATAGCGGATATGGATTTGTTCAAACACAGTAATCGTCTACATTCCTAGGAAATTTGTCCGAGCAGCGTTGGACCTTTTTTTTTTTTTATGCAGCTAGGTCTCTTGTTAATCTTCTAATCAGATTGCCAGTATTTAGTAGTTGGGTCAATTCGAAGCTGACGTGGTTGAGAACTTAATATTTTTTTACTTAATGGGCTCCAGACCCGTTTGCCTGAGACGAGGCTTTTTTATTCTCTTCGATCCTGGGCAAGTTGCAGCCAGTTATTCAGTCCAAGCGCTCTGTCATCCGCGATTGCATGATCCTTAAACTTGATGTTCGATCTTCCTTTTCACCTCGAACTTGAAGGCTGGGACTCGAAGATTGTTTTGGCTAGGGCATTATTGTTCGTTCGCTCGATGTGGTCAATCTAGTCTGCGTGTTTTTACCTTCTATATCCACATCATGGTACAGCTATTACAGGGTGTCCGCCGGGAAGGTATACTACATTGTTTTGCCGCCATTTTGGTAAACATTAGTCGTGAAGTAGACACGTGACAAATTTATTATGGAAAAATATTTGATAAACCAACGTGTTTTAATCGTTAAAACATTTTATCAAAATCAATCATCGATTACTGTGACGATGAGAAAGTTACGTGAAATTTTTCGGAGAAACAACGTGCCAACAAAACGTACGTGATACGTCTGTATGTGATAGGCCCAAGCATGGATTACAACGTACTGCAAGTTGGCTGAAAACATTACTGCTGCTCAAGGAAGTGTTCAAAACGATCCATAAAACTCAATTCGACGCCGTGCTCAGGATCTTGGTCTTCTAAGAACAACTTTGGCTACAATTTTGCACAAGGATTTGCATTTGTTTCCATTTAAGATTCAGTTGACACAAGAGCTTCTTCCACAAGACCATTAACGCCGCCATACATATGCCAATAGGATGGTACAGCTAGCCCATTGGTATATGTTCGATCTGCAGAGTCGGAAGCCACACTAGTATGTGACGAAAAGGCTGTTGCAGAAAGGCTTAAAACGTTCATTCAGTGCGTTGGATAAAATCTTTCATTTAGCAGGAATATTCTTCGGTAGTTGGTGCAGGACATGCGGTCATGTATAGTTTGGACATATATTCCAGTCACCGGGCATGCTCTCATCCATTCAGACTTTATAGATGGCTTGGTGGAGCATGCACACTTCTCAAGCAACACCTCCATACTTAATAAGTTCGGCTGATAAACAGTCAGAACCGACTGCCTTGTTGTTCTTCAATTTTTTATATGGCTGCACTAACTTCTTTAATTCCTCCCTCTTCGTTGACTGGAGCTGGTACTGTCGCCCTCTCGACATTATGTCCGTTAAGCAAATGCTGAAAATTTTGCCTGAATGCGTCTACTTGCGCAGTCACTAGGTTGCAATTGTTATTTTGAAGAACCTTCGTTTCTACTTTAAAGCTAGCTGTCAGCTGTTTGACTTTCTTGAAGAATTGACGGTTGTTTTTCTTATCGCGAGACTCCTCGATTTTTCTGAGTTGGGAGGCTGTGTGTTCTCTTTTTTTCCCTACTTACGATTTTCTTCCCTTCCACTGGTTTCATACTCTTCTCATGCTGTCATCATACCATGGACAACTTTTCGGGGGTGGCGATACTGTATCCTCTAGGTGTTGAAATTTGTGGGGTATGTGGACACATCGGGGATTTTCTCACTCAGTTTTTATTTGTGGGCTCTGCCAATCTCCGGTTGACTAAAGCGTCAAACTTGGAGTCTCTTTTTTTGCACCATTTGCAGATTCTTCTCGTTTGACAGTCGGAATCTGAATTCGGCTTTGACGAGAAAATGGTCAGAATCGACATTTGCCCCAACATCCGTCATCCAAAATGTTGGATGAGGTCTCGCATCTATGAAAGCATGGTAGATTTAGTTGGCAGTTCGACCAAATGGTGATCGCCAGCTTGCTTTGTGGATTCGGAATCGTTAGAACATAGTGCTGCTAAAAACAGTATTAAATGCTGCCGCGAAGTCTGATGCCATTTTCTGTTCTCGTTTCTTGGAGTCTGTGCCTTCCAGCTTACCCGCCGAAAATATTTTCCTTACCTTTTTAAGCATTGATGTCCCTAGCACGATTTTCACATTGTCCAGGAGGTCGTAAAATTCCTCCTTTATAGAGAATTTTGTAACGATAGGGGTGTGTGAAAATAAAAGGCTGATGTTACAAAAATTGGATAGAATGGGTGTTATCTCGTTGCTTGTACAATTTAATGGAATCACCTCGTTTCGTTGGTAATCCTTCAAAACTAACTAACTGGCCTAAATCAAAATTATGGTTTTCACCACCCTATCACACACGGTCTTTCCTAATTGCCCTATATTTTGTTATCTGACTTATTCGTTGAAGGCGCACTGACAAGAGAAAACTGAAGGGACAGCAAAACTCGTACCAGGTACATCAACTTTATTTGGGTCAAATACCTGACAGCAAGATGAGCTCCAAACAAACAAACTTCACATCCTTACGTCCCACATGCACATTGTCATTTATTTTCCCAACAAATGCGCACATAATACCCCAAAAGATACACGAAACCCTCCTCTCGTATCACTAGTTCCGCTGCCACGTAATTGACATAGACACGTGAATCCGAAAGCGTCATCGTTACACTGAAATACTGATCCAGCAAAATGTATTGTTCTGATATTTCCTAGTAACGATGATTTCCAAAAATCCCACTTTTTCATCCGAAATTTCTCCGCTTACCTTCCAATGCCCTCGTGCACGCGCAACTTCTAGCGCCAATTCAGCCGCCGAAACAAAAAAGTTGTTTACCACAAAATTGTCGGCCCGCCGAAATAACGTAGAGGTGGAATGACTCAGCCAAATTCCCACAGTCTTCCGGGATAGAGCCGCCTCCATATGATGTGGAATTAATTCCTTCATTCAACCGTACACCTAAGCCTTTATGAATAACACGCTGCCGCCATCGCCACCGCCACCACTCATAGCCAACTAATGACCCCCCAAAAAGTGATTACTGACATTCCTAGCCACAAAGAACAGCCCCAACCGAAAAAAAACAACAACACGACTACGACAACTATTTTGATTCATCCCAAAAGCAGGAAGTGAACCTCTCAGAGTAGAATCTTCTTCCCAGATGCTGGATGGTTGCTTGGTGTTACCTAACCGCAGCAAAGAAAAAAAAAAACGAACGACAAGATAATAACGCGCGCCGCCATTCCACCGACGACACACAACAGCGAAGAGGAGGACTTGATTATGTCATTCTAAGCCGCCTTGGCTCTTGGTCGTTCCTTTCCTTGTGGTATTGTTTTTTTTTTTGTTGGTCTTACCTTTATTATTATTTCTCGACCATTAATGCGAAGGTTGTCTATGTCTGGCGTCAAGGCAAAAGATGCCACTTTACAAAACCAAAAAAAAAAGTATCTAAACCTCCAAGAACGCATCTTAAGTATGATAAAAAAAAAAAACCAGCGACGATGACGACAAAAAAATAAAAAGACGACACTAACCTGGTCCAGATGCAGACTTCACTTCACTCAATGTACATCCGCGACACGACGGGACGGAACTTCGCCACTGCAACTATTATCAACGTGAACGAAACAAAAAGGAAATCCAAAAAAGCACGAAAAAAAATTCGATACACGAGGAGCAAGTACAAGAGAGACCTTGCGAAAGGGATGTATGGATGTGGTTTAGTGCAGAGAGTTCGGTCTTTGGCAGTCTGTAGCCCATCAAGGAAAGACTCTCGAGGCAATAATAATAGATGACTCAGAACGTAAAGCGTTCGTCGTCGTCTTGCGATGTCGTTTTAGGTTTCGTAGAGATTTCCAGCCAAGATTGGAGGTATTCTTTGCGCTATTATTGCGAATAGATTACTTCCTGGCGAAGTAAACAAAGAGGGAGGACATCCACTAAAGTTGTCAACTTTTTTCTTGAATAATGTGCTGTTTTGTCTGTTGGTTGTATCTTTTAGTTTAATTTGTGAATGAATGGTTACAACTTCTTATGGGGCAGTGATTCAACAAAATTTGTCAAGACTTTTAAGGCGCCATTTGTGTTGGACACTTTTTTTTAGGTATTCTAAGGTTTTATATGTTATAGTAGCTGTGGACAGTTCTCTTCGGTACTTAGAATTATTTTGCTTTAGATACGAACGGTTCAGAGTCAACTTATTTTGGTTACGCCGATTCAGAACGGTAAATTTGAGAAGCTTCTAATGGCAGTTAGCAGGTTTTCTTGATCTAGTTTTCTTACCCTTATCAGTCACTTTTTCCTTTCGGCTTAAAGCTAACTATACTACGTAACATTTCATTATTTAAATAAAAAAAAAAATGTTGGGAGACTTATTTTATGTACAAATTTACCTGCCTACACAATCGAATCCTAAGCCACTATAACCTTACTTAAATACAAAATGGGCCAAAAGAGATCACTTTATTGGAAGATGCTCTTATTTTTGCAAATGGCCGCCAATTTCAAATCTGTTTTTACATTTGTGGAGTAGACAGATGTAGAATACAAGTGAACAAGCAATGGAGCAATACACTCCCCAAGAACACGGAATAATCGAGGTGGACGATTTTGCGACCAGAAACTGTCGCTTCTGGAGCACCGAAAATCCACGAGTAATGCACAAGGAGCCACTACACCCGCTCAAAGTTACATGGTGCGCTGTTTACGTTGGAGGAGTCATCGGGCCATTTTTTTTTGTTTAAGAACGCCACTGGTCAAACGACAACAGTGGACGGTGCGCGCTATAGGGCCATGTTAACCGAGTTTTTTGCAGCAATTGTACGAATTGAACTGGAGGACATGTGGTTCCAAAAGGACAGAACAACGGCACACACTGCGCGAGCCACAGCCGATATTCTAAAGGCCAAACAACATCGGGTGACTTCTTTTGGCCCACCTTGTACAACCGAGGTTGCAATCACACTCCGCCGTCTTCTCCGGGTTGTCACCATTTGCGTCTTTGGGCGCCCGGCCAAATCCATCACGCTGCCTAGATCGGACGACGCTTAATATCGGGTGTTTTTTTTTTTGTCAAAACAATTAAGAATTTCTTCATCCGTTCTTGATACGGGCCATGCTTCAGCGCCGTAAAGCAGGACTGGGATCATCATAGGATATCCTTAGTCGGCTTAGTTCGAGTGAAGTCTTAACTACTAAATTGCCTTCTTAGCCCGAAGAAATAGAAGGTTGGCGATAGAGTTCTTTGTTTAATTTCTGACGAGATGTTGATGTTAAAGTTAAAAGCGTACATAAGCCTCGTACTACCTCTAAGATATATTTGTCAATGGTGACGTTCTGTAAAATTCGTCGATTGCGGTCTTTCGACACACAAAGTTTTCTTACCTTGACTGCAACAAGGTAGTGGTCCGAGTCAATGTAAGCCCCTCGGAATGTTTAGAAATCTAAAATACTTGATGCGCGCCTCTTGTCCATCGCAGTGTGATTGACCGGTTGTTGGTCTGGAGACTGCCGAGTCCACATCTGAATAGTCACAATCTCTCTATCTTATATGTTCCGTAGTCTGTCCCAGTTTTGTATACTCTTTTTGTTCGGTCAATTCTACCGTATTTCCAGGCTGGCAGTAATGTCTGCATTGTAGCAGCTTAGGGTTTCCGCTAATTGTTCGGCTGCACCTCTCCTGTTTATGCTCTCACATTCCAGGGGCAGTTACGAACGTCGTTGTCCTTTTCTATCATATTTCCAGGATGCCAGTAATATCTGCCTTGTAGCGGCTTAGGGTTTCCGCTAATTGTTCGGCTGCACCTCTCCTGTTTATGTTCTCACATTCCATGTGCAGATAAGAACGTCGTTATCCTTTTCGATCGTATTTCCAGGATATCTGCCTTGTTGCAGCTTAGGATTTCCGCTTATTGTTCGGCTGCAAATCTCTTGTTTATGCTCTCACATTCCAGATGAACGTCTTTGTCCTTTTTTCGTTTATCATATGGTCGTCAACAGTAAAATCAGTCCTTTCCGAGGCTCTTGGTTGCTTCGTAACAATTGTATTTTGTGGGTGACACCACCGCCAACCTGGAGGTCCAGTTCCAATTTTTTCGCTACCTCAAGGACATCCACTACGGGATTTAGCACTGCCTCTCAGCTCTTCGCACCGTCTCTGCTTAATGGGCCTGACTAACCCTTGAGATTTCTAGATGACCTGTTGCCCGAATATGTCGTAGCAGCTCAAATAGTGGAGACTCACTCCATGGGTGGTGTCCGAACTAACTTCGGGGAGTTACTGTTTCTTGTGTTCGTTAAATTTCAAAGGTTAACCATATTTTTAGGTGTAACAACCGACCTTTATTATTTCTTTTGAATAAAAGTTACATGGATTTGGGCTGGGATTGAACGCGCAACCTGGCACTCAACAGGCCAACACATTACCACTACACCGCGGCCACCCACGGTTGTTTATTTCTACCTGACTGGGGCTATAGACGCAACCGTTGACACCATATTGGGAATCCTTCCGCTACAGTCTTTTTTGAAAGGGGACCTTACCCAAAACCTCTAGTTTTGATCCACGAGTGTTATTTTATTTCGCGCCTACCTCGTATATCTGCAGAGGATTCCTCTATCCGCCACCCGAGGACACTTCCGATGGGACGGGTACCCGGAAAGAGTAAAAAAGCGATTCACCGCAAAAAGCTTTATTGACGATTACGGTTGTGTCGTAGCCTGTAGTCTGTTGTCCGATATTGAGAACAGATCAATGTCTGCTATATTTTGATGGAAGTTAAACCCGCATGCTTGGTTAGGATTCCTTACCTTTGCACAAACTGCTGATAAGATAGGAGTAATGGAGTCTGTAGATCATCAGTTTCGCCTCTGCTTAGCTCTAATTCCCTTTGTGATTGTCCTGTATTTTTGCACTTGTCAGAACTGCATCTGAGGGCTTTCTGACGTTTCATGAAATGAATTCAATAGTTTGCCTTGAAGCAAGGAAACCGTATTGATCCACTTTATCAAAAAATCTAACCTGCAGAAGCTGGAAAATCTCGCCTATTAAGTAGTTAACCAGGAAAGTTTATTGTGTGCATCCTAGGACAACATGTCAGAAATTCGTTGCCAGTCAGGAAATATTGTCTTGCAGTTTTGTATTATTTTTAGCACTCGCGCTTAGCTATCCGATGTGACGAAAACAAACCGATGACTATCGCACTGAGGTAAGAAGTCAAAATTGATGTGTAGTATCATCCAATCCATCACCAACTTCATACCGATCAGCGTCTACTGTCTTCTTACAACATCCAACTACCGCCCTTTCAAATTTACTGGCAGACAAGTTCTGTCCTAATGTGCGGATAGTCAGCTTACTTATAACTTCTCACCACCTCACCAACTAAAATTGAGAAGTAAATCGCCTCTGATTCGTTCCAGCAAAAATAATACCAACGGTCAAAAAAAAAAATCTATTTAGCCACTATAACCAGGAATGCGGAGGCGAATCACCGTCTGTGAGGTTAACTCTGCTGAGTGTGAAAATTTTCCAAAGGTCGTAATACCCCATGAGTCGCAGACGTTCACTCTCCAGCCGTGCCGCACATGCGATACGAACACAGACCGCTGCGCGCGTATAGAGGAACTCTACACTTGTTGAGCCAGTAGTTTGGATGGTTCTCCTCTATATCCATCCGCACAAGGCAACAACAGGAAAACCTACATAAATAGGTTCGTTCCACTGGAGAACTTTGGCTACAAGACACAAAAAAAAAACCTAAAAAAACGACGAAAAATAACTGAAAGGAAAAACTGGCTAAGACCAGCAAGCACAACAACAACAAAATACTTAAAAAGAACACAAGAAAGAATAAAAAACCTTCTCAAAAATTTAGCAATGTCTAAGTCTTTCGAGACGCCCCTTTCGGCCTGCCTCGTGTCGACTGCCGCGCCTCCTTGCGCCGAATATGGCGATGGCACAAGACAAACTTCCGCCAAGAATTTAATGGGCTTCTCGGGCGAGGTCGCGGGGATCTCACTCCGTACACACGGTCACATGGTCCGATTTTTCGTGTATCGCCAGCAACGTTTAGGCTCCTCTGACTCCGGAGACTGGTCTGTTCTGTTCCCGTAGCTCGGTGTGTGAGTGTGTGTATCGCGCGCTGTTCCATACCTTGCACGTTGCATTTTTCGTGTTTGCTGGCGGCTGGCCTGCCTATAGCACTGGCTGGAATGCACCGCGTCAGAAGATGCAATTCTGCCGCCTGCAGCCTGCCGTCTGCTTGGAGGACATATTGCGCATTCAAAAACAAAAAAAATGTCGGTTTAGTGTTTTTTTTCTCGCTTCGTTTTCTTTTTGTTTGTCGGATGGTCGTCGTCGACCGTGTTGTTGTTGTCGTTTTTTTTTTTTTTTGGTCATATTCAGATGTTTTTCGTGGCTTTTTAGGTTCGAAATACCTGTTTAGCATGTGCAACAAGTGCAACATGGAATGGGCATGGGATGGAAGGAAATGCAGTTGTGCCAGTTATGGCTCAGAATCTCGTGGCCGGCACGGCGACGATTACGTTCACGTAGGTACGACGACGCCGACGACAGCAGCAGCGATGACGAAGATCATGATGATGACGCGACCGCGACGGCAGGAGGACAAAACGTGCGCCCTCTTTGAGCGGAGCAGCGATAAAAATAGCCACGCGATCACCGGATTGACCAGAAAATAATCGAACAGTCTCTGCGGCGGTTGCAGTAGACGAACGACAGGCGACGTCGCATACATTACCAAAAATTTTCGGTATTTTCCAGTGTGGGTCGTTAATTGTTTACGAGGAAACGTTGGTCATGATGTTGTCGGCTTCAGGTGGAGAGATTCGTGGATCAAATGTTTTCAGCTGGATGCAACCGGCCTAAGAGGTTTTCTGTTTGAGTTTGAGATTGTGTTGGTTTCATCTTGAGATTCAAGAATCTCATTTCAAGATTCAAAGATGGCGTACTGCCATCTAATATGGTATAACGGCATGCATGTTTGCAGGCCACAATAGAGGGTGCCAATTGGATTACCAAGCGGTGATAAAAACCCTTTTTTCTAAATTTTATGGTTTTCTTGGCAGACATTTTGAATTGAAACTTAAATCTTAACAGGCTCGTTGTGGTCTAGGGTAAAAGGATTTTTTCTTAAAACCGTTCATATGAATGTTAGGTTATCTTTAGAGAGTGTAATTTTACCAGCAACAGTTAGTACGTTGTCGCCCCATTTTGATAGCCTTCAGATTGTATATGTATAATCTAGTTACTCAGCACTATCTCTTTAAGAACCTTGATGTCCTCAGAAACCGATAAAGGTTGGGTAATGGAGATTTCCTTTGGAAGTGGCTTCTAAGTCTTCTGATTTTCAAGTGAAAGGTATAAAGGCAGTGAGTTACTTTTTCTTGTATATCTCTTTGTCACTTTCTAGAATTCTTGATATCTTTAAAAACCGGTAAGGATTGGGTCCTTGGATGTTGGAGATTTGGTTTCAATTGTTCCGACTTTTCCTATAGCTGTTTGTTTTTACAGTCCTTAGTCCTTACGTATGACGCTATCAGGTTTAACTGTGTGATTTCCTAGGAATCAGTGAAATCCCATACCAAGGACAAAGTTCTCTCATAACATAAAAGTTTGATGGTTCGGTTCCTATCGTATTCCAGTCATAGCTTGTGTAAGTTGTCGTGTGATCTACCTGATATCATGTACCACAGGTTTTTTGACGTTTTAGAAATCTTCGACTGTTCGACTGTTAATCTTTCTTGCAGAAAGATTTCTTCTTAGTTGGTGGCAATCCTTATGATCAGAGTTTATCAGGATCTGCCAAGTTGTGAAGATTTGATCAGTTGTAAACTTTCGTGGCCTAGAATCATACGGGCAACGACAAATCAAGTTATTACGGCAGTTGTCGCAGTTTTTGGCGATTGGAAGAACGTCATTTCCGTCACTTTTGTTACAGCTATGTTATTAATATCCTAACTGGAAAAAACCCAAGAAGTATTCAAAGCCGCATACGACAGCATTTATAGAGACGAACTTTACAGCACCATGTCTAGTTTTGGAATACCAGGACGACGATGGAGAAATCTCGCTTCTCTATCCGAATCGGAATGGATATCACCGAAACATTCGATACTAAAAAAAGGATTTCTGCAAGGCGTAATACTGTCATGTGACTTCTTTTATCTCATTCTTGAGAGGATTGTAGAAAACTCCCGAACCAAAAACGCAGAAACACAATCTTCCATAGACTATAACACGCCGACGATATCGAAATTATTAGTCGGACTTAACGAAGTGTTATAGCCATGTATAGAGAAGGAAGCGAATAAAATGGGTTTTTCAGTAAATGAGGTTAAGACTGGATATACGATGGCAAAAAGGAAAGAACTTGACAAATATTATTTTGCGATAGTACGGGACTTTGGCTACCTTGGCTCCGCTATTTACTCTCGTCAGAAAGATTAACTAATTTTGCCAACACCTGTTTCCACTAGGAAGATTCTATACAAATCCTGCTGAAGCATGGACCGTATCAAAGGGGGTGAAGAAGTCCTTGATCGTTTTGAGAGAAAAATTCCTGGAATACTCTCCATTCCCGTTTGCGTGGTAATGCAGACCACGAGCTATATGAGCAGTACAACGATATACCCCTTTAGTAAAAGAAACTCAGCATTTGATGCGTTAGATTACAAGGAATTGTAGAGCGAATAGACAAGTGGACTTTTGGACTTTTTTTTCTTTGAAAATGAGGCTGGGAACAACGTTTTGGTCAACGGTGGGCGTTTCAGAGCCACGTTAACCGACTTGTTATACCCTATCCCATGGGGGTATATTAGTTTTGATACATTAAAGTATATAGATCGGCTCATAATCGTTAGCTGAGTCGATTTAACCATGTCTGTTCGTCCGACCGTTTTTAGGCCTTACATTTTGAGCTTTTGGCCAAACTGTGAATTCTGAAAAAGTATCTGAACATAATATTTAGAGAATGTCAATATCTATGTTTTGTTTGTTTTTGCCACGCCCACTTTTCGGAGGTGTTTTCAGTAAAAAAAAACTTTGTATGAAAAAAAAAACTTATGAAAACGTTAACATTTCCTGAAGCACAAAATGCTGAAAAAAAAATCAGAAGCCTCATCACACAGTGATTCACATCCAGATGACAAAAATCCACCGCCATCAGCAAAAAGTCCAAGAAGGGGGATGACGAGGTCTCCAAAACCAGTCAAGCCGACGGATCTGAAAAGAGTTGGGCATTAGAGAAGCTCCGCCAAGTCAACGTCAATGAATTCCGTGGCCGTAAAATGGTAAATATCCGCGAATTCTAGGAAAAGGTGGCAAAATCTTGCCCGGCCAGAAATATATTTCCCTCACACCTTCACAATGGCGTAGACTTCTTGAAATTGGTGACGAAGTAACTGCCGCTTTGGAAAATTAATAGTATCATCCAGCGACCATCTATTACCTTTATATTTACTGCTGAGTTTGATTTGACCACAAAGAAAGATCATTTTAACCCACGCCCAATTTTTGGGGGCGCTTTCTTACAAAACCATTTGTTTTCTGTCGTACCAAAAAATATTTAGATCTGAACAAGATGTGGTGACAATGTCATTTTCTTTATTTCGTTCCCATTCTGTTTTAAGTCACGCCTAATTATAGGGCACATTCATTTTAAGGATGGAATGTGGTAAGGTATTAAACGATCCTCACACCGGATTGTAGCCTTATCATGTGTTTTTTTTTTTACTGTAATCGAAGACATGACCTCTGGTTCATGCAGGATGTCGCGCCATGCCATACAGCCCATGCCACAATCGATCTCTTGCGCACCGAATTCCCAAATCATGTTATCAGCCGGCTTGGCAATGCCAATTGACCGCCTCGGAGCTGCCATTTGAGCCCTTTCGACTTTTGTTTGTGAGGTACCGTGAATTGCCCAAAGACTAATATCATCCAAGCAATCAGTGAGCTACATCCCGAGACTATCAACAAAGTCTTTGAAAATTTGAGTGACAGAATACGCAACTGCAAAGCCAGCCATTTCATAGTTAATGGGAATGTTTGCTGTTACATAATAAATGGAAAAAAATTTATTTTATTGCATTTTCAAAGAGAAATTTGTAATAGACCCACCCGTTATAAAGCCACCATTAGTGGGTGTTCATTTTTCTAAGTCCTTTTTTATAAGTTTAAATAATTGGCTAGACGATTTTTAAATTCAAAAAAAATAATAAAAACTCTAAAGAAAAGGGAAAAGCAATTGAAGCGCTTAGGTATAGATGGGGTCAAACGACATTTTCAGGAACTATTTTTTTAATCTACAAAAAATGTATTTACATGTTACTTTGTGTAGCTGGAGCTTGTATCTGAGTCAAAAGTTGAAAACAAGACAAGTCGTAAGCGCTTACACAATATGAATCTGTAGCTTGAAGTTGAATGAATGGCAACTTCATGCCATTCACCCTATTGGAAGATGCTCTTATTTTTGCAAATGGCCGCCAATGTCAAATATGTTTTGACATTATTGTGGAATAGACAGATGAAAACTACAAGTGAACAAGCCATGGAGCGGGACACTCCCCAAGAACGCGGAATAATCGTGTCTATTTTTAACTTTCTCTTATAAGGAGAAAGATATTGTTTTCGTGAAAATTTTCGAATTTTTGTTAAAAACGTCAAATTAACTCGCTGTGAAAGAGAGAGTTGCGTACGATTCAGTTGTGCACCCACCACTAGATATGTGTAACAATTTTTCTGTAGTGTTAGCGCAGCGCGAATTCCGTCGCCGATTCCCCGGCCGTCCGACACCGACTGCGCAAACACTTCGCCGTTTGGCCACCAACCTTGAAGAGTATCTGACCACACGAGACGTTGCCAAGAGTGGCCGGTCCCGGAGCGCCCGTTGTGCCGAGAATATCACCGCTGTTGCCAAGGATGTCGAGCTGTCGCCGGAAAAATCGACCAGACGCCGTGCCTCGCAATTAGCCAACAGCCGGTCGTCCCTAGGGGCGAATTTTGGTCAAGGACTTGCGCATGTTCCCGAACAAAGTCTAGTCCGTGCATCAGCTGCTTCCTGTCGATCGCCAAACGCGTGTAACCTACGCTCAAGCCATCCTCAATCTTGAGGACGAAGTGGATGATTTTTCGACCAAAATCATAATTAGCAATGAGGCTCATTTCCACCTCAGCGGGTATGTGAAAAACCAAAACTATCGCTTCTGGGGCACCGGAAATCCACGAGTATTGAACGAGGAGTCATTACAGCCGTTCAAAGTTACTGCATGGTGCGCTATTCACGCTGGAGGAGTCATCGGGACATTTTTTTCGTGAACGCCACTGGTCAAACGACAACAGTGGACGATGCGCGCTATACGGCCATGTTAACCGAGTCTTTTCTGCCGCAGTTGGACGAATTAGGACTGGTCCAATAGGAAATAGAAACGGTATACACTGCGCGAGCGACAACCGACATTCTGAGAGCCAAACGGATGACTTCTTTTGGCCCAACTTGTATCTCTCTTTCGACATCGATACGAGATACCAATTACAGATACGCATTCTGGTCTGCCCTTTACTCTTAGAAAACCGTTATCTATACTTTATTTTGTTCCTCAGGTACTGGTCTGAGTTGTTAATTCAAGCAAAGTTACAGTTCAACAATTTTAAGCTCAAGTATCTTGAAACTATGCAAATGTCACTAAACTCCTTCTTCAACTAAGGGATTCAATTTTAAGCTCAAGTACCTTGAAACTATGCAAATGTCACTGAACTCCTTCTTCAACTAAGGGATTCAATTGATCCTTTTAAGGTAAATTAATGCGCAGCCCTTGATTTGTCATAATTCTAATATTGTCAGTTACTGAATTAGTAACACCGAATATGAAATTGAAAATTAGACCAATTTACCATCAAATAGACCAAAAATATGAAATGAGTGACATGCCTATTTTTGGAAAAAAAAATAATAATAATATAATAATGTAATTCCAGATAAGTCTAACATTAGATTCCCAGTTCCAAAAATAAAATAAAAATATATCCCATTACCATCAAATATTTTTAATAAACAAATTCACAAATTCAGAGGCGGCAACAGACACAAGTTATGATTTACAACCGTTTCGATCTGTTTATATTAATTTAAATGTCTTGCCGCTGGTCATGCTGCAAGAACATAAATAAGACGGCATTTAATTTTTTTTCTTGGCATCACTTTAAAGAACAATAAATAAACACGCGATTTGAGTGCTTAACAAAAAATTAATGCTAAATATAAACCCGATTTTAATTATTTCATTCACAAAATAGCCAAAGCGTTACCGTACTACAGCTACACAGATGTGCAGGCCACGATTCGGTACGAGAATCAAAATGGACAGATATACAGAGACATGTCAAAAAAAAAAATTGTTAAGACTTTTGGCCGCTTTCCGAAAAGTATAGCAGAGATTAAACTGAAACTGTTGCCGACGCTGCGCTGTTTGTGGTTTAATTTTTATTCGTCATAAGAATACAAATATAACATTTTGGGACTTGCATTTTTACAAAATATTCTTATAAGCTTTATTGTTATAGTTAAATAAAATATAGAATTTTACAGGATTATCATCTAAGGGCCAGTTTTTCAGTACGAGATCATTTAAGTTTCAGGATTATCCTCGAATTAACTAGAGCAAATTTTTTTCAGTTAATTTAATGTCGAGTTAACCCAACAACTTAAGTGAGTTAACTCTTGATTTCCTACACTTATCTCAAAGCCAAAGCAGGCAGCAATCGAAAAACAAAAAATTAAACAAACACCTCGGCCAACAGGAATACGATCGGATCTTGTACATCCAAAAATAAGTGTACAAACTTACTCCCAAGCTACAGTACCCGATAAAAATATTTCACCAGACCCCGTTTCCAATGTTTTTCCGATTATTCTTTCAAAACTTGAGGTACAAAGCGAAACGAATAAACTTATTTTCGACAAGCTAGTAAAGCTTGAAATTAGTATTCGCAACAGACGTAATCTGCCTTCAACATGAAAAGATTTCTTAAAATTCTTACGTACAATGCCAATGGCCTTTGGCAAAAACTTGGAGAACTTGATTTATTTATGCAGGAAAAAGATACCGACGTCTGTTTAATATCCGAAACTCACGCAAGGAGTAATTCTCACTTAAAGATTAAAGGTTACCTCGGCTATCATGCTCTACATTCATCGAATAAAGCTAGAGTTGGAGCATCCCTATATGTATATAAAAGAGTGTATCGAACATTCGATTGATTTTAAATTAGAAGTCGAAACAATGCAAGTTAGCTCTATACAAGTCAGAAGCAGGCAATCCTTTCTGATGATATCTTCTGTTAACTGCCCACCGCGATGCAAGATTGAGAAAATTGACTTCGAAAACTTGCTTAATTCCCTTGGACGGCGTTTTGTCATCGTAGGGGACTTTAATGCAAAACATACATTCTGGGGATCTAGATGCATATCACAGAAAGGTAGGATGCTTTACGATGTCGGCAGAAAGTACAATACTGAACTTTATTCTACGGGAAAACCAACTTACTGGCCACCTGATGTTACAAAAATACCGGGTTTGATCGGTTTTTTAAAAGGTGTACCGTCCAATTGAATAAAAGTTGAGGAATACTTTGATCTTTGCTTTGATCATTCCCCGGTCATCCTAACAACAAACGAGTGAACCAATAGAATTGAAAATCCACCCAAACTAACAAATGGAAAAACCAACTGGGAAGGCTTCAAAAACGATATGGAAAATTATATTCGACTGGGTGTATCGCTTAGATCGCTTAGATTAGAACTCGAAGTCGCGGTTGACTCCTTTATCGATACCGTTCAAAAAGCAGCATGGATTAATACTCCTCAACAACGCAAAATAGAGAGCTGCAGTAATATCAAGCACCCATGGGAAATCAAAGATTTGGTTAGACAAAAACTAAAAGCTCGAAATAGATGGCATCAAACTTGTGCCGCGCAAGATAAAACACATCTTAATCGGTTAAGTTGCTTGCTGTCGAATTCGATTCCAAATTTTAAAAACCATGCAGTGAAAACCAGAGAATGAAACTGGGCAAAAAGCAGTCAAGAAAAAGCAAATACCTTTGCTGAGCATCTTGAAGGCGTCTTCCAACCATATGAAGATAAAGACTATCAAGGAATGGAAGAAACGTGCCAAGAAGATGTACCAATTCGACCGGTTACGTCTAAAGAACTTGCCAAAGAAATAAAAGAAGGTATAAACATAAAAAAGGCCCCAGGGTTTGATTTAGTAACGGGGGAAATTTTAAAACAATTCTCAAAAAAAAAAACTGAAACATCTAGCGCAGATCATAAACGCTGTATTTAGATTAAGATATGTGCCAAACATATGGAAGGTCGCGGAGGTTGTAATGATTCCAAAACCAGGTAAACCACCTAGCGAAGTAACCTCATATAGGCCAATATCGATACTACCAATGTTGTCCAAGCTATTCGAAAAGATGCTGGTAAAACGCCTGCAAAATATTATTGTAGACAAATCGCTAGTACCGAGCCATCAATTTGGGTTCAGGAATAAACACTCAACAATTGACCAAGTGCATGGAATCACTGATAAAATTGAAAATGCTTTTGAAGAGAAAAAAGTATGCTCTACAGTATTTCTTGATATATCACAAGCTTTCGACAAAGTATGGCACAAAGGATTGATCCATAAATTACAAAAGCAACTGCCGAAGCAGTATTCAAAAATACTGGAGTCGTATATTCTACAGCGATTTTTCAGAATTAAACAACATACTCAACATTAAGAGAAATTAAGGCTGGTGTACCTCAAGGCAGTGTTTTAGGTCCAGTACTATATCTCCTATTCACTAGTGATCTACCAGAAAGTGACGAAATCACTCTAGCTACCTTTGCAGATGATACTGCTATACTTTCTGTAGGAGAAACTGTCGAAATAGCTACAAAAAAGCTTCAAAAGGCAGTAAACAATATCTCAGAATGGACTAAAAATTGGCAGATCAGATTAAATGACCTGAATTCAGTTCATATAAATTTTACGTTAAAAAATGTACCACACATTCCAGTATACATAAATAGTAATGTAGTGGAATATTCAAATACAGCTAAATATTTAGGGATGACTCTAGACGCCAAACTGCGCTGGAAAGCACATGTAAAGAAAAAAAGAGTTAAACATCCGCTACAGTAAAATGTATTGGCTTATTGGGAGATACTCATCCTTATCCAACTACAATAAATTATTGCTATAAAAGCAAATTCTTAAACCAGTATGGACCTATGGGCTCCAGCTGTGGGCATGCACATGCAAGACAAACTTACTAAGAATACAAACCTTCCAAAACAAAGTACTACGGAGCATAGTTAACGCACCGTGGTACATACGTAACACTTATCTACATAGAGATCTATATATTGAAATGGTTGAAGATGAAGCTAAAAAAGTAGCTCTAAGACACAGAGATAGGCTTCTCAGCCATGTTAATTTAGAAATAGCACAGCTTTTAAGAACCGACAATATAGTCAGGAGATTAAGATGGGTTAAACCCCTTGACCTATGTAGCTAAAGATATATATATGAAAAAAAAAAGGAATACTGAAACTTACGTACAATTTCAAACAAAACTCATAGAAATCCGACCAACGTCGGAATTTCTTTTAAAATTTATATTTTCCTAAAATATAATACATGTGAAAAATAAATTGCTGATTAGTCTAAAGACTAGGTGCGATTCCTTGAAGACATACAAAAGTCAGTCTTCGGGAGGTTTTTTAGATCGGGTTAAAGTCCCTCACTATTGCAGAAGGTTCCCTCGCGATAAAACCTCTGCAATGTCTTTCGATGATTTCTCCTTCCAGCGAACCCCCACAAAAAAAAAAACCATGCAGTAGAAATTTATCTGCAGAGCCTAACCGCTAGAAAAAATGGAGTTATTCACTTGGGAAAGCAATTAAAGTCATAAAACGGCCAAAAAACGCAATGCCACCAATTAGGGTAACTCAAGATGTTTGGGCAAAAAGCGATAAGGAAAAAGCAGACGTTTTTGCCGCACATCTTGAGGAAACGTTTAAACCATTTGATGGTCCACAAAACATTAATTTATTCGAGACTACAACCGATGATAATATAGTTATAGATATGTAAGTATAGCGGAGCTTAAATGGGATATACAGAAACTAAAGCCTAACAAGGCTCCGGGTTATGACCTGATTACAGGAGAACTTCTTAAAATGTTGCCTCGAAAAGCATTAACTAAACTCCTGTACATTGTAAATGCAGCAATTAGATTAGAATGCATAACCAGACATTAGAAAGTCGCGGAAGTGATTATGGTTCTCAAACCAGGAAAATCACCGAATGAAATAAAATCTTACAGACCTATTTCACTTCTCCCAATAATTTCAAAAGTTTTTGAAAGTATATTACTCGGTCGCTTACTCCCCATAATTGATCAGAAACGCCCTTTACCTGACCATCAATTTTAGTTTAGAAGTAAACAATCGACTGCGGACAAAGTTCATCGAATTACTTATGTAATTGAGAAAGCTTTCGAAGAAAACAAAATTTGCTCAGCCGTATTTCTTGACGAGTCGCAAGCTTGTGACAAGGTTTGGCATAGAGGCCTTCAATATAAACTAAGACAAGTTCAGACAGAAAATTTTTATAAAATCCTCGTGTCGTATCTTGAGCATAGACTCTTCTGTGTGAAACTTGGAAACGAATATTCGGAGTTCAAATAAATATTGGCAGGAGTACCCCAAGGAAGCATCCTGGGACCACTCTTGTACCTCCTTTTTACACGTAATATCCCGCAAAAAAAATCCCACAAACAAACGATACAGTAGTTGCCACGTTTGCTGACGATACAGCTATACTAACAGTTGGCAGAACAATTGAGGAAACAAATATAAAACAAAACACAGCCACAACCTATATTCTGAAGGCCAAACAACATCTATATAGTGATATCCCTTTGTTGGTTATCGGGAATTATTTTTCCCTAGGAATTCCCGATAGCCCTAAATAATCCACATACAGCTTGCTCATAAGGTGTTTAAGGTTCCTTTTCACACACATATGTAGGCATACAACTTCAAAATGTTCTCGCTTAGCGGATAGGTTACCGATTTCATAACAGGAATGTGCTTTTAAACAGAAAGCCCTTTGATTCCAACGGCTTGATTTGTGAGCTATTAACCCATCCTTTGGAGTCACATAACGTCAACATTAAATTCTAGCTTTGTCAAGGCTTTGCCTGTGCAAAACTTGGAAGATCTCATTTCCGTGCTTAGTCTACAGCCAACAGCCTCGGTAATCTGACTAAGAACTTTCTTAGGCAGTTTTCGTTTGATTTCTCACAATGTGTGTGACCAAAATCTGATAATTGTAATTGGGAGGGTAAGACCTGTTACGAAAATCCTTTTTTTTTTTCGCCTGTCATTACATCTGACAGTAGTGTCGATAGGTTATGTACGTTGGTTTTTTTAAGGCACGATATTTATTGTGATAGTAGGAAAGTGACAACAAGTTCCCCCCCATCCGACGAGCTACTGCCTAGTCTCGCTAACTTGCAACCCCGTTGTCGCAAGGAAAAATTTCATCCTTACCCGGCCTGCCGCAAAATTGTACAGAAGCACAATATGAAGTTATTGTACATAAGCACAATAGATGTGTAGTTCTAAGTTACACTTCCTTATTGTTTTCTGGTGATCTGATGGACCGAGGTACTATTTTCACAAATGTACCCACCCTGCGTTGCTTCGTTTTCGACTGTAAAGTATTCCATTCTTAAGAATCTTTTGCAGTGCCAGCTAAATTGCCACCTCCAAAATTACGCCCAAGTAGTCCTTATAAAAATAATAGAACCCTCATCTACAATAACGTCCCTGCTCCTTTGGATTACAGTTAACTAGCTTTCAAGCAGTATATCTTAAAAGGCGTTGAAATAATTTCCATATTCGTGATTTTTCCCACATTGCCACTTCAACTCTTCTGTTATTGGGCACGTTTCCCTCAAAATGCATTATCTTAAACAAAAAAAAAATTAAAACTCATCCTTATGAATACAATGACCCTTGCTCCTGACGAACTACCCACCATCAAGTATATAACCTTATCAAATTCAAACCCAAGTTACTGACCTTTCCTAGATTATGTCTACTTGTCTCATTGCTTTGCATATGTTTTGCCAAAATTGCCCTCTGCCCATGCTCCCATGGGCTCCCCCGCCTTCGTTCAACAACAAAAATCCCATATGCCTAGCCATGGCACACCATTCATCAACATTACAGCCGTTCCCGTAACGTACCATATATACAAAAGAACATTGCAGAGGAGAATTGCACTCGACTCGACTTATTGGTAATCATCTTCATTTGAGCAGATACAAGTTGCTTAGAGTATCCCCCCGAACACAGTTGATAATGCACTCGAGATGCAGAAACAAAAACCCCATCCCACTTAAAACCTACCCCATGGCTGGCCTGTTGGAGACTGGAGAGTAGTGTGTACCTGTTGCATTGACGAGGAGTGACTCCTTGAGAGGGCGGCTGCACATTCTTCTTCGACCGGCGGCGGCGGTGGCGGTTGTGCTGATGCTGACTGGCTTTCAATAAAATGATTGTTTGCTGTCCTGCTGAATGTTCACTCACACAAACACAGGCTGACTTTGGAGGGTCGAACCTGTAAAATGCTTTCGCCCCATGTACGTGACTCAAGATTGGAATTTTGAGATTTTTTCTCGTATTGTTTTTATATCGCAATCGCGCAAGTATCTAACCGTTGAAGTCGTCGTCGCGGCATTCATGTTCTTCACTTATAATTACCACTTTGATAGCATTTCGCTTCTTTTTTTTTTAAATTAATTCGTCTACTTCAATATTTATCGCATGCTGAAAAATTGAAATAAATTCCAGAAATACTTCGGCTAAATATAACCGGCGACAGAGGCTGTAAGGAATATTTTCGAACTACGTATGGATTTTGGCGTGCTGACTGATTTGTGGGCGACTGGTGGACCTTGGATTGATTGATTTACTTCGGCAAATTGGCAACAACATTTCAGATTTAAAATTGTATTTTTTTTGGGATCTAAATGCGTTGCTATATTAATAGATACACTCGGTGACTATTTATGGCATTTATGATATTTAATATTGACCTGAGTTGGAATAGAGAAGGGTGTTCCTCAAAATTGGCGCCCAACAAGAGGCCTCATGTTGTTATGACTTTGTTTGAGCACTGTTTGTCGCCAGAAGGTTGACTTTAATGCATTTGTGCTTCTCTGGAGAGGGTATATATTCTCTGAATAACTACCTTGTAAAGTGCTTCAAAATGATTTTCGTTATCTGATGACGTTTGGAGATGTCGAAATAGGTTACAGAAGTTGCAAACAGTTGGCTGATTTTAAAATTATTTTTGCTTATGCTGGAAGCTTGAACAAGTAGATCATGTTCCAAATTGGATCATGCTAGCATATAATGTACTGAAAGGCCAAAATAACTCAAAGAGCTATATGTGATAGTGTGACGACCCAAAAATTAGGAGTAGTAAACAAGTTTATATACTCGAAACATAAGCAATGAGATTATTATCTTCTTCAGATACTTTTATTCCTTATGGTTAGACCGATAAGCGCTTTGGTTTGAAAAAGGCACGTGGCAGTTGGCGCGCTCTAAAACCGAAAAAAAATGTTGACACTTGTTGTTCCGGGAGCAACAAAGGGTTCCGTATGCCAAATTTCACCAGTCTAGCTAATGCCATAAACTAGTATTGTGGTATTCATAACCCCTTGATTACGTGTAAATTATAAAAAAAATGTGCGGACGGACAGACAGATCTAGTTGATCTAGCCATGATCGACTCAGATTTCGATTCGGATTTGATCCATATACTTAAGGGTACAGCCTTTTTTTTTTTAAGTGGACCTCAACCAACATGCCTCTCTCAGCCATGTCAGCTCGTATAGTTCATGGTTGATTCTTCGTCTCCATAGCCCATCCTTTTAAATCGACCAAGGATTTTTTCATCCGATTTCGAGACGGTCCATGCTGGTTTTGGCTCGGGAGCTTTGCACAATCCTCTCAAGAGTCCAATTGGAGAAGTCACATGACAGTGCATCGCCTTGCCTAAATTCTTGTTTTCTATCGAATGTGTCGGTGAGGTCGTTTCCGACGCTAATGGAACATCCTACACAAACGGACGAGTTTGGGCGGTATACCAAAACTAGACATGGCTCTGTATAGTTCGTCTCCATAAATGCTGTCGTATGCGACTTTGAAATCGATGAATAGCCGTTTAACAGTCTGCAGAAGTGGTTCTTCTGTATCCTCAGCATCGACTGTGTCTCAATTACGATATTTCCTTGTATATCTCGACAGAATTCTGTTTGAGCCTTGTAACCTTGGCTTTGACGTTTTACACTTTAGCAAATCTTGCGAACATCGTTCCTGGATCGCGCGCTTTTCTCGCTCTTTTTTCTACTTTCTGAAAAGTCGGTGTTCTTCCCTTTTTCTCTGCCTATAGAGCTCAACGGCAGCTCTTGTCTTCACAAGCAGCTTAGCCTTGTAGGCCTCGTTCTTGGCTGCGAGCATCTGTCGGCATTCCTCATCAAACCGAGAAACCTAGCACATCAGTTCCGCCTGATCTAATGGCTTGTTTGCATCATTGCCATTGTTCTTCGACATTTGATGCTGGTGGTATGGTGTTAATCGAGAGGTTAAGGGAGGTTAAGTTTCTTGCGACTGCAGTCTTTCGACATTAATTTTTTTCGCAGTATTTCTGGATTGTTGTGGCGTGGTGGATATCAGCATTCTTTCTTTGGCTGCAACAAGGTAGTGGTCCGTATCGATGTTAGCTCATCAGAATGTTCGGACATCCAAAATACTGGATGCTTGCCTCTTGTCTATCGCAACTGATCAATTTGGTTGACCGTTCACTTCGAAACTGTGTGCTGGCTATAGTGGCATTTCGTTCCGTAGCGAAGTCAATTAGCCTAAGTCCCTTAACAGATGTGTCGTCGTGTAGGCTATGTTTTCCGACAATACTGTCAAAGATGTCTTCTCTTCCTACCTTTGCGTTGAAATCTCCCAACACGATTTTAACATCGTACTTCGGTAGTCGCGTTCGCTAATGTCTTGGAAACAGAAGACTTCCTGCCTAAGTCTGCCACTTATAACAAATCCGCATCCGAATAGTCGCTCTTTTTGCTCACTATAACACGTTCCGTAGTAGATGTCACAGTTTTTTATCCCCTTTTTGCCCGGCCCGTCCCAACTTATTTCCTGGATGGCAGTAATGTCTGCTTTGTATCAGTTTATGGCTTCCGCTAGTTGTTCGCTTGCACTTCTCCTGTTTAATGTTCTCACATTTCAGGTGCAGATACGAACGTCGTTGTCCTTTTTCGTTAAGCAAGGTTGTCAACAATAAAATCAGTCCTTTCCGATGCTATTGGTTGCTTCGTAACCGTTAGTTTCTTCCATGGTTGGGTAGTTAACCCAAAGGACAACCCCCAACCTGGAGGGCCAGTTCCAATTTATTAGATACTCCTAGGACACTGGATTAAGCGCTGTTCATGGCCTTTCAGCTCATCCGCCACCATCTCTATTCTCCTGTTATCCCAATATGTCGAAGCAGGTCACTTATATTATTCATTTTGTCAAGCCACTGTTTAATCCAAATAGGGAGTTCTTCCGCTGCCATCTGGATTGGAATATGTGCATTGGTGAGTGATTTCTGCTGATTGGGTTGATCTACGTTTGATCTAAGCCCGTAACTTTTTTTAACCTACTCTTCAAGGAATATTCACTACCGTACCCATCCTTGGATTGGAAAATCTTTTGTTACTATCCCGTTGTTGAATGCTTAATTGAACCAATTTGCTTGTGTTGACATTCTTGTGAGATTATAATCATTCTATTAAAACGCATCTATCTGACGGTATTTCTGAACGTTCGACTCGTCCAGGAATACTTTAGTCTTCAAGTCCTCTTTTATCGTTCCTAACAAATATTTCGAAATTAAAGACTAGATATCTGATGTTACGACAAATTGGGCCAACTTTCTAAAACATTCAACTGACGAAAGTCACAGTTTAATTTTTAAATACTTTCCGTTTTACCGCTCTTCTGTCACATACACATTGCATAAATGTCACATCCATCAAAGCTTAAGATCTCATCACATCCACATTATCGCGCCAAATATTTCCTCTTTGAGCAATGCACCCTCAAATAACTTCCGTCAAGCCACCGCCGATCAACACACAAAATGTATTGCCATACTATCCCCAGCTGTCAAACGAACGTCAGTGCATCATCTAATCCACAGTATCTGTCAAAATCGCTGTAACATCGCCGCTAATCATCCCCACTTCTAATCGCCGCTGCACAAAAATCGCAGCAACAAAGTGGAACGACCATTACGACGAATGAAAGGAAAATGCAATAAAACGCGCCATAGGCAATCCAAATGCCTTGAGGTTTCCTCAAAATCCCACTCGAAGACGACTTTAATTCAAAAATTAATAAATACGCGTCGGGATTTTATTGTCAATTAAAATTCCCCCCGAAATTCCAGTTGCGCTTCGCGCCATTCCACCAACGACCGCACCATTACCCGCGTTCTCTATTTTGGCGCCTGGTCGATGCCACTCCACCTCTCTGGCGCAGCTCTCCAGCAAGCTGGATGCAATCCATAAACTAGCGCGGGTGTCTCATATTTTTCGTGTGTGTTGTTGATATGCCTCCTGCCTGATGTTGACAACTCTGGCGACGATTTGTGTGCGCTCTAAGCACTGCAGTGCTCATAGCGGTGGCTGGCACCGGCCATCAGCCATCAGCCGTCGCCAGTCTTCATAATTTGTTCATAGCGCGCCATCTTAGTTTGCATGCCGCCATTCCGCTCGTTTCGTGGTATGAAATATCATTTATTGCTTCAGGTCAGCATTTCAGTGTGTGTGTGTGCGTGCGCGGTATTTTTAGAAATCTCTCGGAATGATTGACATGTCATAACTGTTTGTTTTGTTATTTTTGCAGATTCTGGAAGCCAGCTCCATGATATAATGCACCAACGTGATCTATTGTGGAACGCCTGCAACTATCGACATGGAGCTGCTGCCGTTGTACGCCGATTCAGCGTGCGACACAGCTGAATCGGAACAACAATCGTTTGACACGACAACGCCACTTGACAGTGGAAATGCTGCGAATCGGTGCGATATCCATGACAACAGGAACCGGAAGAATACGGTGCCGTTTCTCAAGTCCAACTACAAGTACAAAAGAAGATTACACGCGACAAGTGTCAGCTCATCGCAAGTGAACTATTCACCGGTGACAGTGGAGCAAGTGATGGAAGTGGAACGTTTTGAGCCGTCGTCGTCGCCGCCGCCGCCGCCAACGCCGCTAAGTGATAGTTTTGTGCGGGTCGTCGCGGTCGGGTTTATCGTAAGCGCTATTGTTGTGTATCGTGATATTTTGTTGAATTTCTTGAGACGCGTCGCACGTGAGTCGCGGGCGTGGTGTATAAAAAGCAATAAAATTCATCATCGGTGGGAGAGTGAAATGTCGGGCGAGGTGAAACGGCGCGCATCCAACGGTAGCAGTCGACGGCGGTTCGGTGCAACAGCGGCGCTTGGTCGGAGTAAGTCATTCGGCCTGGACTATGTCAGTGCGGGCTTCAAGTTAATTTACCTGACACTTTTTATTGCCCTCTGGATGACAGTGTACGAAGTGGAAGGTGAGTTGTTGTGCCGAGTTATTCATTGATTTGATTAGTTTTATTGTAATGGGAATGGGGTGAGTTTGAGTATGGTGATTTTCGCTGCGAATCACTATTTGGTGGAATTTTACGTTAATATCAATTAACTGGTGGAATTTATTTTTTTGTAAAGTGATAGATTTTATTGCTTTGCTTTAAGAATTGGTTATTGCTCCTAGGTATGGCTTGACATATGCTGACCTTTCAGGTGGTAAAAAACGTCAATAATTAGGACTTGTGAAATGATATTTTACTGCTGACAGTTGTTTGTTTTTTATTTTGAATTATAAACTGCAATTTAAGATAATATCTGTCATGTAACGGTTGAAAAAAGCTTGAAAAATGTTAATGCCATACATTGGCTGCAATATATTTCGCCTTGCTCTTTTGACACAGACCTCCAAACATCACAGCACGACCTGAATTGTCAACGAAATGTCTTTGTTTCCTTGTTAGGTAATGCGTGTTTATTTCGCCTTTCAGAGCACGATCAAAGTTTTACCGATCATCCTGAGACAGAGATCAACATCGAAAGGGAATAATTTGATGTTTGAATTACAAAATTAATGCAATTACATGAAATCAGAAAGTAGGTCAAGCTCCGCTCATAGCGCTGCAATAGTTTTTGAAGTGCAGTGACATAAGGCCAAGCGTCGTAACGGCAAATTTATAAATGAGGCCTTATGTCGACCTGTAAAATTGACATTAGACCAAATTCTAGCATATGGCATCATGACACTAAGATAGAGGGACATTAGGAAAGTGACATAAACCCAAATGGAGCTCAAATATTAAGGAAGCAAATTAAATAGCAATCGAGAATGTCGTAAACCCAAACTGGCCTTTTGACGCTTTATCAAAGTGTCATAATACCAAATGCTTGATTTTGGCCTTATATGACTTTCACAAAGCGTCATAAGACCAAATTTATAGATTTGGCTTTACGACTCTTGGTCTTATGTCAAGGCACTAGTTTTTGACTGTCAAATGAGTTGTCAAGCTCACAGTCTTAGTGCACCCGAAAATAAAATGTAACTGTAGAGGCAAAATTTGTGTCATGCCAATTCAGTAACAATGCGGCTTATCACCTTCAATCTTAGCAATATGGAAGTTAGCCAGATCACGTACATTGTCATGGCTGTTCCTGTCAGGTAGTTTTAGGCCCAACCCATTAGAGTCTCTTGCGAAAGTGAAGGCAATGAAGGCTTTTTCATTGGATTTCGTCATTAGTTTTTGATACGACCCATGCTTCATCGTGTAAAGAAGGCGACGATTCTTCAGATCGTAGAAAGTAGATCCAGGCAAAATTGCACTCTATAAAACAAACCAGTTGGCAAGATCCATACTTACTTACCTACTAATTTAAGTGGCGTTACAGTCCTTAATAAACCTGAACCTCAACCAACATGACTCCATTTATCCCGGTCCTAAACTAACTCCACTTGCGTACTCGAAATTGGTTGAGGTCGGTTTCTACTTGTGAGCGGCACCTAAGGCAAGGTTTTCCTTTAATTTGTCCGACGTCTGGTTGGTTTGGCGGTATACCAAAACTAGACATGGATCTGTATAGTCTTTATGTATAATGCGGATTTGAAATCAATAAATAGGTGTTTGATATCGATTTGGACATATTTGGGTTTCGAGGATCTGATACAGTGTTAAGATTTGACGAGTTGTTGACTTTCCTGCCCTTAAACCACGCTGATAAGGGCCGATCAGGTCATTGGTAAATGGTTTCGGGCGTTCACATCTTACGGCAGATAGAATACTGTAGGCAATGTTGAGGAAACTTATGCCTTTGTAGTTAGAGCAGATCATAGGATTTCCTGATCCACAGGAAACGATATTGAGGTCCCATTTTAAGGCATACTTTCATCCGATCAAATTTTGCTTATGAGGTGGTCAATGTTACTTATCAAGTCATCTCCACCGGCTTCAAAAAGCTCAGCAGGAAGGACGTCATTTCCAGCAGCCTTATTGAGCTTGAGCTTAGGTATTGCTATCCTCACTACACTCACGTCGGGTGATTTGGCAGTTTTCGCTGTCGTTGCCAATATTGAATGGTTCGTTCTGCCTGAAAGCGGAATTTTTTTCGTCATCGCCGTTAAGCAGTGGTTCTTCATAATATTTATATTTTCTTGTTTATCTCGACAGGATTCTGTTCAAGTCTTTTATCCTTGGCTTTGACGTTTTACACTTTGGTAGAACTTGACATCAGACCTGGAGTGGCACCTCTCTATATCATAGATAGCTTGCTCTTGATGCTATTTCAACTTTTTTTTCTGAAAAGCCGGTGTTCTATGACTATTGGGCTCAATTCCATTTGCAGCTTAGACGTCTAGGCCTCGTTTTTTGGTGCGATCATCTTGTGGTTTCAGGCTTTTGACATTAAATTTTTTGACGGTGCCTTCTCTCCCTATCTTTGCGTTAAAATCCCCCGGCACGATTTTAGTATCGTACTTGGGTGGTCGCTCATATGTTTTGTCAGGGTGCTCGTAGAAGTAGTGCCAGACCTAGGCATTAAGTCTTATGTTTCCAAGACATTAGCGAACGCATTGTAACAATACGCATCAATGCCAATATCGCCAACATAAGCCTTATATGCGCTCACGCCCCAACGGAGGAAAACGATGATATAGCTAAGGATTGCTTCTACGAGCTCCTTGAAAAAACCTATGAGCGACTACCGAAGTACGATGTTAAAATCGTGCTGGGAGATTCTAACGCAAAGGTAGGAAGAGAAGACATCATTAGCAGTATTGTCGGAATTTGTCTACACGACAACGTATCTGATAACGGACTTAGTCTAGTCTCTGCTCTATTGGCAGAGAAGAAGGAAAAAAAACGGCTTTTCGGAAAAAACACAAGAAGTCCAAATCGATACTCACCACCTATTCATCGATTTCAAACCGGCGTACGACAGCATATATAGAGACGATCTATACAGAGCCATGTCTAGTTTCGGTATACCGCCCAAACTCTTCCGATTGTGTTGGATGACGATTAAGAATTCTCGCTGTTCCATCAGGGTCGGAAACGACCTCACCCAAACATTCGACACCAAAAAAGGATTTAGACAAGGCGATGCACTGTCATGTGGCTTCTTCAATTTGATTCTTGAAAGGATTGTGCAAGACTCCCGAGCCAACACCAGAAGCAAAATTTTCCAAAAATCGGTACAACTACTACACCGACGATGTTGACATAATTGGTAGGACTAAACTTGATGCCTTGGACACGTTTGCTAGTATAGAGAAGGAAGCGGCAAAAATGGGATCGGCAGTAAATGAGGGCAAGACTAAGTAAAGGGTGTTTTTTTTAGAGGTATAGAACTTCGAATTGAAAAAATATTGGAAGAAGGATAGTTTTATGCCGTTAATGTTTAAATATGATTTCGGGCCTGTGGCCGACGCGGCTGGTTCGAATAAAGCCAAGTCTAGAGGTCCATTCTGCATTGGCTGCCAAGTCCCCTAATATTTCTGGTTTGTTGGCATAGACGAGCAACTTTACATATTTCGAAAGGAAATAATACAATGGTTTCCAATCACACAATCTTGGTTTCCAATTGACAGGTCCATTCCGCGAAATTATGCGCTCATCGAGTGTTTCTTTCAATATATCGATTGTGACGTGCGCTGTGTGGCAAGTAGCGCCGTCTTGTTGGAAACTCATTTCATTCACATTCATGCCATCCAATTCGGAAATAAAATAGTCGATTGTCATGGCCCTATACCGGTCGCCATTAACGGTAATTGACTAACTCAATGACTCCACCAGCCCATTGAAAACACCAAACAGTCAGTTCTTTGTGGATGTAATGGCGTCTTAAGGGTCTCATGTGAATTCTCTTCACTCCAAATGCGGCAATTTTGCTTGTTGACATAGCAATTCGAACAAAAATGAGCCTCATCACTGAACAAATTTTATGCGATGAAAATCAGCATCTAGATCAATCTTATTTTCGGCCCACTAACCTGGATCTTGCAAGGTCGTAAATCAAGATCTTTGCGCAAAATCTTCCATAAAGTTGATGGACAAAGTTCCAATTGCTGTGCACGGTTGCTAATCGATTCATTCGGGTCCTCTTCAACACTTTGCTCTACAACGGCAATTGTTTCTTCGGTGCGCACTGTTCGACGTCACTGCGGATTCGCATTATCTCATAGATAAAACGTAGTGCAGAAACGATCCATGGTAAACCGAATTAACTGCTTTGATCGACGATTATGTCGACCATAAAATGGACAGAGCTTGCGGCATACTTCGCGAACTGAACCATTATTTTCGAAATAAATTTGAACGATTTGCAAGCGTTGTTCATTTGTCAACCTGTTCATGGTGAAATGGCAAACCAAACTGAACATAATTCACATTTGAGTTGACCGATTTGACCACAAAATGTCAGTTTTATCTCTTTTCGAAAAACCAATCTCTAAAAAAAACATCCGTTATAGGCTGTCAACACGAAAGGACACACAACATCGACGAATTGTACAGAAAGTCATCATTGACAGATATAACTTTGAGGTAGTACGGGCCTTGTCTACCTCGGCTCCGTTATTAACTCTGAAAAAAAAACATCGCGTCAGAAATTAAACGAAGAATTACTCTTGCCAACCACTGTTTCTTCGGGCTAAGAAAGCAATTCAGTAGTAAAGCCGTCACTCGAACTACTAAGGAGATCCTATATAAGAACCTGATCATCCCAGTGCTGCTCTATGGCGATGAATCATGGACCGTCTCAAAAGCGGATGAAGAAATCCTTGGTCAATTTAAGAGGAAAATTCTTCGAACAAAATTCCGGTATGGAGGTGATGATTCAACCAAGAACTATGCGAGCTATACAGCGACATGCCCCTGGTCAAAAAACTCCGCATTGGACGTTTAAGATGGCTGGGACATGTAAAACGAACGTACACCAAATTCCGGCTCGCAGAATCTTCGATTCCCAGCCAGACTTCGGAGCAACTGGACAAAGTTAGCTAGGGACCGGGCTAATTGAAGAGGGATGTTGGTTGAGGGCCTATTTCATTTCGGACTGTAGCGCCACTTAAGTAAGTAATCAAGTGAGTGTAATAACTAAGTGGTTAGCCGGAAGAAAATAAGTTTTTCTTTTTCGGTTGCAAAGGATGGCTCGATGTCATAGTTTTTTATCCTCTTTTTTTCGGGCCCATCCCATCGTATGTCTGCTTTGTAGCAGGGTTTCTGCTAGTTGTTCGCTGGCATCTCTCCTGTTTAATGTTCCCCAATCTAGGTGCAGATTCGAATGTCGTCGTCCTTTTTTTGTTTAGTATGTATAACAACTATGATTATTAGATGTCCTTGGTTAACCATCAGTTTGACCACTTCTCAGACACTCTAACACTCTTTGAAATATCTCAAGATTTTATGCAACGCTTACCCTCCCAACGATTGACGTATTTCTTGATATTGTTCGTAATATCGACATGTTGTTTTTTTAGTTTAGTAACTGAACAGTTACTACTTAATATTTAGTACCCGTATTCTAATGATAAATAAAATCCATCTCATAGTATCTTTCATGTTTTTTCCTGTATTTGCTTTGCAATTTTCTTTACTTAGCAATTAGATACAAAAAAATCTCACAAAACTGAATAAATTGCTATTTGATATTTGGTTAACAGTTAAGTTTCATCTAAACGTGAAATTTGTTATGCGGATTCGGCGCACTTAAACAGTTAGCTGCATCTTTTCGCTGAATGCAAATGCCTTTCAAATGGTGCCGTGCCTATCCCGTGATTCTTGCAGTCAAGACTCGGTTGGTGCATGTGGCATACCTATATAATTGCTGGGTAAATATTTTTCATCAATTTTGCTATTTGCTTATCAGATACTTTCGTATTTAGGTTTTGTTCTTACGGCTGTGAGGTGCTGATGCATGATGAAAGTATGTTTGCATTTAGCTCGCTATGTAAAGAATGAAAAGAACGTATTTATCTATATCTAATCTTCCGTATCTACTAGGTGCTTGAGAATGCAAATATCGGGAAATTATAGATGCATTTTGAAGGGTCTTTCAGTGTGGCATAAAATGGTTATTTATCAGTTCCGCTTAGATATGTTTTAACGAAAAGCACTGCATACTCTACAGGGTACAACGAAAATTATCTCTATACACTCAATTCTTAAGAACTATTTGATGGGTATTGTAACGGGTTTTTTGTTTTAGAGGTATAGAACTTTGAAAAAAAAAAAAAAAAATGATTTGTTCATTGATGAAAATTATCGAAATTTAATCCAAAGATAATATTCTGGCATTTTAATTTAAATATGATTTCTGGCATATGATCACCATGGGTCGCTCAGATGAAGTCTAATCTGGAGGTACAATTTTCGATGACTTTAACCAACATCTATGGCGCTATATCGGCAATAACGCGGCCGATGTTGTCCTCCAAATGGTCTATCGTTTCGGGCTTATCGGCGTAGACTACCGACTTACATATATTCACAGAAAATAGTCAAGCGGCGTTAAATCGGCCGCGGTGTAGTGGCAATGTGTTCGTCTGTTGAGTGGAAGGTTGCGCGTTCAATCCCAACCTAAATCCATTTCACTTTTATTTAAAGGAAATAAAAAGGTCGGTGTAATACCTAAAAGTATGCACACCATCTTGAATTTCTTCAAATTTAACGAACACAAAAAAAAAGTGACTCCCCGAAGCTAGTTCAGTTCGGACACCACCCATGGAGTTTAAGTCTCCACTACATCCAAAATCTTTCCTATCCTCTCTTTCTTCCCCTTCTCTAACGCTCGTACTATGGTAACATATAAAAGGGTATTCATAACCCCTTGAGTACGTGTAAATTATATAAAAAAAAAAATCTTGGAGGCCAATTCACACGAAATTATGAGCTTACCAAACGTTTCCTTCAAGAAATTAAGTGTGACACGAGCTGTGTGAGACAAGTTGCGCCGTCTTGTTGAAACCACAGCTCCTGCACATCATGGTTGTTCAATTGATGAACGAAAAAGTCAGTAATTATGAATCTTAGCGATCACTATTGACTGTAACGTTCTGTCCAGCATCGTTTTCAAAGAAGTATGGACCAATTATTCCACAAGCGCATTACTCAACTTGAGGATTACCACCACTCCAAATACGACAGTCTTGTTTATTGACGTATCCCTTCAACCAAAGAGGAGCTTCAACGCTAACAAAATTCGCTTATGGAAATTGGGATCAACAGCAACCTTGTTTTGGACCCATTCACTGAATCCAGGCCTTGCTAAGGGATTATGTGGTTTTAATTCTTGCACAAGTTGGATTTTGTTGGCACGCAAACCAAGATCTCTCCGCAAAATCTTCCACAAAGTGGTTGGGCATATATCCATTTCCTGTGCACAACAGCGGATAGGCCGATTCTGGTCTACCTCATCGCTATGCTCTACAGCAGCAGTTACACTCTGTGGATGCGTATTATTATTTGTAGTAAACGTGATGCGAAAACGTTCCATACATAATCGAATTAATTGCTCTGATGGACGATTATATTGTCCGTGAAATGGACGTAGTACGCGGTACGTATTTCAAACAGAACCATGATTTTCAAAATAAGTTTGCACAGACGTCAGTATATTCATGTTGAAATACCAAACCAAACTAAAAATAAATCACTTGACAGCTGACAAAATGGCCGCCGGTTAAAATAGTGTTGCCAACTTAATTCCTCTTAAAGGAAACACCCTTGCAGACAATCACAGCTTGCACAGCTTTATTTACTGATTTAAGGGAATGCCGCACCGTTGTGAGTGTCAGTTCGTTACCGAGATGTCTTTGATGCTGTGGAGAGAAGAGCTTGACGATCTCCTACATGTTTATGTTGAGTTGAATTAGTTGTTAACACTGTCAAATGAACATAGGCTGGAATGGACCCTTGTTTTGTTTTTGTATTTGTTTACCTAACTATAGGTGGAACAGCATTAGCTTAGCTTTTAGAATGTTGTTAACGTTTGATTGCAAAGCGAAATTTGTATACTTTGTCCTTTGATGCCTGGCTTATACATTTCTGTAGTTCTCGGAAAGAAAATGAGAGTTTTGATGCCTTAGCATATCACTTGGTATTCAAGGCTCATGCATACCTGCTGGAGGAGACAATCCTAAACAGGCGAGCACTTCCACGAATTTTTCGGGCGACTTGACTTAGTCTTCTTCTGATGCTGCTTGCATCGCGCTTGTTATTACTGCTCAGCCCCCAAGTTGGAGAAATAATGTCGGCATCCCCTGAGCATGACTTAAAGACTCACTGAGACATGTCTCCGCCGACGGGTTCAAATCGAGATCCGTTGTAGGGTTCTCAACCAACGCAAGTTTATTGCTCTCTTGGATTTCTAGACGAATTTAGTTTGATGCATGCCGCTCGCAAACAGAACGCTCGTATTTCATAAGGCTCTAATGCTCAGTAAGCTGAAGCTTTCGTATTTAGGTTTTAAAGCTTCCAACTCTAATTCCATTTACGAGGGTTTTACCTCCGCCACCTTATGCACAAGAGACTCCTTCCTCAAGTTCCCAAACGTCACTTGTTTTGTTTTGGCTTAGGTCCTGGTAGTATCGGAGCTTAACGGCCCTGAGAAAAGCTAATATCCACTGCAGAGCCACAGATCTTAGGAGACCTGGAGCTTGTTGTTGACTTCGCACCTGATTTCAAGCTCCCTACGTTACTGGGATGAAGCTATAGCCATCCCATAAGAGTTCTGCCTCCATAAGTATAACCGCACCTTCATACTAAAATCAACCCCTGACCACGTCTATGAGAGCCAGCCCCATTGAAACTTTCACTGTTTCTAGATCGACATACGAAGCATAACACTACAAATGAAGATAAAACGACACGAACAAGACTAAGCTATTCTGGACATTGCCATCCTAAGGTTCAATGGTATGAATGCGAGGAATATGCCGGTAGATCCCAAACTCCTGAATTGCAGAGTTAAAATAAAGTCTTCTCAAAGTTCGCGCGAATTATGGCGAGATTTTACACCTGGCTGGAAAGGTAGACTCTGCTGACCGGATTATTGGGTTGCAATGCGGAGTTCATTGGTCAAGTATATAAAGCCCCTAAATTTTCTGGTTGGTTGGTTTTTCATCCGCTTTTGTTCTCAAATATAATATTTTTGGTAGTTCAAGTAAGGTGTGAATTCCACTAGTGCTTTCTGAGCCCGAAGAAACTATGGTTGTGCCTTAAGGTTCACGGTTGAACCTTCAAGGTGTCAATAGTGGCATTCTGTTCAATTGTGTGCCCCTTCTTGTTGACAACATATATTGGTCAAGATCTTTTGACTGCTACACTTTCAGGAATAAAGCTTGTAAAGATTAGGTTTCAAGGCTTCTGCTAAACTACCACTATCAGCTGCAAGTCAAACGGTGAGTGGAAATCAATAGTCCGCCAAAAAAGGTGATTGTAAAATGTTGTCATATTTAGGACATGTATGATGGATTGAGGGGCCAATGCTACACAAAAATAAAAGAGTGTCCAGCACTGCAACATATGCAGATATCGTAATCCTTGAAACTTATTTTCATTGTGTGGTTTCTAAGGAGGTTATGACCAGTGAGTTCCCATATCAACTTTGACATGGATATTCTTTCCTTTTGTGAAACCTTGTTGTTTAGTTTCTTGTCCTACTCTGACCAAAATTGCCGCGATATGTCACAGGTAGTAAGAGACTTCCAACTTCCTTTAGCAACCTAAAGGTAAGGCGGTTGAACCATTTGGAGTGCATGATCTTGATCTTTTATAGATCCATGTCTTATCTCGTCATCTACCATCTTGTTGCCGACTTTATATGTGCTAGAAGGTACCCAGTAGAGGTAAACATTATGCGGTGAGCCAGGAACTCTGAGTTCACGGATGCTGAAGGAATTTTACCTGACAATGACTTTCTTTTGAATCTTGTATTCCAATTTTCTTATCCAACGATATATACCTATGACAAGATTTGAGCGATTCGCGACACTAGTAAGATACTAGGCAGATATTGCTTTGCCGACATTGAAACCATGCAGGTAGTATCCCTGGTTGCCAACTTTTCAGCTTCGAATACCTCTGCTGAGATCTGGACGTATGATTGGTCTGTATATTACTGGTTTCTCTGATAATATGTTTGCAACGTTTCCACAGTTCATGTTTGAACCTTTGGGATGCACCAGGAGTTAGATTCATGACTCTATTAAGGAGTTCTTGTATTTTTAAAGGATCATCGACTGTTCATCTTAGCAGCCACGGCTTCATTTATGTTCAAACACTTTCTGTCCTTTAACTCATTCAGCTTGCATTTATTTGAATCTAGAGGTCCCCAGGTATCATGAGTTTACCAAAAGAAAATAACTTTCTAGCGCCATAATCCCATCAATACGATTGTTTGACACCGGGGTTATGATGTGGATTTCTGTCATATTACGTCTAAAGTAAAGACACAGGATGTGGCTCTTAACCACGTAAGGCGGTCTTAGGCATGGCATTCCACCGGATTTCTTTTCAATAAAACCTTAGTGACCTAGTGAACCCTCAAAATCTTATCAAGTACTTATGAAAAAGTATTGAAGTACAATAGACCTGGAGGTAGGCCCGATCGACCAAATAGATGTTTACAACTTCCTAAGAAAATCAAATATCTGGCGTTTACAGACAGATGTCCTCAAACGTAGCTTCTCCCTTCATTTGTGTGAGCGAATTTATTATGTTTTCTACAAAACGCCCAATCTGGCAGAAGTTTCTCATGACAGTGTTACTCTTGGATACTCGCCAGACTTTCGCAAGAGTGGAAGCAGCGAATAAGAATTAAGTGTTGTCACTTACGGCATTTCAACCATGGATCCCGCGCTTAATAGTCCAACGCATGAATCACTGGGCTACTGCACCCATAACTTCCTACCAATAGCATATTCAGTGGTCTATTGGAATCTATGTAGTTCTCAATCAAAGAGCTCTTCAGTTTGTCAGTTAAGTTTTAATACTCAATTTTGTTCCTCTAGCCTCAAAAATTCCACCCATTCGATGCGCTAAAATCGACACACCTACCTACAAAACCCTTCAACTTAGCTGTCAAATTAAAGCAATACTGACAACTCTTAAGAACAATAGATGGCATTATTTTAGTGTTTCTTCTACGACTATAGGGTGCGCTTACCTGACAAAGGAGCATTTTTTTCAAACCACCAGCAGTCACAATTGCCAATGATTGACGAACTAAATACAATCCAATTGGTTAACGCCATCTGGGATTGTTATACTGTCACCAACCTAGTACACGATCAATTCGACAATGATTGACAAAACATCGCTCGAGAACGTGTATAGCGAACTGAATCGAGCATTTCCGATGCCAATTTCGTCTAAAGTCTCAGGCAATCAAAATGTTGATTAAAATTCAACGAACGATCAAAAACGTGACTACTCACTAAAAACCAAACAAACTGACAGTTGAACAAGATCGATTTACTGTCACTGACTGCGATCGATATCAATGAATGACACAACTGTTGCTGTCTGGGTATTTCTTCGTCACACCCTGTACATCACACAGCTGTTTAGGTTTGACTCAATTAGCAATGTTGCGGCAACATTGTTGCTGGCAAGAGAATTTCTCCGAAACGATAGCCAAATCATTAGTCACCCCTTCGCTGCGCGTTACGTAATTGTCCTGGCAGCATGTGCCACCCGTGTCGGTTATGTCAGTTTGTCGATGAGTAAATCGCTCATCAGCGGTATCCGCCAGATCCTAAAGATAAACCAAACAAAACTCCTAATGACCCCCAAAACAGCATCGTCTATCGTCTGATCGACCGCGCACTTCATTCATCACGTCCGACGTCTTCTGGTTTCTGGCTGCACGATGACAGTTGGAATTCAATTATTCTACCGAACAACAACAAAAAAAAAATTAAATTAGTCAGCCATACCGCTGCCGAGTGCCAGACGCCTTTATAGTGGCTGCTGTTGGTTTCCCCCGTTTTGGCATTGCAATTCAATTATAAAGCCCACTCATGGGATGTTTGTGTTGATCGCACTGCCGGGGCCAACTCATGCGAGACGAAGTCTCATTAAACGTCGATAAATTATTAAGTTACCGCGAAGATTGGCTTGCGGCGCGGGGGCACGGTTATGATGCACATTCTCATCGCAAAGAAACACCCTCGCTCGACTTGCACTCAAAATACGAGCGGAGCTAATTTACGATCGCCTTGTAGGTAGCAGAGGATCACTCTCCTCTCGGAGTGACCCAAAATAGCCAGAAGCGGTCATGTAGGAGTGTACATACTGAGATCGATCTATATCTCTCAAGTAAGTGGACTGGGCGCCGTCCAGCAGGCACATGTGCGTTGTTTTTTATCCGACGATCAACGACCCGAGTTGGTAATTTTCTAGCGCGTTGGGGCTATGTGATCGCGTGGATAATTTCGAGAGTCGCCCGATTGCAATCGTACGCGCCCTCCTAATACGCATACACATACACAAGCGATCTGTGCGTGTGTTCTTAATGGACGAATGTATTTTTAAGCGGCACCTTGGCATTGATTGCCAACAGGTTCAATATTGATGCACCGGATATTTAGCTATTTGGTGCTCCTTTGGCAGCCTCCTTCAAGGTTCACTTAGATCTTGCGATGCCACTCGGCTGGTGTAGTATATCCGACGGGCGTGTTGCTGCATGGCTGATCTTGTCGGATGTAACTTATTTTTAAGAAAATTATGAATTTAGCTAGGCTAGGGAAATGGATAGATGGACTTGTCGGGCGCAAAAGGCAGCCAGCGATGGAAAGAGGCCAAGAAATATATTTTGTCAAGATGGGGGTTTATGATGCTTTCGCTTGGTGATTTATTCTGTACAAACTGCTGGGTTGATGTTTGACAGAAGACGACTGCTTTGATGTTTTTGTTTTGTTTTTTTTTTTTTGATTCGTTACAGGGTTTCCTTTTGACGAACGCGAACTTAGATGTGAAGCGTAGATGTGCATATCACATGTGGTTAGTGCAGCCAAATTGTCTGAAATGACAAGGGGTGGTGGTTCAGAGTAAACATTTTATCGGTGATGAAGTGGTATATACATTGTACACTGCTGTGATGTGAGGTTTTTGAAATGAGCTTATGCTGATGGTACTAAAACTTTGCTGTCAGTCAGGCTAGAGATAGCTTGCCCAAGAAGGTTTTGCACTAACTTATCTCTTACCCAACATTTTTTTGGTGAGTTTAGTGGATGTGGCTTAATAATATCTGTGGATTTAAATATGTTGTTCATGAAAGTATACGACTTAAGCTGACAAAAATGTTTTTCAGTGATTGAGTAGTTAGCCCAAAGCAATACCCCGAGCCTGGGGACAAAAGTACAAAAAAATACAAATTTTTGGAGCAACAAAAATCAATAAAATAACAGGCTCGTTAGTACCGATGGCCGAGCTTTCTCACAACTATTTATGTGTGCGTGTGTACTTCGAGCACGATGGCAGGACCTCCTGTTTTATGCCGACTCCGAACGCCGAATTTTAGTTACGCTTTTCTTGACAGTTGATATTACTCGGTTGATATGTCAGATCATCACGAGACGTGGGCCAGTGAAAAATCATTTAGGTGTTGCTACGACTGGGAATCGAACCCAGACCAACCATCGCACTACCGTAGATTGTGGTTTCATAAATCCCTTGAATTTCTTGTTATCTTGGTATCGATGCAGTACCATTGCATCGATCGCCCATAACAATTAGTGATAGGCGCGACCTTTAAGTGAACTGAATCTAAGATATGTTCGATGTTGGTATATCTGAAATGTATTTTGCTTCCTCGATAAGTTGCGTCAAGTTGCTAATAATGGAAAAAATTCAGTCTGTCTGCCTGCCCCACTCGTTCTACTTGAATACGGTTATTTCATGACCCCATGTATGTTTAGAATTATGATAGGAGGATGTCTTTAGATCTGGAATTATTAGCCCTTATCCAGACACTCTTTTTGGGTGAATGTGACTTTTGCGGAGCGATAAATAAAGCACTAACTTATTTTCTTAAGTGGCACTACAGTCCGGAACAAACCTGGGGCTAAACCAACTTGTCTGCTCAATTAGCCCGATCCTTAACTAACTGCATCTAGTTGCGCAGTTGGTTGAGTTCGGTTTCTACTCATGGCCGCCACTTAAGGCGAGGTCTTCCTCTACTATATCCGACGTCTGGCTGGGAATCGAAGACTTCGCGATCCGGAGTTATGGTGTCCATTCTTTCTAGCCATGTTAATAATTTTCCGAAGAATTTTTCTCTTAAAAAGACCAAGGATTCCTTCATCCGCTTTTGTAAATGGCCATGCTTTCGCGTCGTAGAGCAGGACTGGGATGATCAGAGTCTTTTACAGGATTTCCTTAGTAGCTCCAGTGAGGACTTTACTACCAAATGGCACTCTTAGATTGATTGCGAAAAGATTGCGGTTAGTAAGAATAAGAGACTTTGTAAAGTTTGTCTCTATAGATACTGTCGTATGCAGCTTTGAAATCGGTGCATAGATAGTGGGTATCAACTTGATTAGTTCTGGACTTTCTTCCCCTTAAGCCACACTGATAAGGGCCGATCAGGTTGTCGGTAAACGACAGAAAGGATCTTGTAAGCGAACAATGCTGAGGTGTAATTCTTCAGTCATCCGACCAAATTTTGATTAGGAATTGGAGAATGTTGATACCAAATCATCTTCGTAGGCTTTCTAAAGATCGACTGGAAGATCGTCATTTCCTGCAGCTATCACCAATTCATCTATGTGAGGTGGGTAGTAGTTTTCGCTATTCGTTGTCAATATTGAAAGGTTCGATCCTCCTGACAACGAAAGATTGCACGTCTTTCCCGTTTATCAGTCTGCAGAGGTGGTTCATCCATATTTTTGGCCTCAACTACGAATTTCTCCATCCATCTTAACAACTTGCCTTGTATTTCCGGCTTTTACGCTTTACACATGGACAAAACTTACGAACATCAATTCCAGAGTGGCACCTCTCTTCGGATGCACACATTTTGTTCTTCTTTCTGGAAAGCTAGTTTTCTTGCCCACTTCTTTGCCTATGAAACTCAATGGCTGCACTCGTCTTCACCTCCAGTTTTTCCTTGTATGCCTCGTTTTTGGCAGAGAGCATCTATCGGCATTCTTTATCAAACCATGGGTTTCTGGCTGGCGAGAAACCTAGAACATCAGTTGCAGCTTGTTGATATCGTTGCGGATTTGGCGGTATCTTGTGATTGTAGTCTCATTTGATGTGGCGTGGTGGATTTCCGCATTCTTACCTTGGGTGCATAAGGTAGTGGTCAATGTTAGCCAATGTTAGGCCTTCGGAATGTTCAGAAATTAGATGTCTTGCAGTTTTTCATCCCCTTTTTGTCTGTCCCATCCTTTCGTATTTCCTGGATGGCAATAATGTCTGCATTTGAACAGCTATTGGCTTACGCTAGTTTTGCAGCTACATTGTCCCTGTTTAATATTCTCATACTTCAGGAGCAGACACGAACGTCGTTGTTAATTTTTCGTTAAGATGTTCATCAACAATGAAATCAGTCCTCTCCGAGGGTCTTGGTTACTTCGTAACAAATTTTTTTTCCTCAGGTAGGTAGGTAGAAGTTGCGGTTCAGCATGAACCCAAGTAGCACCTATGTGCCTTTTTGTTACCACGACTCGTGTAACCTCTATTATGATTGTTTTGGATGTGATACAGGTCATCTCTAGATCCTGCCTGTGAGGTTTAAAAAACGGATAACCCTAGATATCGCTAAGGTTGTCGAAGATTGGTTGGTTTAATGAATGTAATCTGGCTCTTCCTAGTGCCGGACATTTGCAGATAAAGTGGGAGAGGGTTGCTCTCTCCCACTTTTCTCATACTTCAGGAGCAGACACGAACGTCGTTGTTAATTTTTCGTTAAGATGTTCATCAACAATGAAATCAGTCCTCTCCGAAGGTCTTGGTTACTTCGTAACAAATTTTTTTTCCTCAGGTAGGTAGGTAGAAGTTGCGGTTCAGCATGAACCCAAGTAGCACCTATGTGCCTTTTTGTTACCACGACTCGTGTAACCTCTATTATGATTGTTTTGGATGTGATACAGGTCGTCTCTAGATCCTGCCTGTGAGGTTTAAAAAACGGATAAGATCTTGAATCCCCTTACCCTAGATATCGCTAAGGTTGTCGAAGATTGGTTGGTTTAATGAATGTAATCTGACTCTTCCTAGTGCCGGACATTTGCAGATAAAGTGGGAGAGGGTTGCTCTCTCATTTGCGTTCCCGCAACTGCGGTATTGAGTGTTTTATGGGATCCCTAGTTTTACCAGTGCACCGCGACTATCGCCGTAATTCTTATGATATCTGGGCGGGTTCTATTTAGAAGATCGTTTGTTTTTGTCGTAAGAGCGCCATATCGTCCTCGATATGACTCAATCTGGAGTCGGCCTTCTTCAGGAAGAATGTCGCTGTAACCTGGAACCCACCCTGAAGCGTTCACCAAGGTGGGCAAGTTCGTTCCGCAATTTCTGTACCACCTTGGACGACATGGTAGCCGAGTTGTTGGCCTGAATGGCCGCTTGACTATCTACGAGGATGGCAATATTTTGCTTTTTCATAGTGTCACGACCCAGTAGCGTGCAAGATTCTTGGATAGTAGTATGATACTGCTATTTTCAGTGATTTGGAGTAGACTCCGAACCCCACGCTTCAGTTCATCTTAGATCCGAAGGGGTGAACGACCTTGTCGAAATCTCTTACTATTTCGTTTATCTTCCAATGAGTTCTGGTAGTAAAACCTACTTGGAAGCCTTCTTGAAGCTTAGTGCGGGTGTGCCTTGTAGTCCAGCATCCTGACTCCTTGAGTTTTAATAAGCTGTATAAAACGGTATCTTTAATGTGTAGGTCGAGAGGCAAGAGAGTAAGGGCGTATGTTGGCACCGACCTCAGTGCGCCCTATACTGGCTGTTCTTTGCAGCCTATTTAGTTTTGATTTTTTCCGTAAGAGGGTAGTTTACCCATAGGACAACCCCCTACCTGGAGAGCCAGATCGAATTTTTGAAATGCACTACCGGACTGAGCGATGCCCTTGGCCTCTCTGCCACCATCTCTGTTCAATGAGCCTGACAAACCCTTGAGATTCCGAAATGACCTGTTGTCTCAATATGCAGCTCAAATGGGTTTTTTACTTTATCCATACGAACTGGGACTGTATACACCACCGTCGACTTCATCTTGGAAATTCTTCCCTTATGGATGTTTTTAATAGAGGATCTTGCTGCTACTAGTTTTGATCCGCGAGTGTTATTTTATGTTTTACCTGCAACGCATATCTACAGAGGATTCATCTATCCGTCAGCCGAGGACGTCTCCGATGCTAGACTAGCAACTTCACGCAGAACTAGTACATGTTAGCCCACCAAAATCTCTGGCCGTTAATAACGGTCAGCACATCGAGGTCAGCACATAACAATAAGATCGCAGCCTGCTTAATGAGGGTAAGGCACGGTTTAGCAGGATCTAACATATGACCAGCTATGTCACTGCCTTAAAGAAGAAAATTCCTTGTTAGACACTATTATGACGAATGACGATCTGCAGTATCAAGGTTAATTGAGGTTATTTTGATCAAAGTTGTAAAGCTGTTCCACTTAATCCAAATTTCTTAGCGGAACCAACAGAGGAAAATCTCTAATGGATCCGCAAGTGCAACTCGGCTATTAATTTTTTTTTAATGACGACTCATAAATCCCTTTCACCCTCAATTTCTTGTGACTCACTTGGCTGCCTTTAACAAAACGCCAAATAAATATAAACCGCCAAAGAGATCGCTTATCTAAACCACACAAACCGAGACCGCTGGACCTTAATTTGCAATCACTCACCATCGCGCAACTGAAATGTCACAATAGCACCGGCAGTCGACTTGACAGACGGAGAAAGAACGAGCCACAGTAGCCCCTGATAATTTATTGCATTGTCCAACGCTTTATCCATGTTCGATGCAATTATGGGGAACGCGCGCGACCTTGTCTTCGATTCTGTACGCGTTCACGGGAGCGTAAAACCCATAAATCGCGCCGGCATATTGTGATCGGGTGCACAGGCGCAGTGGTTTCCGACGCAACACGTCGTCCACATTTCCTACCATAAAACAATTTGTCTTGAGAATGCCTTTACCTATAGGCACGAGTGCTGTATCGCTATCTATCGAGGTTCCTATATGCAGCGGCAGCCACCAGCCACCCGTCGTCGTAGACATGAAGTTCCATGCAGCTAGGCACTAGCACTGCACTTCAGCAGAGGCTGAGGCAGAGGCAGAGCCAGCAAGGCCTTTCACTTTATATGTCGCGTGCGACTTGCTACTGCTATTATGTCACTTGAGAGCGTTTTGTTGTGTGTTGTTGTTTTTGTTGTTGTACTTGTAGTCTAACTAATTGATTACTTTAATTATGCTGACCTGGATTTTAATCAAAATGTTTTTTTTTTTTTTATTCTCCATCTCCTTCTCTTTAGCCGGAACATGCTGGATAGAGCGCAGGGACAATGGCAACTGTGAGACACTGTACTCGAAGAATATGACGAAGGCGCAGTGCTGTGGCAAGAATCAACTGTTTTCGTACACCGAAAAGAATCTTTCGAATGTGGAGTACTTTTTCGCATTAGCATTGGGCGGTGGAACCGAGTGTGTTCCGTGTTTGGGTAAGCATGTGGTGTTTTTTTTTTGTTAACCGTTATTTTGATGTTGACATTTGATTTTGAAATTTGAGTAGAGGAAAAGTTTCAAAGAGTTAAAATGGAGGAATCTTGTATGACAGGTTGGGTATGAACAAGATTCGGTGAGATAGACTAAATTATGCACGTGAGTGCAAGGGAGCATCAGCAGCGAGGTCTCTGGTTAAAATCCTGAAAGTAGCGACAGGTTTTTACTGATCCACCTCTTACGAAAGTCTGACAATCATCAAAGAGTTAAGTTGCCATGAGAAGCTTCCTA
This sequence comes from Rhingia rostrata, assembly GCA_949824845.1. NCBI lineage: Eukaryota > Metazoa > Arthropoda > Insecta > Diptera > Syrphidae > Rhingia > Rhingia rostrata. The sequence goes on from OX463758.1 coordinate 53,274,263, forward strand.
AATTTGCCGTTCGGATTCGGCGTTAAATAAAAGGTCCTCTTTTTGTTGCAAAAATAGTAACCGCAGGGAGAAGCTAGGTTTAAAGATCGTTTAATGCAAGATATTTCATTAATTATTTTCATTATGCATGTAAGTCCAAGAAGAAATTTAAGATCCGGTCGGATAAAAAGGAAATCCGTGCGATGAAGAAGGGAGGTGGCTAATAAAATTCGTCGAACGACAAATATCCAAGAGTATAAAACTGTCATGAGATGCTTCTCAAATTTTCCGTTTGGATTCTAGTTAAAAAAAAACAATCATTGTGACAAAAATATAGCTTCGCACATACAAATGAACGGAGAAGCTTGCTTTGAGACCCTCTATGGGCCGCGTCAAACTCGGGTGTACCTGCGTGGACCATTAGCGATGAGAGATAACTGTCAGGCAAGTTCGGAAAGGTCTAATTTGGTGTTTAAAGTACACTTTCACTTTTTCACAGCTACATTTCAAGCGCTTAGGACAAAGCCCATGACCAGAGGACGTAAACCATTTCTAAGGCAAGGTCTTCACGACTCTGTGATCTGAGCTACATTTCAAGCGCTTAGAGCAAAGCCCATGACCAGAGGACGTAAATCATTTCTAAGACAAGTTCTTCACGACTCTGTGATCTGAGCTACATTTCAAGCGCTTGGAGCAAAGCCCATGATCAGAGGACGTAAACCATTTTTAAGGCAAGGTCTTCACGACTCTATGATCTGAGGAATTGGTATCGTTTAGACTGATGATATTCTAGCCAACAGAAACGTCCAATGCTGAAATTTGTTGATCTTGTCTGTATTACTGTATGGCTCATCCCTTGAATTTACGTCTCCATAGACTCCCAACACAAGCTGCTTAGTACCTCGAGTGAGGGCTTTTTTTTTTACAAAATTTCGTTCTTTACCCGAAAAAATAAACACCGGTTGGCAAACGAAATTTTTCGTCGGATTTCTGATAAAATTTCATTGTCAGGACCAGTTTGGGCGGCGTACAAAAACTAGGCAAGGTTCTGTATAGTTCGTCTCTGTAAATTCAATCGTATGTGGCTGAAATCGATGAATAGTAGGTGGAAAACCGATCTGGACTTCTTGGGTTTTTTTCCCAGGATCTGCCGAAGTGTGATGATTTGATTTGAATAGTTCCTGGCCTAAAACCAGACTGATAAGGGCTGATCAGGTTGTTGGTAAACGATGGCACGAGTTCACTCTGGCGCAGTGCGGATGTTCTATTTTTTTAAGGACCAAATTTTTCTAATGAGTTATTAACTACAAAATTATCCCCACCAGCCTTAGATAGCTCGGCAGGAAGGACGTTATTTAGATTAGCCTTTTTGAGCTTAAGTTTATTTATTCTTATTTAAGCCGGGAGGCGTTTGCTCGTCATTGCAGCTTAACAGTTTGCAGAATTGGGTCTTCAATATCCTCGGCATCGATTGGGTCTCATCTATGATCTTTTCTAGTTTAGCATTCTGTTCGAGCCTTGTACTCTGGCTTTGACGTTTTACACTTTAAGTGGCACGTCTCTATATTTTCCATTGCGCGATTTTCTTTGTTCAGAAAAGGCTGTGTTCTTCCCTTCTTCTTTGCCCATAAAGCTTAATGGCGGCTCCTGTCTTCAACTGAAGCTTTGCCTGGTATGTCTTATTTTTGTTGCGCATCAATCGGCATTCGGGGCTCAGCTGCGCGATATGGTTAGTGCGATGAACAGCCGCGCATAAGGTCTGGGTTCGATTCCCAGCCGTAGCAACACCTAAGTGTTTTTTTACTGACCCTCCTCTCGTGATGATCTGGCAAATCATCTGAGTAGTATCAACTGTCAAGAAAAGCTTATCCGAAATTCGACGTTCGAAATTGGCATAAAACATGAGGTCCCGCCATCATGCAAGAAGTAAACAGGCACACATGAATGTTTGTGAGAAAGCTCTGTCCTGGGTACCAACGAGCCTGTTGCGCCAAAAATTTGTATTTGTATCAATTGGCATTCTTCGTCCAACCCTTGGTTTATTGCATGTGGGCGAGGAAATGTAGCACATCAGTTGCGGCTTGTTGTCATTGTTCATCGACAGTTGATGCTAGTGGTATGGTGTTCATCAAGAGGTTAAGAGATACTCGTTCTGCAAAGGATTTGGATTTCGATTGCAGTCTTTGTACAGAGTATTTTTCATCTGTTGTGGAGTGGTGGCGTTTTCATCTTCGCTGCTACAAGGTGGTGGTCCACGTAAATGTTAGCTCCGCGGAACGGAGCACAAGTGGAAAAATAATTCCTGAAGCATTGTTCTGTAGCGGCACCCACTGACCGGAACACTGGCACGTCGTCGTATGTTTCAGGATCGGTTTCAACACTTTCCCTTACGTCCTGGATGTTTTCGTTCGATTGTCCAAAACGAGGACTGCCGGAACGCTTCACATCTCTAATGTTCCCATGGTGCTCAAATTTGGACCACTACCCCAATTGACTATGACTTGACATAACAAAAGATAAACTACGACTGGACTTGACATTGACTTGCCATCGGGTCTGGGAGGTGATTAAGGGGCTATCTTTCATAGATGTGGCCAGAGGGATAGCTATAGGAAGTTTCTCGGGGATTGAAGGGTGGGAAGGCCAGCCTTTGCCAATAAAAACCGGCATGTTTTGGAATCGAGTCGAATCTATACTGCTGAGAAACATTGGAAACAAGTTTTCTTAATCGTTTTTAGTGGTATAGACATCGATTTTTGATAATTTCTTTTCAACTTTTTCTTGAATCTATCCTGTTCCTTTAAGAGTCCTTTTAAATCCGTCCGTGGTCAACATGGAGTAACTTTCTTCTTCTTTTATTTGTTTGCTGAGTAGGGATGTTTGGTGAGAGGTTTGGTGTAAATGAAATATCGATTAAAAATATCGATTTTAGTCATTCGTAAGGCTAAAAAAGGGCATGTAGCAGACATTGTCCTGCTCCATTCTATAGACAACTTTTACAGCTCAGAAGGTTGCCACACGTCTTATGTTTGTTATTTTTATCGGATCGGCTTATAGATGGACAAGGATCGTTACACTACTTCCGTATGAGGAAGCGATGGACAGACTGGTATTTATGAGTGCGCGCAGATTATAAAAAAAAACACAAATCATTATTCAGACACCTTAACACCTCAACTTATGCCTATATAATTTTTTTATTTACTTCCAGAGAGCTGTAAGGATGTCGTTTGTGGCCCCAACAAGCGTTGTGTAAAACGCAAAGGCCGCCCCAAATGTATCTGCTCGCCGCAGTGTGGCTCAGGCAAAAAGCACAAAAAATCCCACAAGAGGAAGCATCAGCAACACCAACAGAATGGCTCCTTGAAGCCACCACATGTAATCGACATCAGTCGCAGCAAGGAGCATGTATCATTAGTTAATTTTCATAGTCCAATAACCGTTAGAGATGTACGTAGTTTAAGTAGTGAAATTCATAACAATCCGTCCGCAGCATCCGCAATGGTGCTGACGAGTCCAGGAGATCCCATCTCCCAAGCGAATAGCCGAAGAAAAAACCAAAGAATACCCGCCTCAACGAATCCCACCAAAAAGCAGCAAGTCAATCTATCCGTTGCGCCCCAGCAGCATCGACTTCATCATCACCAACAACATCATCGTCATAAGCAAGAGCAACAACATCACACATCGTCGGTGACCAGACGTCGTCATGCCAGTGCCGATCGGGACAAAGGCGACAAACTGATTATAACAGCCGATGACTTGGTCCGCCCAAGTACACACCACGAAAATGATTTGGCCGAAAGCAATTCATTAAGAGACAGGAGCAGTACCCCCGCTGCTGTCGCCACCGACAACAACCATCATCATACTCCTCATCAGCAGCAACATGGTAGGCATCACTTTAAGAAGCATACCAAGCCGAAGCGCAAGTTCACAACTGATCATCAGAACGGGCTAACTCATAACTCGGTCCACAATGGAACTAAGGCGACGACAACGATGGCGACAGGAACATTGGCGGACCGTAACGAAATGAAAATAGCAGAACGGCGACGACATCGTACGCAATCATCGGACGGACACAGTGTGTCGTTCGCCTCGTCATCACCGAATCAGGGATTCAAGCAACGGAAACCAACGCCACTACAACATTCATCAGGCAGCGCCAGCAACAACAACAATCACCGAGATTTGCACCTTGGGCAGGATTACGCTGATGATCTGGCATTCGATGATAAAATCCACAATGGATTCTTCAGCAACGGCTTCCCGTATCCACATCAGGAGCTGTCGGTAAGTCTGAGATTAGTAACGATGGTGTTGGGGCGCGCAGCTGTGACCGCTTGTTATTTATGTTCAGCCAACGCTCGTGGTCACAGCTGTAATGCCCGGCTCCAATGCTAACTAGCTCATTTATCCGTTTGATTAGAGTGTGTATTGCGGGCGCTCGCATCTAACTTACAGGCTTTCCCTTTATCTAATTTGCATGTGCATCCCGACGTACCATACATCCTGTGTTATCCTCATAAATTGGATTACGACCAATCAATTGACGTTGTCTCACCCATGCCGCTGCTGATCTATCTGTGGATTGGAATATGCTGGCGTGTGTGCGTGGATCGGATTACAGATGGACGAGGATCGTTACACTCACCCGGTATGTGGAAGCGATGGACGGACTTACAACACCGAGTGCCAGCTGAAGAAACGTGCCTGCCGCACGGACAATACTGCTCTGTCTGTTGCCTATCGGGGACACTGTCAAAGTGAGTATAGTTGTTGTGAATAACGAACACAATGTATTTGACGCCATCTAGGTGGCTGTGAAGGTAGCTTTTATTATAAGTGGAATGACTATTGGATCTGTAAGTATACAGAAGCATCTATGATCGTTTCGCAGAAATGAACATATCGCCATATGTCCGCCAGCTATGATCTAAGCACGATTCAGGGAAAAGAACATATTGACACGTGTCTGACAGCTGACAAAATTTATATATGACCTTAACCACACTTATCGCCATCGATCATTATCAAAAATAATTCCCCACTGTCAATCAACACCTTGTCACATCAATAAAGAGAAAAAGCGCCCCCTCATTGACAACCTCATTAGCTTAATAGTCAATAACCTCAAAATAAAACCAATTAAGCTTTTCACACGCTCCAGTTTGTCACCATCGGTTGCGCACACTTGCATAACTTTTGGGATTTTTTTGTTTTTGTTTTCTTTTCGAAATGGAGATCCTTTCATCCATTTAAGCATAGAATCGTCTTTCCTGCGAAAGTGGTTGCAATTGGCAAGATGCCTGAATGCGTTGGCATGTTTGCATAATTTTTTCTGTTCGCTCTTAGGCGACAACGAAAAAGCGAACGTGTGATGCACACATTGACGTTCATGTTGACGTTTGCAAAGGATGATGGCGATGATGGGTTTGGATGATGATGATGATGATGAAGATGTTGATGCCGACTGATTTACATTTACACACAGATGTAGTCTAGATGGTGAGGGTGCTCGAGTTGTGAATTATTTCGCGTGACTGAAAACGAAATTAAACTCATTTCAACGCAAAAGAGAGGAAGAAATTAAAAGTTTTGTCTTCATCGAAACGCGAACAAACAAACGACATGGGAAATTCGTCAACATGCGTTTTCACTTTTCTTATGACTCATGTGTGTTTGGGATGCGTTTACGACAAGAGTTGCCACCTTGTATTACGGTCGGTGGGATCTTGTAGGTGCTGTTAAGGAAAGGCTCAGAAAGGCAGTTCAGACGATTCCTTTTTTCTAGATCAGGCAAATAATGCTGCTATGAAACAGCAGAAAATACTGCCATTCATAAAGTACGTTTGCATGGACCGGCCTAAAGATGGATGAAAAGCTGTGATATCTACTATGTCAATAAAAGCTACTATTCGGGTGTGGATGTGGTATAAACGACAAACGCAGGCAATAAGTCGTATGCTTCGTGGACATTAGCGAACTCTTTCCAACAATCGGCTTCAAATCCAAATTCTCAAAAAAAAAAAGCCTCACGCTAACTTGCCACTTTAAAAAAGATGTCAAATGGAAAATATATGAAATACCTGGGCACTAACGTCCCGTTATATTTGTACCACAACTAATACCACCTCATGTTTAATGCCGAATCCGAACAGCAAATTTGAGAAGCTTCTCATAATAGTGATGCTTTTGGATGTTTGTCAGACTTTCGCAAGAGGTAGAGCAGTGAAAAAAACGTAGGTGTTATCACTTTCGGGATTTGAACCAGGGTTTGCGCACTTAGTAGCCGAACTCTTTTACCACTAGACTACCATACCCTCCCGAAAAGATGTAAGTGGTCAAAGCCAGGAATATAAATCCCAAACAGTCGATGCTGGGAATATGGAAGAACCACTTCTGCATACATTTATACGGGATTCACGAAAAATCTACCGCTGTCAGTCAGAACGAACCATTCAATCTAAGCTTAAGGTTCCACAAGGCTGAGGGTAATGACTGCCTCTCAGTCCAATTGCATAAAGACGGTTGCGATGATTTGGTAACCATAAGCAAATTAGGTCTGATGAAACAATATCCAGTATCCGAAGAATGAAACTTCAGCATTGTTTGCTTAATCCACAAAAAGGAGCTCTGCCAAATTGACTCATCAACATAGCCTTCAATATCTGCTGATATGTCAACGGCTTAAACCGTTTACCAAAAACCGAATAGTGCGGTTTTAGTTTTAAAAAAAAGTCCGCAGCTTATTAAATCTTAACATTTAGACAGATCCTGGAAAAAACTCAAGTCCAAATCGATACCCACCACCTACACATCGATTTCAAAGCCACTTACAGAGCCATGTCTAGTTTTGGTATACCGCCCAAACTCTCTGTGCAGCACGATGATGGAAAAATGTCTCTTCTCCATAAGGGTCGGAAACGAACTCTTTAAAACATTCGATACCAAGAAAGGTAAGGCAAGCTGATGAGCTGTCATGTGACTTCTTTATCATTATTGTCGAGAAGTTTGAGCAAAACTCCCCAACCACTACCAGAGGCATAATATATCAAAAATCGGTGCAATTACTAGCATGTGCCGACGATACTGACATCATTGGTCGGAGTCAATGTGATGCCATAGCCACGTTTGTTAGTATAGGCCAGGAAGCGGCAAAATGGAATGTGCTGTCAACTCGAAACTACACAGTTGGATGAACATCGACGAATTGGACAGAATGTCAGCATTGACAGACATAACTTTGAGGTAGTACAGGACCTTGTCTACATCGTCTCCGCTTTTAACTCTCACAATAGCATCTCTTCAGAAATTAAACGAAGAATTACTCTAGCCAAACCGCTGGTTCCTCGAGCTAAGAAACCGTTTTAGTAGTAAAGTCTTCACTTGACATAATAAGGAGGTCCTTAGGAAGCCCTGTACTGTACAGTACTGCTCGACGGCCCGGAAGCATGGCCCGTATCAAAGCGAATGAAGAAATCCTTTGTATTTTTGAGATGAAATTTCTTCTAAAAATCTTTTTTACTGACGGGCTATGAAGACGAAGATTCAACCAATTCAATCAATCAAAAAGCATGGGTTGGCATATTGACTTTGAGGACCGCTGTGGTTGGTTGTTTATTCATATAGACCTGTGTCTTCAGAAAACCCACAAGAAAAAGTCTGACGAAGTCAAATCGCACGATCTCGGTGGCCGGTTCACATCACCTCTACGTGAGATGACCATGACCTAGAAACGCCCCTGCAGAATTTCCAGCGTATCATGATCTCTGTGGCACGTAGCGCCATCGTGTTGAAACCACATGTCGTTGGTGTTCATTTCATCCACTTCAGGCTGAAAGAAGTTGGTCTGGCCAAATTCATTCTCAAAGAAATATGTACCATTGATGACACCAGGCCAAAATCCACACCAAACAGCGTCTTTTTTCGGGATGAAATGAATGCTCTTGAATCTCATGTTGATTGGCATCATCCAAATTCGGCGTAATCATCGCTGAAAATGATTTTCCGATGAAAATTACTTTCAGTTAGATGCTTAACCTAAGCATATCCTTTCGCCTTCCCAATAATTGTATTGTTTTTCAGGGGTTTCATGGCAAGTAAAGAAACCGGGACAAAAAATGGAATGTGGTATCATTGAAGTATATTAACATCTTCAGAGACAGTCAAGCGGCAGTCAAATCCCTGAAATCCATCTCTTTCAAGTCGAAATCAGCCCACGAATGCCGACTTTCTCTTAATGCGATGGCAAAGCATTTCACCATTTACCTTTTCTGAGTCCTGGTCAACAGAGACATGCCAGGGAACTGCAAGGCGAAAGAGCTTGACAGAGCACTATTCTTAATATCGTACCGCTCGCTAATCGAAAAGTTAGGTATGCCCCTTGCTACATGTAAATCATAAACCAAACTGGAAACGATCAAGAAAGCAAACCGCAGGCAACTTTGGCCAAACTATAATCAGAAGCTCTCCATCTGCTTGACAATGCTGAACAGATCATACATCAGCACAATAATCGGTGTCCTTACATGACCCTGTCCTATAGGACTACACGCAAAAAGCCTAGGCCTCTTTAACAAAGACTTCTGTACAAGCTGCTTGGATGAAGAAGAGGAAGGACAAAAGGCAGAACTTGTCTTTAATAAGTCTTTGTTTGTCTTTCTAACAAGCTTATAGCTCTGAACAGAGCTTTTATGTCGACGAACGGATATACGGAAAGGACCTTTATGGTCTAAATGTGCAAGCACATAGCGTGTAGCTTTTGCAACCTAACCTAACCTAGGGTCAGTTTCCAATTGCTTCAGAGTTCATATTCGTACGGGTGCAGGCTCAAGTTGTAGTCTGCGTTGTAGTTCTTGTGAGCGACTCTAAATCTACTGACTAGGATTCTCCTGGACAATATCACTGAGAGCGGCTATGTTTTCGGCTGATCTTGTGTTTCGTTGAAGTCCTCTCGATAGGGCGATAATTGCGACCGTAAAATGGAATAAGCTCGCGGAACGTTGCCCGAACAGAATACCCCCGTTCACTTATACGTGTTGTTTAACGCTATGTTCAATGAGCAGCCATGGTGATTTGGCAAAACAGACTGAATAAATGACAACCATTTTGACAGATGAAGCTCCAACAATATGGCCGCAATGATACTGCCAAAGTTCGGATGCTCCTATTGGAAGACCCTTTATACTAGTCGGAAGCTTTTTTTCAAATTGAAGCAATTGTACACATTTGAAATCTTGAACATATTGACACATGTCAGACAGCTGTTAAAATTTAAATATGACCTTAACCACACTTATCGCCATCGATTATTTTCACAAGTAATTTGCCACTGCCAATCAACATCTTGTTACATCAATAAAAATGAAAAGCGCCCCCTCGTTGTCAACTTAATTAGCTCAATAGCCGATAACCCTTAAATCACGACTTAAAAGGTTTTTCGATTTTTTGCACTATTGTACAACAATGGCAACACTCATGAGTACATCAACAACAATTACCACCTCCTACGATGGATTCCCAAACCGAATGATATGCGCAAAAGAATCCCATTTGCCGACCAAGAAGCAAGAGGAGCAACAGAGCGCACTCCCGACGCAACCGATCCAGATCTGTTTGTGTGTGTGTGTGTGTGTTATGTGTTCAACATCGGTCCGATCTTGTTATGATCTTGTTCTCGGCTAATTAATAGCCAGGATGAAAATGTTCACGCTGCTCCTCATTTAAATGAGATGTGATTTGCATGATAAATACCACGACATGTGAGCCAACGAGCTTCAACTGTTGCACGGCGCGCTGCGGTGGTGGCGCGCTGATTTTGATGGTGGAGCATAGTGAGTGCGGGGGGCTATAAAGATATCTCAAACGCAAACGGCATCTGCATGTAATGCGTGTCACAGTGGCATATGTCTTCGGTCGGTTGCGTGGGACAAGGGACCTGGAATGTCCCGAAATCACGCTTTTGCGATGAGCGACATCTACGAGTAACGAGGGCGTACTAAGTACCGCACCGTTAAACAGGTCAACGGGCAATTTTCATAAACTCTCACGAAATGTGTGAGCGGTGAAGTACTTCACATACCTATCCCGGTTGCCATCGAGTGCGTGTACTGGCGTGTATTTAATATTTTTGCGTGGCTTTTGAAAATGATTTGATGGCTACGCTGCGGCGCCTGTCCGTCCGACCGACTCCCTGGAATCAGGTTTTCATTTTCTATTTTCATACATTCAGTTAGATTCCGTGGAAAGGCCGACAACTTCAACGGGTGCAGGAAGGAGCTTTTTTGTCCGAAACTATTTCCAGTCGGTATCGGTCTCGGTGTAAAATAAGAAACGAGTTTTCAGCTTTTTATGAACTCAAGACATCTGTCTGCGTAGCACCGCAACGCCAAACTAATCCTAGGTCAAGATTGCCTGTAAACGAATCGAATGTCGTATTGGATTTGACAGCGGTAATGTCGATGTGTAAATTAATGAAAAATCATGCTGGTACGGCAATGAGCGCCCCGAACACGGGTTTGGAGTATGTCGTTAGCAGAGCGCCATCGTCACCATCGCCATGACAGTGCACAGTGCGGCGGTGCTCACGCAAATAATAAAGCTGATGAAAATATTTTGACAGAACATACCTGGGAATGGTGGCAGAGGTAATTTGTGTAAAAGTGGCGCCGCAGAAATTGATACTTGGGCGCCATAGTAAATTAATTTCCAGTAAAATGTGCAAATTTACATTGAAATCGATGGGGGATACGGATTGGGCTTGAGCCTCTGGCATTGGATGGAATATTCTCTGCTGCGGCTATAGTCGTAAAAAACTCATTAAAGTAGGTAAGTGCAGTGGAGGGATGCAGAGATACTTTATTAGAATGCCTAGCTCTGTGGCGACAACTTCCGCAATCCAAGCCATTCCAATGGGGTCTCTTGTTAGCGATGAGGATGTCATTGGCGAGATTGCAATAATTGAATTGCACTATAAAGTGCAAGCGTCTTTGTTGTATTTGTAGGTAAGTAAATGGCTATGGGCACTTTAAGCGGTGAATATCAAGATGACTAATTTTCGTGGCACATTTTGTGATTGCTCTAGCTAAGAGCAGTTTAACTTTCGTACTGCTTAAATTATTATTTTTGATTTGCTTGAGATAGCCATCTTTTACTTTTTCTTAATCACAAACATTTGTTGGTGCAACTGACAGAGCTCGCCGAGTACAGCGCACCCAGGGGCCAAAAATGACAACAACGTCTGTGATTATTTTTCTGATATCTTGTAATTCTGCATTATCATCAATTCTGGGTTCAGTTTAATCCGGTTAGTTCATGTTATAACCTCAGTCTGGCCAAAATAGCAGCTGGAATTGTATATCAGTGGTAAATGCGATGGGCTCAATGGCGTTATGGTTAGTGCGATAAACTGCCGCGCAGAAGGTTCGATTGCTGTAGCAACACGTAAATGATTTTTTACTGTCTTTCCTCTCATGATGATCAAGAAAAGCTTATCTCAAATTTGCCGTTTGGAGTTGGCATAACACAGGAGGTCCCGCCATCGTGGAAGAAGTACACACGTACACATGATAAGTTGTGAGAAAGCTCGGCCCTGGGTACCATGGAGCCTGTTGCACCAAAAATTTGTATATTTTGTATTTGTAATATGCGATGCACTTCTGCGCGCAAGCTCTGGTTTAGAATCCTAGACTAGTCCAAGTAAACATTCCTTTGAGAAGCTTATGTGAACCAAGCAGTTCAGATTGTTCGTGGATAAGCCCTTCTCCTGCACTCGCAATAAGGTTTCTTCTACTTTGTCCATAGATTGGTTTTTGGCCCGTAAAATCATTGTTAAAGCATGAAGGTAACGGAAAATTTAGTCCTTTACTTACTTAAGTGTCGCTACAGCTCTGAATGAACCTGGGACTCAACCAACATGCCTCTCCAATTAGCCCGGTTCTTAGCTAACTGCCTCCAGTTGCGCACTCCAAGTTGGTTGAGTTCGGTTTCTTCTTGTGCGCGCCGCTTACAGCGAGGTCTTCCTCTACTGCGTCCAACGTCTGGCTGGAAATCGAAGACTCTGTGAGCCAAAGTATTGATGTCCATTCGTTCTACATGTCCTAGCAATCCTAGTTTTTTGACCATGGGCATGTTGCTATACAGCACATATAGTTCTTGGTTAAATCTTCGTCTCTATAGCCCGTCAACCCAAATGGGACCGAAGATATTTCGAAGAATTTTCCTCACTTTTCCCCCAAAATCTTCTCAAGTATCAAATTAAAGAAGTCACATGCCAGCGCATCGCTTGCCTAAATCCAATTTTTGGCGTCGAATGTGTCGGTGAGGTCGCTTCCTACCCTGATGGAGCAGCGAGAATTCTCCATCGGCATCCTACACAAACGGATGAATTTGGGCGGTATGGCTCTGTATAGTTCGTCTCTATGAATGCGTATGATTCTTCGAAATCGATTTTTTTTCCAGGATCTGCCGACGTGTGAAAATTTGATCAGCTGTGGGCTTTCCTGGCCTAAAACCACACTGATAAGGGCCGATCAGGTTTTCAGTAAACGATTTCAGGCGTTCATATATTACGGCTGATAGGATCTTGTAGGCGAAGATGAGCAGACTTATGCCTCTGTAGTAGGTATCTTTTTTTCATTCAAAGAAACCCGAACGATCAAGATCAACTGTAGCGTTTAAAGTCCAAGTAAGTCAATACTTGACATGGCCAGCACCATCATATACAGATCAAGGTAAGAATCAGTCCTAAGCAACGTTAATTAACCAAAATGTTTAGTCAAAACGATCAATGAGCTCGGAGCTCTGTAATATAGAGTCTCATCTTACCCCAAAGGTATACCAATTGACATATAAATTGTGGCATCGTGTAGAAAGCTTATATTCGGTCTTGTCATTAGCTTTCCAAACTTTGACATATTGTATGGTTTTCCTTAGAACTTCGGGCCATAGGTCCCTGAAGCATCTTAGAGACAATTTAGACACATATACTTGTCTTGTTTTTCACTTCCAAGCGGATCTTCTCTGAGTTTGTGTCTTGTTGAATAACCCTTTAGAAAGAATTCTATTACTTTGGGTCTGTCATCCTTCACTTCACTACATGGTCTTTGAACAGATAAAAGGCTCGTCAAAACCAACCGATTTGCTATATCCTGAAGCCTTAAGTCTTGTTTGTTTACATAGGTATTCAAAAAGCTAGAAATCAGCTGGAGAATTTCGTTCGTAATCGCTTTTAACGGACAACATCCATCAAGTTATGACCCATCTGCACTTTGCAATTAAAGATTTTCAAGTCATTCACCAAAATACTCTACAAATACGTACCTGAACTAGTCAATTTCGCTGAAGGTCATCCGTTCCATGACGACGGACTCTTCTCTAAATCTTCTGCCACCGCTCGAGTATTGATACCTTTGTGGTAAGATCTCCCAGCACTATTTTAACATCATTCTTCGGCGCTCGCTCTTTAGTTTTGTAAAGTAGTTCGTAGCAATAAACCTTCGTATCGTTATCTATTATCCATAGGACCGTGAGACCGAAATTGGTGAAACTGGCTTTGATCAAGTTTCACTTTTTTTTATCATAAGCTGAGTCTCTGAGAGCTAATGCTATAAAAATTAAAAACTTGATCCTGTACGAAAGCTTTTTGCATACAACTGAACGTTACCGCTAATTCTTCGAACCATAAAACTTTTTGCCTTGCCGAGCTAATGCTATAAAAAGTGAGAATTGAGTCTACGCGAAGCTTTTTTCATACGACCGAATGTGCATGCGATAATTCTTCGAAGCATATGACTTCTTGTGGATAACAAATCCACATCCGAATAGGTGCTGTTTCTAGTAAATATAACACGGACCTTACTAGATACCATAGTTCTCATCACCCTTTTGCCCGGTTCATCACATCGTATTTCCTGAATGATAGTAAGGCCTACTTTGTTGCAGGTAACCATTCTTCTGCTAAGTTTTCTTACATCCCAGGTACATAGACGAACGTCCTTAAAATCAGTCAGCAATATAGTTAGTCAAAGCACAACCTCCAACTTAGAGGGTCAGTAGTAGATACCAATACATGGTGTCATCAGTTCGGGTTTGATCGCCGTCGTTGGCCTTTCTGCTAATCTGCCTGACTATACCTTTAGATTCTAAGACAACCTGTTGTTCGAATATATCGAAGCAACTCATATGCAATGTTCACTTTGTCCATCTTAACCGACGCGGACGCGTCCGTCGAATCAATATTGGAAATAGATCCACTGTTGTCATAGAAAATGAATACGTGCTTATTGTCAGAACGCGTCTTTCTCCTCTGCATTCATCTGGTACCGATAAGACTTTACACAGGGGTTCGCAACTCGTGAGGAGTCAAAGTTTCGGTCTAGTTAGGCATCAGCTGCGTGACAATCGTTTTCATTTTATCGAATTGTCTACCCTTTGAAAATAGAAGCAACAAAAAATTGAAAGGGAATATTTTGTATATCCTTATAGTATACCCTCCATAGCTCTGAAAAATTATATCAACTATTTTTCCAAATGTCCATATCATACACAGTCCTATTGTCATAAGAATTAAATTACAAACTACCGGCTTTGAAAGCATCCTTTATGTTTTTTTCCGTTTGAAATCCATCTTTTACCCATACCAACACCGAGTTTTTGAATGAAGGTCAACAGCCACCAAGCTAAAGTAGTTTGTATCTAACACTATGCGCGTGCGCGCGGTGTAATTGCAACTATCTATAGTAAATTTTTCGATAAAATATCTGACGGAATCATCCATTTTGAATTGAGATCCCTATGGTTTCGGCAGGGTTGGATCAACTCCTACCTTGAAGCCAATAAAGAAATTCTATTCAGATGCTCTGTATCGGATCCTGTTTAGCCACAACCGGAGTGTCTCAAGGTACCCATCGTAGTCCTTTGATCTTCATTTTGTCTATCAATGACGTTGACTGTATCTTGACATGGTGAGAACCATTTCTTGATGAATGGGTACGTACAACAACGAAATTGTCGCATTCGGGAAGATACCAATCCGCATGAAATAGAAGAGCCTCCATAGCATTCCGAAAAAGTCAGTGTTTGGTGTTGGTTTTGGCCTGCTGCCGTCATCGGTCCATATTTCTTTGAAAAAGACGTTGGTCAGGCTATCAACGTCAATGACGGGCGCTATAGTTCGATGATTAACAACTTCCTTTGGTCTAAATTGAACAGCCGCAGCGCTACGTGCCGCACAGATCACGCCACATTCTAAATTCCACATAAGCGATTCAAGGGATTGGTCATCTCACATGGTGGTGATGTATACTGGCGACCGAGATCGTGCAATTTTGCCATGTTAGACCTTCCCTTGTGGAGTTTTTTTGAAGTCGCAGGTTCACAATACACAGCATCATAACCAACATAGCCCATGTCATCGGTCTATTTAGCCTTCTTTATGCGCCAGAATCATTGAAAACTGGACATTTCGGATGCGCGCCATCACTGCATAGATAGGCCTTTCAAACGAAAAATAAATGTTGAAGATATCTCACAGCTTAATTGCTTAATTTAAATTAACGGGCTCCGGACACTTTAAAGGTCTGAGGCATCAACTTCTTGGTACAGCGACATACGTGAAGTCTCTCTTTTTGCACCATGCTTACCTTGTTCTCGTTGGACAGTCAAATTTGTTTGTCAGATTCGACGTTTGTACCTCTAAATGTGTGTACATAGAGGCCTAAAAACGGTACAAAATTGCAAACGAACACTTAAGAGGTGACCAAGTGGATCCCTTTCATTTAAAAATTTAACTCGGCCTCGGATAGCCACATTTCAAAAAACGACTTAACTCACAAAATGGTAACGCTCCTATCAGGCAGCAGTCAAGTCACACATGCGCATAAGCATGCTAATCAACAAAAACACAGCTCACATTTGACTCCTGAGATAAGTCTCCTAGTGTCTATACGACATTCGTGCCGTTCCGAGTAAGTCTACAATTACAGTTTACCCAACGGCGTCCCAGTTATTTATTTTTTGTTCGCCAGCGTAAATTGAAAGTTTATCCTAATTACCTCGGCAAATTGTATGGTCCAGTCAAAATATAAACGAAATCCGCACAGAGATTATGAAATTCAATTTCCAGAAAACATATTTCAACCGAAAAGTGAACGTGTATCTATCCCAGACCAGGTAGTATCCCATAGCCATGTGACAACGAAAATTGTAAACAACAAGCTTGTTGACAGTTTTTCGCTTTCCTGCTCTAGCACTAATTGCGATTTTTAATTGAAAAACTGTCGCCACACCCTCGTGCGATCAACAATTAGAGTCGAAAAAACAGCCCCCGAGGGCCACAGTCCGCTACTGTATCCGTGTCACAAAAAGTGGGGTGGGATATAACTTACCGCAGCCTCCGATTTCCAATTTTAATCGATAAATCTAATTCTTGTACAGATTTTCTATATTTGGCAACATTCTACGACTAATAATTGTTAAATTGACACACAAATGTGGTATCGCTCAGTCAAATGGCCAGACCTCTAGACGTAGATACAGAAATAAAATAAAGTATCTGCAGACACTCTAGACGGCAGTCGGTTCGGTTGTGGTGTTGTTCACCATGTAAGCAACGCTTGGCAATTATTGTTCGCTCCGTAGACTAATAGTACTTGTATCTATTGAGTGAATATCCAATCACCCAGTCGTTGACGCTCCACTGATTTCGCGTATTTCTGTGTCGTTCGTTCGCCTGCAGTAGCAGAGCAGTAGCAGTGCGATGGATTTCAATTAGTAAGCGATTTGTTGCCACTTTGTGTATTGTGTTATGTTGTGTCTACGTCTACGTCTACACTTATGGTGACATGTTCCAATTGTTGGTCAAGTCAATGGAAATAATAATAAAAAAAAAAAACAGTATCTGTTGCTACAATAGCAACTCCGTACAAAGTGGAAGATACATCTCATCACAGAATGATTTTATTTGATTTATTTCCAGCGTCCTGCAAAAAGGTCAACTGTCTGAATGGACTGCAATGCGTCGAGGATAATTACGCAATACCGCATTGCATTGTGTGCCCGATCAAGTGTTCAATTGACGACAACAACGGCGAAGACCAACAAGAGAAGTTTGACCCGGCACGAGCGGTATGCGGCGTCGATGGAAACACGTACAAGAGCACATGCGACATAAATCGCATGGTATGCAAGATCGGACGTTCGATTGCGGTAGCATATCCAGGACCATGTCGTGGTGAGTTTTTTTTTTTCTTGGAAATTTTTCTAGCATAGGGTACAGTTTGAAACATATAGTGGTTTTAAATTAATTCTGAGAGGACTGTCCTTTTTCATGAAACATTGGATCACCTCTTCTGAAAACACGCTGTGCCGAGCTTAGTCTTTCTATGATGAAATGTCAAACAGAACTGCCGTGTTAGTTCTTCTTAAAAAAAATCATAAAAATCAAGCATGAATAAAGTGGGTGTGAGTGTTGATTCTTGAGGCACCCCAACGTTAAAGGAAAATCTCTGTGTAATAATCATCTGGATAGTAAAGTAATGGGTCTGTTGTATTAGACCATGAATTTTCTTTCAGTTGGACACTCTAGCAGTTTTCCAGCAGTTATGGAATACCTGTTGATCGTACGATATAGAAATAAACCAGCAAAGAGCGTTCGCAAATTTAGGTGCAGATTTTCTTAAGAACACTAGAGGTAATTCCATCAGATCCCATCTGATGAGTGTTTTTTTTTTAGCTATCTCTGTATCAGACGTGCTGTATCGTCGATGCAGCTTGTTATAAGTTTAGTACGGAATTTTCTGAGAACATTCTAGCGAATCACACTAATGGACGGAATGAACCCTAACCAAAACTGTGTCTAACTATGACATTGACCCGCCCAAACTCAAAGACGTTAGTCTCGAGTTCCCAGAATCAGCCAAATACCTGTGTCTGGATTTGGGTAAGAAACTGAACTGGAAAGCCAACATCTAAGAAAACTTTAAGAACGCCACCGTAGCCTTATGCTCTTGTTAAAAGGCAATCGGAAAGAAATGGGGTATGCAACCACATATCTCTTTCTGTCTTTACATGTCTATAATTTGACCATATTCCCGAATGGGGTCTTAGAATGGTTGATTGCCTTAGAAATAGACTCCAACTGCAAACTACTAGGTAAAGTTTAAATATCGGCTTGCATATGCATTAGCGGACAACTAAGAACAACTCCCTCTGCAGCTCTAGATGTGTTTTTTATTTTTTTTGGTTGCGCTAACGGATGTGTATTCTTCTAACCTCCCAGTATCACGCGTTACTGATAACTACGATCCGCAGATCTGAATACTCGATGTCAGGATTACGCCTACGTACTAAACCACACCCTACGCACTTCAACCACTCCCACCTGCGGGACTACTGTTAGGTATTACTTAGCGGGGCTTGGAAGTAATCTAAGCTCTTCTTTTCTCGTTAGGTTGTTCAACATTGCATTCAGAGTTTGCTGTTGCCGTTCGGGCTTGGTTTTCGCTAGTGATCTCCCTCACTCGTCGAACCAACCTGCTGCAACCTGTTCCAGAGCTTCCCATATTGCACTCGATGTTAATATATGGCTAACAATGTATAATGAGAGTTGGTATTTCTCCAATTGTACCCTCCAGTTTTCTGCGCTCCACTTTGAAAACTGGACAATGGAAAAATATGTGCTAGGCATCTTCACTGGCCTTTCCGCAATTTAAACAATTAGGAGACTCCTTGAGAAAAACCTTGTTCTGATATGCCCCAAAGCAGCCATGCCCGGTTAGGATCTGGCTTAAGTAGAAATCTACTTCTCCATGGTTCCGGTCCATCCATTTGTGGATATCCGGTATGGGTCAACCTTCCCTTTGTAGATTCGTGCCATCTATCCCGCCTCTTATGCTTCGCTGTCTTTCTTTTAGCTTGATGTCTTTGATTGAGGCTCGGGGTTCCGGGATTTTGGCATCGTAGGTACTTTGTAGCTCGCTAGCTAAGATATCAGCTGGTAAGATATTTTCTGGTAACACTTGACGGAGTTAATCTTTCTCCCATAAGACTTAAGTTTTTTTTTATAATTTACACGTACTCAAGGGGTTATGAATACCCTTTTATATGTTACCATAGTACGAGCGTTAGTGAAGGGGAAGAAAGAGAGGATAGGAAAGATTTTGGATGTAGTGGAGACTTAAACTCCATGGGTGGTGTCCGAACTAGCTTCGGGGAGTCGCTTTTTCTTGTGTTGGTTAAATTTGAAGAAATTCAAGATGGTGTGCATACTTTTAGGTATTACACCGAACTTTTTATTTCTTTTAAAAGTGAAATGGATTTTCTTAATAAAAGTGAAATGGATTTTGGTTGGGATTAGTGTCACATTGTATGATTGACTGCACCACCACTGACAGAACTAGCCTCCTTTGTTTTCTGGGTCCTCCAATGTTTGTCATTATTCTAGCTAGGGCAGGGCTCACCTTGCAGCTCTGTCATACGTTCTTTCAAGGTCTTCCTTTTAAACGAGTCTCTAGCATCTATCATCACGCCTAAGTAATTGATGGCCGGTTTTGACGTTATGTCAGGATCGCCTACCCTGGTGGTCATTACCTCTCTTTTCTTGCGACTGCTTCTAGTATACTGCTTCTGTTTTGTGTTGTGCGAGCTTTAACCCTGCTAAAATCCATCGGGTCACTTTTCGTATACAATCTTTGCCAATGTCCTCTTTTCCTTGCAGGTGTTTTTCCGCCACAACAATTGCAATATCATCGGCAAAGCCTTTGGTTGTTGCCTCTTTTGGGATTCTGATCCTTAGAACCCTATCGCACATAATTTTCAATAAGATAGGTCTTAATACCGATCCTTGTGGAACTTCGCCTTTTATATGATACTGCTTACTCCATCATCGGTATTGAGAGTACTGAACCGCTTCTCGAAATAACTCAGCAATATTTTTACTATAAACCATGGCACGATCATTTACCTAAGTGAATGCACTATAATTCCCCAGTAAGTTGACATTTACACATCCGCTTACCTAACCGGTAATCGTCTCCATTGTAAAACGCGATTCCTACACCTTCCCAAAGACTTTATTTTTTATCTCTTTATAAAATGGAGGTAAAACGTCCATAATTTGCTATCCTCTGGTGTTCAATGACAAAGCCTTGACTATTTCTTTTGGAATTTCAGTCGGACAGTTACATGAAATAATCCCAACCGCATATAGGGTGTCATACAATTCGAACACAACCACTTGTTGTAGCCTTGTTGTGTGTTTCCATGATTTTAGTTGACAAATTGACGATGAATGTCGTTCCATATTATTATTAGCGCCGTGTTGGGTTCATTGGGTTTTGCGTAAAACGATCCGCCAACAGTTGTTATCCTGACTACAGTACCGCATCGCAACGGTATCCAGTGCGTAATCATATGTCGGCTTGATTAGTCTGGCTATAAAATCAATCTTGTTAATTGAAACAAAGTCGTGCGGCATCCAAGCAGGCAGCGGTCGTGCTGCATCGTTCATGCTCCATCGCTCATGCACGTAAGAAGACGAAACCACAATTACACTGATTGATCCACAAATTATATTGAATTACTTCCCATGCACTCGGCGAGAGATATTGAGACTGGGAGCACACAATACTTCATTACAGTCCAATTGGTTTGCAATATTGCATTGACAACAATGTCGGCCGTGCGATTACATGACGTGCGGATACAATGTAGCGAGGATGATGCGGGTTGCAAATCGCAATCGAGTCGTCTACGCGGGAAGCGATGGTACAACGACGATCGGATTAATTGAATCTGTTTAGAGGGAAATTTTTAAGAAAACAGGTCCAAGTTGTTTACGTTTTTGGAGCAGACTTGGTGGCATTGCCGAGTGGAAGCTACAATGTTGCAGGTGATGTTGTTGTTCATCTGCCTTGCTGTGCAATATCATCCACTTGAAATTTTACAAGAGGGGTGGTACCTACAGGGTTAACCACCTAAGGCGAATGTATTTTTTTTTTTCATTATCCGAGGCGGAAGATGAACATTGTGAGTCCGTGAAAGGAAAACGGAACCCAGTGTACGTACAATTTAATATATTTTTGAGCTGGGTTTGTTTTATTGAAGTTCGACCTAGAATAAAGAGGAAAAAACAAAATGAATATATCTTACACTTTTTCTCACAAAATGCATCCACTCGACACCACAAACCCTACCGCACGAAAATAAACTCGATCACTGATGACAGAATACCAAATTCGATACTCGATACTCGAATCTAGAGTGCGATCATATCAAATCGTCATTTATCAGTCACTTATGACTTGATAACTGAAGCAGTGATTTGAGACCTGGGTACTCACTCCGTAACTTTTAAAACGATTATCGTTGACGATAGTGTGGTAGACTTGGTTGGTACTTTTGTATAGTGTGACGCGTGGGCCATCTAGTGGTTTCTTTTTAAATCAAAGGTTATTTGGATATTGCCAGCTATTTCGCGCTAGATCTCTTGACAGAAATAGGCATCATACCTTCGCGGAAATATTAAAAACTTGTTTCCAAAGTGAGTGCTGTGTAGCCCAAACAGTGCGTTAATTGAAAAAAAAAATTGGTCCACCCACAGCGCCTGCTGTACGCAAGTTTGTGCAAACAATTCGTGAGACTGTTATGCACTCATGTGCACAGACGAGAATGTGCTTGCTGTAGCCGAGAGTGTGAGACTCAATTCACGAACATCAACTCGGCATCGATCTCAACAGCTTAACATTTCAGCTTGAAGCTGAGGAGAATTCTGCACAGACATCTCGCTTACAGGGTTCAATTAACTCAGCAATTGTAGTCGCACAACCATTCGCCCCGTTATCTCTTCGTAGTTTGGGATTTGGAGCAGCTTGAATTGGACAAAGATTTTGAGCGAAAAATCATCTTTTCTGAAGAGGTGCATTTTCATCTACGTTAGCAAACAAATTTGCCACATCTGGGGCTCGGAAAAATCGCACGTTATTGTCGAGAGGCCGATGTTTTCCCAAAGATTGAAATTTTAATGCGGATTGTATAGTGGTGGCATCATTCGACCATTTTTTTTTTTTTCAAAAATTAGGCTGGGAAGAACGTTTCGGTCAACTGTTGACGTTACAGACCGATGATAACCGTTTCTACTTGTGCGCTCCACTTAAGGCAAGGTCTTCCTCTACTGCGTTGAACGTCTGGCTGGAAACCGAAGACTCTGCGAGCCGGAGTCTTGGTGTCCATTGGTTTTACCATCTAGTCCTAGCCACCTAAACGTCCAATGTTGAGTTTTTTTGACCAGGAGCATGTCGCTGTACAGCTCGTATAGTTCTTGGTTGAATCGTCGTCTCCACAGCCCGTCAACGCAAACGGGACCGAAGGTTTTTCGAAGAAATTTCCTCTCAAATCGACCAAGGATTTCTTCATCCGCTTTTGAGACTGGGATGATCAGGGTCTTATATAGGATCTACTTAGTAGTTCGAGTGAGGGCTTTACTACTGAATTGGCTTCTAAGCCCGAAGAAACGGCGGTTGGTAAGAGTAATTCTTCGTTTAATTTCTGACGAGATTTTGCTGTCCGAGTTAATAGCGGAGCCGATATAGACAAAGTCCCGTATTACCTCAAAGTTCGTCTTGCCCACATTTACTGCTAAACCCATTTTTGCCGCTTCTTTCTCTATACTAGCAAACGTGGCTTTGACATGACGACCAATGATGTCAATATCGTCAGCGTATGCTAGTAGTTGTACAGATTTTTGGAAAATTGTGACTCTGGTTTAGGCTCGGGAGTTTTGCACAATCCTCTCAAGAATCAAATTGAAGAAGTCACATGATAGCGAATCGCCTTGCCTAAATCCTTTTTTGGTATCGAATGTGTCGGTGAGGTCGTTTCCGACCCTGATGGAGCAGCGAGAACTCTCCATCGTCATCCTACACAAACGAACGAGTTTCGGCGGTATACCAAAACTAGACATAGCCCTGCATAGTTCGTCTCTATAAATGCTGTCGTATGCGGCTTTGAAATCAATGAATAGGTGGTGGGTATCGGTTTGGACTTCTTGGGTTTTTTCCAGGATTTGCCAAAGTGTAAAAATTTGATCGCTAGTGGACTTTCCTGCCCTAAAACAACACTGATAAGGGCCGGTCAGGTTGTTGGTAAACGGTTGTAGGCGTTCACATATTACTGATATGATAGGATCTTGTAACCGATGTTGAGGAGACTTATGCCTCTGTAGTTGGCGCAGTTTAGAGGTTTTCCCTTTTATTGTCTATCGGACAAACGATGCTGAGGTTCATTTCTTCAGGCATACTTTCGTCCGACCAGATTTGGCTTATGAGTTGGTGGATGTTACTTACCAAGTCATCTCCGCCGGCTTTATAAAGTTCAGTGGGAAGGCCGCCAGTCTTCACCAGCAACTTAGCCTTGTAGGCTTTGTTCTTGGCTGAGAGCATCTGTCGGCTTTCCTCAAAAAACCAGGGGTTTCTTGCTGGTGGGCGCGAGAAACCTAACACATCAGTTGCGGCTGATCTGATGGCTTGTGGGCATAGTTGTCATTGTTCTTCGACATACGATGCTGGTGGTAAGGTGTTAATCTAGAGTTTAAAGGATACGCGTTGTGCGAAGGTCATAGCGGTCTCTTGCGATTGCAGGCTTTCGACATTAAAGTTTTTCATAGTATTGGATTGTTGTGGCATGGTGGATATCCGCATTATTACCTTGGCTGCAACAAGGTAGTTGCCCGAGTCGATGTTAGCTCCTCTGAATGTTGGGACATCCAAAATATTAATTGCGTGTCTCTTGTCTATCGCAATGTTATCAATTTGGTTGACCTATCGTTGATCTTGATACCACCATGTCTCTATGGATATCGAGGTGAGTAAACCGTGTGCTGGCTATAGTGGCATTTCTGACAATACTGCTGAAGATGTCTTCTCTTCCTACCTTTGCATTAAAATCTCCCAGTATCAGCATCCGAACATTCGCTATTTCTTCTCACTATAACACGGTCCGTAGTAGATGTCACAGTTTTTCATCCACTTTTTGCCACGCCCAACCCATCGTATTTCCAGGATTGCTCTGCTTTGTAGCGGTTTAGGGCACCTAGAATTTTCTCACATTCCAGGCGCAGGTACGATTGTCGTTGTCCTTTTTGCGTTTAGCAGGGTCGTCAACAATGAAATCAGTCCTTTCCGAGGCTATTGGTTGCTTCGTGACTATTGGTTTTGGGACACGGGGGTCATCCGTATCCACTACAAGATTGAGCGCTGCCGCTGGCCATTTAGTTCATCCGTCACCATCTCTGCTTCAAAGGGCCTGACTTACCCTTGAAATTCCTAGACAACATCTTGTCGGAATATGTCGAAGCAGCTTGTCTTGATTCGCCTGGGACAGCAGGTCGGGTTTTCATTCCGTGCCATTCTCACAAGGCTGTTTATAGTGCTGCTGTTTTTCGTCGTGTTATCAACGCTGGCGCTTATCGTTTGGCACATCAAATCCGGTTGAATAAGACCAGTACCCGATGGTTACCACTTGGAGCTTAAAAACAAAAAGATTTGATGTGTAGTCAGAGTTACAACCAATGGGCATTTCCAAGTTAAAGCCAATCAGAGTCTACCCTCGTTCTACAACACCCAACCATCCCAAAGATTCAACACAACAATGAAAATCCAAACCCGCTTTAAGGATCAATTGAACGCAGATGCCGAAGCACTTGCACTTAATATGCAGACGAGGATTATACAGAACGGTTCGGGTATTCCTAAAGCATGCAATGGGGCGTAGTTGTGCTATACGCTAAAGGCCCGTGCAAGGATGACACATGAACCAAATGCTTACCAGCCCTTAACGCATAGACAATCGTCACGACTGTTGACAAATTCAACAATACAAAGCAACACGATTAAGTTGCACTCCCTTTACGATTCATATCTGCCGTCTATTGGAAATTCAATCGGAACGCACAATGAAAGGTGGACTTCTCCATTGCTTAATGCCTACACGTATATATGTCAGAGTCTATTATGGCTGACGTTTGCCAAATGACTTCCCATTATAATAACATTCTTGACATTTCTACTACACAATCTACGCGCCATCAGTTTGCCTTTGAAAAGACCGTGTTCCCATTTGTCCCACTTAATGGTTAGATGCGAAAGATCACACCTTTCCCATTCGCTATATCTCGATACATCTTGGCATATCTCGCCACATCTCCATCAACTACGTGCGCGGCATAAAAGCCGAAATTTCAAGGCGATTCTCTGTAAAAAAAAAAAGCCAACCCAACAAGCCTTAATGTTTACCCATGTAACCCCGATGTATGACATTTCCGCAATAATTACACTATCACGATCGTGTCGTCGTCGTCGTAGAAGTTTGAAACACATCTCGTCCAGATTCTTGCGTAAAACCTGACTCATGGCAGTCATAGGTCACGTCGCGAGTTCGTGGTTCTGGTTGTTTTGCGCACAAAAACTCCATAGCGGTGGAGCGTCGCCTCGGAGCTCGAATAAAAGTCAGTTAATTTGTAATTACTCACGACCTAGAAGCAATGTCTGGCTCTGATGCTGATCTGACGCCACACTGCAGGCCGCAAGACATGCCATCTAAAGAGCTTGATGGCTATGTAATCGGACCAGCAAAACCGACATCACACGACAACAACAACGAGACGATGAAAACCCTTCTACGCGTTCGCAACGCTGCACCAGGCCGCCGCGCAGTCGTACTGGGAGAACTCGTGTCAGAACGTGCGAACACAGATGTTAATTACTTTGTAAGACTCGGTTATGCAATCGAGATGAGATACAACGAGACAGACAGACAGACAGCCAACCAGCCAGTCAGTCTCAGCTAGACCTTAGCGAATGTGTAACCGCGATGTAATGGGGTTTCGTTGCGGTCTCGCTGAGCTCTCGTCATAGTTAAGCCAGCGCTGGCAATTTACAATCTTAAACGAGTATACACGACGATGATGATGGTCCTTCCAAGGAAACAACACTTGGTGTCGGGCCATAGCTATAGACCTAGTGTCGTCTAGCGTCTATTTGCGACTCGAAACCGCAATATACGATTTAATTGATATGATGGATATAAAATTACTTGATGGGTCTCTCGCTGTGCGTTGTCTTCAGATTTAATTACAATTTTCTAGCCGAGTGCTGAGTGCTTAGCGCTAAGAGCTGAGAGCTGTAATGACACGACCAAGTTAATGTCGATATCATTAAGACATGTAGTCCAACATAATGAACACACCAGTCTGCGGTCGCACACATGTCATGGCATTCGATTCGAGTCCGTAAGGGAATACACTCAATCAAAGATCAGGGGCCGTTTCAGCCTCTGATTGAGTGTGTTCAATTTTGTTGTTCTGTGGGTATTTTTGTGACCGCAAATTGTTCATGTCAAGGGGATGTTTTGAGGACACTGGAAGCTAGAAACTTAAATTATGATCACTTATGTGGATGATTATGCGAATGGGAGTCATAGGCGAATGATTGGGTTGGGAGAAGGTTTTCTAAAAAAACATGCAACCCCAGCATGGGATTGAGGAAACACCATGATAGCATAGTTGCTTGGCTGAATCATGATCTGTGATTGGAAGAGCTGAAGAATACATGCAAGCTTTTGGCATTTTGGTCGGAAGCCACACCAAAAGGGATCGCGTTTTAATATTATTTGTCCGTGTCTGTGGGGATCACCGATAGTCAGGCTAGTGAAAGTTAAAACGTTTAACGTTTAACGTCTAACACGATGATAACTAATAATTTTCAGAGGTTAAGCTGAATAGTGTTCCTAAAAGGCATAGGATCGTTTTTCTTGAAAAGAGACATTATGAATCAATAGCCCCAACAGGTACTGAATAATATTATCACTGTAGCGCATACACAAAAGCGAACAAACAGAAGACTTACTATTGGCCAGCGCCATATGCTAATGCAAATGGTAGATCAGAGGCGATTTCACCTTGAAGACGTTTAGCGATTCCCAACCAACTCCACACACAGGATGAATATTGCCCAGACCAAAGATAGGGTAACCATTCCCGTGTCCTTCCACTATTGGAGGAATACCGTGGCGTCGGTGGTGGATAACCTACATGATCTGCTTCGGCATATTCGGCAATCATTAGGAATCTTTAGGGTTATTCAGAGGTGTTGCCAAATGTGTTGAAAGCACCAGCCGAAGTGCTGAGTTCTAACTTCAGAACAGTCGGTTCCACCTTTTAAAAGTAAAAACTTGTAATGACCCTCCAATTAAGGGCTCATGCTATTAGAGTAGTTTTGATGGGTTGCTGGCGCTCAGATGAAGTGTCAAGCTCAAATAGACCGTGCTTTAGTCTTCAATATGCCATCAGGGAATCATCTTGGTAAGACATCGATATAGAAAAACGCAAATTTTTGATGGAGAAGATTCGTTTAGACCCAGGGCCTTGTAAAGCTGGGTCGAGGTGAGCATTTTATGGCAATTGGTAATTCTTATCCTTGGACGTTGTGAGTGAAGGATAACTAAAAATCAAATAGTCGCATTGCTATCCGGTTGAAAATCGAACCTGAACAGGGCTTTAACCAACATGCCTCTCCATGGTCCAAAGCTTACTTGTTACAATTGCACATTTATGCGCTGCACTTCAGGCCATAGTGCGTCTATTGCGTCTCCCGTGTGATTGGGAATCAAAGGTTCTTGGGAACGGAGTCTTGAGCCATCTAAAATTTCAAATGCGAAGTTTTTTGACCAGGTCTATGTTGTACAACTTGTACAACTTGTGGAGTTCTTTGTAAAATCTGCGTCTCCATAGCCCATCAACACAAATGGGTCTGAAGATTAGTTATTTACTTAAGTGGCGCTACAGTCCGGAATGAACCTGGACCTCAAACAAAATGTTTTTCAAATCAGCTAGGGTCATAGCTAACTATGTGCCGTGACAAAAGGCCATAATTAAAAATTTGGCCTTATGGCCCTTTCACATGGATTTTTAGGGTGACTTGAAACTTAGATTTATTTCGGTTTTCAAAACGAAATATGGCTTTATTGCTTTTTGACTTGCATACATTCAACCTCGCATGCAACCCAAATTCAACAGTGAGCCCAAGCAGGGGGTTGCAGGGAGCATCATTTCCCCCAACGCAAATTCAAAGTTGGCATACACCCAAGCTTGCAGTCGGATGCATACAAAGTTTGAACCCCATGTTTAGCTCACTTTTGGATTTGGGATGGATGCTTCCGAATGTGGCTTCCGAATTGTGACTGGAAATGGAAATACAATCACTCTACATGCCCTACCCATATTTTTTGACCAGGGGTATGTCGCTGTACAACTCGTATAGTTCTTGATTGAATCTTCGTTTTCCTAGCCCGTAAACGCAAACCAGACCGAAGATTTTCCAGATAATTGTTTGCTCAAAACAAACAAGGATCAATCCGCAGGGGCTTCATCCGCTCTTGATATGATCCATGTAGATTAGGATGATCAGGTTTTGGAAAAGATCTTCTGATGGGTTAAAGTGAGGTCATTAATCCTTAATTACCTTCATAGCACAAGAAACAACGAATGGCAAGAATAATTCTTCGTATTTTTTTTGGATGCGATGTCCAAAAACGATCCTAGACGGAAAAAGCCTCTTTCAAGCCCAAATTTATATCTGTCAGTGGCGAAGATCGTTCAAATTCTTCGATGTTGGGTGAACATTATTGTTGACACCATGCAAAGGGTCTTCCAATGTGGACTTGCGAACATTGACAGTTGACAACGGCTATGTTGCTGAAGGTATATCTGTCAAATTGGCTGTCATTTATTCAGCCTGTTTTATCAAATCAACATGAACGAGCATAGCGTTCAACAACACGTACAAATAAAATTGTTTAATCAAAATTGGTGTCCTGCTCGGGTATTCGTGCGCTTATTCCGTGCGCTTCGCCCATTTTACGGTCGCCATAATCGTCCTACCGAGAGGACTTTTCTCAAAGTGGTGGATAAATTTGAGTCCACTGGTTCAAATGGTAAACCAACAGCCGTACGTGAAAGAAACACAAGACCTGCAGAAAATATTGGCGCTGTCAGTGAGTGTGTAGGAGGATCAGTCGATTTTGCGTCGCATAAAAACATCTTCATGATGAGGCCCAGGTCAACGAAAAACTTTATCGAATTTGGGATGATACCAATCATCATGTGATCAAGAGCTTCCAATGCATCCCGAAATAGTCACTGTTTAGTGTTGATTTTGGGCTGGCTGCGTCATCAGTCCATATTTCTTTGAGAACGACATTGGCCAGTTCATCACCGTCAATGGCGAGCGCTATAGGTCTTTTGGCCTGAATCGGATGATATGGCCACCAACGACATGTGGTTTCAACAGGACAGCGCAACGTTCCACACTGCTCATGCCACGTTGGAAATTCTGCACCAGCGATTCGAGGGCATGGTCATCTCAAGTGGAGTTGATATGATCTTGCTACCTAAATCATGCGATTTGACCCCGTTGGACTTTTTCTTGTGGGGTTTTTTGTAAGTCTATAAACAACCCATACAGGGATTCAAACCAAGCTTCTCCCTTCATTTGTGTGTGCGAAGTCATTATTTTTGCCGCAAAGAAGTTGACCTCCTGTTTAATGCTGAATCTGAATTTGAAGAAATCCAAGATGGTGCATACTTTCAGGAAATATTTCCATATCTACCGTTGCATCTCGTGTCATCAAATGTCAGACAATACAAATGAAATTATTTTGATAGAGTGCCGAATTTCATCAATCCGAATTTTCCAGGATTTGACTTATTGTGAAGATTTCGTGTTCGACTTTGCGGCACTGGAAGCCATGCTGCTATTTGCCGATAAGTGCGTTGCAGAAAAGCTTCAGCGGATTACACATTGGACAAAATAACGTATCCCCGAGACTTAGTAAGTATATGACATGGAATCGCCTTTCTTGAAGTTGGGATGTATAAAAATGATATTTCAGTCATTAGGTATGCTTCCGTCCACCTTGACTTATTTGATATTTTGGTACAGGAAAATGGCATCACGTCATTGTTTCAAGATCCCTACCAGTAAACTATCAGAACTGACTGCCTTTTTGTCTTTCAGCTTTTTGATGACTTCTCCTATACTGATGGGGATCGTTACATCATCGTTTACTGGAGTTGGTTAGGTATCTAGCCATAAAGTATATCTCTCCACATGTAGCAGCTGCCGTATGTCCTAGCCCATCTGTTATAAGGTTGTCTTTGCTATTTCGTGTAGCCTGCGTTCCAATTTGCCAGTTGTTTGGATTTGTTTGTAATAATCATAGATGTTCTCCTTGGTTTTCATTTCTTCCATTCTTCTGGTTCGATATTCTTCCCACTTGGAGCGGTTTTTTAGTTGTCAAGCTTTAGTATGTGCCTCTTTGGTCACCTCTTTTTGGTGCTTGCAAATATCTTCAAGCTACGGGTATTTATCGTATGGAGGATTCGGCAACCCCTTTTATTATGTTGCGATAGTGCAACGAATGGGAATTGATGTTGTTAGAGGTTCAGGACCCAGTTGGAATAACTAATTCAGGTGTAGAACAGAGGAGAGTAGTAGTTGTAGACACGTGCTATCACTGCTTCACTAAGGCGACCAAAGAAAGTTTCTGTACGAATCGTAGCTTCGAGCTCTCGATTTGCCTACTTAAGTGTCGTTACAGTCCGAAATGAATCTGGGCCTCAACCAACATGCCCCTTCAATTAGCCCGGTCCTTAACTAACTTCCTCCAGTTATTCACTCCAAGTTGATTGAGGTCGGTTTCTTCTTGTGCGCTCCAGTTAAGGCGAGGTCTTCCACTACTGGCGTCTCAATTTGCCTGCATTGATAAAATGTTCAGAATCGAAGTTTTCCCCTCTGAATTTATATACATCCAGGATGTTGAATGAGTGCATCTACGAACACATGGTCGATTCGGTTTGACATTCTGAATCAAGCTTTCAATTTGCCTGCGTCGAGAAAACGATTAGAGCCAACACTTACCCCTCTGAATGTATTTACATCCAGGATGTTGTACGAGTGCCCAGCATCTATGGAACATGGTTGTTTTGTGGATTTTAAGTCGAGAAAACCTAGTGCTATTACGTTCCACTTCAAAGTCATTTATTCAGAAGTCGGTATATGTTGTCTTTTCATCGAGTATGTGTTTTCAACTTACCCATCGAAGATGTCTCTATCATGATTGTCAACTTGGTTAAATGATTTCCCTGGCAGAATTTGGCAAAATTAATTGGCTCCCAACAAGAAACCCTTATCTACGGCCGATTGCAAAGCCAATATTTTTCTTCACATATAGCATCAGTGACGCCAATCCTTACAAGTTTAGATCACCAGTCGTCTTACGTCCTCTGATAAAAATCAAATCTTAACATTCCAATTCTATTTCCCCTTCCGCAATTGAAGAAACTTCGGTTTGTAACATCTCTATTACTGTGCAACGCCAATTGTCCAATTCCTAATATGATTGTCTACTTGAACAATTTGCTCCAATTTCAGGAAAGCCCACATAGTCCACATAGCACCCCTCAAAATCGAAAACAGCTCTCACACAAACATAGGCAACTATTAAAGCCGACAATTAGATTTACAGATTAAGTCGACAGAAGAATGCAAATTATTGCCTTAAACTTCCCCAGGTGAGTTTACCCACATTAATCACGATAGATCGCCAATTAAACCGTAATTATGAGGTACAAGCACAAGCCTTCCCAAGATAGGCGGGCCACACACAATCCACAAATAGGGCAATTATTTGCAAAATTAAAATGAAAATAGAAAAACGTGCTAAGCTGTCGTTATTGTCCAGATACGAAACTCTTGTTCCAACAACGGTTTCTAGTCGACTTTACTTGGCTTAACATCGTTCTACTCCTATCAATCTACATGCGAGTTGTGTAGATGTGATGTTTAGATACTTTGATTGCAATTGGTTGTGGATGACTGTGTCACAAAGAACATCTGTGTACATGTACGTGAGTGCTGTTATTTACAGAAAACCGACACGATCGACGCGACGCTACGGCTGGGTGTGCATAATTGATTTTGACATTTGCATACGATGAATTTGAAAAAAAAGAACGGTTGGTACGTAAGCACAAGTGACAGTTGAGTTTGATTTTCAGCGATAGAGATTTAACTCTTAATCTATCAATTGAATCAATCATGTGTCAGAATATCTGTTCAGTAAACAAAATATTTAAGGTCAGTGGAGCTGAAAACCCCCTTTGATTGACATGGAGAGGTTGCATAAGGTTTCTGGTCCATGAGTTAAAGGTTGATACAATAAATCGGTTCCAGGGGATTTATTTATTTCGAAAATACTGTTTTAAAGAAAATTTTCTTACTCACATTTACGTGAGTACTGACACAAGTCAGAGCTGGACATAGAGGTCCACAAAACTCTCTTCCATCTTCGCGATCTGCCACTAGATTTTTACGTTTTTGATCGCATTGTTGATCGATCTCCACATTGTAGTTGGTCTTCCAGGTGCCGTGACATAAGGCCAAGCGTCATAAGGCAAAATCTATAAATTTGATCTTATGATGCTTTGTGAAAGTGACATAAGGCCAAATTCTAGCATTTGATATTATGACACCTTGATGAAGCGTCAAAAGGCAAATTTGGCTTTAAGACATTTTCGACTGCGTTTTTGCTTCCCTGATACGTATATATACAATTTGATTTGAGCTCCATTGGGATTTATGTCACTTTCCTCATTTGGCCTAATTTCGCTTTATCGAAGTGTCATAATGCCAATTGCTAGAATTTGGTCTTATGACATTTTTATAAAGCGTCAGAAAGCCAAATTTATAAAGTTTGAATTATGACGTCTCACAATTCACAATTCTCGTATTGTTTGCCGATACCTTCTAAGAAATCTGCGATATTGTATGCCATTTGAAAAGGGCTTATTGCTCTAAGGCACAAGCTTTACTTATTCAACTTTTTAACCTTCTCAATTGGCGTCTTTCTCAATCATGCTGGGAGATTTTAAAGCAAAGGTAGGAAGAGATGTCATATTTAGCAGTATTCTCGGAAAACACTCGGACCAGTACCTTATTGCAGCATTAAAGTAAGAATTTGGCTTGTGGAGACTATTTTTGTCTCTTTGTCGTTAGACCAATCGAGTACCTATTTATCTCCAGTTAATGACATCTCTTGTCAAGCTTGTTGATGGTATTTCTCAGAAAGTAGATATCATCGATTCCAAGTTAGACGTTAGACGCTGTAGAGAAATACCTCGTCATAAGTTCCTTTAAATGCAACTACGATGACAGTTTGTACATCTTCGATAGAAGATTGACCACAGAATACCCCTCGTCTCATTCACTGTTGCACCTCGAAGTAACTAATAGCAAAGCTCTAGCAAACGTGGCAACCACATCACGTTAAGTCCGACCACTGATGTCAATATCGTCGGCGTATGCTAGTAGTTGCACCGAATTATGGAAGATTGTCCCTCTGCTGTTACTTCGGAAGCTTGGCAAAATCCTCACAAGAATGGTGTTAAAGAAGTCACGTGCCAAAATCATCGCCTTGCCCTTTTTGGCGTCGAATATGTGCCGGTGAGATTGTTTCCGACCCTGGTGATTCAGTGATACTTCTTCATTGTCATTCCAAACAAACGAATGAGTTTGGGCTGTATACTAAAACAACACATGGCGTATCCGGCTTATCGATTTGAACTTCTTGGGCTTTTTTCCAGGATCCAGTTGTGGACTTTCCTGGCATTAATCCACACTGTCAAGTGCCGATCAGGTTGTTGGCAAACTGTTTCAGGTAAACTGAAACTACACTTGGCTTATCCGGCTTTGAAATCGATCGTGGGTATCGACTTGGACTTCTCGGGTTTTTCCAGGACCTGCCGACGTTTGAAGATTTGATCAGTTCAGGACTTTCCTGGCCTTAATCCAGACTTTTAAGTGCCGATCAGCTTGTTCGTAAACGGTTTCATTCGTTCACATATGACGGTAGACAGGAACTTGTACCTACAGAGGGTTTCCTTTTTTGTGAATTGGACATACGATGCTGAGATTCCATTCTAAATGCAAACTTTCATCTGAACAAATTTAGCTTATGAGTTGGCGAATGCTACTTAAAAAATCATCTCCACCGGCTTTATACATCTCGGCGGGAAGGGCGTCATTTCCGGCAGCGTTGTTAAGCTTGAGGTTTGATATGCCTTTCCTCATCTCACTTAGGTCGGGTGGTTGGTAGTTTTCGCTTTCATTGCCAATATTGAAGGGTTTACTCTGCCTGAAAGCGGAATTGTTTGTCATCGACGTTAAACAGTCTACAGAAGTATTTCCTCATGTCCTAAGCATCGACTGTGTCTCAACTACAATATTTCTTTGTGAACTTGGACAGGATTCTCGTCGAGCCTTGTATCCTTGGCATTTTACAATTTAGTAAAACATTGGTAAAAAAAGGGAATATCATTCCAGGAACGGCACCTCTCTATATACTCGAACGCGCGCTTTTCTTGCTCTTTTTTATTTTTTCTGAAAAGCAGGTGTTCTACCCTCCTTCGATGGAACTCAATGCCAGGTCTCGTCTTTCACTGTAACTCAGTAGAGTAAAAATAAGTAATTTTAGTGCCGACAAATTACATGTCGATTGGTTCCTTAACTAACTTACTTACTTAAGTGGCGCTACAGTCCGGAATGAACCTGGGCCTCAACCAACATGCCTCTCCAATTATCTCGGTCCTTAGCTAACTGCCTCCAGTTGCACACTCTAAGTTGGTTGAGGTCGGTTTCTACTTGTGCGCGCCACTTAAGGCGAGGTCTTCCTCTACTGCGTCCGACGTCTGGCTGGGAATCGAAGACTCTGCTAGCCATCTTAAACGTCCAATGCAGAGTTTTTTGACCAGGGGCATGTAGCTGAATAGCTCGTATAGTTCTTGGTTGAATCTTCGTCTCCATAGCCCGTCAACGCAAACGTGACCGAAGATTTTTCGAAGAATTTTCATCTCAAATCGACCAAGGGCCAAGAAAAGGGCCGATCAGGTTGTTGGTAAACGGTTTCAGGCGTTCACATATTACGGCAGATAGAATTTTGTATGTGATGTTGAGGAGACTTATGCCTCTGTAGTTGGCGCAGTTTAGAGGGTCTTCTTTTTTGTGGATCGGGCAAACGATGCTGAGGTTTCATTCTTCAGGCATACTTTCTTCCGACCAGATTCGGCTTATTAGTTGGTGGATGTTACTTACCAAGTCATCTCCGCCGGCTTTATTAAGCGGCGGGAAAGCCGTCATTTCCTGCAGCCTTATTATGCTTCAGTTTAGATATTGATATCCTCACTTCAATCAGGTCGGGTGGTTGGCAGCTTTCGCTATCGTTGCCAATATTGATAGCGGAATGTTGTTCGTCATCGCCGTTTAACAGTCAGCAGAAGTGGTTCTTCCATATCCTCAGCATCGACTGTGTCTCAACTACGATATTTCCTTGTTCATCTCGACAGGATTC
Organism: Rhingia rostrata; assembly: GCA_949824845.1. Taxonomy (NCBI): domain Eukaryota; kingdom Metazoa; phylum Arthropoda; class Insecta; order Diptera; family Syrphidae; genus Rhingia; species Rhingia rostrata. Next base: position 53,309,702 of record OX463758.1, read on the forward strand.
TGTTCGAGCCTTGTATCCTTGGCTTTGACGTTTTACGCTTTGGTAAAACTTGCGAACATCTTTCCTGGAGTGGCACCTCTCTATATCTTCGATCGCGCTCTTATCTTGCTCTTTTTTCTTCTGTCTAAAAAGCCGGTGTTCTTCCCTTCTTCTCTGCCTCTGGAGCTCAACGGCAGCTCTCGTCTTCACCTGCAGCTTACCCTTGTAGGCCTCGTTCTTGGCTGCGAGCATCTGTCGGGTGGTGGGCGCGAGAAACCTAGCACATCAGTTGCGGCTGATCTAATGGCTTGTTGGCATCGTTTTCATTTTTCTTAGACATGCTGGTGGTATGGTATTAATCGAGAGGTTTACGCGTTGCGCGAAGGTCTTGGCGGTCTCTTACGATTGCAGTCTTTCGACATTAAATTTTTTCACAGTATTTCCGGATTGTTGTGACGTGGTGGATATCCGCATTCTTACCTTGGCTGTAGTGGTCCGAGTCTGGATGCGTGCCTCTTGTCTATCGCTATGTGATCAATTTGATTGACCGTTCGTTAATCTGGAGACCGCCATGTCCCCTTATGGATATCGAGGTGAGGAAACCGTGTGCTGGCTATAGTGACATTGCGTTCCGTAGCGAAGTCAATTATCGTAATTCCGTTACCAGACGTGTTGTCGTGTAGGCTATGTTTTCCGACAATACTGCTAAAGATGTCTTCTCTTCCTACCTTTGCGTTAAAATCTCCCAGCACGATTTTGACATCGTACTTCGGTAGTCGCTCATAGGTTTTGTCAAGGAGCTCATAGAAGCAGTTCTTAGCTATATCATCTTTTTCCTACGTTGGGTCGTGAGCGCATAAAAGGCTAATGTTGGCGAATTTGGCCTTGATGCGGATCGTTCCAATGCGTTCGCTAATGTCTTGGAAACATAAGACTTCTTGCCTAAGTCTGGCACTTATAACAAATCCGCATCCGAATAGTCGCTGTTTCTACTCACTATAGTACGGTCCGTAGAAGATGTCACAGTTTTTCATCCTCTTTTTGCCCGGCCCATCCCATCGTATTTCCTGGATGGCAGTAATATCTGCTTTGTAGCAGTTTAAGGCTTCCGCTAGTTTATCGCTTGCATCTCTCCTGTTTAATGTTCTCACATTCCAGGTGCAGATACGAATGTCGTTGTCCTTTTTTTTGTTTAGCCGTGTCGTCAACAATAAAATCAGTCCTTTCCGAGGCTATTGGTTGCTTCGTAACTGTTAGATTTTTCCATGGTTGGGTAGTTAACCCAAAGCACAACCCCCAACCTGGAGGGCCAGTTCCAATTTATTAGATACCCCTAGGACACGGGGCTATCAGTATCCACTACGGGATTGAGCGCTGCCTTTGGCCTTTCGGTTCATCCGCCACCATCTCTGACTAACCCTTGAAAAGCCTAGACAACCTGTTGTCCGAATATGTCGAAGCAGCTTGTCTAGGTTCGCCGGGGACAGCAGGCCGGGTATTCATTCCGTGCCATTCTGACCTGGCTGTTTATAGTGTTGCTGTTTTTCGTCGTGTTATCAACGCTCGCGCCGATGATTACCACTTGGAGATAAAAACTTGATGTGTAGTCAGAGTTACAACAAGTTAAAGCCAATCAGAGTCTACCCTCGTTCTACAACATCCAACCATCCTTAACTTGGACTTACCAATTCTAATGCCGACTATGATCCTCTTATTGGGCGCCAGTTTTCAACTCAATCAGTAGAATTTCTGGTACCAGTTAATAAAACTATCTAGGAGGGTAAGAGCGAAAAAAGGTAGATCCACATTTCCCAAGAAACTATTTAAAGGTCGTAATTTGAAAAATGCCATCCACCCACCTACCTACTTGCAGAGGCTCTCCTCCATTTGTAAAAACCCACTTGGATTCCCATTTATATGTTAATCCCTCACCCAATTGAATAAGACAACTGATCTGCATTCATTTGCTATTAGCAATAGCCTATGTCTCTCTATAGCCATTGGGGTAATTCCCTATCATTACATCGGCATCCTGCGCGTTCCTAATTCCAAATTCATCGGACATCGTATAATGATCAGGTGGCACTGCCACGCCGTGCCGCCGCGCTAGACAGCGGATTAATTGCACCGAAATTACCATTTCTATATTTCATTCATCCGTTCCATTTGTAATGATCGAGTACGGGACTGGCCCCTGAAGTTCGAAGTGCTCATTCCGTTCGCGCTCCCAGATCAACGATGATGATGATCCGAACCGGCATCGATGAAGCTACCGTATAGAAGCACGGTTGCCTGGTTTTAGGTTTTGGCTTCCAGCTTTGGTCTTGAGCTCACGATCTGGCCATACGTACATCCGAGTATCTATTAAGATTTATCTATTTGTGCTGAGTTCTGCATTCGTAATAAGTATGTATCTATACGTTTGGCTGGTCACTGGACTATTTGCATTTGGCGAAGCTGGCCTGGGTGTACGCGCGCCCCCTGGAGGAGCGCATGTGATTGCGCTGGCGCGGCGCGATTATTAATGCTGAATTAATGCACGATGGCAGTAATGGGATATCAGTTTATGAATGGCAATAAACTAAAGTGCTACTGTAGAGTGCGGCGCATAGTATGTATGTGTTTCTGTGTACGTGAACTCGTATTTATGCCCCGCACTTTGATTAATTACAAGGAACGAATGATATTAATTGCAGGAGTATCGATGCAATCTACAACTTCGATAATAATTTATGCCTTCGGATGGATCTTGCAAGCGGAAATCATGTTTTCTTTTCTTGTTCTTTGTTCGGGTTTAGACGAGGCCTTTAGGTACATTATTAGCGGTCATTGGAGACACCAATGTGTGCTGGTATCTATGGTAGGCTTTTAATTTTCATTTGTGGGAAGGAAGTGGGTGTGGTGGAAGGAAGTTGTGCGCTGGCTTCTTGTTCAACGGGTGCAAATGACACTGGTTAACAGGAATTCAAGGTGTTTGAATGCTTTCGATTGACTGAGTTGGATTTTTTGGCGATGACTTTTATCAAATTTGAAGGAAGAGACGCCGAGGAAATATCAGGAATATTGATAATAATTGGCGCCCAACGGCAGGTCACGCGGAATTCAGGCATTGCATTTGAAAGTGGCCCTCGCATTAACACGCTTATACAACTATCCAGTGATTAACTGCCTGAAAGTCATCACAAAACTACTGGATAGTTTAATAAATCCGTTGATGCAAGTGGCATTAAGAATCGTCTATGAAAGCTGCGTCACATAGCCAATATCGTGGTGATATCGCACTTTTTAATTGGCTTAGACGTACGAAGCTATTTAAAAATCCAAACTCAAACACAGTGTGCGCATTGAACGCATTGAACGCATTGTAACAATTCACATAAGCCTTTTATGCGCTCATCCACGGAAGAAGGATATAACAAAAGACTGTTCTATGAGTTCTTGGTCAAAACTCACCGACGTCTAACGAAGTACCATGCTAAAATCATGCTGGGGGGTTTTATAACAAAGGTTTCAATAGATGACATCCTTAGAAATATTCTCGTAAAACACCTTCTATTACCTTCTTGGGATTACCTTCTTGCAGCCAAGGTAAGAATTCGGATATCCATCACGCCACAACTAACGCGAGAGACCGCAGAGTCCTTCACATAACGGGGATAACTTCTCAATAAACACCATTCTAATGGCATCTAATGTCGAAGAACAGTGGCAACGATTTCAAGGTTTCTCGCGCACATCAGCTAGAAAGCCTTGGTTTCTGAAGAATGCTCGCAGCCAAGAGCAAGGCCTATAAGGCTTAGCTGCAGGTGAAGATAATAGCTGCCATTGAGCACCGGCTTTAAAAACAAAAGATAAAAGCATGGACCATATCATAAGCGGATGAAGAAGTCCTGAATAGTTTTGAGAGGGAAATTCTTCGAAAAATCTGCGGTCCTGCTTGCGTTGATTTGCTAGCTTAGAGCGACTGCCAGCTACTTCATCAGCACACTTAGAGCATTTTTGGTCCATTGTGATACCACGTGGATATTGTCCATTCTTCTTGTTATCTGTGAGTAAACCATTCTGAGCTTTGAATGAAACTGAGGAAACTTCGCTTCCGTTTTTGTCAAATCGCAGAGATATGGAAATTAGTAAGCTCCAAGAGAGAGCCTCATTTTGTTTGATGGGCCTGGCAGTTGCAAATCAGATGACATATTTTTTTCTTCCTTCTCCCCGTCCATAAAGCTCTTACAGAAATCATTTGAGTGTAGACCTAGCCTTTCTGCGTGCCAGAAATGACACATATGGTGGCGCTAATCTATGATCCATTGAGCGGAATCATTCCCTTGGATCTTCTCAAATTCAGCTTCGGCCGAATTTGTTAGATTTTTTGACAGGTCGTGCCAAAACTCCATCTGAGATTTGATTTGCTGTTAGCATGTTGCGCGAGTACGCTTCTGTAGCAATAGGAATACCTAGTGCACCCGTGTCGGGTATAACTGGCAATTTAGTCCCATGTGTGACGAGTTCATCAGCATTGCAGTTTCCTGGAGTGTCACTATGCCCAGGCATCCAGCATAGGTGAATGTTAAACTTCTTTGACATCTCTTGCAGAGATGAGCAGCAATCTAGGGTTGTCTTTGAAGTTGTTGAGACTATTTCCTTGGATTTGATAGCAGCTTGGCTGTCCGAGAAAATGCTTATATCCTTGACAGATATTATATTCTCTTTCAGTCAGGACAAGGATAGACTGAGATTTAGCCTGCCGGAGAAGACACCAGCACCCAATCTCTCATTTGTTTTGGAGCCATCGGTTTAAAAATGGATCGAGTCATTTAGCACCAGATCGTTACTTTCCCATGACAATCTGTCAGGGATTGTGATCTGGAAAATATCTCGGGGTAGTAGGTGAAAAAGAATGTACAGCGCTGCTGAAGGTGTTTTACAGAATGCAATCTTTGCACCTTGGCTAGTTTTTTTGCTGTTTATATCTATCTCTAGCGCTGTATGCGTGATACGAGGTTTCATTCTCAATCTCATGCCTCTGGCTTTCTTACATGAATAATGTGTAACTGTCGTTTTCTTTACTCTTTCTGTTATGCTCAGCTTCCTGTCCAAAATAAGTCCCAGGATTTAGCTAACGGGAAAAATTGTATGATTCCTAGTGAATAGCACCAGTTCAGGAAAGTTTGTGTAGTGCCTTTTGGAAAAGTTCCTGGAGTATAATTATACAGGTGCTGATGGGCTATGGAGGCAAAGTAAGGACAAATGGACACCAATACTCTGCCTCGCAGAGTCTTCGATTCCCTTCCAGACATCGGATGCAGTAGTAGAGTAGAGCACTAGTAGAGAATAAAGTCTCTGGAGCCTGTTAGCTAAGAACTGAAATAATCGGAGGGGCATGTTGGTTAAGGCCATTATTTATTCTGCACTGTAGCGCCACTTAAGTGAGTAAGTAAGTTTGGAAAAGGACCTCGTCGCTCAAAATGAATTTCGACTTCTTCTGATTGGTTATCTGCGCGTAGCATTTTCAAGGTATTTCACTAAATGTATTTCAGCGACTTACTTGTAATAGCCAATTTCATGGGCCCTCGCTGAGTTGATATCTATGAAACATCAATGACAGCTATGTTCTCAGCCGAATGAAAGGTACGTTTCTTCTGGTGCCTCTTCTATCACGTATTGTCCTCGACAGCGTTTGATGTATTCCACCAGTTGGCGAAGAACGGCCAAAATTCATATTGCGCACGAGTATTTCGCGATCTCGATCTTTAGGAGTACAGCGTTCCCTGACTTGTCGATCAAACCAAAACTCTGCCAATTTTCGGCATTTGAAAAGGTAATGTCAGGTACAGGAACCTAAGGTATGTATAAAAACATATATTTTCGAACAAAGATGAGCGTTAGAAGACTGGTTCTTACTATTGTCTTACAAGCATTGCACGAATCGTGGGAAAAATAATTGTCTGTCAGATCCGAAATACTGATTTAAGCTTCTCATACTTGTTGTCGATCCCGATACGGCTCTGTATACAAATTGTAATTCTGGAGTAATAGTAACCTTTAACGCTAGGGGGCTAGTTATTTTCTTGGTCCAAACATAGCTAGAGAGAGAGACATTATAATTCGTTTTGTTGAGATCCGAAATGGTATCGAACGTTCCAAATCAATGCACTTACACAGCACAATTAAAACCCTTGGTTCCGTCTTAATATTTGTATGTCCGGATTCAAATCAAGCAGTCTTACACCTCCCTGGAATGTTTTAATACCCTGGTACCCCAAAAGGCTGAAAGGTAAAGTGATCTGCCATAGTTGGAGGCGGTCGTAGGTTGGTTTGAATTTAAACGTGTCAGATCTCAGAGATTTTATTTTGATCACTGAATTTACAGACCTTGTTCTGGAATATCATATTGAAGTTTAGCCAGGAAAAATCTTTAAATCTTTACGGTATCTACCTGGAAACGATGAACTGAGTAGGAATGATATGGTCAAGTTCAGCACCATAAAGTTAGTGTTGAACCCATCCGTGAATCGAGTTTCCATGTCCCAGCTCAGATGTAAACAACTTAGAAAGCTTGAATTGGGAAGTCATGTAATCGGTGTTTTCAGTTTTTTAAAGTTGCTTAGGCATCGTTGAGCCTTTATCTTAAGAGGTGGATCATTGTGACCAAACTTTTAGTCTCTTGGATTGTATAGCTGTGTCTTTCCCAAATATTTGAAAGGACGCTTTACGAATGATATCATCTTTTGTTCCAGTTCCAGTGGGTATCATTTCCAGTTATGTGTAAGTACACTGGATGTAGGATAGCATCTAAGGCTGTTGGGGGATCATAACAATACGATCATAACAATACTGCTGAAGCATATGCAAACTTATACCCCACGCTTCAACGTTTATATCACGCTATACGCATGTCCATGGATCCAGATCTAAGGACAGCCACGGTTCCCGTCATATCGTGTAAATGTCTTCGGGCTAGGTCAATGTATGGTTGGTCAAAGTCACTCAGGACAGGATCTATGCTAATCTAGTCGGTATTGATTTTTGGATGTCTTAATCCTGTTAACTGTTTGGTGGGAACAAAAATAAATGAATCCTGGTGAGGCATCAGGAAATATCAAAGAAGACCCATGACTGAAACTAGACGAGTTATTAAGTTTAAATGCCTTTACATGGTTTAAATAAAATTCACACAACTGTCACCATCAACCCACCCTACATTGTCTGAAAAGAAAATCAATTAACGCGAATAGAGAAAAAGCCGCCCAACACCCAATGAGGTACATCAATCCCAATCCAACATTTCCCATACACAAAACACATCTTCTCACACTTTTCCATACAAACATCCAATCCAAAAATGCAAAATGTCTGGAGGAGATAGTTTTTCTCGTGTCAAAATTGCGAAAATATGCAAATCGCATTCAAAGCCTGCGCACGTAGATAAATTTGTTTGTGTGCGTGGAATAATTTCGTATGCAACCATGTGGCGAGGAATATGCCGCAGCTCGACCTAGCCCTGCACGCAGCTCACAGTTCAGACAACTTGCTCTGCACCAATCCACGTCTACATCCCGCAGACAACCAAATGCGCGCAAAATTGGCGCGCGCGCATTCGAGCAGCACCAAGACCAAAATCCCCGGCCCAGACACAACAATAAAACATTTTCCATGCGCATAACTTTGCACACTACGACTACGGACGACGACGCGACGTGGAGCAAAGGCCAGTGAAATGTACGAGAGGAAGAGGTCGTGGTGCAGCGCACATTAGCTGGCTGGCTTAAGATTGGCAATTGCAGATTTGCGCATTGATACAATGTATGCATCCGCCACCAAGATCGAAGCGGGACTCAAGCCACCGAACAGTAGCTGGGGTACATTGTTATTCTTCCGTCTGTGCGGCGTTGTGGTGCAACAGAGCAAAACTGAACTGAACTCCCCCAGGAGGCAAGGGACCACATTGCGACGACGATAATAGTGGCAAAAGTGTGGAACAAAACAACAACAAAATGTGGGCGCGCAATAATTCTGAATGAATAAATCGTCCGCGCCACGCAAATCACTTTGCAACATAAACAAAGTTGTGCGCGCTTTTGTTTTCCTTGCGATTCCTTGCGCCCCTGCCCTCTGTGGCCGTCTGCCTTGGTGTGTCTGTCTGTCGATGTCGCAGACACCTTGATACCATAGCGCTTCTGGAACCATTCCATGGGCTGCAGTGACACAACGATGATGGGTTGAATCATTATCGCCGATGAATTTATGCTGAATTCCTGATGTTCGCACGACGGAGGAGCATTTCTAGTAAGCTGGTGCTGCTGTTGTTGCACTGCTGCGCAACAATTATCACGATGTCGACGCTGGATAATGGTAGACTACGGTCTACCAGAAACGCGCGCAGCATTTGTGCTCCCCTCGCAAATGTTGTTGTTAGCAATTCCGCGATCGTCGTCATCCTCATCGTGCTCGTTGTTGTTATTGTCGTCATCATTATCATCATCAACATCATCATTACATCATCATCGTCATCACCATCATCATCATCATCATCATCATCATCATCATCATCATCATCATCATCATCATCATCATCATCCTCGTCGACGTCGTATCGTAGTCGTTGTCATCGGAGGAGTCAGTAGCAATTATTTGAAGTGTCTTGAGATACGAGCGTCGTTCATAGGATCGTTCATAAGATCGGAGAAGGAGGAAAATCTGGTATTAAGTGGGAGGAAGATTCAAGCCCCTGTCATCCGGGAGGAAGAGGTAGACGAGTCTCGGATGGTGAAACGTTATAGTGATTAAGTCAGTTGTCGTTTATGGCCCATATCCGGGGTATTGGATGACAGTTGTGTTATTGTTATTACCCTAGATATATCCTCTTACAATGATAGCAAATGTACACGAATGTTTACGACCACCAAATCATTTTATACTCCTAATCACAGCCGTCAGCAAGGAAATCGGGATTTATCTAATTTTTTGTTAAATCTCAAGACTTGAGGTACATTTTTCTGATGGCAAATAGAAGGCTTTGATAAAGATTATCCCTTCACCAATTAGATACTTCTTGCTTGATTATGGTATTTTTTCCGTTTCTGGACAAAGTTACTTTACTTAACTATTCTGTCATCGAAAGGGTGCGGCGTTCATTTTTGCAGTCACATAACGAACAAAAATACCAATCCTACCTAGACGTTTAGATGATGGAAAAATATTCTTGCTGACATATATGTCAAAACGAGTCAAGGTTTGTGCACTGGAAAACTTAATCTGAAAATGGTTTTACGCCTAGTCACCTCCGTCAGAACGTATTTCGACAGATCGGGACATACGTTGTTGGGCCCACAATTTATACCCCACTTCCATTAAATTCCGAATTTCCTTCATCCAAATGGTTTTAAAAATCTCTTCCGAATTTGCCATCGATCGGCAAGCACACACATTTGCGTGCATCCGCATCTACAACCGTCCATTCCCGACCATCCCAAATAAATGATCCACTCAATCGGCCAACAAAAATCCATTTCTCTTCCAGCGGAAAATAAATTATCGTCCTCCTATCAAGGAACCCAATCACCACCTGAAGTGCAACACAGTGCAGCCGCAGACAACCACTGACCGCTTCCCTATCACCGCTTGGGCCGACCCCTTCTAACTGTGAAATATTTTTACAAATCCATAAAATCGAAGAAGAAAACCCTCTCCACCGGCTGAATCTCGGATAAATTTAATTTAATCCAAGAATCGTGTTTCGCATTGCTAAAAGCAACCAAGTAACCCTGAAAGACCGCCACCAGAAAATAAAGGGAACAAAGCGATGGTTCGCATGCAACTTTGGCATCATCAGCAGGAGCGCTAGCACCATGCACAACTCGGAGAATTAGTGTGAAAAATTTGTTTTCATAAATATGTAGACGGATACAAAGTTGCGGAGCGTAGGGTTGCCATATAGCTGGATAAATTTATAAGTACGATTAATTTTTGATTGGGTTACTGTCAAAGTATAGTTTTCACTGACAAAGCATTCTATAATCCTACGTAAAATAGTATAAAACTATTTCTTTGGGGAAACCATAACGTTATGTAACATAATGGCGTAATGGTTTTCGCTAAGGTTCGCTAAGGCCTCTGCGAGTTTAATCTTTGGGTTAATTACCCAACCATGGAAAAATCCACTGGTTACGAAGAAACCGTTAGCCTCGGAAAGGACTGATTTTATTGTTGACGACCTGCTAAACGAAAAAGGAACAACGACGTTCGTATCTCCACCGCGAATGTGAGAACATTAAACAGGAGACGTGCAAGCGAACAACTAGCGGAAGAACTAAACTGATACAAAACAGCCATTACTGCCATTCAGGAAATACGATCGAATGGGCCGGGCAAAAAGAGGATGCAAAACTGTGACATCTATTACGGGCCGTGTTATAGTGAACAGAAACAGCGACTATTCGAATGCGGATTTGTAATTAGTGCCACCCATAGGCAAGAAGTCTTCTGTTTCTAAGACATAAGCTAACAATGGTACATTGTACCAATCCGCATCAAGTCCGAATTCGCCAACATAATGTGGGTGGCCGCGGGGTAGTGGTAATGTGTTCGTCTGTTGAGTGGAAGGTTGCGCGTTCAATCCCAACCAAAATCCATTTCACTTTTATTTAAAAGAAATAAAAAGGTCGGTGTAATACCTAAAAGTATGCACACCATCTTGAATTTCTTCAAATTTAACGAACACAAGAAAAAGTGACTCCCCGAAGCTAGTTCGGACACCACCCATGGAGTTTAAGTCTCCACTACATCCAAAATCTTTCCTATCCCCTCTTTCTTCCCCTTCTCTAACGCTCGTACTATGGTAACATATAAAGGGTATTCATAACCCCTTGAGTACGTGTAAATTATAAAAAAAAAAAAAAAAAGCCATAAATGCGCTCATAGCTAGGGATTGCTCTACGAGCTAATTTACAAAACCTATGAGTGACTACTGAAATACGATGTTAAAATCGTGCTGAGAGATGAGAGATGAGAGAGAATGCAAAGTAACGAAGAGAAAACATCTTTAGAGAAAACATCGATATCCATAAGGGGTCATGGGGGTCTCCGCACTCAATGAACGATCAACCTAATTGATCATATTGTGATCGATAAGAGACACGCATCCAGTATTTTGAATATCCGAACATTCAGAGGAGCTAACGTCTACTCGGACCACTACCTTGTCGCAGCCAAGGTAACAATACGGACATCTACCACACCACAACAATTTATAAACACTGTGAAGAAATGTAATGTCGAAAGACTGCAATCGCAAGAGACAGCTAAGACCTTCGTGCAACCCGTATCCACCTACCTCTCGATTCAAACCATGCCACTAGCATCGAATGTGGAAGAACAATGGCAACTATGCCCACAAGCCATCAGATCAGCCGCAACTGATGTGCTAGGTTTCTCGCGCCCACCAGCAAGAAAAGGAAATGATTAAAGCCGACAGATGCTCTTTGCCAAGAACAAGGCCTACAAGGCTAAGTTGCTGGTAAAGAGCTGTCATTTAGGCAAAGAAGAAGGGAAAACTACCAAAGACCCGACCTGAGTGAAGTTAGAATAGCAATATCTAAATTCAAGCTCAATAAGGCCTTCCCACTGAGCTTTATAAAGCCGGCGGAGATGACTTGGTAAGTAACATCCACCAACTCATAAGCCAAATCTGGTCGGATGAAAGTATGCCTGAAGAATGGAACCTCAGCATCGTCTGTCCAATAGACAATAAAAGGGAAAACCTCTAAAGTCTCCTAAACATCGCCTACAAGATCCTATCCTAACCGTAATATGTGAACGCCTACAACCGTTTACCAACAACCTGATCAGCCCTTATCAGTGTGGTTTTAGGCCAGGAAAGTCCACAACCGATCAAATTTTCACACTTTGGCAGATCCTGGAAAAAAACCAGGAAGTCCAAATCGATACCCACCACCTAATCATTAATTTCAAAGCCGCATACGACAGCATTTATAGAGACGAACGATGCATGGCTATGTCTAGTTTTGGTATACCGCCGAAACTCGTTCGTTTGTGTAGGATGACGATGGAGGATTCTCGCTGCTCCATCAGGGTCGGAAACGACCTCACCGCCACATTCGATACCAAAAAAGGATTTAGGCGAGGCGATGCGCTATCATGTGACTTCTTCAATTTGAGTCATGAGAGGATTGTGCAATATTGACATCATTGGTCGTCATGTCATAGCCAGGTTTGCTAGTATAGAGAAGGAAGCGGCAAAAATGGGGTTAGCAGTAAATGTGGGCAAGATGAAGCATATGTTGTCAACACGAATGGACACACAACATCGAATTGGATAGAACGTCACTATTGACAGATATAACTTTGAGGTAGTACAGGACTTTGTCTATATCGGCTCCGCTATTAACTCTGACAACAAAATCTCTTCAGAAATTAAACGAAGAATTATTCTTGCCACCGCCGTTTCTTCGGGCTAAGAAGGCAATTCAGTAGTAAAGCCCACACTCGAACTACTAAGGTGTGATCATATATAAGACCCTTATCATCCCAGTCCTGCTCGACGGTGCTGAAGCATTGACCATCTCAAAAGCGGATGAAGAAATCCTTGGTCGATTTGAGAGGAAAAATCTTCGGTCCCGTTTGCGTTGACGGGCTATGGAGACGACGATTCAACCAAGAACTATACGAGCTGTACAGCGACATGGACCTGGTGAAAAAACTCAACATTGGATGTTTAGATGGCTAGGAGATGTAAAACGAATGGACGCCGATACTCCGGCTAGCAGAATCTTCGAATCCCAACCAGACGTCGGACGCAGTAGAGGAAGACCTCGCTGTAAGCGGCGCGCACAAGTTGAAACCGACCTCAAACTACATAGAACGCGCAACTGGAGGCAGTTAGATAAGACCGGGCTATTTGGAGAGGCATGTGGTGGATGCCACGGCTTATTCCGGACTGTAACACCACTGCATTAAGTTAGTAAGTTAATAATTTAAACTTGCAACAATATTTGTTTTACGTCCCGTTACGTGTGGAAATATAATTGGTTTCATGTTTCATTTTAACTTTAAATTTTTTTACTGTTGAAAATAGCACTTACGATCAAGTCTGGTCTCAATATCGTACCTAATATTTTACCTTACGTTACCTTCGTAACGTAAGGTAACCTAACAATATTCGTAACCACTTTGAGTGAGTTGCACACCCTAATTATTCAACTTGTCTGGTATTTTCTGCTGGATTTTCTTTGGCTAATTTAATCACTGATTTGTGAAAATTCCACACAATTTTATTGAAATTCCGTTCTAAGCCAGCAACACGACAACAATGGCAGACGAATCCGACCACAACCTAATCTGTGATAGCCATCAGTCCCATAATGCAATGCCTGGATAACCAGCGCCTGACAGGAACATACTCGTGTCCACTTAAAATCCCCGGATACCCTACAATGTGAGTCGCGACTCTTTGCGCTCCAGACTAGTAATATGTAGGTGCTCACATGTTGCGTGTGTGCGCGCTCCTTTCCGGAACTTTATTGCACATATTAATCCGAATGAACAGGAGGCGACACCTCATTGTGGATTATAATTGTGTGATTGCAACGACGACCCCGTTGTCGTGTACACAGTGGAGGGCATCGCAAATTACACGAAAGAAGTGGAGAGGGTGCCCTTTTTCGATGGCTTTCACGCGCCAGTATCTGTACCACCGTGTGCTAAGTGGACTCTGATGTCGCTGGGTTATGCCTTTGGGTCTGCTGATGATGTCGCTTCTTAACACCGGTAGCTGAGATTCGGACACATTTCGTTGTACGAGTGGGTCTACCACTCTTGTGGTATGTAGGGGAAACAGGAGCAGGCTAATGTTTTACTGCACTTAATCCGTACGGGGACGGTGAATATATGTTAGGTCAGACATCTGTTGGAAGATCGCTTTTAACGAGGATGGTGAATGTGTGTGTTTTTGGTTGAAAACGTGATCATGAGTATGTTGATACAGCCTAAGTGCAATTGGCTTTTTTGATTTTCACTTGTAGATCTTTGCTACCGCCACCATTTTGTTTAGTGGGATTTTTTTTCCTGGGCTGGTGGAAATCTCGATACAAACGATGAGCACGTGCCCAAAGTAGTGCAAGACTTTAACCCACTAAAACCACCACCCTTTTTGTATTAGTATAGCAACTAAGTATGCGACTGAATGTTTGGCATGAATGAGTGTTTGGCAGATATCTTTCCTATGAGGGTTACTGCTTTTTCCGCAATTTATAGCACGGTTTATTATTATCGGGCCAAATCTAAGGGCTAAGTTCTTTAAAGACGCCGCAATAAATTTGTTTCGTCAAGAATTTGGAGGACCGGTATGTTAACGTGTCCCAATAAACGTTTTTTTATGTTTGCGTGCAAAGTTTTTCGTTTCATCTTAAGCCCAGATCTCTGCCGAGATCTTCATTCCTTATATACCACAACGCATTGACGAATGATCTTAACATTTTGTTTTTCAAAAGTTTGTAGAATTTGTGGATTAATTTCACTGGTAAAACCCCATAGTTGTATACCATATGTCCAGACCGGCTTTAGCACTTGCTTGTATAAAAGCAGCTTCTTATCAAGGTTAAGCTTCGAATATTTTCCGAGTAACCAGTACAGTTCTCTGTATTTATTTTTAAGTTCTTCGCATTTCTTTTTTACTTGCGACTTCCATTTTAATTTTGCATCTATTGTCATTCCGAGATATTTCGCTTCATTTGCAAAAGGGACTCGAACCGTATTAAGAAATACTGGCGAATTGTTTGCCCGCTTATTCGAAATATCTACATGAATCGATTTGCTCTCGTTAAGTGCCAGGATTTTGTCCATTCATTTACCTCGTTAAGAGCGTATTGTAATTTCATATTTGTTTCCTCTTTTGTTGTGCCAGCTTCTAGTATAACTGTATCGTCAGCAAACGTTGCAACTATTGTATCGTTTGTTTGTGGGATTTCATGTGTAAAAAAAAGGTACAAGAGTGGTCCAAGGACGCTTCCTTGGGTTATTCCTGCCAATATTTCTTTGAAATCAGAATATTTGTTTTCAAGTTTCACACGGAAGAGTCTATGCTCAAGCTGCGACACGAGGATCTTATATAATTTTTCAGGCAGAACTTGTCTTAGCTTGCATTGAAGTCCTCTATGCCAAACTTTGTCAAAAGCTTGCGACACGGTGTAAGCGACCGACTAATATCCTTTCAAAAACTTTTTTTTTAAATTTGGATGAATCGAATAGGTCTGTAAGATTTTATTTCATACGGTAATTTTCCTGGTTTGAGAACCATTATCACTTCTGCGACTTTCCACTGTCTTGGAATGTAATCTAATTGGAATGTTATATAATCTAATTGCTGCATTTACAATGTAGAGGAGTTTAGTTAATGCTTTCCGAGGCAACATTTTTAGAAGTTCTCCTGTAATTAGGTCATAACCCGGAGCTTTTTTGGGCTTTAGTTTCTGTATTTCCTGTTTTAGCTCCGCAATACTTGCATATCTAACTGCATTTTGAACGGCATCGATAAAGGAGTCAACCGCGACTTCAAGTTCCAATGTGGATCTAAGTGATACACCCACTCGAATATTATTTTCAACATCATTTTTGAAGCCTTCCCAGTTGGTTTTCCCGTTTGTTAGTCAGGGTGGGTTTTCATTTCTAATGATTGACTCACTTTTTGCTAAAATGACCGAAAAATGATCATAGAAAAGTTCAGAACATTCTTCATCCTTGATTCGATTGGACGGTACACCTTTTACTATGAAAAAATCGATCAAATTCTGTATTTTTGTAACATCAGTTGGCCAGTAAGCCTGTAGAATGAAAATTGGTATTGTACTTTCTACCTACTTCTATGATGTGCATCTAGATCCAGAGAATGTATGTTTTGCATTAAAGTCCCCTCCGATGACAAAACGCTGTCCAAGAGAATTAAGCAAGTTTTCAACGTCAATTTTCTCAATCTTGTGTCGGGTGGGCAGTAAACAGAAGATATCTTCAGAAAGGATTGTCTGTTAAGGCTCCACCTCCAGCCCTGTTCGATGGATGTAGAGCACGATAGCCGAGTTAACCTTTAATCTTTAATTCCGAATTTCTCTTTGCGTGAGCTTCGAATATAAAACAGATATCCTTGGCAGCGCTTGCACTGAGGCACCAATTTTGAATCCTTACGAATGGATTCAATTTTTAATCAATATTAAGTATTATTTCTGTTTCATAAATTTTATTCAAAATGTCTTCTTTACCGAAAGTGAGTATAAATAACGGACCTAATTTTATATCATTTTGTTCGCCATCTTTTTGCTGTTTTTCTCACTTGACAGAGTTAATGGCATCTATTACTTTATGTTGCCTGCTTTTCAAATCGTCAATAATGTCATCCTTTAAGCACGCCGCATGTAACCCTCTAGCTATAACGCGTAAAAGCCTTTCAGATTTATTTTCAAATGAATACCATTCAATTTTACGGTATTTAGCTTCCGAGATAATAGACGGCCTTTAACACAGACTTTCCATGTATTTTTTTCTGAGCGAAGTTACTTGTTAGCCCGATAACGATTTATAACTTTTTAAAGTCGTATCACATTAATTGGCTTTGGGGGCGTGTTTTCAGATGTTTCGCTTTGTTAACAATCTTTTTGTCTCGGTTTATAATTTCAGGAGATTATACAGCTTTCCTTTTTTACCGGTTTTTTCTTTAGAATCTATTCGGTTTCGCGACTGAGTTCTTCTTCATCCGTATGGTATTCGGAATTCACGGGGCGGTTTGCACATGGCGGAATTTCTTTACGAAGCTCTTCGCAGAGCAGTTCGACATTATTAAGCCTTGTTCGAAGAACGTCGTTTTCGTCCTTAAGGCTCTTATTTTTCATTGAATCTCGCTTTTCGTGGGCTGACACTTCTGGTGTTGTCGAGCTCCTTGAGAGTTGAGATACATATATTTTTTTGAGATCTAGATGTGGGTGACCTCGTTACCCACAAGCTTTTCACGAAAGGGTTACATAATTGGAATATTTGGCTCTCCCCAGAATACGTAGAGCCGACCTTTGAAGAGGGTGGATGTTCCAGTGATACTGAACTGCCACGTGGGGTATAAAATTTGTTTGTCTTACTCATTGCATTTACGCTCGGTATACGGGGAGTGGATTTAATTCTCCTTCTTCGACAGGCATGCCTTACCTCGGGTATATTCTGACCCCTCACCCGAAGGGGGAGACTAGTAACTGAGAACATGACCTATTATAAATCTCGACTTAATAATCTCAGATCCAGCTCACTTTAACACCGACCATAGTAAATGTCTTGGTTATTCATCCTTCCACTCATCACGTCGCTTGAGGCCTCTACTATTTATTTCTCCTGAAAGAAAGCGATCCTATACCGTGGTATTTGTTTTCATATTTCCAGAAACGTCGAAGTAATCCAAACAAGTTCTTTATTCCACCAAGTCATTCGGCCTTACTGCTTTCTTTCCCAAAGTTTTCTTCGAAAACAAAATGTCACCTCATGTCATTTCCTTCAAAACGATAAACATCAGAAGATTCATGTATTCCCGTCATGACGTTCCAATAGTTGTTCTCTTTTTAAAAAAACATTCTGTCCGCAGTCTCCAGCATTTCGTCGACTTCAATATTTTACGGGTAACCTAATCTAAGTCTGCATTGGGAACAGTCCTAATGATCGCTTGCATAAATGATGATGCATGCGATTGCTGCCAGCCGTGCGAATGCATTCCCAAATAGCAGAATACATATAAAAAGAGTGTACCTCCAGACCAGACACAAGTGCATGTTAAAATGAAAAGGAACAAAAAATATCTCCAGACGTGGTAACAGGAAACTTCTGCTTGCCGTAAGCCCGGCCCAAAGAAGCATAGATAGAAAGAGAGAAACCGATAAAATATACGGCTGACCTTCAAAGACCTTGCGCGTTTAGATTCATCAATATTTTTATGACTGTGCGTGCATTGTCGTCTCGCATTTCGACTGAGCTACGTTTCCTTTAAGTAGACGCGCCATCTACTCCTCATACGAGGAGTACTCGCATCGTAGTATTCTCCTCCCCCGTATTATTTTTAAACGTTTCCTTCCACTATCATGACGACGTCCCTATGATGCCAGTCTGCGCATAGGTATTCCTTGTGATTTCTCTTTGACTCATCATGTGGCAGACATTTCTTAATAATGGTCGTTATTTATACGAGGTTTTATGTAGCTTATGTTACGCATGTGTGTTACGAATGTTGGATAATAAGGCTTGTGCGAATGTATCTGCAACAATTTTTGTTTATTTTAGAGCGTTTCTCACTTCATGGATGCACTATAAGATGGTTTTGTGGTCTTGCATTCATATGCGCCTACATAATAATTATGAGGTAGACGTGACGGAATACGATCGTTACGATATGAGGTAGAAATGAAAACGAGGTTTAGTTGTACGAGGCTTTCAGAATGTGCAAACAAAGACAATTTATAAGCGCAATATGAATTCTAAAGCATATTTGCCCTAAATTTCAAAATACACGTATCCTTGGAATTGTAAAATTGTAATCAACACAAAAATACAAATTGCGACTTGATTCCAAAAAAAGGATTCAGCCTAATTTGTTTTAGGACTGAGAAGGCTATTACAAAGGTTAGCTTTTTCGTGTTAAGGGAGGTTGTGTATATAAAGCTACCTGTCTTATAGATCGGAAAACTTTTTTGTGATGTGCTATCACGATGGAACCTTCTGCACCAATAAAGGACTTTAGCGCGATCTAAAAAACCATTCAACCATTTCAATGCATACAGGGTGGTTTCTAATGGTTCGACAAAGTGAGTGCTGTGCAGCCCAAATAGTGCGTTATTTGAAGAGAAGTTTTGGGCGAAATGAAGCACCCAACGCACTTGCTGTACGCAAGTTTGTGCAAAAAGTTCTTGAGATTGGAATGTAAGTGCAAAACACTCATGGTTGCCGTCATCGTGCGCTGTGCTAACTTATTAACTTACTTTACTTTAGTGGCGCTATAGTTCGGAATGAACCTGGGCCTCAACCAACATGCATCTCTAACTAGCCCGGTCCTTAGCTTACTGCCTCCAGTTGCGTCCTCCAAGTTGGTTGAGGTCGGTATCTATTTATGCGCACCAATTTAGGCGATGTCTTCCTCTACTGCTTCCGACGTCTGGCTGGGAATCTAAAAATCTGCGAGTCGGAGAATTTGTGTCCATTCGTTTTACATCTCCTGGCCATATTAAACGTCCAATGCGGAGTTTTTTAACCAGGAGAATGTCGCTGTACAGCTCGTATGGTTTTTGGTTGAATCTTCGTCTCCATAGCCCGTCAACGCAAACGGGACCGAAGATTTTTCAAAGAGTTTTTCTCTCAAATCGACCAAGAGCAGGACTGGGCTGATCAGGGTCTTATATAGGGTCTCCTTTGGCAAGAGTAATTCTTTATTTAATTTCTGACGAGATGTTGTTGTCAGAGTTAATAACGGAGTCGATGTAGATAAAGTCCCTTACTACCTCAAAGTTTTATCTGTCAATGGTGACGTTCTGTCCGATTCGGCGATGTTGTGTGTCCTTTCATGCTGTTGTTAGTCTTACCCTCATTTACCGGTTTACCCAATTTTGCCACTTTCTTCTGTACACTAGCAAACGTGGCTATGACATCACGTTGAGTCCTACCAATGATGTCAAAAACTTCGGCGTATGCTAGTAGTTGCATGGATTTTTGGGAAATTGTGCCGCTGGTGTTGGCTGGAGAGTTTTGCACTATAATTGCCTGAATCCTTTTTTGTTATCGAATGTGTCGGTGAGGTCGTTTCCGACCCTGATGGAGCAGCGACAATTCTCAGTCGTCATCCTACACTAACGGAGTTTCGGCGGAAACCCAAAACTAGACATGATTCTGTATAGTTCGTCACTATAAATGCTGTCGTATGCAGCTTTGAAATCGATGGGTGGGTATCGATGTCGACCTCTTGGGTTTTTCCAGGACCTGGCGAAGTCCGAAAATTTGATTGGTTATGGACTTTTCTGTCCTAAAACCACACTGATATGTGCTGATTGTTGGTAAACGGTTTCAGCCGTTCGCATATTACGGCATATAGGATCTTGTAGGCGATGTTGAGAAGACTTATGCCTATGTAGTTGGGGCAGTTCAGAGGAACTCCGATTTTGTGGATCGGGCAAATAATACTGAGGTTTCAGGCATACTTTCGTCCGACCAGATCTGGCTTATGGGTTGATTAATGGTATTTATCAAGTCATCTCCGCCAGCTTTATGAAGGTCAGCGGGAAGGCCGTCATTTCCGGCACCCATATTAAGCTTGAGCTTAGATACCGCTTTCTTCACTTCACTCAGGTCGGGTAGTTGGCAGTTTTCGCTGTCGTTGCCAAAATTCAATGGTTCGTTCTGCCTGACAGCGGAATGCTGATCGTCATCGCCGTTTAACAGTCTGCAGACGTGGTTCTTCCATATCCTTAGCATCGAGTGTGTCTCAACTACGATATTTCCTTGTTCATCTCGAAGGGATTCTGTTCGAGGCTTGTATCCTTGGCTTCTTTTTTTTCCGTTGGCTGGTGGTAATTTCTAAAGTAGTGTGGGACTTCAAGCTACTAAAACCGCCGTCCTTTTTGTAATTGTATTGCAACTAAGTATGCGACTTATCTAGCAATTTTATGTAGCAAACTTGCGAACATCGTTCCTAGAGTGGACCCTCTTTTTTTTTTTCTGAAAAGCCTATTGAGCTTAAATGCAGATCTCGTCTTCATCTGCAGCTTAGCCTTGTAGGCCTCGTTCTTGGCTGCGAGCATTTGTTGGCATTTATCATTAAACCAGGAGTATCTTGCCGATGGGCGCGAGAAACCTTTTACATCAGTTGCGGCTGATCTAATGGCCTGTTGGCATCTTTACCCTTGATCTTCGACATTCAATGCTGGTAGTATGGTGTTAATCGAAAATTTAAGGGATACGCATGGCGCTAAGGGTTGTTGTGGCGTGGTAGATATCCGCATTCTTACTTTGGCTGCAACAAGGTACTGGTCCGAGTCGATGTTAGCTCCTCGGAATGTTAGGACATCCAAAATACTGTATATCGCAATGTGATTCAATTTGGTTCTTTGATCCGGATACCGCCATGTCCCATTATGAATATTGTAGTGAGGAAACCGGTTGCTGGCTATAGTGGCATTTCGTTCCGTAGCAAAGTCAATTAGGCTAAGTCTGTTAGCTAAGTCCGTTGTCGTGTAGGCTATGTCACGGTGTGCACAAGAGAGAAATATGCCTGCTGTATCCGAGTAACCATCACTACATTCAACAAAGATAAGCTCCGATATATTCTACGAAAAGTTCTGAAAAGATTAAAAACCTATTTGGGACGGACTTCTATGTCTGAGACCAGCTCGATCCGATGACTTCAACTTCGCCTTTTATTTTTAAGAAATAGCGGAACACATTGCAAGACCTTCAATCATCACCCGATTACAAAGAGAAGTCGATTGTACCTGATTATTTCGACTATATAAAGCTTGAACTTGTCAGTCATGATATTTCAAAATACAAGTGCCGACGACAGCGAAAACTATTAACCGCCTTAAAAGTCGTCTTGTGCTAAAAGTCAAAACCAGAGGCGCAATCTTCCATTAATTGGTGCAACTACTTGCATACGCTGACGATATTGACATCATTGATAGGACGTAATGTCAGAAATAGTTATATGTTGACAACACGACAGTACACACAACATTGCCTTATTGGGAAGAACTATACCGTTGACAGATATAACTTTGAGGCAGTACGAGAATTTGTCAACCTCAACGAAGTAATCTTGTCAACCGCTATTTCTTCGTGCTCAACTACTAAGAAGTCCTATATAAGTCCCTGACTATCCCAGTCGTAATCTACGGCGCCGAAGCATGGACCGTATCTAAATCGGATAAAGAAATCCATGGTCTTTGATGCTGTTTGCTATGGCGAGTTATGCAGACGAAGAATAAACCAAGAATTATGCGAGCTGTACAGCCACATACTTTCTAGGACATGCAACTGGAGCCAGTAAGCTAAGGACCGTGCTAATTGGAGAGGCATGTTGGTTGGGCCCAGGATCATTCCGGACTGTAGCGCCACTTATGTGAGTAGGTTTGTTATTTCCTTAATGGAAGTAATATCTGAAAAGTTCAAAAAATAAATATGGAAAGCTATGGGAGAACAATTTCCGATACTTTGGAAAACATGACCTCGCCGAGGAATCAGATGACGATTTATGCTTCTTCTCATTCATGCATCGACTTGCATGAAAACGCACTGAAATTATAGGGTAATCCACTTCTGATAATTTCGCTTAGGATACCGAGCAGGGAGGGGTGCATTCATTGGTGACATTGCTGCTTTTAAATACAAACCTTCATGCCCGAGTCGATGAAGTTTGCTAACGTCAAATAAGACGCATATATGCGTACAAATAGGGGGCCTATATGGATGATCCCATTCTGTTCTACATACAGATCCGAGCAGAATCAATGATCCTCAGTATACCAAGACATCAACGAACATCCGGTTGACTTGCCTTCAAATGGCACAGCATTTAGAGTATTAAGTCCTAGACTCCCATCGATGCGCAACAAATCATCAAATGAGGCTGAAATCATAAATAACACAAATCCTTCAAGGACCACCGAAAAAGTGCAATAAAATTCCAATGGATATCCACAGAAAAACTGCAACTAAACCTTGATTGTTTTTTTTTTCTGTTTTTCATTCCTTCTCTTCCACGAAAAGCCACAAAATGCTGGCATCTTTTCAAGGGCATGTGAGCCAAAAATTGTGCGCTTCCATTTCACTTTTATTTTTAACCTTTCACCTGCTCGTATACAAATTGTAGCGTTTGAGGAACATCCGCACCTGCTAAAATTCTCACGCCAATTCTGTTTTTTTTTTTTTTTTTGAGCACTAACAACAGCATCCAGGTCTGGGTCCTGAGATTTTTCAAAACCCCCTAACGCAGGTGTACTGATGTGTATGCAGGATTCTGTTCCCTGTGTGTGTATGTGTTTTTGCGATGCATCGCCATAATATTTGATGGTATTTTAATTTATCATGCCCAAATGCCCAAAGATGCATGCGCACTATTACCGAGAGTCCAGCCGGTTGAGATGCCTACGTTAGCATTACCATAGAGCAGGGGTAGCGTCAAACGAATGCATTCTTCACTCCGAGGTCCACGCTCAACAGCCAACCATATGGGTAATAAACATTTTTTGGAGGCATCCAAAACGTGTGCAACGTGTGTTCAAATTTCACAGATCGCGGCTTAAATATGCATCCGCCAGAGCAGCAGGGCTGTTGCAATGCACCGCCATCAGCACGATCACCATCACCATCACCACCACCACATTGATGAAAGGACGAAATAAATAACTCTGGGACGAAGACGACGAATACATCCCCCGTTCCAGGTCCCACTGTGCCGTCATCCTGTCCCAACGCCAGGTCCACCTATTAACGAAAGTAATCGAAAACAATAAAATTAGAGAGAGGAAGACTGGAGCAGGAATTGCAACTTTTTCTCTTGCGTCTTGTCTTGTGTTGATGTTGTGGTGCATGTGGTGTCTGGTGCTGGTTCTGGTGCATTTTTTCCGGTCCGCGTCTGCGGTTAGTTTTTTGCTAGATGACGCAAGCAAACATCCAAAGTCGAGGTCTTAAAGTTCTCAGATAAGTTTCCTGTGTTTGGGAATGTGTTGTTGTTGTTGTTTTTTGCCCTACTACTTTTTTTTGTCTTAGTCTTGTTTTTTTTCGGGCTTCGCTATGTTTGTGGCCCGCTGCGCAATTTTGCATTCATCCGCTGTTGTTGTTTCGGTTTCGGTGAGAATGCATTTTTCTCCTATCCCCTTTGTGATGCATTTTTATTTTGAAATGCAATTTTTCGCAATCTTTACTTGTTAACTTTACTTTAGTGTCTGATGTCTAATTGGGATTTTCTTTCTTTTTACAGAAGATCGGACAAGTTGTAGCAGTGTGAGCTGTGGACCGAAGATGTCATGTTTGACGGATTTAGTTACCCATCGTCCCCGATGTGTTGCCTGTAAATTCAAATGCTCCCGGAAACGACAACCGACGGTGAGTTTGTGGTTTTGAAGTTAAAAATAAGTTCGAAATGAAATCTTATTTTCCAAGATAGTTAGCTCGGCTGTACGTACGAGACGAAGCACGCAGCTAGATCCATAAAGGTGCACCGTTTTGATACTCGTAATTAAATCTTTGAAGTGCTTATCTGGGATATCGCCAAGACTGTAAAAGAAGGGTTTGTCTTGTGTTCGATGTGTAGCCCCCTGACAATGCTGGACATTCGCATAGTAAAGGCTTTTCCAACAACAGCGGGTTAATGTTGAAATTAAAGAAAATAAGTTATTTGTGAGGTATGAAAGAAATTCGTTCACAGTCCGGAATGAACCTGGTCCTCAGCCAACATGCCTCTTCAATTAGCCCTTCAGTTGCGCACTTCAATCTGGTTGAGGTCAGTTTCTACTTGTGCGCACCATTTAAGTCTAGGTCTTCGTCTACTGCGTCTGACCAACGCGACGTCTGACAGGGAATCGAAGAATTGCCGAGTATTGGTGTCCATTTGTTCTACATGTCCTAGCAAAGTCTATAGAATTAAATAGAGTGCGCATACCGATATTGATACCCCTGCGTTCACATTGCTACCCCAGCATCAAACAACATCATAACCGACGCATGCGATCGACGAAATTTCCCCTTTGCACTTACCGCCCGCGCCCGAAACAGCTGCAAAATGTTTACCTGTGATGGGTACTCTATGTAGTTCTATACTCTTTCGATGACGCTGAAGCATAATTGAGGTTCTATGCCGTTAATATGCCGAATTATCTCATCCTTTAGCTCTTGAATTGTTGCTGGCTTATCGACGTACACCTTTTCTTTCAAATAACCCCAAAGAAAGAAGTCCAATGGTGTCAAATCACATGAATTTGTCGCGCAAATGAGCCATTGTTAGCTGTGTGGCAAGCGGCATCGTCCTGTTCAAACCACATATCGTCCACATCCATATCTTCCAATTCGGGCCATAAAGAGTCCGTTATCATCTAACGATAGGGAACACCATTCACAGCATGATCGGCCTCATTTTGGAAAAATTACGGCCCGATGATGCCGCCAGCCCATAAACCGCACCAAACAGTCACTCTTTGTGGGTGCATTGGTTTTTTCGACAATCACTCTTGGATTATCATTCGCCCAATTGCGCAATTCTGCTTATTGACGAATCAACTGAGGTGAAAATGTGCCTCATCACTGAAGATGAGTTTCTCCGAAAATTGATCCACTGTTGCCATTTCTTGCCACCATTCTGACCATTGTCGACGTTTGAAATGGTCAAGAGGCTTTAGTTCTTGAGTCAATTGCACCTTGTAATCGTGTAAATGCAAGTCTTTATGCATAAAGTTCATCAACGACGAGCGTGAGAGGTGCAATTGTTGGGCACGAAGACGAGTTGAGATGGACGGCTCTTCAGCCACACTATCGCAAACAGCAGCAATATTTTCTGCAGTACGAGCACGCACTGGTGTTTTCAGATCTCCTACAGACCCGGTTTGCTCAAATGTTTGAACTATTTTTCCGATCGTACGCACATTTAGACGATTAAATTGACCGAAAAAATCACGAAGTGCACGATATGCATTTTGATTTGAACGCCCATTTTCATAATAAGCCTGAATAACTTTAACGCGTTGTTCGATTGTGTATCTTTCCATGGTTCAAATTGAGTTACTCTGAAATTGAGAAATGTCAAATGAAATGCAGAAAAAAACTTGAATTTCAGGTGTGGTTCACTTTCAACATCGGCCCTTAACCACCCGGTAAAATCAGTCCTTTCCTAGGCTCGTGGTTGCTTCGTAACAAGATTTTGTTTTTTTCTGTGAATGGGTAGTTAGACAAAATCACAACCCTCAACCTGGAGGGTCAGCACCAATTTATAAGATACCCTTTGGACGCGGGGTCAACTGTATCCACTACGGCATTGCCGTTGCCCTCTCAGTTCTTTCGCCGCCATCTCTGTTCAACTGGAATGACTAACCCTTGAAATTCCTAAATGTTGTGCGAATATGCCGAAGCAGCTCAAATAGGTTGTTTACTTTGTCCATCCTAACTGGAATTTTAGATGCCACCGTTGACTTCATCTTGGCATTTCTTTCTTTGGGGAGGTTTTTCAATAGGGGACCTTATTCTTGCTAGTTTTGCTTTACGTGTGACATTTAATTTTCCACCTACCCCGCATATCTGCAGATGATTCCTCTATCCACTACCCGAGGACACGTCCGATTGGAGAGTAACAACTTCGGGTACAGAATCCCCATGAAAAAAGTATTTCTTTCTGGGGATTATTTAGTAAAGGTTCAGTAATATCAGTAATCTCGCGTAAGTTTTATCCGCAGGAACAAAATATGTCGTTGTACAAACTAAACGATTGCTCTCCAACTAGCTCCATTCTTGCAGATAGACAAAGGCGTTGTGTATCAGTCCTCCGTCTCCGTTTTGCCCCTTGTCGTACGATCACTAACTTGGAGTTCTTAGTCATGTCCGGACAACATTAGCAATCTAAATTTAACTTCATAACTCACACATTCATGCATATCCTATTTATTTTCAGAATATACGCTATGAAGAGGGAAAGCTGTGCGGCACCAACAATCGTACTTACTTCTCATATTGTGAAATGAAAAAGGACTCCTGTCAGACGGGATACTACATCGACATTAAGTCTATTGGCGAATGCCAGCAACAAGGATAGATGTAAATTTATTTTGTATTGCCAAGTGAAGTATCTTCTCTAAATTTTTGTTTTATTTTATTTTATTTAATTATCGTTCCTTAACAAATCAGTTGGATGAAAATGCCATCCCTCCCCTAAAGACGTTTTGTAAATTATAAATTATTTATTTACGATTGAATATTTTAAGTATGTTTAGTATATTTATTTAAACTAGAGGCTTATCCTATAACCAACCCATCCATTTAAACATTTGTTTAGTACTTAATTACGATTATTTTATTTAAATTATTTTATGTAACGTTTCCATTTGTTTACTAAAAAAGAATGCTTGGGGTAAGAATCAGTTGAATAATATTTTAGTATTCTCGTTGATGAAATAATAAAGTATTAAGAAATGGAATTTGTTTATATAAAAATATGATAGATACAATTATATAAATGATATCAACATAAAATATAGCGAGTAGTTTACATCTCTAACAAACATGTTCCCTTCTCTCTCTCTTTCAAAGAAAATAACAGTGTCCAATTCTTGCTGTTAATGTAATTGTTCTCTTATATACAAAACAAACATATAAAACAATCTAATGATAACTTAATAATTATTTTTAACGTAATTTTATAGTCTCTATCTAACCTAGCAAATCCGACACGATATTGGTGATACAATTTACTTTATTGATTTTTTTTTCTTTTTTGGTCTAATTCAAACTGTTATACAAAAATAATGTAATTAATTTATAAATATATTATATTAATAGTGTTTTATTGACTGATAGATTAACAACTTAGTAAACTCTGTTATTCATATTTAAATAGAATTGAATTTAATTAAAATCTAAAAAAAAAAATCAATTGTGTAGTGATACAAATTAATTGTGCAAATAAAAAAAAATAAACACAAGAGTTGCATTTTACACTTTTCGACATCCGATTCATTGAAATAAGTGGTCGATATTTCAAATATGTCGAACGGCTTAAACGGAATCGAGCTGGAGAGCAGGAAAAGACCGATTGACAAAATTTTGACAGGAGGAACCACCTATTAAAGTTTTGACGAACAAATGTTTAGTAAGTATGTACATTGTACGGGGTGTCAGCCGGGAAGGTATACTACTTTGTTTTGCCGCCATTTTGGTAAACATTAGTTTTGACAGTTCATATTTCGCAGTAGTGAAGAAGACACGTGGCAAATTTATTGTGGAAAAATATTCGATTGACCAACGTTTTTTTATCGTTAAAACATTTTATCAAAATCAATCATCGATTATGGGACGATGAGAAATTTTTGAGAGAAACAGCGTGCCAACAAAACGCACTATTTATCGAAGAAAGAGGGTTTGTAGGTGATAGGCTCAAACATGGATCACAACGTACTGCAAGATCGGCTGAAAACATTACTGCTGCTCAAGGAAGTGTTCAAAACAATCCATCAACCTCGATTCGACGCCGTGCTTAGGAGCTTGGTATTCATAGAACAACTTTGGCCACAATTTTGCAAGAGGATTTGCATTTGTTTCCATTTAAGATTCAGTTGACACAAGAGCTTCTTCCACTAGATCATTTACGCCGCCGTACATATGCCAATAGGATGTAACAGCTAGCCCATGACAACCCCGATTTTCATGAAAAATTCATAATGAATGACGAGGTACATTCTCATTTGAATAGATATGTGAATAAACAGAATAGTCGGTTCTGGGCAATGGAAAACCCTCATCAGTCACCTTTGCATCCATTTAAAGTTACAGTCTGGTGTGCAATTTGGTCAGGAGGAATCATTGGACCTTACTTCTTTGAAAATTAAAACGGCGTAACGGTAACTGTGAATGGGGAGCGATATCGTGATATTATTGCAAACTATTTAACGCCACAACTGCATGATTTGGGCTTGATTAACATGTGGTATCAACAAGACGGTGCCACATCGCATACAGCCAGGATTACAATGGAATTACCGAGAGACATCTTTCCACAGCAAGTTATTTCAAGGAATAGTGATGTTATTAATGGGCTTCCACGGTCGCCTGGTTTGACTGCTTCGGACTTATTTTTGTGGGGATATCTGAAATGCAAGGTTTATGCAAACAAACCAGAAACGCTTGAGCAACTCAAACCAAATATTCGTGACAAAATAATGAAATACCGCGTGAAATGTGTGAGAATGTAATGAAAAATGTGCTTAAAAGGGCTCGCGTTCTGATTACCTGATTTTTTATTCAATACATAATTGCCAACATTAAAAAAAACATTTATCAATATAAGATCGATTCTCTTTCATTTCAAACAAACAAAGTAGTATACCTTCCCGGCGGACACCCTGTACTCAAGCCGTGTGCCAATTGTGTTAAAATGGGGGTTCAATTTTATCCACTAACTAATTTTTGACATTTCTGCAGGTGTAAAAGAAATTGGTTTTATCATGTGTCAATTGTATTCTTTGGGATTTTATTTTAACATTACCTTCAATAATTTCCCAAACGAATTGAAACAAAATTCCTTTCTCTATATTTTCTTGTATTGAATTTATACGGAATAGATTTCAGAGAGATCGTCAAAATTCCTTAATTATTTATTATTATCCGTAACAAAAATATTGTTATATGACTTGTGTTCATGATTAAGGATATCCAACTCTGTTCGTGTTGAGCATATTTCGCATATAAAATATAATAATAAAAATAATAATTAATAATCTGAATTATGTTCTATTTTCCCTCCGATATTTAGGAAAACAATTGGATATTTTATACGGCGAGAGGTTGCGAGAGTACTAGAGGTTGCGAGACCCTCTAAACTGCGCCAACTACAGAGGCATAAGTCTCCTCAACATTGCCTACCAGATCATATCTGGCGTCATATGTGAAAGCCGAATACGACAGCATCTATAGAGACGAACTATAGGTGCAGACTGCAAAGCCATGTCCAGTTTTGTTATAACGCCCAAACTCGTCCGTTTGTGTAGGATGACGATATAGAATTCTAGCTGCTCCATTAGAGTCGGAAACGACTTCACCGACACATTCGATACCAAAAAAGGATTTAAGCAAGGCGATGCGCTGTCATGTGACTTCTTCAATTTGATTCTTGAGAGGATTGGGCGAAACTCCCGAGCCAACACCACAGGCACAATTTTCCAAAAACGTGATGTCTGAGCCACGTTTGCTAGTATAGAGAAGGAAGCGGCAAAACTGGGCTTAGCAGTATATGAGGGCCAGACGAAGTATATGCTGTCAAAACGAAAGGACACAGAACATCGACGAATTGGACAGAACGTCACCATTGACAGATATAACTTTGTGGTAGAACGGGACTTTGTCTATCTCGGCTTCGCTATTAATTCTGACAAAAACATCTCGTCAGAAATTCAACGAAGAATTACTCTTGCCAACCGCTGTTGCATCGGGCTAAGAAGGCAAATCAGTAGTTAAGCCCTAACTCGAACTACTAAGGAGATCCTATAGACCATGATCATCCTGCTCTACGGCGCTGAAGCATGGACCGTCTCAAAAGCGAATGAAGAAATCCTTGGTCGATTTGAGTGGGAAATTCTTCGAAAAATCTTCGGTCCCATTTGAGTTGACGGGCTATGGAGACGAAGATTCAGCCAAGAACTATACGAGCTGTACACCGACATGACCCTGGTAAAAAAAAACTCCGCATTGTACGTGTAGCTAGGACATGTAGAACGAACGGACACCAATACTCCTGCTCGCAGTCTTCGATTCCCAGCCAAACGTAGGACGCAGTAGAGCAAGACCTCGCCTTAAGTGGCGCGAAGAAGCAGAAACCGACCCTAACCAACTTGGAGTGCGCAACTGGAGGCAGTTAACTAAGGACGGGCTGATTGGAGGGGCACCACGGTTGAAGCCCAGGTTCATTCCGGACTGTTGTGCCACTTAAGTAAGTAATCAAGTAATGTGTGTGTTTTCAGGAAGGCCGTCCTTTTTCAGATCGACGTGGACATAAAGTGACCTTAACCAAAACGAGTGTCGTGACATACAAGACACGATATTTCTTGAACATTTGAACTAGTTTTGACTGGAGAGAAAATTCGTGGCAGTTCCGTGGGATGGGTATGACTTACCAACAACAACAAGGCCTAGCGAACCTCTTTTTGATGACAAATACTGGAAACCAATTCTCTACGAATAGGGCTCATGGGAATTTTTCTTTTGAACGTTTAGTTACGTGAAGTGATTTCCTAGTTCTCACCTATAGACACTTCTAATGACCTATTTCCTTTATATTGGGAACTAAGCCCCGTAAGCCTTATTTCCGCGGGGGTTATTACACTGCACCCAAGGAATGAATACCCGGCCTGCTCCCAAAGGCGAACCTAGATCAGCTGCTTCGACTTATTCGGACAACAGGTTGTCTAGGAATTTCAAGTGTTAGTGCGGCCCCTTGAACAGTGATGGTAGCGGATGAGCCGAAAGGCCAGAGGCAGCACTCAGTGGCGTAGTTAATCCTGATGGCCTCGTTTTAGGTTGGGGGTTGTGCTTTGGGTTAACTACCTACCCATGAAAAAAAAACCAACAACTAGCGGAAGCACTAAACTGCTACAAAGGATGAAAACAGTGACATCTACTACGGTTGTGTACTTTTCGGACTAAAACCACACTGATAAGGTCCGATCAGGTTGTTGGTAAACGGTTTCAGGCGTTCGCATATTATGGCAGATAGGATCTTGTAGGCGATTTTGAACAGTTCAGAGAGTCTCCTTTTTATCGGAACAGGCAAACAATGCTGAGGTTTCATTCTTCAAGCATACTTTCATTCGACCAAATTTGGTTTATGAGTCGGTGAATGTTACTTACCAAATCCGACCGTCATTTAAATCAGTCTTGGCATCCTCACTTTGATTGTTGGTAGTTTTCGCTTTCGCCAATATTGAATGGTTCGTTCTGTCTTTGAGCAGGAGATTCTTTGCAATCGCCATTAAACAGTCTACTTTCTACAGAAGTGGTTCTTACATATCCTCAGCATCGACTGTGTCTGTGGCCTTGACGTTTCACATTTTGGTGAAACTTGAGAACATCGTCCCAGGAGAGGCACCTCTTTTTGTCCTTGATGGCGCGCTTTTCTTGCTCTTTTTCTTCTTTCGTAAAAGCCGAGTGATCTTTCCACCTTCTTGGCCTATAGAGCTCAATGGCAGCTCTCGTCTTCGCTTGTAGCTTATCCTTGTAGGCCTCGTCCTTGGGTGTGAACATCTGTCAACAATCTTCATCAAACTAGGGGTTTCTTACTTAACGAAATTCACTGCAAGGCTACTCGTATTCTATCCATTCTAGGACATTTAGTTCAATTTGTAAGTTTGGAATCTCCTTTCCTGGCAAAAGCAGAGTTTCTGTGTTTGCTTACTTTCTGTACACTTTAAAACCTCAACCTAAGGGCTAAAACACGTTTGTTAAAGGTGTTTTAAATTTAAGAAAAGCGACTTATTTTTTTAAGGGAGCCTTAAAGTTCGTTTCAACACAATTTATTTAAAAAATGCAACTTTTACAAAATCTAACAAGGCTAACTAAGCAAATCTTCATCATCGCTGCTACTGAAAACATTCACTTGCGACACTTTGTTGTATCGCTCTTGGGCTTTTTGCCATTTTTCCATCGCCTGTTTGGTCTTCTTCGACATTGCCAGACTAGGTAAAACATCGTCACAACCCAAACCTTTGTGGCCCTCATTTGAGTTCACCGAAATCTGTTAGGGAATAAAGTAAATTAAAAAAAAAATCTTAAGCTAACTTATGGAATTACTAACCGGTTCGAGAAGACCACTGTTGCTGGTCTTACCCAAAGCTTCGCCCTTATTCCAGCCAAGTTTTGAAAGCATCTTGAAACCTTTGTTTTCACTCGATATTGCACTGAAAATAAGAATTTTGTTAGAACATTTTTAAAAACAGGAAAAACTAAAACTTACGTGTCAACTGAGGCCATTTCAGTCTTTTCCTTGTCCGTAGAACTGCCAACATCTACTCGACGAGTGGCAGCCCTGTCGTTATAACCGGACGTCGATCGATTTTCTACAAACTCTAAAATGTAAAAACACACACACATTTGAAATCCATTAAAACTGAGAATAGGGCGTATTGTACTCACTTTCACCCTCGAGTCCATATCTCTGTTGCAGCTTCTTTAGCTGCTGTTTGTGTGACAGGGTTACAGTTTTGGAGGTTTCTTCTTTGGCTTCCATTAGTAAGCCCGGCTCACACAGTCCGCACGTACTATTACCAGGGTGAATGTGGCACAGGAGTTTCGTTTGCGACAGTTGAAGAATACTTCCGTGAACCAATTCCAGAGAATCACTCTCCTGTTGGGAGGCTGACATTCGTTTGCCATTCAAAAATGTCCCATTTCTTGAGCCGAGATCAACGCAGGTGTATCCTTCCTTCGTCTCGTCATAGGCGAACTTTAAATGGAACTAAACACAAATTGCTTTAAATCAGTGTAACAATCTTTTGTTAAACGCATCTTACTTTGGAAACATTAACATCGGGAATGATGACATCGTGGTTACCTTCTCTGCCCAGAGATCCGCCCTTGAATGTTATCAGTCGCAGGGTACCCTCTTGCAGCTTTTCCAAGTTGGTTTCTTGAACTATAATCCGCAATGATGGTGGGTATTTCCTTGCAATATCTAAACATACAAAACGGATGAGAGAAGAAATAATTAGCGAGGACAAACGCGGATTTCTTGTCCGTCTACCTTGATAGTGGCCGTTTTCCTTGAGTTCCTCTATTGAATCACCACTCTCACTGGCGCTGGAATTCAACTCCCCATCTTCAAGATCTTTAGAATCTTTCTGATGTTCAACTTCCTCATAAGCAACTGGACGCCGCTTTCTCTTCTTTGATTTCCTTTTCACTTCCCTTCGAGTGCTGCCATTTTCCACCACACAATCATAGCCATCGTCAGCCGCCGCCTGTAAGGTCAAAAAGAAATCCGCGTTTTCATCGCATATTCTGGCCACAGTTCTTACCTAATGCGTTCGAGCGCATCTGGTCAATTTTAAGTTTTGAGAAATTATCTAAGAGATTACTAATTACGTATGATTCATAAACCTGTAAGAAAACAAAAGTTAAAGCGACTTCACCAACAAGGCGGGGCACAGAGCAAAGTCCTTTCTAGTTACCTTATCAGCTTCTGATGGCTGCACTTCGATTTGTGAATGAAATTCAAATTTATTGTTATCTTGGTCGTATTTGTAGTAGCAGCCCGTGTTGCCGTCATAGTAGAGACCGTATTCCTGTGTGTACAGATAAGATACAAGGTGGTTAAGGTGAGACGATAAGGTCTTTCAATACATACGGCATTGTAGTAGTAGCCAGTTCGTTGGTCGTAGTAAAGGCCAGATGTAGGCTCGTAAACAAAGCCAGTTTCATTTTGAGCCGCCTCAGCTGCTTCACGAATCTCATCGACCAAACTTAGAGGCTCCTTTGTTTCTGGAAGGATAAATTCAACGATTTTTAGTAGGGATGGTATGAAAGGGGGTCAAGTCAAAAGAATACAATGTCACAACTAGCTTTAGGCTAGAATTAGTTGAAGAAATTTTCACCCTTCTTCGTTCGTAAGAAAATTTTCTCCGATGTGTTCGAAATCAGATTTTTTTTACCGAGGTATCCGTTCCGATGATTGGGTGTTTTAGAACGAGGGTAGACTCTGATTGGCTTTAACTCGGCAATGCCCGGTGTTGTAACTCTGACTACATCAAGTGCTTATTTTTTACCTCCAAGTGGTAACCATCGGGTATGGTCTCATCCAACCGGATTTGACTTGTTAAACGATAAGCGCGAGTGTTGATAACACGATGAAAAACAGCAACGCTATAAACAGCCAGGTCAGAATGGCACGGAGTGAAGACTTAGGCAAGAAGTCTTATGTTTAGACGACATTAGCGAACGCATTTTAACGATCCGCATCAAGGCCAAATTCGCCAACCTTAGCCTTATATGCGTTCACGCCCCAACGGAGGAAAAAGATGATATAGCTAAGAACTGCTTCTATGAGCTCCTTGACAACAAAACCTATGAGCGACTACCGAAGTACGATGTTAAAATCGTGCTGGGAGATTTTAACGCTAAGGTAGGAAGAGAAGACATCTTTAGCAGTATTGTCGGAAAAAATAGCCTATATGACAACACGTCTGGTAACGGACTTAGGCTAATTGACTTCGCTACGGAACGAAATGCCACTATAGCCAGCACACGGTTTCCTCACCTCGATATCCATAAGGGGACATGGCGGTCTCCAGATCAACGAACGGTCAATCAAATTGATCACATAGCTATAGACAAGAGGCACGCATCCAATATTTTGGATGTCCGAACATTCCGAGGAGCTGACATCGACTTGGACCACTACCTTGTTGCAGCCAAGGTAAGAATGCGGATATCCACCACGTCACAGCAATCCAGAAATACTGTGAAAATTTAATGTCGAAAGACTGCAATCGCAAGAGACCGCCAGGACCTTCGCGCAACGCGTATCCCTAAACCTCTCGATTAACACCATACCACCAGCATGTCGAAGAACAATGGCAACGATGCCAACAAGCCATTAGATCCGCCGCAACTGCTGTGCTATGTTTCTCGCGCCCTACCAGCAAGAAACCCCTGCCTGGTTTGATGAGGAATGCCGACAGATGCTCGCAGCCAAGAACGAGGCCTACAAGGCTAAGCTGCAGGTGAAGACGAGAGCTGCCGTTGAGCTGTATAGGCAGAGAAGAAGGTAAGAACACCGGCTTTTCAGAATGAAGAAAAAAGAGCAAGAAAAGCGCGCGATCGAGGATATAGAGAGGAAGAACCACTTCTCAATGACACATTCGATACCAAAAAAGTATTTAGGCAAGGCGATGCGCTGTCATGTGACTTCTTGAATTTAATTCTTGAGAGGATTGTGCAAATCTCACGAGCCAACACCAGAGGCACAATTTTCCAAAAATCTGTACAACCAATAGCATACGCGGACGATATTGACATTATTGGTAGGACCCAACGTGATGTCATAGCCACGTTTGCTAGTATAGAGAAGGAAGCGGCAAAAATGAGTTTAGCAGTAAATGAGGGCAATACGAACTTTATGCTGTCAAGACGAAAGGACACACAACATCGACGAATTGGACAGAACGTCGCCATAGACAGATATAACTTTGAGGTAGTACGGGACTTTATCTATCTCGGCTCCGCTATTAACTCTGATAACAACATCTCGTCAGAAATCAAACGGAGAATTACTCTTGCTAACCGCTGTTTCTTCGGGCTAAGAAGGCAATTCAGTAGTAAAGCCCCCACGCGAACTACTAAGAAGATCTTATATAAGACCCTGATCATCTCAGTCCTGCTCTACGTCGCTGAAGCATGGACCGTCTCAAAGGCGGATGAAGAAATCCTTGGTCGATTTGAGAGGAAAATTCTTCGGTTCCGTTTGAATTAACGGGCTATGGAGACGAAGATTCAATCAAGAACTATACGAGCTGCACAGCGACATGCGCCTGGTCAAAAAATCGGCATTGGACGTTTAAGATGGCTAGGACATGTAGAACGAATGGACACCAATACTCCGGCTTGCAGAGTCTTCGATTAACAGCCAGACGTCGGACGCAGTATAGGAAGACCTCGCCTTAAGTGGCGCGCACAAGTAGAAACCGACCTCAACCAATTTGGAGTGCGCAACTGGAGGCAGTTAGCTAAGGACCGGGCTAATTGGAGAGGCATGTTGGTTGAGGCCCAGGTTCATTCCAGACTGTAGCGCCACTTAAGTAAGTATCCGTTCCGTTCAGCATTTCGAACTGATATTTTCAGAATTAGGACAGATATGCGTTGTATTTTTTTCCAAAGTTTTTCGACAAAGAATTGCTGCGTGTTGTGTGTGTTTATTTTATTATTTTGTTCCTCAAGATAGCGAAAGCAAACTGAGTTCCGATTGAAGCTGACTTCGAAAGTCCAAATTAAAAGCAATAAAGTTCAGACGCGGTCATAACTAAATTATGTTAAACCATCGTCCAAAGGTGTGGGCTGAATTCACAAGATGATTACAATAATTGAAGAGACTTGAAGTATTTATTAACACCTTACAGCTATGAGTCATCGAAAAGATTGTTGCTGCGCTAGCAATATGCCCGAAATGTCGATTCCAGGATGATCTTTGCACACCAACATAAGTTCGCAGAATATCAAAATATACAATGAACAACGTGAACGAACTGGAAAAGATTATCAAACCAAACCAAACTAGTGGTATGATTCCTGTTGGTACGTAAGGAGATTTTTAGGTTAAACATTTAAGTTTTTGGTCATATAAAACCAATCTCCTACGGAGAGAAAACGAATAAAGTTCAAAGTGCCATGACTGTAGTCCCCAAAGGTAGAAAACACTTTTGGTCGTTTGTAAAAAAACAAGAATTCGATTTCGTCTTCCATCCCAACGCTCCTTCATAATGAAATTTCAGTTGTCACCTCTATTGACAAACTTCTTGCTCCTATTGCAGCCAAATAGAGAACGTTTTTGACCGTTTTTCTTCGAATAGGATCCTGGACCAACCGTAACCGTGGCATGAGCATGACATGCAATGCAATTCTGATTGATAATGTCAGAGATTAACAGAATACCACTAATGGTAATTTTTACCGGCCTTCGAGATCACAGGTCTTAACGCCTTCTATGGGTTTACTTGAAGTCTAAAGGTGAGCAGTGGAAGCTAGAAATGGAAACTGTTCGGCGTGAAACATCGACAAGTAATGGAAGTGAATGAAATATCAAATAATAGCAAATAATCCGAATGTTTTAATACCCAATTTCGTGCAATGACGAGGACTATCTTTTTCTTGTGTTGTTCTGATATTGCTCCTGTGATTGTTGTATGGTGAAAGGTGAACTCTTATCGGCTTTAGCTTGGCGTGAAATTATTGAGAACTGAAATTCGATTCGATGCAGTCAGTTGTGGATTTATCATTTCGACGTTGAACTTACTAACATCGCGGAGTGTATTTTTCCTAAATGAATGAAGCGCCCGAATCGGAAGACGTCGGAATATTCTTTATTGCTCACTTGCCTACTTAAGTGGCGCTACAGTCTGAAATGAACCAACATGCCTCACCAATTATCCTAGTCCTTAGCTAACTGCCTCCAGTTGCGCACTTTGATTATTTGTAGATCGATGGAGATCCGTTCAGACGGCACCAGCTACATGGGCATACGTATCCTCAAGATCGCCTAAAAGATCCGATCTGACATTAATATGTGAACATCAGAAACCGTTTTATAACATGATTGTCCCTTATCAGTGCGATTTTAGACCAGCAAAGTCCACAGAAAATCTTTTTCCGCAAACCGTGTCCAAATCAATTCCCACCGCCATTTATAGAGCTCGTCTCTATATAGCATAGTTTCGGTGTACCGCCCAAGCTAGTCAGTCTCTGCAGGATACGATAAACTTGGACCTCAACCAAGATGCCTCTCTAATTAGCCCGGTCCTAAGTCAACTTCTTCCAGTTGAACTTGGTTGAGGACGGTTTCTCCTTGTGTGCGCAATTTAAGGTTTCTCTACTTTTTTATTCGTGGGCTGATGGAAATCTTCATAAACACGATGAGCACATGCCCACAGTAGTGTGAGATTTTTACTCCCTGAAACCACCACCCTATTTGTATTTATATTGCAACTAAGTATGCGGCTTATCTAGCAATTTTGTTATCACGATTAATGAATGTTTGGCAGGTAACTTTCCTTTGAGAGCTGCTGCTTTTTCCACAATTTATGGCGCGGTTTGTGATTATTGGGCTAAATCCAAGAGTTTAGTTCTTTGAAGACGACGCAATAAATTTGTTCGTCAAGAATTTGGAGAACCGTTGTGTTAACGTGTCACAATAAACTACTTCTAGACTACCGACTTCACATATCCCCACAGAAAGTAGTCAAGCGGCGTTAAATCACACGATCTTGAAGGACAGTTTACAGGACCAAAACTCGAAATTATGCGCTCACCGAACGTTGGCTTCAACAAAACAAAAGTGGCACAAGCTGTGTGAGACATGTTGCGCCGTCTTATTGGATGCACAGCTCCTGGACATCATGGTTGTTCAATTGATGAACGAAAAAGTCAGTAATCATGGCTGTTACGTCCTGGCCTGCTTCGTTTTTAAAGAAGTACGGATCAACTATTCCACCAACACATAAAGATCACCCAACAGTCAGTTTTTGTGGATGAAACGATGTGTCTCAACATACACTTGAGGATTATCATCACTTCCTCTATGGTGCGCTCTACAACAGCAATGACTTCTTCTGTACGGCACTGTACGACGTCTCTGAGGATGCGTATTATCATTTAGAGTAAATGTGGTGCAAAAACGTTCCAAACATAATCGAATTAATGGATCATGCTGACTGTAACATGGACGTAGTGCGCGATACGAACAGGCAGGTCTAATTCCGCAGTGGTGGTAATGTACAGGATGGAACTATTTCCTAGTTCAAGACAAGCTATGGTAGCCACTTCAACTACGAAAGAAGAAATTGTTGCAGCAAATAAAGCAACTAAGGAACTATGATTCAGAAAAATTATAGACAGTTCTTCGAGTAGACAAATCTGCAGCAATAACTGCACCAAGCATTATTATTAATATTGTCTACGCTTTCTGTTTTATGTAATTTGTTTCATTTGTATTACTTTCATCATCAAATCAAGAAGTGTTTAAGTAATCTTGTTTTTTTGTTTTACAATTTTTTAGATTCAATATTAATCAAACTTCAACGCTTCTAGCATTAACGCAAATGTTATCAATTATGCATTATCAGAAAAATGTCAGACTTCAATTTCAATTTGTCGAACGATTTACTGCTTTTGAATGTGCTAATCTCCGCGCTTATCTTGTTAGCAATTTCGTTGAACAGGCCAAATATTTGCCACCGTAAACAGGGTTTTTTTTTAGAGTTGACAAATGCGACATGCAATGCGGCGGATTAGACATGGTTGGATAATTCTATTGTGCAACAGAACTCAAAGGCACATGGTATTGTGGGTAAACATAAATGCTATCTTAATCTGTATCTTTATTGCCTAGCAGTTATTAGTTTTAGTTGCGAATTGATAGTTTTTCACCTTGAAAATTTTTTATATTGTCTATTAGCCTGCTGTAACGTATTGTCTGATGTAAGCGAGTGTTTTCTTCAAATTTATGTTTCGCAAACAAGGAAACTAGCGGTGGTTTGTTATCAGAATCAAATATAAGTGAGGTAGTAGATGGCTTGGTAACACCATGACATATTATGGCGAAAATCTGTCGATTGGAACACTACATGACAAAAAAAATAAAGAGTGTCCCAAAATTCAAGTTCCAGATTTGAATTTGCCGCCATTTGTTTGGTAACTTTTTGGCAACACGAAAAACAGTTTGACAGCGGTCAGTTAAGTGTTAGTAAAAATGGAACACTACACAAGAAACTACCGTTTTTTTTTTGTTTAACAATAATGAAATTCGCTTTGTGGCAGAAGGCTTTGTGAATCATAAAATTTGTCGAATTTTGGGTTCAGAGAATCCTTATGTCATTGTAGTGAAACAAATGCGTCCAAAACATGTCACTGTTTGTTGGGAATCCGGATTGGAGGATAATTGGACCATATTTCGAAAATGAGATTCGTCAAGCAGTGATTGTTAGTTGTGCATCTACGTGTCTCCTTTTGGTTTTACGTGTCTATCATTAGACCAATATTCCTGTACGATGGCTTAGTAGGTGGACGGCTTTAGAAATAGCCTGCAATCGCAAACTACTAGGTAGATTTGAAACATCAGCTTGCATGAGCAAAAGTGTGAAGATTTGATCAGTTGTGGACTTTTCAGGCCTAAAACCACTGATAAAGGCTTATCAGGTTGCTGGTAAACGGTAGATTTTAATTTAATTTTAATTTAATTTTGGTGGGGCAAAATGTCCCATTTATTTGGCTTAATACAAGCTAGAAAAAAAAAACAATACAATACTTACAATACTAGAACTAAAAACTAAGACTTATAACTAGGAGTAAAAGCTAGGGTTTATGTAGAAGGAGGCTTAGTTTAATGGAGGAAGAGCTACGGTTGAAATCAAAAATGGAAATGTTTGAGTTTACTTTCCGTAGCATACGGGAAATTGGTTCGTTTGAGCCGTAGGACGTGCGGTGGGTTGGCAGATAGAAGAGACGGGGGTGTCTTAAATTACGAGGGTTAGTATTAAAGAAGATGGAGCTGTAAAGAGACGGGCAATCGATAGAGCCTGAGAGGAGGCGATGAATGAAGAGAATGTCTGCAGCTTCTCTCCGGTCCTCAAGGCTATTCAGGTTAATGAGTTTGAGGCGGTCATGATAGGGAGGCAGAATTAGGGGATCGTTCCAAGAAAGACCGCGGAGGGCAAATCGAAGAAAACGTCGTTGTATGCTTTCGATTCTGGCTACATGAACTTGCTGATAGGGTGACCATGCTTGGCTGGCGTATTCGAGGAGGGGGCGGACGAAAGTGATGTAGAGAGATCTGGTTACGTAGGGATCAGAGAATTCCTTTGACCACCGTTTAATAAACCCAAGGGATGAATTGGCTTTACGAATTATCTCGTCAGTATGCGAACGGAAATTAAGTTCCCGGTCGTACAATATGCCAAGGTCACGAAGAGACTGTACGATGGGTATAGGTTGATCATTAAGAAGGTAAAGACGGGGAGGGGACTTGTTGTACTTACGTGATAAGGTGATGGATTGGCATTTCGCAACATTTAGCTCTAGGCAGTTTTTGAGACACCAAATAGAAAAAGAATCTAGATCTTGTTGAAGCAAGCAGGGGTCTTGTGATGAAGATATGTGTTTATAAAATTTGGTGTCGTCGGCATAGAGAGAGATAGAGGAGTGTTTAATAACCCTTTCCAAATCGTTTATAGTTAAGATGAAGAGAAGGGGACCTAGATGACTGCCTTGTGGTACACCAGAGGTGGCCAGAAATGGGGCAGATAGGACAGACCTGAAGCGAACGCTATAGAAACGGTTTTCCAGATAAGAGGATATCCATTTCAGCAGTATTGGTTCAAAACCAAGGGTAGACAATTTGAAAAGGA
Organism: Rhingia rostrata; assembly: GCA_949824845.1. Lineage (NCBI taxonomy): Eukaryota > Metazoa > Arthropoda > Insecta > Diptera > Syrphidae > Rhingia > Rhingia rostrata. The sequence goes on from OX463758.1 coordinate 53,351,554, forward strand.
TTAATTTGTGGGATATCTTATCGAAAGCTTTACTAAAATCGGTTGCAACAACATCGACTTCTTTACCCCTTTCTAAGGCCGACAGCGCAGAGGACGTGAATTCAACGAGGTTTGTGGTGGTTGATCTACCTTTTAGAAAGCCATGTTGGTTTTGAGAAATTAAAGACTTGCATTGAAAGCTTAAGGATTCGTACAAAATACTTTCCAGGAGTTTGGGTATATGCGAAAGTTTGGCTATCGGGCGATAATTAGTAACTTCGCTCTTTAATCCCTTTTTATGAATTGGCGTTATGAAGGAGGACTTCCATATATGAGGAAAGACGCCTTGTGATAGCGAGAGTTTAAAGAGGTGCGAAAGGGGGTAGGAGAGCACGAGGGACTATATTACGGCAGATAGCATCTTGTAGGCGATGTTTAGGGGAGACTAATGCCTCTGTATCGGGAAAACGATGCTGGATCGGGTAAACGATGATGAGGATCCATTTCTCAGACATACTTTCGTCCTACCCGATTTGGCTTATGAGTTGCTGGATTGGTTACTTACTAAGTCATCACTGCCGGTTTAATAAAGCTCAGCGGGAAGGCAGTCATTTCCGGCAGCCTTATTAAGCTTAAGTTTAGATATTGCTATCCTTACTTCACATTTCGTACGGTAGCGAAGTCAATTAGCTTACGTCAGTTTCCATACGTGTTGTCGTGTAGGCTTTGTTTTCCGACAATACTGCTAAAGATATCTTCTTTTCTTACCTTTGCGTTGAAATCTCCCGGCATGATTTTAACATAGGTTTTGTCAAGGAGCTCGTAAAGCAGTCGTTAATTATATCATTTTTTTTTCCTCCTTCCGTCGAGGCGTGAGCGCATAAAAGGCTTATGTTGGCAAATTTGGCTTTGATGCGAATTGTTGCAATGCGTTCGCTAATGCCTTGGAAGCATAAGATTTCTTGCCTAAGTATGTCTTAGAAGCATAAGGCTTATTGCTTTAGTCTGGCACTTATAAAAAATCCGCATCCGAATAGTCGCTGTTATGATCACTATCGGCCTGTAGTAAATGTCACAGGTTTTCATCCTCCTTTTTGCCCGGCCCATCCCATCGTATTTCCTGGATGGCAGTAAAGTCTGCTTAGAAGCAGTTTAGGGCTTCCGTCAGTTGTTGGCCTTCACCTACTCACATTCTAGGTGCAGATACGAACGTCATTGTCTTTTTTCGTTTAGCAGAGGCGTCAACAGTCAAATCAATTCTTTTCGAGGCTATTGTTTGCTTCGTTAGAATATTTATTTTTTCCATGGGTGGGTAGTTATAGCAAAGCACAACCCCGATCTGGAGAATCAGTTCCAATTTATTGCACGGGGCCACCAGTATCCTCTACGGGTTTGAGCGATGCCGTTGGCCTTTCGGTTCTTCCGCCACCATCTCTGTTCAAGGGACCTGACTTACCCCTAAGATTCCTAGATGACCAGTTGTCCAAATATGTCGAAGCAGCTCATCTAGGTTCGCATGAGACAGTAATTCGGGTATTCCGTGCCAGTCTGAACAGGCTATGTTTATAGGGTTGTTGTTTTCGTATTGTCATCAGCACTCGCACTTTACCTGATAAGCAAGTCACATCCGTCATTCATCACGGCGATGACCAACAACATTCCGCTGTCAGGCAGAACGAACCATTCAATATTGGCAACGACAGAAAACTGCCAACCACCCGACCTGAGTGAAGTGAGGATAGCAATATCTAAACTTAAGCTTAATAAGGCTGCCGGAAATGACGGCCTTCCCACCGAGCTTTATATAGCCGCCGGAGATGACTTGGTAAGTAACATCCACCAACTCATAAGCCAAATCTGGTCGGAAGAAAGTATGCCTGAAGAATGGAACATCAGCACCGTTTGCCAACAACAGAGGCATAAGTCTCCACATCGCCTACAAGAACCTATCTGCGTTATATATGAACGCCTGAAATCGTTTACCAACATCCTGATCGGCCCTTATCAGTGTGGTTTTAGGCAAGGAAAGTCCACAGCCGATCAAATGTTCACACTTCGGCAGATCCTGGAGAAACCTAAGAAGTCCAAATCGATCAATTTCAAGCCGCATACGACAGCATTTATAGAGAGGAACTATACAGAACCATGTCTAGTTTTGGTATTCCGCCCAAACTCGTCCGTTTGTGTAGGATGACGATTGAGAATTCTCGCTGCTCCATCAGGGTCGGAAACGATCTCACCGACACATTCAATACCAAAAAAGCATTTAACCAAGGCGATGCGGTGTCATGTGACTTCTTTAATTTAATTTTTGAGAGGTTTGTGCAAAACTTACGAGCCAACGCCAGAGGCACAATTTTCCAAAAATCGGTACAACTACTAGCATACGCCGACGATATTGACATCATTGCTAGGACCCAACGTGATGTCATAGCCACGTTTGCTAGTATATTGAAGCGGCAAAAATGGGTTTAGCAGTAAATGAGGGCAAGAGAAAGTATATGCTGTCAACACGAAAGGATACACAACATCGACGAATTGGACAGAAAGTCACCATTGACAGGCATAACTTTGAGGTAGTACGGGACTTTGTCTATCTAGGCTCCGCTATTAACTCTGACAACAACATCTCGTCAGAAATTAAACGAAGAATTACCCTTCCCAAACGCTGTTTCTTCGGGCTAAGAAGGCAATTCAGTAGTAAAGCCCTCACTCGAACTACTAAGGAGATCCAATATAAGACCGTGATCATCCCAGTCCTGCTCTACGGCGCTGAAGCATGAACCGCCTCAAAAGCGGATAAAGAAATCCTAGGTCGAAGAAGAAAGAAGAAAATTGTTCGTAAAATCTTCGGTCCCGTTGGCGGGCTATGGAGACGAAGAGACGCTCTTGGAGTGCGCAACTGGAGGCAGTTAGCTTAGAACCAGCCTAATTGGATAGGCATGTTGGTTAAGACCCAAGTTCATTCATGACTGTAGTGCCACTTAAGTAAGTAAGTATTAGAACGAATCTGATGAGAAAATAGCTATAATGCTAACCAAATAGTGTTGTTGTAATTTCAATCATTCAATTGAAAATAACAAATTTTAGAATACCCCTAATAGTTCCAAAAAAATGACGAAAAGCAATTACGTTTGTATTTTTTTACTCACATAAGCGGGGGACTGTTTATCTGGGATTTTATACTTATAAAACATCAAAACAAATCGTTCGTTATAACAGTTTTTATTTTGTTTTCGAAAATTAAATTTCGGAATCATAAAAAACGCATAGCTAGACTGAGCTGAGAGAAAAAAAAAACACTTTTTAGATTAAGTTCCCAAGTCGTTTTATTACGTTTCATTAATCCCGACGAGTAAGTCTTATCAAGTTAAGTATCAATGTTAATTGCACATATTAACTCAATAAGCCTCGTGGTTTGTTTGCGTATTCTTGGCATTTTATCGGCGGGTAATTAGTCGTATTGTACGAACATTTTTTGTTCATCATCTTTTTAGGCATGTGTTCTCTATATCAAATATTTTTGCGAAAGTTGTATCCGTTAATGTGTGTTAAATTTAGGAAAATAATAATGAGTTCTCGATTCTTATCAGTATGATCAATGTCAATTTTATTACTGAATTTATTTTCGCACGCTCATATACCTGTTGTTTTTTTAATTACAAGGCGAAAAATACACGTGCTGATATGGTAACCTGTGACTCGTAAGTATATTATGGAAAATGTAACATAAGGTCATATTATTATTTTGAGTTTATATATTGACAATCTCGCTTGTTGACTTCATAGAAGCACGACACCAGAGTCCATGGTGAACCTTATTTGTGCTTGGACACACGTTTCGCCATTTAAGTTATTGCCGCAAACGACACTGCAACGTCATTCTTGATATCGGGTCACAAGTTTTTGACAGATATATTGAAGATGGTGTCTTTCGACTTCTTAGCCTATATTTTTCAGCACAAGAATCTGTCGTTTACAAGTCTTAACCAAGGGTCATACTTCGTAATAGGAAAGAAGGAAAGAAAAGAAAGAGCGATAATGAAAAACAAACTAAATCGTAAAAAAAAATTGTTGCCAAACTAAGACAGAAAATCACCGCTAGACACAATCATATTTTAACTTTTAGGAAGTGTTAGGAATTCGAGTTCCAAAGACTGTAAAATCTATGACGGACTATGTTGTAGTGAGCAGAAACAGCGACTATTCGGATGTGGATTTGTTATAAGTGCCCGACTTAGGCAGAAGTCTTATGTTTTCAAAATATTATCGAACGCAATGTGGCAATCCGCATCACAGCCAAATTCGCCAACATGAGCCTTTTGTGCGCTCAAGCCCCGACGCACGGAATAAACAGTGATAAAGCAACTAGGTATGTGCTGTGAGATTTTAAAGGAAGGAAAAGAAAGCATCTTTAGCAGTACTATCAAAAAACAGCATGCAAGCCAAACATAGGCCAATTGACTTCGCTGCGGAACGAAATCCCACCATAGTCAGAACACGGTTTGCTCGATATTCATAAGTATACATGGCGGTCTCCACATCAACGAACGGTCAATAAAATTTTACATTGCGATAGACAAGAGGAATGTATCCAGTATTTTGGATCCCCGAACATTCCGAGTGGCTTACATCGACTCGTAACACTACCTTCTAGGCCAAGTTAAGAATGCGGATATCCACCAAGGCACAAAAAATTAGAAATACTATAAATAAAATGTATGTCGAACAACTGCAATCGCAAGAGACTGTCAAGGCCTTAGCAGAACGCGTATATCTAAACCTCCAGATAAACACCATACAAGCAGCATATAACGTCGAAGAACATTGGAAACTGATGTGCTAGATTTTCACTAAGCAAGAAATACTTGGTTTGATGAAGAATGCCGACAGATGCTCGCAGTCAAGAACGTGGCCCCTAAGGACAAGATGCAGGTGAAGACGAGAGCTACCATTGAGCTCTATGGGCAAAGTCTCCTTCTTTGCCTATGGAGCTCAATGGTAGAACACCGGTTTTTCCGAAAATAGCAAAAAGAGCAAGAAAGGCGCGCCATCGAGGACATAGAGGGGTTCCACTCCAGGAAAGATGTTTTCAAGTGTAAACAAGGTTCGAACAGAATCCTGTCGAGATCAACCTGAATATGCTTAGGATATGGAAGAACCACTTCTGCAGACTGATAAATGCCGATGACGAACAATCTTTCGCAGAACAAACCATTCAATATTGGCGAAGGCAGCGAAAACTACCAACCACCCGGCTTAAGTGAAGTGAGGATATCAATAACCAAGCTTAACCTTAACAAGGCTACCGAAATTAACGCCTATCCTGCCGAGCTTGATAGAGCCGGTAGAAATTATTTATAAAGAGGAACTGTACACAGCCATGTCTAGTTTTGGTATACCGCTCAAACTCGTCCGTTTGTACAGGATTACGATGGAGAATTTTCGCTATTGCATGAGAGTCGGAAACGAACTTAGTGACACATGCGATACCGAAAAGAATTTAGTTAAGGCGATGCACTGTCATGTGACTTCTTTAACATCATTTTTGAGAGGATTGTGCAAAACTCCAGAACTAGAGGCTCATTTTTCGATGCAACTATTAGCATACACCGACGCATTAGTCGGATCCCACGTGATGTCATAGCCACGTTTGCTGGAATAGAGAAGAAAGCGACAAAAATGGGTTAAGCAATAAATGAGGATAAGGCCAAGTATATTCTGTCAACACGAAAAGATACACAACATCGAACAATTGGCTAGAACTTCACCAGAGACATATAATTTTGAGATGTACGGGACTTTTTCTAAATCGGCTCCGCTATTATCTCTGAAAACATCTCGTCAGACATTTAACGGAGAATTACTCATGTCAACCTCACTCGAACTAGTATGGATATACTATATATGACCTTAATCATCCCAGTTCTACAGCCCGAAGCATGGATCGTATCAAAAGTGGATGAAGAATTTCACGGTCTTATTGAGAGAAAAATTCATCTGTCCCGATTGTTTTGACGTAGATTGAACAAAAAATTTTACGAACATTGTACGTTTAAGATGGCTAGGGCATGTAGAGCGAATGGATATCAATACTCCGGCTCGCAGAATCTTCCAATTCCCAGCCAGGCGTCGGACGCAGTACAAAAAGACCACGCATTAAATGGTGCGAACAATTAGAAACCGACCTCAAACAACTTGAAGTTTGGGATCTTTAGCTAAGGTTAATTTGAGAGGCATGTTGGTTGAGGTAAGCGTTAAGTTTCCTTTAAAAAAAAATAAAAATAATTGAAAATAATAAAAATAATGATATTTTTTTCTGTGTTTTTCCCGGCTTTAGAACCACAACAACTTACGCGACTTTCCATTGATTAGTTATGTAGTCTTATAATGTAGATAAGCTTAGCTTTCCTAGCCAACATTTTACGAAGATCTTCGGTCCGCCCATTACCGGAACTTCCATTACTGGAAGCTCAGCAATAGTTGCTTGTCTTACTACACTATTCTCGCCAATTGTATCCAATAAGTTAATTCTGTCATTTTGTGCTACGGATACCCCAAGTTGAACAGCAAATACGTATCAGTTTACTTTATTGGTTTTTGCCCAGATGTTGTGGGCAACCGTTTGTGTTGACGGGTTGTGGAGACGAAGATTCAACCAAGAAATATACGAGTGGTACCGCGACATGCCCCTGGTCAAAAAACTCCGCATTGGAAAGAAATAATGGACACCAATACTCCGGATCACAGAGTCTTCGATTCCCAGCCAGACGTCGGACGCAGTAGAGGAAGACCTCGTCTTAAGTGGCGCGCAAAAGTAGAAACCGACCTCAACCAACTTGGAGTGCGCAACTGGAGTCAGTTAGCTAAGGACCGGGCTAATTAGATAGGCATGATGGTTGAGCCCAGATTTATTCCCGACTGTAGCGCCACTTAAGTAATTAAGTCGTGGGCTACCTAAATATGTAGCACAGCGCTTTTTTATTGGTTTATAACTTTCCAAAGCGAACAGGCCTTTGGCACTTCGCAAAAAGCTCGATGATAACTATCGTCATTGCCTGCAGATTTAAAGAGTTTGTAAATCAGCGCTGTAATCCAGCATATAGTTGGGAATTTTGCTGAGTGTCAGCGCTATTGGACTTCGAAATTCTTTGATGTTTATTGAATAAGGTTATGAGATAGGCGGTCTACGAAATCCTGGTCCGTGTCTTCCGATAGCAACTTTTCGACATTCAACCAATATGGTAGCATATTAGACGAGGCACAGTTTCAATACTCTAGAGAACGTAATAACTAATATTGCTGACTTATCCATGATAAAATAAAGCTTATTGTACCGGAATAACAAGCTTTATCTGGTATTAGAGATTGTATAATTCCTGCGTTCCTCAATAGCCCTGACCTTTCAAGGGTTTTCAGGAAAAAAGCAAAATACCACACAGTTCGTCAATGATAAAACATGTGTAACTCAAGTTAAGCAGGCATACTAGTAAAATTCCAATTTGGGCACCATTAAAGAAAAACATTAATAAAAGTAATCATCTGATAAAAGGCGCGTGGCGTTAGCCACTATAAACGCAATAAATTACTCTAAAGCTTCATGAATGTGAGCTCAGATAAGCCGAAACCAACTAAATTTTCGTCTTCAAAAAAATACCCACCCTCGTTTATTAAATTGAAAAAAAAAACTAGTTTTGAAGATTATCTAAAATCCCAGGTCATAAGAGTAAGCTATAGGGGATCTCTTGAATATAAAATAATTAGTTGACGAATGATTGAAATGGTGTCATTATCTCTTATCGGGCGATGACCAGATAAGTCAAGGGCTCTTGGAAATCCGGAAAAGAAAAAAGTCACTGTGGGCGAGTGTAAGCCTAAAAGTTCGGACTGTGTGTACTTGGAAATACAAGAGAAAGTCACACACGTTAACCTTCTACGTATGAATTAATTTGGACCTAGATTTCGATCGAAAACATGAATGCAAGGCTTGTACTACAACACTCAAATACAAACCTCTACCCACAGAATTGATTTCTCTAAGCATTAATAGCTCTTAAAGTCCCAAATCGAAAAATAATACTCTTATCATAGAAATTCATTTAATCGCAGAGCTCCAGGTATCACATAATCACTTAGCCACTTTTAGCACGTACACACCCACATTATCACACCCTCTCCACAACCACTTGACGAATTTTTCGCAAAAAAATCGATGAAAAAAATCGATGAAAAAAATCGACCGACGAACCTTGATCGGGGCTCGTCAGACCAACACCAATAGGAGTGCAAAAATAAGTCCTAAATATAGATATCCGCTTTAACAGCCCTTACTTGTTTATGGCCGTAACCTACAGTCTTCAGATAAGGTGCTACAGAACTGCACATCTTGACGGTTTCTCAGAAACACCTAGTCAACGGTGTTTTTTCACCGAGAGAGAGAGAGATATAAGGGCATAGAGCGAGCGATAATCAAACGGCTAGTACAAGTCTATCGCTTAATAGCTCAGCCTCACCGAATCAGACGACAGTTGCTTTTGAGAGTTCGCCGCGTTAACATGTCCGCTAAAATGTTTAAATGTCGCCAGCTGATGGAGGAGTTCGCGGTTACCAACGCCCAGTTGGCTGAAGTAAGCCGGAGATTTTTGAACGAAGTGAACCGCGGCCTGTGCAAACAAACCCACGACAGTGCGGATGTCAAGTGCTTCGTGACGTACGTGCAGGATCTTCCTACCGGCGAGGAAGTCGGTAAATACCTCGCCCTAGACTTGGGTGGAACAAATTTCCGAGTGCTGCTAGTCACATTGAAGGGTCACCATGAGGCCGAATTGGATTCAAAGATCTATGCTATACCACCAGAGATCATGACCGGTCCTGGAGTGCAACTGTTCGATCACATTGCCGAATGTTTGGCCACTTTTATGAAGGAGCACAATCTGATAGATCAACACCTGAGACTCGGATTCACATTCTCTTTCCCACTAAAGCAGCTAGGACTTACAAAGGGTCTACTCGTTCGTTGGACTAAGGGATTCAACTGTCCCGGTGTTGAGAATGAAGATGTCGTTCAACTGCTAAAAGACGCACTGAAACGTCGTGAGGATATTGATATCTCAGTGATGGCCATTCTAAACGACACCACGGGCACACTTATGTCCTGTGGCCATCGCAATCCGAACTGCAAGGTAGGAGTAATCATCGGCACTGGGTGCAACGCGTGTTACCTGGAGCGTGTGGAAAATGTCGACCTCTATGATGGGCCACCGGGTAAATCACACGTCATCATCAACACAGAGTTGGGTGCATTCGGCGAGAGTGGAATGCTTGACTTTGTCCGATCGGAGTACGATCGCGTTGTGGATCGCGCTTCGTTAAACCCCGGCAAGCAGATCTACGAGAAAATGATCTCGGGTATGTACATGGGAGAGATTGCTCGCTTGGCTATACTCAAAGCCATGGAGAAGAAACTACTGTTCGTCAGCAATGGAAAGAAGCCACAGCGCCTCCAGATCGTGCAAAGTTTCGAGACGAAATATGTGTCGGCAATTGAATCGGACACCGAAGGAGACTATTCGATTTGCAGAAAAATCCTAGCTGGTCTTGGAGTGTCAAATGCTAGCGATGCGGATTGTGCAGAGGTACGATTCATTTGTGAGTGTGTATCGAGGAGAGCGGCGCATTTGGTGGCCTGTGGCCTGTCAACGTTGATCAACAAACTCGACGAACCACATGTAACTGTGGGAGTCGATGGCACCGTGTACAGGCTGCATCCATTGTTTAGTGCTTACATGAAGGAAAAGCTGAGACAGTTGGTCAAACCGCATATTCAATTCGAGTTGATGCTATCCGAGGATGGATCGGGACGTGGAGCAGCGCTGGTCGCTGCTACAGTTGGCAATTGAGTGGTCAGAGTTTAGCTGTGATTTTGGAGGTTTTAATCAAGTATTTTGATTTATGTAGTGTAAGGCCTGTTGATTCTTATTGTTGACCTAATAAAGTAATGTTCAGAAAGTTGTGTGGTTTTTAGTTGTTGGTAGTCGGGGTGGGTGTGAAAAAAGAAGCGTCTGAAGGATTTGATTAAGTTTTACGATTTGACAAGTTTCTGGGATTTCCTTTTTAGGTATATCGAATATGTTGAAGTTGTTATTTCAGCGAATAACCGGGGAACCTTTCAAGTAATCAAATTTGTGTCACCAGGGCCACGAAACAACATGTATTGTACAGGAAGTAATTTTTTACTTATAAATATAGTTTCTGCGTACAAAAACATTAACAAAAAATTACTTCTTGAACAATACTTAATAATTGTTGTTTCGTGGTAAAAGCCCGAGATTTGTGGGCCTTGGCATTTTCTGAAAAACGTTATAGATGCCAATTGTAAGTCCAAAATTAAAATACGTAGGTTATCACCGACCCATAACAACACGGTACTGAACACTTTAAGTAGTTAATGAGGACATTGTAAGTATAATCAGACAAAGATTGATTCTTGAAGACTAATGCTACTTTGGTTTGCCGAAGCAAATGGAATCAAAACGCATTACTCAAAAGTACAACAGTTTGTGGCGCGCGCCCGTAGTTTTAGGGCAATAAGTAACAAAGTAGTCGGATAAAAACATTTCCCTCGATTATTTAGTCCTGCATGCTTAATGGGCTATAGCCAAATGGATTTCATTATGAGCGAATCATTTTAGGATCAAGCAACGTGCCCAAAAGCGTTGATGGAAGGCTTCCTTGTCCATGTTAAAAACCCTTAATGAGTCGGGAGCCCTCTAAGTAAAAAGTTCGATTTGAATCGGGAAACTCCACATGCGCACTAGTAAAAATGCAGTTAGCTTGGAGAAATAAAGTGAGTCCCCACATCCAGATCCCAGTAAAGACTTGAAAGAATGTAGGTTCCCAACTTGTCATTAGTTTATTTTATATTTCTAAATGCCATCATGATTTTGTAGTCATAATTCGTTCAGCTTTCATGCATATTCATTGAAGTAAACTAGTTGTACGTACGTGTTTAACAAGACAAACATTTGAAAACCCAGTTCATCAGATTTCCCTACTTATCCGACTTTCTTAGCCATGTTGCGTTGATATGACTTAACTAAACTTAAATTCATTAGTTGACGTCAAAGCACTAGTACGTCATAAAATATTTTGTCAGCTATATGCTGAATCTACGTGTGGGTGTGTGATTGCTGGATAATAGTGTTTTCACGAAAATTGACGTTTAAGTCACGTTCTAGATATTTCAAAATGTGAAAAAAGCTTTAATTGCAGTGGCAGTGATCAGTCCTAGTGCTCAACCTCATGCTGTCTGACAAACATCCAAGACTACTAAACGAAAAACTGGCATAACAAAATAGTCAAATGTTTCGTTCGGAATCCGCGTTAGATTGAAGGTGCCATTCTTCTGGGCAAAAATATAACTTCGCACGCACAAATGACGGGCCCAGTGGCATGATGGACTGCCGCGCCGAAGGTCTGGGTTCGATTCCCAGCCTTAGCAACACCTAACTGATTTTTCACAGCCCTCCCTTCATGATAATCTGACGAGACTGTTGCGTCAAAAATTAGTGCTTTTATGTGAACATATGACAGGAAAAGCCCATGTATGATACCCTGTATAGGCCGTAACTCCAGAAAAACCTACCCAAGCGACAGCGGAAGAATTCCTAAGATGGAGTCAACGGTAGAGTATACAGTACCAGTTAAAATGGACAAAGTAAGCGACCTATTTGAGCTGCTCCGACATATTCCTACTTGGACTGTTGTCCGAATATGTCGGAGCAGAAAGTCCAACTAGAAATCTCAAGGGTTAGTCAGGACCCTTTACCAAAGATGGTGGCGGAAAAGCTGAGATTCCAATGACAGTGCTTATTCCCGCAGTGGATACTGCTTGCCCTCCAGGCTGGCGTTGGTTTTGGCTTAGCTATCCACTCATGAACAAAAATGTCTGTTTCGAAGCAACCAGTAGCCTAAGAGAGGACTAATTTTATTGTTAAATAACATGCTAAACGAAAAGCGGGCAACGACTTTCGTATATGCTCTTGGAATTTGGGAACATTGTACAAGAGAGGTACAGCCGAACAAGCTCTAAGCTGAAAATACCATGGGATGGGCAAAAAGAGGATCAAAAACGAATATTCGGATGTGGATTTGTTATATGTGCCAGACTTGGGCAATAAGTCTTATGTTTTAAAGACATTAGCGAACGCATTGTAACAATCCGCAATAAGGCCAAATTCGCCAACTTATGCGCTCATGCTCCGACGGAAGAAAAATATGAGCGAAAGACTGCTTCTACGAGCTCCTTCACAAAACTTATGAGCGGCCCCTTAGCAACACGATGTAAGTACGATGTTAAAATCGCACTGGGAGATTGCAACGTAAAAGGATGACAGAGAAACAAGCTGTATTGTCGGAAAACGCAACCTACGCGACAACACGTCTGGCAACGGACTTCCGATAATTGACTTCTTTGTTGAACAAAATGCCACTATAGCCGGCACAAGGTCTCGGTCTCCTCACCTCGATAAGGGGACATGGCGGTTTCTAGATCAACGACTTTTCAATAAAATTGATTACCTTGCAATAGACAAAAGTACGCATCTAGTATTTGGAATCTCCGAACATTCCGAGGTGCTTATGTCGACTCGGACCACTACTTTGTTGCAACCAAGTTAAGAATGCACATATTCACCAAGGCACGACAAATCAGAAATACCGGGAAAAAATCCGGTGTCGAAATACTGAACTCTATAAGCCAAAAAGGATGAAAGAACACCAAAGATATAGAGAAGTGACACTCAAGGAAAGATGTTCGCAAGTTTTACCGAAATGGAAGTCCAAACCGATACCCACCACATATTCATCCATTCAGACATAATTTATAGCCACGAATTAAATAGAGCGATGATTAGTTTTGGTTTACCGCCAAACTCGCTCTGTGTAGGATGAAAATGGAAAACGACCTCTTCGACACAATCGATATCAAAAAAGCATTAAGGCAAGGCGATGCACTGTCATGTGGATTCTTTAATCTGATTCTTTAAAGAATTATGCGAAACTCCCGAGACAACACCAGATGCACAATCTTCCATACGCCGACGATATTGACAAACTCAGCGTGATGTCATAACCAAGTTCGTTAGTATAGAAAAGGAAGCGGAAAAATGGGATAAGCTGTAAATAATAGTAAGAACAGGTACATGCCGCCAACACGAAAGTACTCACAGCATCGACGAATTGGGCAGAACCTCACCATTGACAAATATATTTTCGAGGTTGTGCGGGACTTCGTCTACGTCTGCTCTGCTTAAAACTCTAACAACAACATCTCGTCAGAAATTAAACGAAGAATAACTCTTGAATGAATGAATGAATGAATTTTTGGCGCAACAGGCTCGTTAGTACCCATGGCCTAGCTTTTTTCTCACAACCACTCCTGTTTTATGCCGAATCCGAACGGCTAAGTCGAGATAAGCTTTTCATGACAATTGATACTACTCGGACGATTTGTCAGATCATGACGAGAAGAGGGCCAGTTAAAAATCATTAAGGTGTTGCTACGGCTGGGAATCGAACCCAAACCTTCTGCGCGCAGTTCATCGCACTAACCATCGCTCCACTGAGCCCTCTTGCTTGCACTAATATTTGAAAATGTTCCAGCGAATCAAGGAAAAACTTCGATTCCCCAGAAAACTACTCATAGAAAAAGTCTTTACTACACCCAACATCTTTCCCTTCTCTACCTTGTTTATCTGCGCAGTTCAAAAACGCTTTAAAATTTCAAATCACCTAACAAGCGCTATATATATATATAGAGAGAGCAAATTTGTCTGAACAACCTTCATTCGAGCATTAAATGAGGAATACAACAAATAACATTAATTAGTAAAAGGTCCTTGATGGTGGATGTTCAATTATGTCATTCAAGGCAAGAGCATGACATGCATTGCGTAAATAATCACTCACCTTGACAGTGATGATGACAATTTCGAAACAAAACAAAAATCTGTCCAGAAATTAAATTAATTAGGTTGTTGCGTTGATAACAAACCAAACAACGGACAAAAGCTTAGACACATATTAACCTTTGACACTGGTTATAGCATCAACAGATAAGATGCTCGATTCCCCATTTCTTACAACAGTTGTTACAAGGCAGACACCAAGTTTGCCGTCATATCTGTAAGTCGGTCTGTAGCGAAAATCAACATAAAACTCTTGATACGCCAAACTGATTGTAACACCTTGAGAAGTCGTCGTTATTTACATATTCACGGAGACACTACACGTGGTGTATCAAAACTAAAAGGACACCTACCTGCTTTGACAAGATCAAAACTGATAAGAGATTAGAAAACTATCGGCCAGCATTATGGTCTGTGTTGAGCGATCAAAACCTTCGCACTTTATTACATTCCTAGTGGTTCACCTGTAAGTTTCGCTGTCTTGTTTTCTCCATGAAAGATGTGTATACTCAGTCCAAAGAGTTCTATCACAGGTGTAAATTACCACTCGTGACAATTCAGATGCGCAACGATTTCGTCAATACTCAGGAACTACTTTTTCTCAGCAGAACCATTCCTGTGTCCTTCTAGTCACAATTGCACTAGAAGGACATAGAAGGACAGAAGGACTTACTTAACGGGCTTCCGATCCGTTTGATTGAGACAAGGCGGCATTCTTTCATTTTCGCTCCCGTACAAGTTGCTTCCAGTTTTTAGTCCCAGCCCTGGCATCCGCGGTCGCATGGTATATAAACAGGCTGGGTTTCGAATATTCTTTCGTCTGTAGCTTAAAAGTTCATTGGCTAGATGAGGCCGAGTCGAGTCCATCGACCGTAAGGCCGACTGATATGATTAGGTTCCGGTTGTTTGTCGACAGTACATTGTTTGTTGATATCATTTGTCTTTTTCTATGTTACCAACGCGTTTACCCAATTCATCCATTGCTGCAAGTGGTTCTAAGTCGACACGGTGGGAACGAGCATAATGTTGTTATAGTCTGCGTACTCCAATAGGTGGTCGGATTTTTTGAAGACAGTGCCTACCGTATTTACAACTGCACTATGCATATGCAATCTGATCCAGAACAACAATGGAGGAATCGCTTGGCAGCGCGTCTCTTTGTCGGAATCCAAAACATGTTATGCTGAGATGTTTCCAAACTGAACATTGCATCGTAAGCTATCTAGTGTTGGGCAACACAGTGGTATTTGTTTCTATAGTATGCCGGATTCCTCGCTTTATAAACCCCTCTACGATAGAGCTATCGGACTTAAAGTAGATAAAAAGATTATGTGTCTCGAAATGAAATTTGTTGGTCATTTCCTGGATAATTGTGAAAAATTGGCCAATGTTCGTTCTACCGGGGCCGGAAGACACACTCGTACGCGCTAAGTGTGTAACAGAGATGCTTCAGACGTTCACAGAATACGTTGGATAGGACCTTGAATGTGATATTGAGCAGGGATTCGCCTAGGCAATATAGATCGGATATTCCAGTCATCGGACATACTCTTACTCCATACTTTATTGATGATTCATCGCATGCGCACTTCTATACAAACACCTTCTATATGAAGATTTCTGCTGGTAATCCATCAGAACTCGCTGCATTGTTGTTCTTCAGTTTTTTTTTTCTAGCTTCTTCAATACTGGAAGGGAGCGTTACCACTACGTCACTAGATGTGGGTCTGCTTCTTGGCCTATCACTCTCTTGACAACAAGCTTATTAATCAGCTGCTAGAAATGCTGTCTGAATACGTTTACAATTCCCAGCTTTTTATTGAGTATTGCCTGCGTTCTTACATTGAAGCCATGTGCCAGTGATTTGGCTTTTTTTTTTGTAAAACTCACGAATGTTCTCCTTACCGTGAGAAATTTCATTTTCCCAAATATCATCACACCACGCGCGTAACTTCGCTGGTAGCTGTATCTACTGGCTGGTGATGCTATTGGATGTGGGCACTCAGTTGTTCCTTGTTTTTACTCCATTCGTAGATTCTTCCCATTGGTCGAGCTCTGAATTCCGCTGCGTTGAGGATGTGTGTACATCCAGGATTCGCATTCATAAGCACATTGTAGACTTTCCTGGAGGTTAGACTATCTGGAGATCGCCAGTTTGCTTTGTAGCTCAAGTTCGAGGAAACCTAGTGATTTTAAACACTGTTTTACGAATTCGCATCCCAATATAAGAACCTTTGCGGCCATCTATAACAATTGTCACACGCATTTCTTTTTTGCATTCCTATTCCTGTTCATGATATCCCCTGAATCGCGGTGATTTCTGTCCTGTGTCACGGATAAACAGATACATGTACATTTTTGAGTATGAGTAAGATTCGGGTACGTTTTAGGTGCGTACTCGGAAGTGGTTTTGGGTCTGATTGGTATAGTAGTCACTGCCATAATCGACTATTTTTTAACTAAGTCACCTGACAGCGTTAACCCCAAATCTAAAGGGCGAGTTCCAATTTATTTAACACCCCTAGGACAGTTAGGGCCATTAGTATATTCACACTGGCAGTATGACCTCTGCTGTTGGCGTTTCGCCTCATTCTTCACCATTTCTGATCACAAGTATGACAGGCTTTAAAATTTTCCAACACGCTTTTAATATCGTACTTCGGTAGTCGCTCATATACATTGTCCAGGGCCTCGTGTTGCTGAAGCATACGACTTCTTGTAAAAGTCTGTCGCATATTACAAATACCGACTTCTTAATTTCCGCTACAAGACTGAATCGGAGGCTCAACCAACCACCGGTCCTTAGATAACTGTCTCCAGTTGAGCATTTTTAGTTGTTTGAGGTCAGTTACAACTTAAGACGAGGCCTTCCTTTTGCTATACATGTCATAGCCATCTTTAACGTCAAATGCGGACGTCTACGTTTTTGTACGAGCTAGTTTGCGATTAAATCTTCGTATCAATAGCCTGTCAACGCAAACTGGACCCAAGATTTAATCTCTCAAGGATATTGTTATTTGGTTTTGATGTGGTGTCGATGCTTCAGCCCGTCAATATTAGGAGGACTACGGTCTTGTATAGGATCCCCTTAGCAGTTCGAGGAACGGCATTGCCAGTTTTTAAGCCAAAGAAAAAGCGGTTTGCAAGAAAAATTCTTGTTTTTAGTTCTGATATATTTGAAGAGCTGTTAGAAACCCAATTAGTCAATGTTTCAGTTCAATCTAACACGGACCATAGTAAATGTCACAGTTTTTCATCCTCATTGTGTTCATCGGAGGCACTGTTTGATGGTTAATGCAGCTCTTGGCATGTTCAATGCATTTTCATTAGTAATGATTTGTTTTTGTATTATATGTAATAATAGGCGACCGTGATCCATTGTGTTCTTTTATTGATAGGACAAAATATGAATTGACCGTTTGTTCGATTTTCAACTACCGGCGTTATTTCGCCCGGCCAAAACGTAAAACAAATAAGTTTGTGTTACCAACATACAATAATATAATTCACTTACCAGTGTCCTCGGCGGCTTCAATTTTCTCAGTTTCAACCACTGTTGGTTCCTTTTTCTCCTTTGCGTCATCTTCTATCCTAAGCTTGCTTAGCTTCTTCGCCTGTAATAACACAAATTGTGTTTAAATTTATTTGTTTACATAATATGTTCAAATATTAATGTCTTACAAGTTTCTTGAGTTTTTCCTTATATTTATCAAGTTTTTTTTGTTTTTTCTTCAATTGTTGATGCAGCCCATCGATGTACGAGAAAACTTCGCCCTGCGTACAATTGTTTCGTAGAAATTTCACTGTTCGCACTGCGAATTTCGAAGATTTTTTTGTTTTCGATTTTGTGGGTTTATTTTCGTGATTTTCCACCTTTTCATTTCCCATTTTTAAAACGAAAACACACAGCTTAAATAATTTCGCATTTTCACAATGACAGATAGGTTTTTATTTTATTGTTTTGGTTAAATTTCGTGCTAAGGAAGAAAGAGAAAACAAATAATTCAGGTAAGCTAGTAAAAACATGAAGTGTCTAAATAAGACGTTAGATGGGCTGCTATTTTATATTAGGGGACTGAGTGATTTTCTATTTTTTGAGCTCATTATTGAGCGCAGTTCCTAGGACCCAGTTATAGCTATCATTGAAAACCATCATTCGAAATTTCTTATTACTCATTGCGACCTGTTTTACATAATCAACCATTAACGAGTTAGTGCCAAAACAAAGCCTATGAATTTTAGAACATGATTATCCGAAAATATTTATTAAAATTGAGGAATTGAGAGCAGGAGTGGCCTAACCCTCAATTTCTCAATTTTTATATTATTTCACCATCATTGCGAATACAAATATTTTATTCGATGCAAAAGTGTCACTAATAGTGTTAAACTTTTCGTTTTATGTTATTTTTTAAAAAAATAAATCAAACATTATATTAATTTGTTTGTTACAACTTTAAACACGAATATCTCTATTTTTGCAGTTTGGGGTTACGCCACTACTGCCCTCAGTGCCTCAATTAGAAATTTTTATAATGTTTGGATAATCATGTTCTAAAATTCATAGGCTTTTTTTGATAATAACTAGCCATTAAGGCTATGAGTCGGATTCCAACGCATAAAGGTTTTTTTTATGCTTTTTTGTTTATAATTTTTATACTTTATAGGAATGAAATATAGAAGATGATGATTCTGAATCGATCCATATATTTGCTTATTACATATCTAGCTGAAATATTTCTGTGTGTTACAAAATATGATTCAAAACTAATATACCGCGATGGGATAGGTATACAAACGTGTTCGACTGGTGATGATATGTAAACAACAAATTTCGATAATGCACGCTAAGATGTTTACACATCAAAAAAACTTATTCGGTTGACGTACTTTTTTTCAGTATTTAAGAGTATGGTTCACTCCTTCAGGGGCGATTGCAATTTCGACATTGCAAAGTGAATCTGTGACGTGGATGAAGCCTTTTAATAGGTTAGCTGAAAAAAAAGAAAAAATTGTGAATGTGCATCGCGTAGTTTTCCACACTGTAGTAGACCACACGCATAGAAGCTTAATTGACTAATTGACAAATTTTAACATAAGCACAAATCACGCATGCAAAAGCCCAATGAGTACCTGAAAAGATATATCCTGGAGACCCATAAAATAACTTCATAAGCTTACACTCCCGACGCGACGGCGCCTTAACGACCGTAGTCACAATGCCTGCTATGCACCAATGGTAGCGACGAGCTTGTACTTTTGAAGTCCCTCCAAGACTATTCCCACTGCCTCTGAAAGCAGGCAATCGTTTATACCGTTGAAGTTGTAGACGAGTTCCGGTTTGTGCTGTTAAGTGCTAAAATGGCTTCAGCCGGAGCCGTGACTATGTGATTAAAGGAGTGTGTTAGCGTTTTCAGTCTAGGCGACTCTCCTCTATGTTAAGTCATAGAAAAAATGAGTATTCTTCAGTGAATAAATCTAGGTTAGAGTTTTTTTAAGCCGTTCTTCGCGCATGACGAAATCCCTTCGTGCAGGTACGAAACATTCATTTTTTAAAGGCTAAGGCTAGATTGACTAGATTTAGGTACTCTTGTCTTTTTGTATTGTGGTATTGACATTAGGTGTGAAGACTTCGATTCGTTTGATTCAACTTTCTCGTGGAGGTATGTTCTACATTAGCTTCGTAAGTAGGATGTTGGGGTCCCTCAATGTTTGACCCACAATAGTGTTCACTTGCTTGCTGAAGCTGCTGCTCATTGCCTTTTGGTGTAAGTTCGTGCCCAGTACTGTGGTAGTATTTAAGAGCTGTATCTTAATGACATTTCTACTTCTTCGCTCAGGATGATGAATCGGTTTGCATCGTTTGATGGAGCGAAATCCATGGGGTTGAATAACTCCTTGTGATTCTTGGGTGGGCATTGAAAAACTTTAGATCTACTTTTTTGGAGCTCGTGAGCTTAAGTGAATTGATAATTACTTAACGCTGAATAAGTTCACAGGTGTAATGGTTAGCTATCCTATTTCACCACTTTCTCCCAGGGTTTTCCATTAAAACTAGGCGATTGACAAATTTGATCACGAAGAATTTTAATGTTGATTGGTATACACTGCTATGACGCAGGCTGTCAAAGACGTTTAAGAGTATGAAAATAGAATTTATAATTCGAGAATTAGGCTGTGTGTCAACTGTCAATTGCATTGAACTAGCTAATTTTTAAAATTTGGTATAACAACTAAGGAGCGACGGAAATATGGATGGTTATTCCTCGTTACCAGTGTTCACATATGGCGGAAAAATAATATATTATTCAGATTATTAAATAAAACGCAGGGAACATGTACTTTATGTCAGAAAATGTATTGAAAGTTATAATATAACCAAAAAAACACGATTTTTAAAAAGATTGTTTCAAAATTTGTATGATTACATTTGTTTCCCTTTAATGTGAAATATGTTTAACATGAACAACGTAGGGCGAATATCTTTAATCATATGCACAAATTGTACCATAATATTTCTTTTATGATGATAGTTAAAAATTCAGGGATTTTTGATAATCTTTGTGAAATCCATTCTGTGTTCTATAAAGAAAGGAATTTTGTATTTTAAGATATTATTGAGAAAAGTTTTAAAATAACACAACAAAAAGCAAACTTTTTTAATCCTGCAGATATTATGTCAAGAATAAGGCAGTGGATAACATGTTAACGCAATTGACACAAGGCTTTAGGAATATTTAATACTTGGCTTCCGGTTGACATTATATCAAAATAAAACTAACGTGATTACAAATTCAATAAGAGCCTAAGAAAATCCAAATTAGAATAAAAGAAAAACACCGCCATTTCTATATCAAATGTTTATAATATCCATTACCACTCAAACCCTACATATTTCCCACAACCATGCCCATCTAATTGCTTAGTTACCCAGTTGAGCCAACCTACCCACGTGCAACCCTCTGAAGTGAACGTACTGTTTACAACAAACTGTCACCTCACATTTGGCATCTGCACTTTTTTGCTTGTGGTGTGTTCTATCCAAAGTTCGCGCCATGAACTATTTCAAAGCAATTTTGTCAGTTTTCTTCGTTTCATTTATAATTTCAAATGTGGAAACAACTAAATTAAACTACCCCCGTGTTCTTTTACCTATATTTGATAAGATTTCTATAAATTTCACCTTGGAAGTCATTGAGAAAGGATGTTTCAAATGGTAAGTGCAGGCTTAACCTCAATTTTGCCGGGTTTTCCAAGAGAGGAAATTTAAATTTCGCTAATTTCATAATATTATGAAATTAATTTTTAGGATGTCATCGAGGCAAGATCTTATTCTTATCACGCCGCAGTATGATGATTTTGAGAGTGAATGCTCTTCGAAGGCTGTGGTCACTGTGCTGACACGAGAGCGTCATCGGAACACAGCTATTGTGCTGGCGGAAGATACCGCCACCACGGAGGTGTTGCGATGCGATGTGATTTTAGACGTTATTGATCAGTTGCGTGTGTTGACCACAACTAGGGAGTTGTATTTAGAGGAAGCACCGGAGACATTTGAGCTGTGGGCTCAGGATTCTCAAGGAAATGCCTTCACCACGTTGGAGGGTGTGGAATTCAATTGGAAAATTTCTCCAATCCGCCAAGACGCTGGCAGTCATAAAGATTGGCAGCCTGCGTTAAGGTTTTTGACCTTTACCGAGAGCAGTTACCACGAGATACCCAAGTCGTTGGAGAAATTTGAAGCGCTGCACATGAAGGGTTATATGGTGCTGCTGGAGGGCATCAATACAGGCACTGCCAAGGTAAGGATGTGTAGTTTCCAATGTGATTCCCTTGATAGATGTATATTTGTAGGTTACTGTTCGCATTCCGTATCCAGAGTACTCGATGGTGCCAATCAATGAAGTTTACATCAACGTGCTGGCCAATATAATTTTAGATCCCTCAGATGTGCACATTTTGGCTGGTGACACTGTCAACTTCCGTATTCTACAGCTTAAGCAGGGGAAGCTCCAAGAGATCTCCCTCAACAATCAGTACTTCCTTCAGATTGAGGACACCCACATCGCCTCGATTAGTGGCAGCAAGGCCACAGGTGAGAAGTTGGGTAGGACCTTTGTCGTGTTACGCGATAGAAATGTGCAATCAGATGGAAGCTACTCAACAGACAGCAATGCTCCCAAGTCACCAGTACCAAGAGCAACGCTCACAGTTAGCAACCCAAAGAAGTTGACGGTTAATCTGCTGCCGCATTACAACTGGGTAACTGTGGAAGGCGAAAAGCACGAGATTGCAGTCGATTTGTACACAAGGTGAGCAAATAACCCGCTCCTTCGTTTTATCGTTTTAAATTTCCTTCTTTTAGTGATAACCAGAAGATCACCCTTGGTCCCCAATATTCCGTCACCTCACAACTAGATGAGTACATGTTCTATGTTCTAAAAAAATCCAAAAACGGAAGCCGCATCTATGGAGAAGCTTTCAAAGAGGGTACCAGCCCTGTGAATGCCGCCTTTGACGATCTCTCTGCCAAAGCTGATTTGCAAATCTTCAAAGAGCTTCTGTTGGCACCCTCTAAGGTAATTCTACCATTCGACCCCAACGCTCCAAAAACACAAAAAGTTCAATTCCGTGCTACCGGCGGCGATGGATCCTACATGTGGTCATCACAAAATCCATCACTTTTGCAAATATCACAAACCGGCTCGGCCACCACCCGCATCGACAGCGATCTCAAGCTGCCGTCTGACACTTTCGACGAACGCAGTAAAGCCATCTTAACCAACCATGCTCATGTTCGTGTTGCATTAGCGAGAAACATAAAAATCTCACGATCGGCGGAGATCTACTTCCTGCCGCCGGTGAAGCTCGAGATCGTACAGTACAACTTTGAAACCTCACTGCGGGACTATGTTCGGCTACACATTGCTGTGTACGCATTCGTCAACAACACCTATGTGCCCTTCACCAAGTGTGAGAACCTCAACTACAACCTAGAGTTTAGCAATCAAATCTTCCAAGTCGATACCATGCGCGAGGACTCAGATAATATGTCGGCAAATGCTTGCCACATCATCCACTTGCGCAGTACTAGCATTGGCACAACACATTTCACTGTTTCGTACAAATTCATGGACAGGGTGTTAAAGGATGAGGCCACTCTGGTGGTTTTCGAAAAGCTGAACATCCTCAATCCCATTGAGAATGAGATAATCCTCCCCGTTGGATCGTCAAGAAATCTTCTCTACACCAATGGCCCTCAAAAGATCTTTACGCTAGCCGCTGAGTTGACCAAAAATCTCATTTACGACAAAGAAATCGCTCAAGTATCGGAGATCCAATTCGAATCACCACGAGCAATATACGCGTTCACCATTCTGTGTCGCAAGGTGGGACAGACCAAGCTCAACTTTAACATCTTCAACGCTCTGCAGGCGAAGAATTTCGAACCATTCGTGTCGAATTACGAAACCACGATCTATTGTGTCAAGCCGAGGTTCCTTAATCTCTATGCCACGGAGAAGTTGCGTCAGAGCTGTCCCATGGAAATGAAGAACTCGCTAATGCACTTGAAGGATCGCGAGGATAAGTTTGAGATTGAAATAGAGGTTCAAGACGAGAAAAACCGAAAGTTGATGAACATTTCGTCGCTGGTGTTGGAATGGCACTTTGCCCAGGGTTCAGAGAGCTATCACAAGGATATCTTCTACTTCCGCGAAACTGATGAGGAGATTATCGAAGGAGTCCGAATTCCAGGCAAGGATATGCTTATAAGCACCATAAAGGAGGTGGCTAGCAATTTTAAAATCAAAGGCATCGTTACGAGTTATGACGCAAGTGTGCTGGGCAAGCATGGCATCTCGGCAGAGAGTCCACAGTTTGGTATCAAGAAGGTATGTCTTTCAGAACCTTGCGGTCAGTCTCTGACTGTTTGTGTGTCTTGTTTTGCAGGGAAAGTCGGACAAACTAGTCACACCCGTCATTGAGAATGAAATCAAGTTTATGGCAGTCAACAGTACACTGTTTGCAATGGAACATGTTTCGATATTCTTGGCCAAGAATCGTCCCTATAAGGTACCCATTCTGCAGGGCAGCGGTTACTATGAATTTCAGGTCTCGGAGAACGGCGTCATTTCGATTGAATTCGATGCCAAGAAGAGGGAGTTAATCATCACGCCACTTCGCATTGGACATGTAAGTACACGAAGTTTTATTCTGAATTGTTTTATGTAGCACTGTAAGGACCTTATTACTTCTGAGGATCACTTCATCTTGTTGGTTGAGTTGTATCACGTAAGATGTGCCGCCTTACTGAATGCTAGTCATAAATCTGCGTTACGTTTCGCTATTGATAATGAATATCAGCATCGTAAAGTATACTTGGATGTAAAGTACAAGGTGGGCCAAAAGAAGTCACCTGAAGTTGTTTGGTTCTCATTAATATCGGTTGTGGCTCGCGCATTGTGTGCCATTGCTTCGTCCTGTTGGAACCACATGTCTTCCAGTCCTAATTCGTCCAACTGCGGCAGGAAAAACTCAGTTAACATATAGCGCGCACCGTCGACTGTTGTCGTTTGACCAGTGTTCTCGAAAAAAAAAATGGACTGATGACTCCTCCAGCGTGAATAGCGCACTATGCAGTAACTTTGAGGGGGTTTAATGGCTCCTCGTGTATTACTCGTACATTTTCGGTGCCCCAGAAGAGATAGTTTTGCTTGTTCACGTACTCGGTGAGATGGAAATAAGCTTCATCGCTCATTATGATTTGGTCTAAAAATCGTCCTCGAGATTGAAGATGGCTTGGGCGTAGGTTACATGCGTTTGCAGGTTGACATGCAGCAGCTGATGCACGGACTGGACTTTGTACGGGAACATGCGCAAGTCTTTGAAAAAAAAATCGCCTTAGGGACGACCGGCTGATGGCTAATTGTGAGGCACGGCGCCTGGTCGTTGTTTCATGCGACAGCTCGACATCCTCGGCAACAGCGCCGATATTATTGGCACAACCGGCGATCTGCTGTCACTCTTGGAAATTTCTCATGTGGTCCCATATTCTTCAAGGTTGGAGCGGAAACAGCGCAGTCTTTGCGAAGTCGGTATCGGACGGCCGGGGAATCAGCGACGGAATTCGCGCTGCGCCAACACTACAAACGAATTGTTACTCAAGTAAGCGTTCTTGGGGGAGTGTATCGGTGTATCTAGTCATAAATGTCAAAACAGATTTGACTTTGGCAGCCTTCTACAAAAATAAGAGCATCTTCCAATAGGGTGTTCTCTTTTGGCCCATCTTGTATATACTCAATACTATTAAATCGGTCTTAGCGGTTCATCCTGGAGTGTATGACAAAAATCTGAAATCTCTGGAATGTCTCATGTCGCTGAGCAACTTTATTTTGTTTGCTGCTCTGGCGTTCAGTCGCCCTTCGCTTGGTGTCTTATTCGCTTCCGCCTCAATACCGTGAAATGCTTTTTAGGGATTTTGGCAATAGGTATGCAACTTTCTCAAAAATAAAATAGTGAGTCGATAGTCTGATGGGGTCCATCCGCTATACAGTATAGCATGTTAGCTTTCCTATAGTCCCTTAAGTTTCTCTTTTGCGTTGATCGACTATGGAGACGAACATTCAACCGCGGACTTAATGATCTGCTTAAGATAGGTGGGGGGTGTAAAACAAATGGGCACCAATGATCTAGCCCGAAGAGTCTTCAAAGTCAAGCTAGATGGTAGACACAGTAGAGAAAGTCCTCGTCAATAAGTGACGTGCTCAAGTTGCTAACTGGAGAGTCGTGTTAAATAAAGCGCATGTTCAGTCCGGACTGTAGCGCCAATTAAGAAAGTAAGCTTCTTATTTTTCTTCGAATGCAAACATTTAACATCCTGCAATAAAACGTTGTCTTCCTTACTGAAAGCCTTTCACGATACAATAGCTGTGACGCTCACTTATATTTTTCGATATCGCTCTTTGATAAATTGTTACTGTATGCTAATGACCCTACCACTCATTATATTGTAGGCATTCTAAATATCACACTTCTGGGATGCACCTATTTAGCTCTTCTTTGTTATTTTTCAATTGTAGGCATTCTAAATATCACACTTCTGGGATGCACCTATTTAGCTCTTCTTTGTTATTTTTCAATGATAAAAAGCTTAAACTTCGTGATCAAAACGTTTGTCAACTCGTAGACAGTTCTTGTTCAACTTGTCCACCAAACTCGATATTACTCTCCCACTGTCGACCGTCAGCCTGAAACATCCCTTCGATATTATACTGTGTATGTGTTAATTTCGAATCAAACGTAACGCCCAAGTCATTAATTTCCTCAAGCCTAGTTATTAAGTGCCCATCTATGAAGTAAACATAGAATATGGGCCAACTAATGTAAAACCATGACAAAACCTTCCATTTCCCTAATTCAGTTGCATGTTTTACAATTACACCAATTGGTAATTGCGTCTAGATCAACCTGTAGCTAATAGCAATCGGCTTCAGAATTGACTCTAAATCCAGTTATCTGCAAACCGCAGACCAATACAGAAAGACACCCTAGATTCTATATCGGTAACAAATAAAGCAAACAACAAAGGTCTCAGGTGACTTCCCTGAGGAACACCACCATTTGCTTCAAACTGCCCCGAAAAAGTATTTCCTATTCTAATTAACTGTTTTCTAGTACTTAGGCAAGATTCAGAGACCAAAGTGCTTCCAAATTTCTTGTAAGTAAGAAAAAAAGAAAAAGAAAAAGTTTGGTAGTAACTCCTAAAAGTATACACCAAGAAGGCCTTGCGATTGCAGTCGACATTAATTTTTTTTTTCACAGTATTTCTGATTTGTTGTGGTGTAGTGGATATCGGCATTATTACCTTGCCTCCAACACGGATCGAGTCGATGTTAGCCTCTCCGAATGTTCGGACATCCAAATTCCTGGATGCAATGTCATCAGTTTGATTGACTGTTTGTGGATCTGAAGACCGCCATCACCGCTTTTAAATATCGAGGGGCTCGTAGAAGCAGTATTTCGATCTATCATATTTTTTCTCCATTGTCGAATTTGACCTTGATGCAGATTATTACAACGCGTTCGCTAATGTCTTGAAAACGTAAGACTTCTTGCCTTAGTCTGGCAATTGTAACAAATGATCATCCAAATAGTCGCTGTTTCTGCTCACTAAGACGTAGTAGATGTCACAGTTTTCCATGCTCTTTTTCCCTGGTCCATCCCATTGAATTTCTTGGGTGGCAGCTACGTCGGCTTTGTAGGAGCTTAGGACTTCCGCTACTTGTTCGCCTGCATCTCCTGTTTAATGTACTCACATTGCAGGTGCATATACGAACGTCGTTGTCTTTCTTTCGTTTTGCATGGTCGTCAACAATAAGATCAGTCCTTTCCGAGGCTATGTTTACTTCATAACAACGGTTTTTAGTAAACCCAAGACAAGAGCTGCAACCTGGAGAGCCAGTTCGAATTTATTCGATACTTCTAGGACACGGGGTCATCAGTAGGGATTGAGCGCTGCTGTTGGCCTTTCGGCTCATCCACCACCATCTCTGTTAAAGGGGCCTGACTTACCCTTTAGATTCCCAAATGACCTATTGTCCATTCCTTTTTTGTCTAACCTAACAAGGACTATAGATGCCGCAGTTCTCGGGAGTTATTCCGAGGATTTTCATAGGAGTTGAGACCCTATCTACGGTGAAGGTACTAGCCACTCAGCGGTAATAGCTGAAAGTCGGAGGTTGGCATCAGCAATGTGAAAACTGAAGGTTTCATATAATCGCATTTCCTACCATTTGACCTTACTTGAGAGCAGTCATTAAGACAATGAATAATGTTCGCGCAAGACCAGAATATCAATAAATGATTTGCTGAAGTTCTCTCTGTGACGAAACATGTAAAGACATCTGCTTTTTGAATGATCAAAGATGAGCCAGGAAAAAAAAATATTTTACTGATGTCTCCAGAGTCTAAAATTTGACGGCTCTAAATGATGTAAGAGTGCAGTTTCCTTAGCTCATTTGTCTTGTCTTTCAGGATGTCTTCGTACCTGTAAACATGTACATGATCATTTACATTGTAGAAAATGGACCAAAGCAATATTCGCACGTTTCACAGTCGTGCTACCCCTAAGGTCTTGCTCAGCTCTCTTGTTTCCTTTCTTTTAAAACAATCCAAAAGCTCTTAACACTTTTTAAGTCTTTTATATACTTTTGATCATACCCCAATCTGGGGGAAAGAGTTATTCCAAGAGGTGCCAGGCAAGACTTGAAGGTGAATTTCCTGTAAGGCTCAACCTGGAATATTATTTTGTCCTCTGTTCACTCCTCGGTTTGTAACAACACAAAAAGCCAGAGGAGTCATTGAAGAAAATGAATTATAAAATCTACACTTGGCGTTTCGTTTTTCCAAAAAGAGTATGCTACCAGAATCTGCGAAGACCACGACTGTCCAAAGCTTGCATCAGGTTTACCCTAGGCTGCTGAATGCTGACGCATTAAGCTGCTCATAAATTCACTGAAGCGCTTGCTTGTCTTCATACCGCAGGAATGAACATAAAGATAGAAAGTATCTCTGGTATTACAATGTTGTTCGCTACAAAAAAAATCGTATAAGTTCGAAGTTTCCTTCGTTTTCTAGTGCTTGATTAGTTTCAGAAATTCATTGGTCGTGGAATCTCTGTCCAACTGTCCTTTTAATGGTGCAGATCAGATCAGCTTGGGTAATACCCAAAGAGTTTTTGCCGCACTTCCTGAAATGAAACGCTCAGTTACCGTACCATAGGCAGATATTCTTTCTCATCAAATGAGATCAAAAGATGATCGTTGGTGACAGTGAAGGAGACATTCCTTCTAAGTACGTACCGTGTAATTTGTATACATCCGCATAAACTCAATACATATAAAAATTGCGCGCTACGTATCTAGCAAGTCTCCTACACTATCATCAACGATAATCGTTTTAAAAGTTACGAAATTATTACCCTGGTTTGAAGACATGCACGCCAATTACACCACATCCCAACAAATAACCAAATTTCTTCTTATTTCCTCATTCATCTAGGTCCGCATCGAATTGACAGACCGCTGCTTAATGACAGAGTCTGCACATCTCTCCGTATCCATTGTTTCCATCGGCGCAATTAAAGTGGAAGTACCCGATCGAGTAGAGCGAACCAAATCCATCGACGCCATTGTCAAGCTGTTCGACTCCAATGACAATCTGCTCCTCATCGACCCATACAACCTACAGATCTATGAGCTAACTGAGGATATTTTCAATCCCAACATCTTGAGCTTGAAGTTGGGTGATCAATTTGATCTCGAATTGGGGGAGATTAGGTAAGGCTTGATGTTACAATCGCCAGCAATGTTCTAATATTCACTTCTCTTGATAGATACGTTGTGACGGGTAATTCTCTTGGTGAAACGAAAGTGGTTTTCAACACCGGACACAGCGAGACTCTGGTTTCTAGCATTCCAGTTAATATTCAGGTGAGTTGCTTTTTATCAAAACCACACGGGCTAACGTGTAACCAATGGTAATCCATCAATTGAATAGGTATTCCCACCATTGCGCCTTTATCCGAGGAATTCAACTCTTGTTGTTGGCAGCAGTGTTCAGATTTACTACCACGGTGGCCCACAGCCGGATGTGAATATTGTCTACTCTGTTCACGATCAACATGTCATAAGTGAGTTAAAAATTAAACGCAAGTGCCTTTTGAAAATGACATACAAAATTTGTGCTTCTAGCTATGGAATCAGCTATGGTGATGGCGCGCAAGCTGGGCCACACAAAAATCACCGGCAAATGCATCAGCCAGAACCCAACCAATGGCAAGGAAGTAATTATATCCGAGGATACGGTTAATATTCACGTCGTTCCTCTGTTGGAGATTCAAATTAAAACCCCGCTGGTTCGGATAAAAAGCGGCGCTGTCATGCCTGCTTTCATTTGGGGTAAGCTTGAGGTTAGGTTAACCGAAAGATACATTTTTACTGGCACTATTTAGGTCTCCCTGAGCTGTCACCAATGGTGTTGGGTACACTTGAGAACATGCGCGTCATCTGGTCCACCAACCAACCTGATGTTGTGGATATTTACAACATCTTCTCAGAAGCTGGTAAGTTTGTCACCAATTAACCATCTTTTAGTGGATATTCCGATACGGTTTGTACGTTTAAGCCCGCGTACAAGCTCACATACTATCCATAGAGCATACGAGTTCTCTGATGATCTTGAATGGTTGAGCTTCGTTTCAAGAACAGATACGGAACTGACACGTTTTTGTAAACCGTTACAGTACTTAGCAATACTAATATAATTCCACCCCACCTTTAGGTATTGAATATAGCGACAGAGATCTAATATCGGTGCGCATCAAAGCTCTCAACCCGGGCAAAGCAAAAATCCAAGCCAGTGTCATGCTGTCGACGGGACAAAAGCTAACAGCCAGCGTTGAGGTGGTCGGTAAGTTGTCATCACAATCGTCCAAATCGTTGATTCATGACGGGAAATTTCCTATTAAGTTTTTAAAATGCTTGAACTGGAATCGCCCAAGCGGATAACGTCGGATTCGATCCTGATTGCACCACGTAGCACCATACAATTGAAGGCTAATCTCGATGACGTTGTCTACAAGCCAGATTCAGATGCACAAGCGAATGGAATCGTACGAGTCTCCTCGGATGGCATAGTCCGCAGTGGAGATACCCTCGGACGGGATTTGATAATTGTATGTTATTCACTTTTGGCGTCGCTTCGCTAGTCTCTGCGCTGTTTATCTCTAGAGAAACATCTATTTCCCTTCTATTCCTCGGAATTACTATTGTGTGATTCCCTTTTTAATCGGGTCCTTTTTTTACACTCTCTCTCTCTCTCTTTTACAGGCCAGGACATACGAACAAACTTTACCAATTGGTATCGAAGTGAAAAACGTTCAATACATTCTAGCCTCGCTGCAATATCCTTCGATTAAATTGAAACAAACGGAAGAGAAAATCCCCCGTGGAATGAACTTCGTGCTGAAGGTTTCGCTCCACGATAATCTGGGCAATGAATTCTCGCACAATATCGAAGATGTCAATGGAATTAAGTACGATTTGTCGCACAAGGATATTGTTGATGTGCAGATTGGAAATAATTTGACAGTCGCGGTAAGTGTATTGTGTGTGCTAGAGAAAGGATTGAACGATTGGGAGACGGGAATTGAAATAGTTTTCCGGGTTGAAGAATGTTTTACTTACGTGTGATTGGGTTTTTATTAATTTCAAAGACGTTAATAAGCGTCTCAGTCCAGTAGGGGTGGAGTATTTCCTTTGGGTGACTTGTCGTGTAGAAAATTAATTTCCATTTTTCGATGGAGTTGAGTTTCGCAAAACACTTTGACTGACGATGTGTGTATTTCAGTGAATTGGGTGGGTGTGTATCTACTAACGTATTCCGCAAAATGGCACTAGTTTGCGTAGATTAGTGGATATTGTTGTCTATGAACGGACTAAAAGAAACGCCTAATTAGGAATGTACACTACAAAATAGAAAACTAACCTGTAACGAACTCATCAAGAACCATTTTTGGAAACAAGGAATGCCGCTACTAAATTACAAATTACAAATTACAACAAAAGTGTTCCTTGGAAGTGAAGACCAAACGTAGAAATGAAGTACGTATGCTTTTTAACAACATAAAAGTACTTAGTTACCAAACTAAGTTGATTATACCTAACGTGAGCTGCTTCAAAACATTCAGTTCAGAGTAACACCCAAACGCGCGTTCTACCTGTAACAGATGCAATTGTTTTGGTTTAGCATTATGGGTGAATCTATCATTTGATGCTGCACTGTTTTTCAATGAAGTTCACTTGCCACAGGAATATGTCGCTGTGGAAACAAGAGCCACATTACCAAAAACGGCTTAAACAAGTGTCCTCCTCGACAGTCAAAAAGCGGATAGAAGCACGACAGTAAAAAAGCTTCAGATGCGCGGCTTTTTAGAGCGAGCGTGATGCGAGAACTTGCCAAGTTAGATGAAGTTCAACCAAATAGACCCTCTCAAGGTCTGTTTGAACTGACCGTTAAGAAGAGGAAAAGGTAGATTTAGCCATTATAAGAGTGCGGTTTACTACCACTTGCACGAAGGAGGATGGGTGGCTGATTGATACAAAAAAAGCAGCAATATGGCCGTGCGAAAATTCCACTTTCCAGCGAGACACCAACACCTAGACCGAGAGGAGATCGGGTTGTAAATGAACTATGGAAAGAGGCGACTCACTGATGGGTGGGTAACCTTGCATTTGCAAAACTTGACCTAATGCTAATAAACACTGGACATAGAGACACGTTCAACAATGGCAGAGCATGCTCTGATCTTACTTTTACAATAGCAAAGAAATTGTCGATCATTGGGCCATTATATTTGAGACGATAGAGCTGAGAGTGTTCCAGGACCAAAACCAAGCCTGAAGAACAAACAATGCGTTGGAAAAGTTAATACCAACTGGAAAATCGAAACAACTAACGTCATGTGACGCCTAAATGTCATGCACAAATTAATAAGCTGAGAGCGGAGTGCCTCAATATGCGAAACTTTTTTTTTGGCAGAGAGCAAGACAAAATAAAAGACTTGATGATATAAGTTGAAAGTAAAAAAGGAAAGAACCCCGAAAACTGATTCAAAACAGCAAAAGTGAGTTCAAGCGACACTCTTGAGGAAGTGACATGACCCTTTTCCAATTCTACCACTAAGCTGAAAGTGGGGTCCCTTAAACTGCAGAGATCAAGAGATTCAAGATCAAACAAACGCAATTCATAACAAAGTTCACATAGGATCGTGAAGATAATATTACAACAACAATATCTTGAAGCTCCACCGTCTTGTTCGGACCTTCTCTAGGAATATCAACGTTTAAGTGACAACAAAGGACAACTGCAGAAGTTGTGTCAACCACAATTAAAAACGAAAATGCTGCATGTATAGACAACATACCAAACATTGTACAGAAGCAAGCCATCAATACCCGCAACCGTGAATGTAACATTCGTAGCATTCGCGAAATTCCCACGAGAGAAGAAATGATAGAGACTACCAGATCAATCATCATAGCAATCATTCTAAGCAGGAATCTAATAAAACTATTTCTGGGCCCTTAAATCTAGGTTTTACCTTCATTTATGAGTGCGAAGTTATATTTTTGCCACAAGGAAGACCTCATCTGTTTAAAAGTTAAATTTTAAAAGCTTCTCACGCCAATGGTATACTCTTGGATGTTTGTTAGGCTCGAGGATTCTTACTTCTTAGATTTTAACTAGAAACTTAGTAGCCTAACGGAATAACCACTAGTCCACTGCACAATCCATCCATCTTCTAATCGTCACACCAGTCTTTCTTCTTTATAAGGGAGACAAAGTATAGAATACTGTACTCATGATTCCCACTGAAGATGACCCAATTGCTTCTCTTTCATTCATTTTCGAACATTTCTATGATAAGCAAAGACTCAAATGAATTTTTTTTTTATTACGGCGGATGTTTAGAACAGCTCGGTGAAATCATCTCTAGACGATATTTAAATTTAAACGGCCTATATGGCAGGCAGCATAATAACATATAGTCCAACTCAAAATGCGAACATACCTGGACACATATTTCGAACAAAAGCTTTCCAGTAGGAACGGGTCGCTATTGACAGTCTTTGGTGGCATTATTGTGTACCGCAAGCGAGATTGTCCTTCTTTAAAGTCCAACGTTTAGTGGCCAAATGCGAGACCTCGCACTCGTAAGTCAAGGAACGCCAAAATGACCGCTGTCCGTTAAAGTATTTAGGAGAACCCGATGTATTCGATTCCACGCCGTCCACTTGAACTCTGCCTTTCGAAAACTTCCACATGGCGTATTTTGTTTGGCTTCTTGGGCCTGAATCCGTACAAGGTCCAACTGACCCAGGAGAATAACTTTAATAACAATAGATAACGTCGTTTGTTTGATGAATAGGCTCTGAAGAGTTTGGAAGGTGTATTTTTGGATGATTGACTGTGTTAACAAGCAACTCAGACGAGATTCACCAGGGAGCAATGCATCAACTTGATAAATTCGTCGACAACGATGTTGTTAATGTCATCAAAGCCGAACGCTATAGATCAATGATAACCAATTTATTTTGGACCGAATTAAGGGATATGGATGTAGAGGACATGTGTTTCCAGAAGGACGCGCTAAGTGTAACACAGCGGACTTCAGAATGGGTATTTTCAATAAATGATTAGAAGTTAGGTTATCTCCCGCGGAGCTGACGTGAATTGGCCACCAAGGTCATGCGATTTTACCCGTTAACATTTTTCGTGAGGGGGTTTCTGAAATCACAGGTCGATGATAATAAGCCGTAATTGCCCGATGGCTTTCAAATCAACATAAGCCAGTTCATTGAATATCTTGAAGTAGTTCATGAGGTACTGGTTCTCTGGACACTCCATGAGTATAGATAAAACTATGGATCAAAGGTTCGAATTTTCACTAAGAGGAGCTCTGGAACGTTCCTGTCGCTAAGAGGATGATTTTCTCTTTTGTGTAGCTCATGACTGTACTTTACATGGCCGTACAAAGTATGAATGCTAGACTATGGGTCAATAGTTTGAAGGTGTAGTGTCATCATTGAAGGTGTAATTTCATCGACCTTTTTGGCTGAACATGCTGAAGTTTAAACCGATTCGGAAATATGACTTCAGAGTGCCATAAGTTCGGTTTGAATGTTTGCCAAAGTTTGGCCAGGGAGGAAGAACACGACTCCAGAACAATTGGAGGCACTCAATCTGGGACTTTAATATATTTGAGATAGGACGCGACCGTTGGGTGGGTTCGAGTAATAGCGGCCCTGAAGAACAATGAACCTAATTCAGTGAAGTTGGTAAGGAAGATCTACTTGTTCAGGTGTCGTTGTTGGAGTTTCTGGATATCCATGATATTTCTATCATTATATATCGATATAAACGTTGCTGAGGCAAAACCTTTTATTTGTTGGACGAGAGTCCATAAAGTCTTGCTGTCTAGAACAAATACATCTGCAGACCTTTTTCTAACATCATACGATTCGGTTCTTTTGAGATAGTAAACTCGACAAAAATCCAACGGAAATGTCCTTGCATTAAAATGCATTACGACCACCTTAAAACACAAACAACACGTTAATCGGAAAAGTGCATCTGGAATCGGGCACTTAAAGGTGCAACCAACCAGATAACGGATGATGTCAATTTTAGCACGTCCCTCCGTTGAACATAATTCGTCCTAGATTAATATTCCATAGTGTACTATCTTGTTTCTATGTGGTGGTGGCGTCTTCCAATTACGTTTCAGCTAAGTTGCTCATAGTTCCTGGTCACTTTACCAACGGTAGCAGTAATATACTTCTTGTGTATGGTATATAAACTAATCCGCCCTACCCCCCATACTTATGGAACGTGTACTGCTGTTCCTGTTCGTCGTCGGGCTTTGTAAATCCAAAAATAAAAAAAAAATAAAAAAAAAAACAAAGGATTCCAAGTTACTGCGAGAAAGTCTTCCACTAAGCGGATGTATGTTCGCAATGGACTTGGCTAAGGATATATCACCTCTTATTTTGTTTGTTTTTTTCTTTCTTTTTCTTTAATGTTTGCTTCACTATATGGTCCTTGTTGGTATTTTTTTTTGCTCTTCCGTAGATAAATCTTCCAAGGGAAACTAGCAACATGATTGCCATTAGTCTAAAGGACACCACCGGAGTTAAGCATGCCGAGGATTACATCAAACTGTCTGTTACAGAATCCAGAAACATTTACCCAACTAAGGTGAGCTATAACCAACGTACACACACACACACATACTTGGTTCCAAAGTGAGTGTGCATCTTTCATCTGTCCACGGCAGGCGGCGGTGGTATATAGGAGCGATGGGCGAGGAATTTAATATCCTTTACGTTGAGAAATGCTGTGATAGTGTCAAATAAAGTTGCATTTTGCGATACTCACCTCGCTCCATCGCATCCGCCAAACATCTTTTCCAACCATGTCGTTACATCCTAGGCAAAGGAATACAAACTCGTACATGTCCATTTTTAATTTATTTTTCTCTTTTTGTATCTTTTCATCTCGATGTTGGTTTTGTCATCGAA
Source organism: Rhingia rostrata (assembly GCA_949824845.1). Classification (NCBI taxonomy): domain Eukaryota; kingdom Metazoa; phylum Arthropoda; class Insecta; order Diptera; family Syrphidae; genus Rhingia; species Rhingia rostrata. Next base: position 53,387,642 of record OX463758.1, read on the forward strand.
CCGCTCTCACGCGCATCACTCCTTTACTTTTGCATCGGGATTAGACAATCTTCTCTGTAGGTGACATCATCTGCTTCGATTCACCTCTAACGTTGTCCTCGCACTGGTCCAGTTCTGATGAGCGAATCGTTTCGATTGACAGGAACACTGGTAAGTTGCTTGATTTCTAATTTATTTTCCAATGACTTCCGCTCACAACGGAAATATTTTTCAACTGTCAACGGCTATCAGTTTATTTTTACTCCCTGGTCCTGGTCCTCCTCCTCCTTCTCCTCCTCATCAACAACTCTTTGTACCCGGATACGATGTTGTGAGGGATATTATGTAATTGTTGGATCGTTTGGTAGGATTTATTGTTCTTGCATCGGCATCATCGGCATCATCGGCATCGGCTGTGGAGTCAGTTGGACAACTAATTTGAAATGTACGTTCGACTTGGTCGTACCCATTCAGATGGACATGGATTCGATAATTTTCGCATTTAATTATCGAGTATGCACGGTCATACGGGCAGAGATCCGAAATAGATTCGCTGGGCTTGATGGTTTTTGTTGTGCAAGCGGCGCATTTTCATTGAGAGAGATACGAGTTATTATTCGCGGTGTTCTGCTGGGGGTTTAGTGATTGCAAAAATAAATATGGGAAATGGCAAAAATAACATTTCAAGTTATCAATTCAATTACACGCTGAACAAGTGAATTTTAAATTAATTGCTTAAGTGCATTAGGCAATAGAATTCAATTAGAATTCAGAATGCAGAATTATGAAGTAGGTGGTACGTGAAGAATATATGAAACATTTAACTTTTAAAAGACGATTTATAAATGTGAATTGGAGAACCATCTTCAGACGATTCTTCTTTTGCTTTAAATCTTCAACCTTAAACATTAGCAATTCTTGTTGTGTATTTGTTTTATGATGACAGCGGCCTTCCTGTCGAGTATAAAGACGGTGGAGATGAAAGTATCCCTGTGTGGTGTTGCTTGCTAGTCGCCTGTCGGACGAGTGGCGTGGCGGATATTGGAATCCTCTGCAGATATGCGAGGTCAGTGGGAAATAAAATACCTCTCGTGCACCAAATCTAGCTAGGGGTAAGGTCCCTTATCAAAAAACTTCCCCAGACGGTAGCGGAATATTTCCCAAGAAGGATACAACGGTGGCATCTAAAGTCCCATTTAGGATGGACAAAGTAAACTTCCGATTTGAGCTGTTCCGGCATTTCGTACAAAAAATGATCTAGGAATCTCAAGGATTAGTCTGGCCCCTAAAACAGAGATGGTGGCGGAAGAGCTGAGAGGCCAACGGCATCGCTCAATCCCGTTGTGGATACTAATGGCCCTGTGTCCCAGGGGTATCTAATAAATTGGAGCGGATAAAATATTTGCTACGAAGCAACCAAGGGCTTCTGATTTTATGTTGACGATCGTGCTAAAGGACAACGACATTCGCATCTGCACCTAGAATTAGAGAATATTGAACAGGAGAGGTGCAGCTGAACAACTAGCGGAAGACATAAGCTGCTTAAAAGCAGACATAACTGCCATCCATAAAATACAATGGGATAACCCGGGCAAAACGTGGATGAAAAACTGATATCTACTACGTGTATAAACCCGACCAAAATGGAATTGGTGCCCTCTCCTTTCTTAATGGCCAACCACTCACGCTATCTTCCAGTGCTAGGTATCATGCTTGACCCAAAACGTAACTGGAATCACAACAACGCACACAGAGTAAGGAAGGCGTGTTTTTTCATCAAAGATGACATTGTGAATTACACATCTGTAGTACGTCCTATTCTCACATATGGTTCACTAGTATGGTGACACGCGTTGAGTAAAGGCTACAACGTCACAAAAATAAAAAGGCTGCAAATAACAGCCTGTATAAGCACCACGGGCGCACTGAGGTTGGCGTCAATGGATTGCACGTCTTGCCTCTCGACCTACATATTTAATATGCCGCACTATGCAGCGCAGTAAGACCGTATAACCCAGTAATATCCTGGACTCGTTACCAACGGGCATGCTCACGTTTCCAACTGACTTTGGAAGTTGGAAACGTTGCTCTGTGGAAGAGGAACGAAGTAATAAGGGATTCCGACCGATCTAAGATGATCTGTGGTGTGGGGACCGGTGTCTACTCGAAATCACCGAAAATATCAGTACCATAACGCCTACCGGGTTTCGCCAGCGTATTCCAGGCGGAACTACTGGGTACCGGAGAGGCTTGCACTCAACTGGGGCGTGACACTATACAAAAGTAAAATAGTGCTATCCGCATTGATAATCAAGCCGCCAATAAGGCTGTCAACCCGGCTACCATATCCTCCAAGCTGGTACAGGAATGCCGGAACGAACCTGCATGAGCGAACGCATCAGGGTCACACTTCTCTTTGTCCAAGGGCACAGTAATATTGAAGGAAACTAGCGTGCAGAAAAGCTGGCCAGGCAAGGCTCAGCTCTACATGGCTCACTTACGGCAAGGGTTGAGGGACAAATCCACTCATACTTTCTAAAGAAGGCCGATCCCAAATGGAGAATGTTCACAAATTGTGTCATATCGGGGAAGATATGGACTACCTTCGACAAGAACAGAAGAAACAACTTACTGAATTACGACGTTAGTCACGGAGCACTGAACAATTGGATCCCATACAACCCTCAATGCCGCAGCGTACATTAAACCAACCACTCTTCGACGACCTTAGCGCCATCTCGGGTAAAAGGATACAAAATCTTATCCATATTCTTAACTCCACAGGCTGGATCGCATTGTATCACAACCTCAACAATAACCATAAACATTTTTTTTCCGACGGAGGAAAAAGTAATGAGGGACTACCGAAGTACGATGTTAACGTCGTGCTGGAAGATTAAAACGCAAAGGTAGGAAGAGAAGTCATCTTTAGCAGTATTGTGCTAGGTTTCTCGCAACCACCACCAACAAAACCTTGGTCCCGACAGATGGTCACAGCTAAAAACGAGCTGCAGGAGAAGACGAGAACTGGCATTGAGGTCTATAGGCAAAGAAGGACGCAAGAATGCCGGCTTTTTTGATACTGTACATCATACTTCAAGTTCGCATGCTTCGGCATCAACAATGCTAGAAACTAAGGAGGTTCAGTCTTTCCTTTTATTCAAAATTTCATTCATCACTTGTCACACACCTACTTTGAAGGGACATAGACGCATGCTGCTAGAACATCCAAGAATTTGCTGAATAGAAATACTCTAGATATAAAGGCTGATTGGGTGACTTAGAGAGGTTTCGTGTCAAGCAGTCCTCCGACTTAACCCGGTTTATTACATAAGTGAAAAAAATTGTCCGCCGTAAGTCCATGACCAGGTTGTGCGCTTCCTGTAGTGTGTGTTACTTAGCGGAATTAATTAAAAAAAAAATGGAATAGAATCAGAATGTTTTGTATTAACGAAGGCTGCTACCGGACTTATCTGTACGTTATCGTTTCCCTCTGTATAATTGGTACACATGTGGTAATCCAAAGACATGTATCACAATGCATTGCCCTGATAATCTCGGTATCTCCGGGGAGGCGTAAAATCTGATTACCAAGTCTTGCTTCACAAATAAATAAATAAATTCCGTCTGTTTCTACAAATGTCGCATTCATGTCAAGTTGAAGGCTAATAACCGCAAATATACCGAAAAGTGAGTTGACAAAGGTGGTATTGGTATACTCTCGGCAAGGCACGATATGGCGATTTCTGACGCCGTAACGACAAGGCCGAGAGGGACGAACGTCTCATTTGCTTTGGTTATATTTACTTTCACTAATATAAACTTTCACATTTATACTCGATATACTCCTTAATTCATTATGAACCGTGATGATGCTGCCAAGATTGTGGATCGATAACTCGCTCTGTATTGGCATCATGCACTGTGTGCTATCAAAGTAGATCGCATCTGGTCTAAGTGTTCCTGCGAGCTGCCGACAAGGACAGTAACATATCCTATTCAAGGAGTTGGATACTTTTAGCTGCACAATTTCGACGAAAGGATTTTGTAGTTTGATATACAATTTTCACATACCAAAGGTCAACATCAAAAAGCAAAAAAGCAAATCAAATATTTTACTCATGCGAGTGTGAATGAGAGGGAGGTTGCTGCTGCATGCAAATTGCAGTGAACGACATTAATTTGTTCGTCGTTCCTTAACACCATTGGAGCGTACTGGAGTTTACATCCCCCAAAAAGTGTCAGCTGACCCAAATACCAAAAATGCCAAACTGCATTCGAATCCCCTTCATAACTTAAAGTCAGCTTTAAGACTGCAACAAAAAAGGGGGTATGTATGGGTAAATATTCCATTCTTCCTCTGCCAATAGCAAAGCTATTTTTACTGACCAAATTATGCCACCAATGTTGTCTTCGTCCAAAGTGCACATTCACACACACGAACAACAAACCAAAACCATTTGCAGCAGCGAAAGCACGATATCCCATCACCAAAAGCGCACAGACGAGAAGATATACAAAGGAAATGACTCAAAGGATAATAACACTAATCGATTTTTATGATGGCGTAGTTACAACACACTGAGCAGTATTTATGGGACCGGATTTAATGCAATGAATTATGTGTCCCTACTCCCTACCATTAGCCGTACTATTTATTTTGCATAAATCTCTCCCTCTCTCTATGTTTTGTGTGTAGTTGTTGTAAAACTATTTCCGTTTTTTTTTTGTATTTTTCCTGCAGGAGTTGCTAAAGTCTTGCGAAATCGCTTCAAGTTGGGCGAAAAGGTCGTCATCACAAATGGCGATAAAACGGGTAGCTTCTTAAAATACGATGTCGAAGTTCGTGATGCCGATAAGGTGAGTGTACACAGCAACAAAAAGTAAATACAATTTATCTTCTATCCCGCCCACAGATTGAGTTCTTTAAATCTTTCGACATATTCAGTGGTACTTCCTACCGAGGACACTTAATCGTGCGCAATCATCTTCAAGTGGAAAAGTTCGCCAATTTGGTATGTTCTCCAAAACTGGAATTGATTTCAATTCAATAACTAACATGCTCTCTTCTCTCTTTCTGTCAAACTATTTATCTCTATCTTTGTCAATGGCTCTCTGCCACTTTCTATATAGATTGCCAAGAATGTATCCAAATGTACAAACCTAATTGATAAAGTTCCCATAAAGTTGTTCACGTGTCGTCTAACAACGAAGCAACAACAATTCGGTGCCGCATTGTTGGACCATTACAAGGTAATGCCCCATTTCGACGCCGAACTGGGAACATATGCATGCCAAATCGAGTTGACGACAACTTTTAATGATGTTCTGAATATTGTCAAAACGAATGATGTTAACTTTGAGCTGGAGGTGAGTCTACCTATCCCAACCACCCATTGCATTGACGAAAATCTATGTGTGTGTGTGTGTTTGCTTTTTTTTTTGCAGGCCCTCTTGCCAAATGGATTGTCAGATGTGATAACGCTAAAACTTGTGCCGGGCGTTCGAGTGACCCCAGAAGAGATGTCTATCTCTGATATCGGCCAACAGGATATTATCATTACCGGCTTGGATAAAGTCCTGCAGAAGATTGAGGTATGTTTTCCCTGTGTTTGTGATAATTTATGAATCATCTTGACGGATTTTTGCCATGTCCCAATGCCTGGGAATCAAGAACCGCTCTGCACTTCGTGTAAGGAATTAAATCGGCTGTCAGTCTCAATTGAAAATAAGGGACGACAAATTGTGCAGACGCCATTGCACTGCATTCGATAGCAATATGGGGGCCATTGTGATGGGAGACGGTACTATTGAAGTTTGCCTCCCCCAATCGCTCAGTCTCTGTGTTGAATTTAAATAGAAACGTTTATCAATTTGAAGAGACCATCACAGTGGAAGATAAGGAATTTTAATTTAACTTGAAACTTGATATAGCGCGACCATTTAAGAAGGAGAGAGAATGTCCTTGTGTCTGTAATAGTTTTTCCTCCCGTTGGTTGGGTAGTTGAATGAATAATTTATTGCTTGTTGGGTGGTGGCAAAATATTGAGTTAAGACTCTGGTGGACACGATATCTGTTTAAAGAGATTGCTGGCATTAGTTGAATCCTACAGTTTGACCTTTTTTTTTTTGGATGTCGGATACAAAGATCCAAACTCAATGGAGATTTCCTGCGGGTTATTACAGTTTGCTCTGTAAATATAGATCTTTGATAATGACAGAGGATGTGGTTAACATGGGGCATTGCCTTTTCAGTTTGGGTAACATTTAGAAGCTCTAGAGTATTAAAATGGATAGTAAATAAAATATAACAGTAGTGATTGTAATGGGCAAGAATGAAAACACTTTTCTCTTTAAAGCCATTAGCCTGGCATTATTCATTCATCAAAACTTTTTCAACTTTCGGCACATGTTTCAAGAAAACAGATCACCAGCTTATACCCGACATTAAGGTTGTACATTTTTTGGCTTCAGAGGCTTTGGACACGCTTTGAACGGTACTCTTTCATTTCAACGCGTGTATTTCAACGCGTGTATTTTAACGGATATGTCTCTACATGGTTGACAAAGCTAAATCCTTACATAATTTGTCTCGAGATATTGGAATCACTAAGAAGTTTTAAGGAAGTTTACATGACATGATCTACGACAGCGCTTTTGACAACGAAACACTCAGACATTAATCCACTAGGTCAGAAAAAATAGCAAAGTAAAAAAGGCTTTTCATACAAAAAAAAAAGCTTTGGATATCTGTTCCTTCAAGAAGAGAGATGTGTCGTTAGTGTAGCATCTTTATCACTTAAAAAAGTGTAATTATGATTAAGTCAACCTCACTTACATACCTATTTGTGTGGCGCAACTGCCCGGAATAAACCAGTGACTATCTAACAATCTAACTGCCTTCAATTGCGCACTTTATGTTGGTTTGTACTTGAGTGCGCCACTTATGACTAGGTCTTCCTGACAGAGAATCAAAGACGGCAAGACGGAGTATTAAGGTCGATATAGCCCTATATCCCCAGTTTCGTAAAGTTTTCGGTTAAATATTCGTCTCTATAGTCCATAGCAAATGGGATCGAAGATTTTGCGAATAAGTTTTCGCTTACGACTATAAAGGATTTCATCCCGGCTTTTGATACGTTACATGCCTTGGAATTGTAAAGCAGGACTGGGATAACAATGGTCTTGTATAGGATCTCCTTAATAGTTCGAGTGGGAGCTTTATTACTTAATGGTCTTATTAGTTGAAAGAAACAGCATTTGGCAAGAGTAATTCTTCGTTTGATCCAAATGCTGTTGTCAAAGTCGAGGTAGGCAAAGGTCCTTATTACCTAAAAGTTTTTGCTTTCGATTGTAACGTTCTGTCTATTCGTCGATATTGTGTGTCCTTTTTTTGACATTTGATAATTGGCTTTGTCCTCTTTTACTGATGGAAAAAATCGACGAATTGATGGGTTAATATCGATTTGGACTTCTTGTTATTTTTTCAGGATTTGCCGAATTGTGAAGATTTGATTAGTTGTGAACTTTCCTTGCAAAACGACCAGCAGAACAGGTTGTTGGGGAACAGTTTCAGTAGTTCAACCTAGTACTCTTTTTATGTGAATCTGCGAAATGAAGCTGAGGTTCCATTCTAATTCATACTTTTATCCGTCAAATTTTGGTTGAGCGTTGTTATGTTTAGATAATGCTATCCTAATTTTATTTAGGTCGGGGACTGGTAGTGATCGCCGTTGTCGCGAGTATTGAACGGATCGTTTCACACACGGAAGATTTTATTTCATCGCTGTTTAATTGTCTGTGGCTCTCCATGTTCTTAGGATCGAGTGTGACTCAACTATGATTTTATCTTGTTCATTTAGATAGGATTCTGTTCGTTCTTTCCATCCCGGCCTTTAAGATCGCGGCCTATTTTTGGAACTGGTGTTTTGTGATCGCAACCGAAATCGTTTTAATACATTTCCCTTAGGCTTGTCACGGACTAGTAGAAATGGATTTGATATTTACTCAAAAAATGAAAGTGGAATGTCAAAAAGAGTAAAATATTTTTTTTTATAAAAGAACAAGCAGCTGCTATCTTTTCATCGAAAATGACGCATTTTTGGAATAACATTCGTGTCAATTGTTACATGGATCACTACGTTCAAGAAACTGTGAGTGTGACAAACGTAGAACTGGACAATGAGAACATCAATCTTGTAACTTTCTTAATGTTCAGAGAGATTAATTCTTCACAATGATGTGACTAGTACAAGTCGTCGATTGTACGGGAACTTTCCGATTGCTACTTCAATTCTCGGAGGAACGCGTATGAGGAGTTTAAAAAAAAAACGTTCCAGAGTTTTGTTTTGTTTTCTGTGAAGCACCTCATTTTTAATTTAATAGATGCGTCAGCGCTACTGGGTAAAAAACATTCCCAGAGAATTCCATCATGTAACTTGTTTTTTCTCAGTTGGGAGTGTTTTTTTCTGTTCATTTTTATATTTTATGTGGGTGAGAGTTCCTCAAAAGAAGCTAATAGCACGTGCTTCTAGCATGCACAATTCAGACCTGACTAATCAACTGAATAACCGTTAGGTATTACGTCATGGGGATGGTTATCCTCTCAGTCTGAACTCTCCTCGGTCAATTATTCTCAATGCATTTAGGAAGCAGGTAATAAAATGGTTTACTTTGTTCCATGCTTTCTTTGTCAGGATCTGTCTGGGTGGTCTGTATTCATCCTCGCAAAAACGGGGGCAGTAGTAAATTACGTGGTATGCGTCTTATTCTTCGTTCAGGCATTGTGGACATGTTGGTATGGTGTCGTTCCTGAATCTGCGCAGGGACCTTCTGAATCCGCCAGAAACTGCGTGATAAAGAAATTTTGATCTCCTATTTTCGTATTCGTTCAGTGTTCCATTTCAGGGTTAGGTTGATGTGTCCATCTTCCTGTGGTAGCACTTTTTCAGCTGGTTTGCCAGCTTTTCATGCAGATTGCTCTCTCTGTATTACTCTATTTGATATGTAGACTCTATTTATTTTGTCAGCATTGATGTCGATGAGCATTATTCCGGCTAGGACCAGTGCCGTTTCCTGGGAATCGGTTCTAATAGCGGAAATCGTTCTCAAAGCATTAAGTCTATACACTTTTGATCCTGCATTTGCAGCGCAGACTAATGATTTCGACAATAAGGCTGAGCTTGTGTTTCTAAATAAAAAAAAAAATTATTGACGCAACAGGGCCGAGCTTTCTCACGATTTTATCATTCATAAGTGCGTGTGTATATCTGCACGATGGCGGGACCTCCTGTTTTATGCCGACTCCGAACGGAGATTTTGAGATAAGCTTTTCTTGACAATGAATACTACTCGGATGTTTTGTCGTCACGAGAGGATGGCCAGTGATGGCCAGGTGTTGCTACGGCTGGGAGTCGATGTTCGGCAGAATTCTTACCAGCGATGATTGGAGGATCGCTCCATTCTTTCTAACGAAGTTTTGGCGCGTCTTGAAGTTTTGATCTCCTATGCATAGTGCATATTGCGTATGTTGGCACTACTTGTCGGACTCAAACCCGCTATCAATTTTCGAATGTTCGGTCACCAATAATTTTAATAAACTGATCCCATGGTTGTCTATGTAAGTAGTGAGGTCATGAGAGTGCTCTACGGCACGTACTCGCCTTGTAACAGATAGTTCTTTGGGGTTCCTTTGACACTTTTATACAAGTTGCCACCTGATAAACCCACCATTGTCTGAACCTAGCCCATCAGTCCTTCCGGGTTGGTGACTGTCTCACACTTGTTGGACCTGCATACCCCGAAACGTAGTTACAACTTTTTCACGGTGATAGTAAATTTAGAACGGTATATGGACATGTTGGGGGAATTTTATCCATCGTTTGATGAATTGGACTTAGAGAACATTTTGTTCGGTACTGCAAAGCAACGGACGGAATGGGCAGCCCCTTCAACAGTTGCTACGCTGGTAAGGGTTATGATAGTTACCAGAATTTGGCTCATTCAGGGAGGCGTCACCAACTTGTTAAAAACTGTGTTAAACAGTGTTTCAGATTATCTACCTGAAATAGATCTAAAATTGGCATTTACAGCCTATCCAGGCCTCAAACCTACCTTCTCCATTTGTTTGTGTGATTGAAGTTTAAGCTTTGCCACAAAGAACTAGACCTCCAGTTAAACGGTCAAATTTGAGAAGCTTCTCGTGACAGTCTTATACTTTTGGATGTTTTTCCGACTTTCGCCTAAGGTTTACAAATGAAATAATATGTGTTGCAGCTTTCGGGATTTCAACCAGCTCTCCTGAAGTTAGTAGACCACTACTATATCTATGGTACTTGATCTATATCCTGGGTACTTGTCGACACAATGCGATTGATTAAGAGGCTAAGTCTTCTTACCAAAGTTGGTCCGTTATACGTACTCTAATCCGTTAGTTGGCGTCGTTGGTTTTGACAAAATCCCATCCCAATATTTTTTGTTTCTAATAGCTACTACAAGCAGACCCTGGTATACGTCTCAGTACACTTTTTGAATGTCAGAAATGCCCCTTCGGCTTTGGTACCCTCTTTGTGCTCTAAATGCTTTAGCAAAACGTACCACAAAAATCAATGCCTTCTGCCCAAAACTCGAATGCTAATTTGTTGTTCATGCATCTGCACGTACCACGTACCAATGAATTTCCTTCCTATCACAATTACCAGATTAAAGTCCTTCACATTCACGTCATCAATTAGCACTACTCAACCCAAGCCCACTCGTTTATCTTCAACCAACATTTCAAAATGGTAGAAAAAAAAAGCCACCTAACGACTCAGGAAAGTGCAAACCTCATTCAAGCCAGTATATTCGAAAGCCGCAAAGTCTATTATTTGAACTTGATCACTCAATGATTTCCATTACGTGTGTGTAGCCAGCCCCGCATTGTCATCTCCACAAGGACCATGCAAGAATCCCCCCGCTGCTTCGCATTCACTTTTATTTACTGCCAGCAGAAATTTTTAAACTTCAATACCATTATACCTTCGACACAATAGAGGGCGTTTTAGTGATTATCCACTTTCAAAGGGAACTCTTTTCTAGTCCCTAGATGTGTGAGAGTGCATGTGAATGAAGCTGCATCGGATATTGTTTTGGGTGGTGAACGAGCACCCACTTTGGAAAAAGTTACCTAATGGAATTTCCTCAAGTGGTCTTGCCATCCTTCTCCACTCTCACCCTCGATTGCACTTTAGTGCGAATATTATCGAATTTGATGTGCAGTCGATGATTGCATCCTCCCGATACGCCCTCGTCATCATCATCCGCAAGGCAGCAATCCTTTCAAAGTCATTCTGTGTGCGAGCCATCGACTATCTCTACGATGGTGGTTTCCGATTGTAACTGTTAACTTATTATTGATAAGCCGATGGTGTTGAACATAAAAGCTTTTGTGTGCTATCGTCCAACATAATGATTTAAAAGGTTAAAAGCCACCATGGGTTCACACGCCATGCCACCACCCCATCAAGTGCAACATTCCAGATATGTGCGCACTGACATGCATTTAATTGTTATTTTGAAATTCGCTAATGGATATGAAACGCGAAAATAAATTAAAATTTATTGAACAAACAAAATACCAAACTATGCATGCACAAATTAATAATTAAATTTGTCCAGCGGAGCAGAGTACGAGCTCAGTGTTGGTGGTGTTTTTCCGCCATTTTTATCTCGCGCGTATTCTCGCATTGGATTATTTTTTTGTTTACGTTATATATTTGCAAGCTGGCCGTTATCAAATTACGCGCACGCAACAGTGCCAGGATAATGTCGTCCATCCCTCCAGGCACAGCACAACAATGTGTGTGACAAAAAATGCCACCAACACATTTTTTTTGTTTGCATAGTGAACACACAAAAGAAGGATCCAAATAATAATAAAATGCAATTACACAAGTTTCGGAATGGCGCGCGCGTTGAGCAAAGCATTAAATAATTTCAAATTTACAAAATACAAAAAAAAAGTGTACTTTTCAGTAAATGTACTGTTAGGGTGTCCCTTATTTGGCGATGTCAGTTGTTTTTAAATGTATATTTGTTATATTTTTTTTCACTTCTACTGTCGCAATTCAAAAATATGTCCCAGGAAAAGGGGACCCTCTGAACTGCGCAAATTACAGAGGCATAAGTCTCCTCAACATCTCCTACAAGATCATATCTGCAGTAATACATATAAGCCTGAAGCCGTTTACCAACAACCTGGTCGGAACTTAATATTGTGGTTTTAGGTCTGGAAAGTCCACAACTGGTCAAATCTTCACATTTCGGCAGATCGTGAAAAAAAAACCAAAAATTTGAAATCGATACCCACCGTCTATTCATCGAATTCAAAGCTGCATATGCATGTCTAGTTTTGGTATACTTCCCAAACTAGTCAAATCGTGGTCGGAGACGACCTCACCGACCCATTCGATACCAAAAAGGGTTTAGGCAAGGCTAGGCACTGTCACTTGACTTATTTAATCTAATTTTTGAGACGATTGTGCAAAACTTCCGATCCAGCACCAGCGGCAAAATCTTCCATAAATCGGTGCAACTACGCCGACGATATTGACATCATTGGTAAAACTCAACAACGTTTGCTAGTATAGAAAAAGAAGCGGCAAAAATGGGTTTTGCAGTAAATGTGGGTAAGACAAAGTATTTGCTGTCAACACGACAGGACAGACAACATCTATGAATTGAACAGAACGTCACCATTGACAGGTATAACTTTGAGGTAGTACAGGACTTTGTCTTCCTAGGCTCCGCTATTAACTCTAAAAACAACATCTCGTCAGAAATTTAACGAAGAATTACTTTTGCCAACCGCTGATTCTTCGGGCTAGGAAGGCAATTTAGCAGTAAAGCCTTCACTCGAACTACTAAGGAGATCCTATATAAGACCCTAATCATCCCAGTCCTGCTCTACGTCGCTTAAGCATGGACCGTAACAAAAGTGGACGATGAAATCCTTGGTAGATTTGGTAGATTTAAAAGAAAAATTCTTCGGAATATCTTCGGTCCCGTTTTCGCTGGCGGAGACGAAGATTCAACCAAGAGCTATACGAGCTGTACAGCGACATGCCCCTCGTAAAAAAAAACTCCAGCATTGGACGTTTAAGATGGCTAGGACATGTAGAACGAATGGACACCAATACACCGCCTCGCAGAATCTTCGATTCCCAGCCAGACTTCGGACCCAGTAGAGGAAGACCTCGCCTTAAGTGTCGCGCAGTAGAAACCGACCTCAACCAACTTGGAGTGCGCAACTGGAGGCAGTTAGCTAAGGACCAAGCTGGGAATTCGATTCGCAAGTCACGCGTTGGTTGAGGGCCAGGTTCATTCGGGACTGTAGAGCCACTTAAGTAATTAAGTAAGTACATCGAGGGTTGTGCTTTTAGACTGGCAACGTGATAAAAATGGTCATGTACCAAATTTCACCATCCAAACTCAAAATTTAAGGATGGATACCCCTATGTCCTATGGGATATGGTCGGGGAACAAATAGTATTTATATACGAAATTTATAAATTGTATACTTGTACGAAATTTGATTAGGCTAGCTCAATACTTAAGGACCAAAAACTGATGGCATACCGAAAGACGATTGGACCGACAGACATGGCTAGATTTACTCGATTGTAGGCTTTAAACTTTTCCTAACCCGAAACGAAAAAGTGTAGAAGTATGATATCTTATCTTCACCTGAATGCAATAAATGGGTAACTTCACTTTCCACACTTTTGATAAATCGGCAAACAAAGTTTTGCTTCTTTTCTAAACGACTTTTTGAAAACCTATTTCCTATTTTTTTTTTTTATATTTCCGATATTTTGTTCAGAAAAAAACGCTAAAATTTAAAAAAGGTCAGTTATCCATTTGTCCCAACTCTTTCTAATACCCAAGTTTGTTGTGGCAGCAGATCAGGCAAATGAGTTTATTGGTTATTGCACTACATTTATATCGAATCAAGGATTCAGAAAACGTTGATATCTCAAAAATTAAATAAAGCGAGTTATCCACTTATTGCATTCAGGTGACGATATAGGCGGTCCAATTCACCGATCCGAAGCATTGTATTAACTGTTCGCTGAAATTCTTTCGCAATAAGGCCATGGTTTTACGGGATGTGACAAATAACGAGATCATGCGCTTTAACTTCAGGAAGCAAATAGTCTCAGCATGACGCTGTTCACATTTCTGAGCGGCATCATTGTTCGTCTTAATGTGTGGGCTGCTCTTAAACCTCGACGTGTTATCCATTACCCAACATCGTAGCGACTTTCAAGAACTCTCCGACACGATCCATTCGAACTAAAAACTTTTTATACAAAACCAATGCATCGCGACACTGCTTTTTGTTCATGTCAAAGTACTTCTCCAGTAGATTGATAATACCGTCATTGTAGCATGCAAACTGACGTAGCCATTAAGCCAGATATCAGACTCATCGCTAAACAAAATTTTAGTCGAATTGGTCGAATTCTAAAAAAGTGAAAATTCAGAAGGTCGGGGGCAGCATCAGTTCATGTAATGTAAAATCACCCTCATCACCCTCAACTCCTGATTTTAAATTTTCTTAACTACATGCTCGATGTGGTATATTTTATAACGCATCGTCCAATAATGAAAATTTGTTTTCAAATTTGTCGATTGTATAGCAAAGTGTGAGTTTGGTAGGTCGATTATTGGAGAACGCCGATTTTCATAACAGCTGAATAATGTGTAGAAGCTGTGCTGTGCTGTACTGAAAAAAAATCCCATAACAGTTTGACACCAGTCAGGCTTCATCTGCTATTGATTACTAAATATATTTTACCTCTAAATTAATCACCCATAATGTGGACTAGCTTAATGCATTGAATTATATCACAAATAAAAGCCACCCTATTGTTTATTCCCTCAGCAGAGTCTCATATATGCGAACACACATTATCTTCCGCCGTTAAAAAAACACGTATTCAATAATGCGTTCCACAAAAATGTGTACAGAAATGTGGTAAATAAAATGTAATGGGTCGTCAATATTTTCCGCACATTGTGTTCATCAGAAATTGACGCTCTTGTGTTTGGTATTTATTAAATGTTTTTTTTTGTACTTAATTTCAAAGATGCCCTTTGTAATTCTTTATCTCTCTGAAGTGATATGGTTTCATGTTGGTTTTAAAATCATTTTAGTTGTATTCATTGTAGACATTTGTTTTGACATTTCTATTAGATTGCTTTCACTTAAATTAAGTCTGTTCCCGTACAATGTCCTTACTCAAAAATAATATTGTACGGTAACAGAACTATTTAATCAAAGCACTGACATTTGACATGAGGCATATAGGTGGTACGACTTGAACTGCAAAGAATTTATTTAGCGGAGAGACCTAAGCGTTCGGCCTTACATGCGCCTTACAAGCCATCAAAGAAAACCCGGAAGACAGTTAAAACAAGTAATAAATGATTATATAGCCGATAATAAGGGTTTCATGTTCTGATACATGACCAACAATTTGAAAAAAAATTCAGCTTATGAAATATCTCGAAACACGAAAACCTCTCAATGACCGGCAATATGGGTTTTACAGCAACAATTCAACTGGTGATTTGATGACCTACTACATCACCATTCTTCCATCGTGGTTATTGCCCTTGATTTTCCATCTGACTGGGTTCGCCATCAAGTCGTTTTGTCGAAAATGTGTTAACTTGGATTCGATGAAATACTTCTTCGATGGATTATTAATTATCTTTCGATAGTCGAGGGTTTTAAATGGAATGTAACTCACTAATTAAATACTGGAGCCTAGAGGCTCTGTTTACCTCCGAATGTCTAGCCCAATACATTCCGTCGCTGGTGCCAGCACTCTCAGCTTCTCATACTCCTTTTTTAAGTTCACACCACTCATCTTCAGACGTACTCTTGAATTCCGTCCTTAAAATCATTAGCATACGTTGCAACGACCACATATTTCAAGTCGCTAAAAACGCAGCAGCGATATGTGTAGGGTTTCTGAAGCGATGCAAGAAATGTTTCACCCCTTCTGATCTTACCGGAATATAAAAAAGCATTTATACGCCTCAAACTTGAACTGGAAGTCTTAAATACCTACTACAGAGTGGTGGCCGAATCGTGATACATTTAAATTCAAACAATTTTTTTGAAAATGATCTCTACTTTCATTGACGCATATGCGAAACCTGACCAGAAAATTATTCATCGACTTTTTCAATTCAGTTAAATTCCTTGCTTTAGTTTTGTATACTCCATGCTTGACATAACCATAAAAACAAGTCAGGTCAGGTGACCCTGGGGGGCCAGCTAAAAGTGGAGTTTCTGGATATTAATTTGTTTCCGCCTTAACCGGTCTGGCTATGTGTGAAGTTGCTCTATCTTGCTGGAGCCACATCCTGCTGAAAATGATACGATTTCGGCGCATTCCTGGGTATAAAAATTATTGTTACACAGTTTTCTTCAAATAAATAAGAACCGGTCAATGCACTTTCAAGAAACTTCACACCACATTTTCCACACAGTTACGGGCTCAGTGCGGTGGTTAGTGCGACGAACTGCCTCGCAGAAGGTCTGGGTTAGATTCCCAGCCATAGCAACACCTAAATGATTTTTCACTAGCCCTCCTCTCGTCAATTGTCAAGAAAAGCTTATCTCAAATCCGCGGTTCGGTGTGCGCATAATACAGGCGGTCCCGCCATCGTGCAAGAAGTACACACAAACACATGAATGGTTGTGAGAAAGCTCGGCCCTGGGTACTAACGAGGCTGGTGCGCCAAAAATTTGCATTTTTTGTTTTTTGACTCGCTCTCATGAAGCATTATTGTATAGGAGTCACCCCGTATCCACAACTTGCCGTTTAGATCAAAATGAACCCCATTAGACATAAACAAGCAATTTATCGACATTTTAAAAAATTGTTTGGCAAAATTCCAGCCGAACAGATAAATTTGGGTTTTCTACGGAAACAAATTTAAGTCATCACGAATTATCCGTAATAACCGTATTCTAACTCCTATTTGCACAAATTTCCGAGTTTCAAGTGGAAAAGCATGGCTTTTCCTGTAGTCGCGATTGTGTCCTGAACCAGAACAAAGGGATCTTGATAGTACGTTCTTCGTTCGATGATTCCAGATTCGGCAAACATTTTTACCAGCTTCAACATGTTTACATGCCACAAAATAAGAAGGAAAAAAAAAAAACTTATTGCTCCCACAGAAAAAACGGTTTGTTTTTGTGACACGATTCGTACGCCACCCTGTACGATTCAAACGCGTGCACTCAAAACTTATCGAACAAAATTGGAACATCGTCGAAATTTTTGCTCACACCTTTTGTTTGCCAATCTTTTCGAATTTTCTGAAAACACGACATGATAGGATCGCCTTTATTGCCTTAGTGCCTACATTCTCATACAAGCAATTACACTTACGTATTAAAAGCCTAGCGAAACCTTAATAATCTTAAAATCGACCATTTGGTTGGGAACCGTGGACAACGCAAACATGAAATTGTTGTGTATTCGCCCTACAGGTCCTAGCCATCTTTGAATTTTTGTCTAGCATGTAAGTTAGTTTTAAGATAAATAAAAATAAAAATGGATGACAAAAAAAAAAAGTGTAGTTTTTTGTCTACCAGGTCTATGCCACTGGAAATGGGTGAAGTGGACAAGTACGTTAAATTACTAAGCGCGGAGTCAGTGGATCAAATCCAAAGAATAACAAAACCTACGTTTTTTTAGTGCCCTATCTCTTGCGAAAGTTTGACAGACGTCCAAGAGTATAAAACTGGCATAAGAATCTTTTCAAATACAACTTCGGAATCACACATGAATGGAGAAGCTATGTTTGAGGCCTCGTATGAGCCGTTAATACCAGAGATCCCGCTGTGCGAATATTGATGAAGTTAGTGCGGTGAATCGTTGTGCAGGAAGTCAAGATCTGACAAATCATTCGACTAGTAACACAAAAATCTGATCTGAACTCTATGGCTCGGATTCCGAATAAAATACAAGGTCCCACCATCGTGCAAGAACGCAAGTGATGATTGGCCTTATTAGTGCCATAAAGAAATATGACTTTCAATCATGTATCAAGTTGACTGCTGTAAAAGAGTCTTCTTGCCAGACATAGGCTACATTTTTGTCAAAATACAGGAACTTTTCAACTCAGATGCCAAGATGTTTAACTTCTTACCGCCAACGGCTGTCTATGCTGTCCAATGATACACAAAATGTTGCCCATTTTTCTGGTATCACTAGAAGCCCTAAGCAATTTTTATGTAAATTGATCTTATTTCCAATCATCGCAATATCCCATAATGTGATGGAAGTCACGTTGCAAAAGTATGCTGATGAGCTCGATTTTCGGACCTAGGGACGAATTCCGCTACACCGAATTTAGCTGGATACACGAAAACATTTTTACATTTTTTTAAATTTTCCTGAACATTTTTTCCCTTGTCAGCAATGTAAATCAGATTGCTGAATGGGAAAATTTTCTCAGGAAAATGTATTCACGATAGGCGTGACTGTCTTGTTCTGATTCCGCAAGCGTGGAAGTGAGTTTTTTGACAGTTTTCGTGTACACAAGTGAAAAAAATGTATTCACTCTTTTTTTTCGGCTGGTTAATAAGGCAGCGTGAAAAAAATGGGTGAACCGAAATTTTTTTTACCACGTTGCAATGAATATGAATTCAGTTCACTCGGCTGACAAAAATTATTCATCACAAACTTACAGCATGTTGCGGAATCGCACAAACTGCTATGTGTGAGTTTTGTGAAATGTGTATACAGGCAGAAAACTCACGCGTACAGATTTTGGACCCTGCGTACGCTATAGCGTGTCTAAGGGAACTTGCAAGACAACTTAGGGAAGTTCACCACCCCTATTGCAAACCACTTTGCTCTAAATTACCTTGCGACATTTAACAACGAACTTCAACAAAATTCTAGCAATCCATAAATCATATAAAGCATGGGTTTCTGCATGCCCAGTATGTCAACCTTGTAGAAAAGCATCTATAATCATACGGTGTCGAAAGCCGTCTCAAAGTCAACCAGACAGGACCCTGTGTAATGTTTTTTGGACTTGTTCCATGCCTCGCTCGAAAACCAAACTGATTTTCTTCAACAATTTTTATTTTTCTTGGCTCACTTAAACATATCTATATTGCCTATCTCTTTAAATACCTTGCTTCCATTCGGCAGAATGCTTATTGACCGAAGATTAGCCGGGTTTGCTTTGTCTTAATTCTATTTCTGAATATGATGTACCACCGCCGTTTTCCAATGCACAATATTCAGTGCATTTTTAAACGTGGTAGTGAAAATATCGACTGCTTCTATTGGCAGGTGTTTCAGTGCGACGTTTGGGATACCATCCTCTCCCGCCGACCTTTTATTTTGTCAGAACTGTGCAATGCTTCACGGTGTATAATCCTTGCGGTGCCCTAGGGCCATTTTAATCTTCATTTCAATTTTAGTAAGTGCTCTGATGAAGTAAGAACATTACAAAGTCTTACTTACTTAAATGGGATAATCAGCGTCTTTTATAGGATCTCCTTAATAGTTCTAGTGATGGCTTTACTAAAAATTGCCTGCTTAGAACGAGGAAACACCGGTTAGGAGTATTTCTTCACTTTAATCCTGGTGCTGTTGTCAGAATTAATTACTAAAGCCATTTGTTGGAAAAATAATGAATCCGACTTGTCGGCGACCAAGAGAAGCATGAGTACACGAATTTCGGTTATCGCCAAACTCCATGTGTAACAGCCGGTTAATCCGCCACGACAAGACTTGTTTAATACTCGTTGCGGACTAATTTTTAATTTCAAATTCGAATTTCATAGTCTTTTATTTACTGCCTATGCCCCGCTAACTTAATACTTTCGATCCGGCTTCTATATGCCCCAAAGTTTTGCCTTGAAAAACAGAAAGTATGGCCAACTTCTATGTTCCTTTTTACAAACATTTTTTATGATATATCGTAACTATTCGCGTACTCGTCGTCGTAGCCGTTCGACAACCAATTTTATTTCCTCATAATTATTCAAAACACATAATTTCCGCATGTCGATAATCGTGTTTTCTTATGCAATAAAAATGTATAACACAAGCTCATGAATTTCCACTCTTCTAAGAGGGTTTTCAAAATAATGAACTTTCTATACAAAATTTGACTCGTAAATGAAGCCTTCACAGAAATACTCGCGAAGCAAGTACGAGTAATTTTCGAGACATCCATTAAAAAAATAATTCCCCCCTCCCTAAACGTTTTTACTGCTCTCATATAAAGTTTATTCGAATTGTTTTTACCGCATAATTAAACTCAGTTTTGTGCAAAATTGTCAACATAGCTTTCCGGGAGTGGAATTAAAATCGTCGCCGTAGGGGTTTGTGCTTTATCTAGAACACACATACTTAGGTGTCCTCTCTGCCTTTCAATAAAAAATATCCAATTTAAACATGCAATTCCCTTTTCTTTTTTTTTAGGTAAAACCATCAGATACATCCATCCTGGAGGTGATTCCTCAAGCGAAGGTACATGGCTCATTGCAATACAAGGTGAAACTGTTGAACCAACTACCAACAGAGGAGCAATTGTTTATCTATGTGCATTCACCATTAACCCTGCAAGACATTGAGGTGAGTAGAATCCTTTTGATTGCATGTAATGTGCGTACACAGTGTCTGCTGTGTATCCATGGATGCAGAGTGCACTATATTAAACATTTGATAGCCATCTTGGATAGGTTTCTCACATTTTCTCTGTTCGCATTACAGTCGGTTCGAGAATATATGACAAATTAAATATATCTGGATATGTGTTTCTTAAAGTTTACATCTAACAGGTCAGTTGCATTTTTGGATGCAAAATATCCTTCCGTACTCATACACTTTATTTGTGTTTGCAAGTTCTTGTGTTACACCCTTGTAGCGCAAAAGAATGGAATCATTTGTTGGCTTTATTTTCTTGACGATGAGTGTATTACTATCGTAGAAAGACGTTTTTCGAGTTCTTATCTCCAGGCGGTCATATAAACGCTAAAGAAGTTTAAGAAAAAAAGTAGTGAAAGAAAAGGACGTATCATACGAAGAAACTACGAATTGAAACGTGGTTTCTTTTGGATCCTTTACATTCGGTTTCGTTTTTTTTGCCCTGCTATCCTTTCAGACTTTGATAACATTCGTATCTCACATGTGTAGGGATCCTTTTTTGCAAACTTTTGAAACTTTCTCTGTTTTCTAATGGAAACTAACATTTTCTTAATTTTTTTTCTTCATTCTTTTTCGTCCTGTTTTATTTTGTTTTTGCTTGTGTTAGATGTATACTTTTCACCCGTGGCATTATTTTGTTTTTTTAAGTGTCCTAGATAAATACGAGTACATGAACTCAAGTTTAATGTTAAACTAGTTGGTTTTTAATGTTTGCCGTTGTTGTAGATCTAAGGACGGATTTAAACGTAGTTATGTGCGCTAAGTTGGGAAGACGAGGCCAATTGATGGAATCAGAAGTATTTAGTGCCCTTGTTGATCAGCTATACCATTTCATAAATTGCTTTTGTGGAAGTGGTTCCCACAGTTGTCATATTGACATGCAAAATCATCTTCCCATCAAGAAGGCTTACTATTACTTAAGTGGCGTTACAATCCGGAATGAAACTGGGCATCAAATAACATGTCTCTCTAAGTTGCGCACTTCAAGATGGTCGAGGTTGGTATCTACTTGGGAATGCCACTTAAGGCGAGGGTTTCCTCTACTGTGCCCGACGTCTAGCTGGAATCGAAGACCGGAGTATTGCTGTCCACCCGCTCAACGTGTCCTTTTTTGCGTATTGTCACACCCCAGTAGCGTGAAAGCCTCTCGGATAGCCAGTAGTTCCGCCTGGAATACGCTGGCAAAGTCCGGAAGGCGGTATGGTTCTGATATTTTCAGTGATTCCGAGTAGACTCCGGACCCCAAACCATAGTTCATCTTAGATCCGTCGGTGTATACGATCGTGTCGAAATATCTAACTACTTCGTTTCTCTTTCACTGAGCTCTGGTAGGAAATCCTACGTGTAGTCCGTTAGAAACGTGACAGGATATTACTGTGGCCATACGGCCTTGCCTTCCAACATCCTGGCTCCTTGAGTCTTATCGTCGGCGTATGCTAGAATTATGGAATATTGTGCCCCTGGTGTTGGCTCGGGATTTTTTCACAATCCACTCAGAACTGAGATAGAAGAAGTCACATGAAAGTGCATCGCCTTGCCTAAATCCTTTTTTGGTATCAAATGTGCCGTTGAGGTCGTTTCCGACTGATGGAGCCAGCGAGAATTCTCCATCGTCATTCTGCACAGATGGAGTTTGGGTGGTATACCAAAACAAGAAATGGCTCTGTATAGTTCGTCTCTATATATGCGGATTGAAAACGATGAATAGGTTGTGAGTATCGATTTGGACTTTTTTGGTTTTTTTCCAGGATCTGCCGGAGTGTGAAGATTTGATGAATTGTGGACTTTTCAGCCCTAAAACCATACTGATAAGGGCAGGTTGTTGGAAAATGGTTTCAGGCGTTCACACATTACGACATGAACTTGATATGACTTGGAAGGCGATGCTGGTGAAGTTCAGCGGATCTCTTTTTTTGTTTACCGGGTAAACGATGCTAACTTCTCATAACTTAAGTCGTTTATGTTGTCGTCGACAGTATTGAATGGTTCTGCCTGACATCGGAATGTTGTTCGTCATCGTTTAACTGTCTGCAGAAGTGTTTCTTCCATATTCTTAGGATCAACTGTGTCTCAACTACGATATTTCCTTGTTCAGCTCGACAGGATTCTGTTCGAGCCTTGTATCCTTGGTATTGACGTTTTACACTTAAGTGAAACTTTCGAACATCTTAGCTGGAGTGGCACCTCTCTGTATCCTCGATCCTATCCTATGGTTGGTGGCCGAATAATATCAGACCAGCTAATGTATGTTTATCACTAGGTCCAGCCTAATGATAACTGTTGGCGTAATCGATATTTTCGTCTTGGGAATTCTTTTGCAGTTTTTTAGTTGGGAGATCCTACCCCTTGCTAATTTTGTTCTTTCCCGAATGATATTTTATTTCCCTTACTACCTCAAAGTTAAACGCGCCTGCGATATGAGACAAACAACTTCACAGTGCAAAAAAAAACTCCCATTGGTATTACCACTAACGTGTAGTGCCAAGAGAGCTAATGTTGGCTTTGCCAAATATCCGAATCGCCGAATTTCATGAAGATGGAAAAGATGGAAGTGTTCTTTGAATGCAAGGAGTGGTAGATTCTCAAATTCCCTTTGGTATGCGGAACTGGGTTTGTAGTTGTGAACGCCCTCATCTGCCTACAAGCTGCATCAGAATTCATGTGAATAGCGCAGCCAACAACAGGGGATACAACAAAAAGCCTTTGTCAATATGACAAACTCTCAATGTATAATGCTAACCGTTTAGGAAAATATTTAATTACTCTCAAGATAGCATCCTGATACTCCATATCGAGTGTTTTGTAATCGAAATCCTGGAAACGAAGACGTTTCCTTTCTTTGCTTCTTAATCAGGCACCGCAATCTGAAATCTATTGCATCTGTATGACAACAAGTCACGACTCGTCATTAGACATAAGGATACAATATAATTTAACATTTTCTCTTAACATTTCTCTCACACACACACTAATAGCTTTCTTGTACATTTTCAGATACCAATACTCGGATCGAATGCAATTCAACAGAAATGCTCCAATCAACCTTTCAGTAATTCATCAACGTTCCTAATTAAGATCGTATCGAATGTGGGTCTTATTATCTCCGCATTGATTATCCTTGGTGCAACAATTTGGGGTAAGTTCTCCTTCTTCTCGAACGGCAGCGCTTATGGACTACAACCAAGGAGAACTGGCAGAGTGTTTGTTACCCAATAGAGGAGTGTGCATCAAACATGCAAGCAAATTTTTCAAGAACTATAGTTGCCTCCTCCCCCATCTGACAATTATAAGGAATGATAGCTTTTATGCCCACCCATTCTGGGGGGTTCTTGTTTCATCTAAATAATAGCAAAGACATGTATGTGCTTGTGTGGGTTTCACATGTTTGCCGTATTATTGCGCTTAAAGGGTGTTGACTATAGTTCAAGAGCATAAACAACACGACAAAACTCCGTCACTCTCTCCCTCTCGCTCTATGCGCCTTAATTTCAAGAAGGAACATGGTGTGCTAGTTGTAGCAGGTTGTAGCCAAGCAGCCCATCCTCCTTATAAGGTTGATTAATTGCATTTTGTATTCTATTTTACAGTGCTTATAGTGTGTTCGCCGCAACGGAGAAGCAACAGAACGGATATCAACTCTGAAGGTGAGTTTAATTAACAATTCCCATATCACATCCCAAGATATTCGCCTCAAAGTTTTGGCCACGGCTTGCTGGCTGGTTGGTTGGCTGCTTTCTCTATTTATTCCCTCGACTTGGCTCGCCTTGGCCTCGCTGGGTGTTCTTTCTATTCCAGAGGCGATGGAACCAACGGAACGGGAAGTCGGTTCATCATGGGGAGCTAAATTTTCGTAAAACTGTGTGTCACTTATCTCTGTGATTAATTTCCTTCGGCGACGCTGTATATTCGTTGTCGTCCTTTTCGTCGTCGTGGTGGTGATGGTGGCGGTGCACGACGGTGGCTGATGTCCTGATACATAGTTGTTTGCAGGAGGAGATTAAATTAAAGTTCCTTTGAAATTTTCGGCTACAGAAGCACTTGGGAAATGCCATTAGATAGTAAAGGACTCTTCAAGGAGCATGGAAACATACTGGTGTTGCTTCTACTGCTGGAGCTAGTGCCCACCATCAGCCCACACACATATACAGTGGTTTTCTGTGTAATTTGTCGGAAGTCTGCTGCAGCGATATTAAGTTTTTGTACGAGCGGTATATGTTTTGAATAGAGGCGGGGCGGGGATGATGTTTGCATTGTTCTCCTGTATTTTTGGTTTGTGAATAGCTAGCATCAACACATACACACACTTTGAGATGCTGAAACTCAAAATGAATACTAATTGGTACGGAGACAGATGAGAATGATTGATGAAGTTTTAAGGAAGTTGAGGTGTTTGTTTTCGGCGGTGGCTTTGCCGCTTGGCAATGGCATGTCCTTCTCTGTGGTGTGGGCAACAAACTAAACTTATGTTCGATGAGGTAATTCGTGTAATTTCCACGAGGATGTGGTTGATTTGCATTAAAACTGAGAACTTGTGACCCGATTTTCCTCTTTGTCGGTTAGGGCTTCAACCATTGATTGTACAGGATTCGCTGTGTCAGTTGGAGTTTTTTTTAGCGTTCCACTTAGTTGAGCGCTTTGTTCCAGCGTTCGTCGGATGAAATTAAAGCTTTGATTTGTACTTGAATTCAATTTAAAAGTGGATGAACGTTTACTGCAATGTAATGAAAGTCGACTGTCAAATAATGATCCCCTATGGATGGAACTACTGTGGATGAAACTTGACTATAAAGTTATGGTCTGCAGTGGATGAAAGTCGATTGATGATCCGCAGTGGATGGAAATAATGATTCCCTCTGGATGAATGTTGACTCTAAAATGATGACCTTCTGTGAATGAAGGCTGACTGTAAAGTGATGATCCGTATTGGATGAAAGTTCACTATAAAGAACTGTAGTTATAGTTCGCATTAAAGTTGAAACTTGACCGTTAACTTAGGCATCGATGTCTGGGTTCCAAAGGCTGTTGTTAAGTTTCCTCAACATTCTGCTTCAGACAGATGTATAATATATTCCTCGAGGGGCATGCACTTCGCTACACTGTAAAGTCTCTTCGTCCTGAAGTGTTGTAAGATTGCAATGACGTTCGGTACATGAGAGTAATGTCCTCATCCCGAATACACCAGTGGTGAAATAAATGGGACACGTGTAAGCCTGATCGGGAGCTTATATATAAGAAACTTTGTGTTTTGGCTGAGGGTGAACCAAATAGATGATGCAGCAAGGTTCTGTTGGGAATTGAATTGAAGTTCATTGCAAAAAAGTTCGCATTTGGGGTGAGAGAAACTATTAAGCCATCTGGAAAAAATATTTTAAAGGCCCTTTTTTTTGTGAATTATATATACCTCTGGTGGCTTGCTTTTTGCAAGTAGACTACTCGCTGACTTTTTGCACATAATCTCACATGATGTGTGCAACTGGTGATGGGATCCAGATATTTGTCTTC
Source organism: Rhingia rostrata (assembly GCA_949824845.1). Taxonomy (NCBI): domain Eukaryota; kingdom Metazoa; phylum Arthropoda; class Insecta; order Diptera; family Syrphidae; genus Rhingia; species Rhingia rostrata. The sequence goes on from OX463758.1 coordinate 53,413,861, forward strand.
AACTTGGGGGAAGTTGTTTTAGCCTCCGTAAGCATTTCTAAGGAATAATATGACTACAAGTAAAGGGTGATCCATTTCGAGGTTCCCTACTTTTTTAAAGAAAAAAACACAGAAAATTCAAATTTAATGGAGAATGTTTATTATCATTTGAAAGAACATTCTTTGGCATTTATTTTTTTAAGATTATGTCTATCAAATGTTGGCCGTTGCTACGTCCAGATGGTCCATCCGTTGAGTCCAATTTTCGATCACTCGTTCGAGCATTTCGCGTAACTGGCGAATGACACGCGTGATGTTTTCCTCCAAGGCCTGAATCGAAGCGGGTTTGTCGACATAAGCTTTTGACTTTACATATCCCCACAGGAAAAAGTCTAACGGTGTGATATCACAAGATCTTGGTGGCCAATCGACCGGCCCAAAACGCGAATTATGTGCTCACCGAAATGTTCTCTCAATAAGTCCATTGATTGATGCGATGATTCCTCATGCGATGAATTTTCATAATAAAGTTGAACAATTTGTAAACGTTGTTCACGCGTAAGTCTTTCCATTATGAAATGCCAAACAATACTAAACAAAAAAAAACATGACAGCATGACACGACTCACATGTGATCTGTCAAAAAAGGCTATTGAAAAACGTATCTCTACTTGGATCACCCGTTATGTCAATGTATAGTTCGTGGCTAAATCTTCAACGCAAACGGGACGAAGTTTTCTCGAAAAAAATTTCTCTCAAAACGCTTTTGATTCGGTTCATGCTTCAGCGCCGTAGAGCAAGACTGGGATGATCAGGGTCTTGTATACGGTCTCCTTAGTAGTTCGAGTGAGAGCTTAACTACGAAATTGCCGTCTTAGCCTAAAGAAACAGCGGTTGTCAAAAGTAATTTTTTTTTTAATTTCTGACGATATGTAGGAGTTAACAGCGGAGCCGAGGTAGACAAAGTCCCATACTACCTCAAAGTTATATCTGTCAATGATGACGTGCATTCCCATTCGTCGATGTTGTGTGTCTGTACATGTTGAAAGCATTTATTTGGTCTTATTCTCGTTTACTCTTAATACATTTTTGCCGCTTCCTTCTCGATATGTTAATATCATCGACTCATGCTAGTAGTTACACCGAAGACTTGGTGTTGCTTTGCAAAAAGGTAGAATTTGAGTATCTGGGTGACCAGTCAATATCTCCATATTTTTACAGCACATGACCAGGGTATTTTTGTTGTAGAAACTATATTGATTGATTGGTCTCTAGAGGAAAAATGCAGCGTAGAATGGGCCATATACTTTGAATCTCTAACCAAGTATAACCTAGAGATTAGAAGAGCTAAACGAGAACCATGATAAAAAGTTCTGCCAGCATCCCCCTAATACTCGGAGCAGGTCTTGTATCCACAAAATTCTATAAAAACAGCAAACTGATCAAATCGGATTAATGAAAAACATTGATGGGACCTATACGGAAAAGGGCCTACAAATGGTTGTAGCGTTACAGCTCTTAGCCGAAACCCGCTTCCCAAACCACATAGCAACACCAAACTGACATGAGTTTTTACATGAAAGAAAAACTCAACTCATTTGCCACTTTTAAAGCCCCTGATGAAGAGGGAATATTCCCAGCACTTTTCCAAAAAGGCAGCGCACAAATAACCCCATTCCTCATCAACATCTTCAGAGTAAGCTCTGCATGGGGTTACACACCAAAAATCTGGAGAGAGGTAACGGTCAAGTTTGTACCGAAAGCTGGTCCTAGACGAAGTAATCTTCCCAAATCTTACCGTCCAATTAGCCCCAGCACCTTTTTCCTTAAAACAATGGAAAAAATCATTGATAGACACATAAGGGATTTTCCATTAAACCATTACTTACGCAAAAAACCAATATGCCTATCAATCAGGAAAATCGACAAATCATGCTCTTCAGGAACTCACCACCCGAATTGAGAAATCTCTAAAGAGCAAAGAAGTTGCTATGGGCTGCTTCAACTCTTATGATGCCAAGACTTTTCTGTGGACAGCACTGCTAAATTCCATATCAAAACCTGGCTGAAAAACAGTGCCAATCATTACTAGACTAATACTGAAGGTAACAGACAAGCAAAAATGTTCATGCCAAACACTTCCCACACAAGAACTAAACAACTCTTACATCTAACTAGGAATCAGATTCGAACTGTCACAGGAACAGGATTTCTTACTGGACATTGTCAAGTCAAAAAGCACCTAATGACTATGGGGATAAATGAAGATAACACTTGCAAACTGTGCAACGAGAACGAAAATCAGAAGAACACATCCGGTGTCACTGTAACTGCTAAATCAGATTACGTCAACATCATCTAGATAAACACTACCTTGAGGCAGAGGCCATAGAGACATATCTGACAGCCACATATCTGACAGTCCACTCAAAGATTTACTAGGATTCATCACAAAGTCCTGTACCATGAGTGAGCTCTAACTGGAGTGAATTTTTAATCTAATCTAGAGGTATTTCATGGATCCCGTGTGCAATCTCCGTTCGGAAAATTGTGCTTGTTAACGGCGCCAGAGAATGTGACGAGGCCAACCATTCGATCGACTGTTTGGCCATTTTCCAAACGACGTGAAAGGTCTTTCGGCATATTCGTTTAGTCAATTGCATTATATACGGTAACAAATGAAAATAGTGCTTCAAAGATAAAATGGTGAGCGCGGTAAATATACGACCCAAGTGTGGTCTCGGCAGCTCTTAACGCTTTAACTATTCATTGGAACATCGTAGGCGTTGATGAACGACATGTTGACGACCTCCCACTGTCCCGTGCTCATCAAAATTCAACACCAAACCACGAATAGTGTTGACAGACGCTGCTAGTTGGCGACGATTTTTTCGACTATGGTTTAGTGTGCTGAATTAACTTTATAATAACTTGCTTAACTTAGGACAATCAGTTGATAAATGTAAAAGTTATCAAAGCTTACATACCGCCATAAAATATGACGAACACTGTACATTTCTGGTGCCTTGCTGACTTGCAAGTAGACCACTCGTTGACTTTTTATTCGTTGGTGATAGGCTTCGGACAGTCGTCGTTTATTAGAACCGTTCGTTCTCTAAAAGTTCTCGCCAGCATACTTTGAAAATTACGCAATAGTTCTAATAAATGAATGCGTTCATTCATCTCATCTACCATCAACTACTTGTGCATAAGAGCAACTTCCACAAATAAAAAGAGAACGCGTCTATTTGCTATGTGGTTGCTTCGCAGCGCCGCAAAAATGACCGTAGTCCTCTGCCTTAGAGCGTTAGAGAAGGGGAAGATAGAGAACGATAGGAAAGATTTTGGATGTAGTGGAGACTTACTCCGTGGGTGGTGTCCGAACTAACTTCGAGGAATCACTTTTTCTTGTGTTCGTTAAATTTGAAGAAATTCAAGATGGTGCATACTTTTCAGTCAAGCTATCAACATCCTAGACTTGTTTCTTACCTCTTGCCCTGTTAAATAAACAATAAATGTATTATCGCCTATATGTTCCTCGACCACTGTTTCTTATCAGCTTATTTCTCGTACTCTAACCACATAGTTAAAAAACAAAATTCCAAAAAGATTTTACGGAAATATGGCAAAGCCAATTGGGAAGCAACTGTTTTTTTTTTTTTTAGGAATTTGAACTTTAGAATACTGCTGCTGATATGAAGTCAAAAATTATTCTCCTTGCTATGAGATCTTTTATTGCCAACAACAAAAAGAGTATCAACCCAAAGGCAAAAAGTTGGTATGACTTGAGCTGCAAAGAAGCTATCAGGTTGAGAGAGACAAACTTTCAGTCCTACAAGACCAACCCAACAGAGAAAAACCGAACGCAGTTGAATCAAGCCAGAATTGACTGTAATGCCCATTTAAAGCGTGTCAAATTCCTGTAAGACCAAAAGTTGAGGCAAAATGCTACAATATTCCAGATGTAGTAAAATTTTTTGGTCATTTGCAAAAAAAATATAAAAAATTCGCCTCATCATTGACATTGACATGACATTCCAGCTGTCAGCTCTTAAGACAAAGCAAATCTGTTGGCTGCACATTTCGCAAGCAGTTCTACGTTGCCGGATTGTGCCCTGTAGCCTCCTGTACTTAGAAAGTAGATCTCCAAGTAGTATATCGCCCATTATTCCGAAGAGGTGTTCTTCTAAAAAAAATACAAATTTTTGGCGCAACAGGCTTGTTAGTACCCAGGACCTAGCTTTTTCACAACCATTCATGTGTGCGTGCGTATCTCTTGCACTATGGCGGGACCTCCAGTTTTATGCTGACTCCAAACGTCGTTGTTGAGATAAGCTATTCTTGACAGTTGATACTACTCGGATGATTTGTCAAATCATCAAGAGAGGGGGGCTAGTGAAAATTAATGTAAGGCGTTGCTCCGGCTCTGAATTTCCCCCGCGCCACTGAGACCGATTTTCTTCTACGATAGTAAAACCAATGCGTAGCTTTTCTGTCTATCTTTTTCATCAGGACTCTTTCCGAGTAGATGGAAAACTGCATTTGTCCAGCCTGTACCAAAAAAAGGCGATTCTGTCCAACTACCGACCAATCGCACTTACGTCCCTTCTTTACAAGATAATGGAAACGCTGATAAATCGTTAGCTTATGGAATATCTTGAAACACGAAAACTTCTCAATTACCGGCAGTGTGGTTTTTCTCGGCAACAGGTTCACTTATGATTTGATAAAATATCTCACCAGAAAGTGGAACCAATAAATCCATCATGGTGTAGAAAGCCCCGAATTTCCAAAACGACAGAAAACAGACAGACACTCACGGCTGTTGGTATAAATCCGGAAAACGTTGACTCGAACGACGGTTTTTTCACGATCGAAGATCCTCAGGAGAAGGCGAATTCGATAGGCGCTATTTTCGAGACCGTGTATACGGTGAACAATCCTGTTCGCCCAAATCGCGATATTGAGGAAAGAGCCTATCTGAATCACTTTTATCTGCGCACTGAACTTCAAGCTTGGCGATCTGAGAATCACGGTTTTTCCGTATTCAATGACGAAAACCCTTCCAATGGCATAGTCGCCAATAGCCTGATGCTGTTCGTGCAAAAAGATGAACTCCTGGGCATCTTGGTATCAATGAAAAATAAAAAGTCGGCAGGAGAGGACGGTGTCCCAAACGTCGTATTGAGACATCTGCCAATAGAAGCAGTCGATATCTTCACCACCCTGTTTAACAATGCACTGAATAATGCACATTATCCGGTGCACTGGAAAACGGCGGTGGTACATCCTATCCCCAAAAAGGACAAGGACAAAACAAACCCTGCAAGTCTTCGGTCAATAAGCCTTCTGCCGAATGTAAGCAAGGTATTCGAGAAGATAGTCAATAGAGCTCTGCTTAAGTGGGTTGAGGAAAACAAAATTATTCCGGATAATCAGTTTGGTTTTCGAGCGAGGCATGATACCATTCATGCCGCGTCGAAACTAGTGTCCGACATCCAATGGAATAAGTCCAAAAAACAATGCACAGGGGCCTGTCTGGTTGACTTTGAGAAGGCCTTCGACACCGTATGGTTAGAGGGGCTTTTCTACAAGCTGACCAGACTGGGCATGCGTAAACCCATGCTATATATGATTTATGAAATGCTTTTGGGAAAGAAGTTCGTTATCAAATGTGGCAACGTAACTTCAAGTAAAGTCTTTGAAATTAAAAACGGTTTACAACAGGGTGCGGTGAACTCCCCGATATTGTTTAACATTTATACAAGTGATCTTGTAGGTTCTCTCAGACACGCTATAGCGTACGCAGATGATATAGTGGCGTACAGATCAGGTCCGAAAATCGAGGTCATCAACACACTTTTGCAACGTGACTTCGATCACATTAAGGGATATTGCGATGATTGGAAATTGAGGATCAATTTCCAAAAAACCGAAACAATTCTGTTCAGGACCCCAGTGCAGAGGGCTTCTTACGATACCAGAAAAAACTGGAAAAAATTTTGTATCATGGGACAGCATGGACGGCCGTTGGCGGTGAGAAGTGAAGTCAAATACCTTGGCATCTGGCTTGACAAGTTTCTATATTTTAATAAAAATGCGGATGCTTGTCTGGCCAGGGCTAGGAGGGCTTATGCTCTGACAAGAAGATTGTTTCATAGCAGTCAACTTGATTCAAGGGTGAAAGTCATTTGCTACATGGCCCTCATAAGGCCGATCATCGCTTACGGTTGTCCCGTGTGGTTCAATGTATCACCATCCTACATGGAAAGGATACGTCTGTTTGAGAGACGTTGTCTCCGATCCTGCTTACCGAACGCCGGATTCCGAGTACATAGCAATGGCGAACTCTTTAGTATCGCTCAAACATTGTCGAAATATCTCCTTACCTTGTTTTATCGTTTTTTTTTTTAACAACTAAAATGCTCAAATGAAATACCAACTATGCTATGAATGCAAATCAGTTTTAACCTCAAGCCTATCTTCGGACGAACGCTGAAATATAGAGATTCGTATATAAACCGAATAACACCAATGTGGAATGCTCAGGTATTCAAACCGATGTGAATCGGTATCTCTTTTATCCTTGCCCCGAATTTCCTTAACGCCCGCACTGTGGTATAACATAGAAAGGGTAATCATAACCCCTTAAGTGCGCGCAAATTATAAAAAAAATTTTATACCCACAAATTGCATCTTTTTCCTCTATCTGGTGACTTGCCACTTTGGGGAGGTATGTGGCCCCGATAATGTGGGGGTTGTCTCAAAACCATAAATAGAAATATTTAAAAAAACAAAGGGCCAATGCTTAATACAGAGACTTGGGAATATCTACTGCCACCAGTTTAAGTGAACACTCAAATTTGCCTACATTCGAGGTTTGAGTTACTGCAATAGGGTATAGGCTTACTGGTCAAATTTGTGCGCCGACTAAAAAAGCCAAATCAACAATTAACAAATCATGCCAACAAAATGAGTCAAAACATTTTTGTTCGTAAGGATATGGATATTTTTATAAGACTACCACTACTACGTTTCCTCAATTCTATAGCACCATACAAGAATGATTAACATCCTTGTTCCCCAAACGGTTTATCATTCAGTGTCCCTAGCTTCCTCACCAGCCAAATCTATTAGCTGCTCGCATCTTTTCGACCAACAATATTCATAAAAAAAACCTTTAAGCAAGAAAATAAAGAACACAATGTCCTTTTCCCTCGTCCAGTGTGCACTTAAATATAATTGAATAAAATTAATTTTGCCTCGACTAATTTAATCAAAATTAACTTTCATCCTTCATTTTCAGTGTTTTCAACTTCGGTAAAAAATAAATCGCACAACACCAGCGCTCCATCGGCAGGAGTAGGTGGATCCTACAGTCCGAGGACATCGGAACACCTTTATCCCAATTTGTCGTCATACTATGGTAAATAAATTTCATACTCATAAAATTAACGTCAGGTAATCGCCGTTATTAATTGTGTTCATTAAAAAATGTCCACCCTCTTTTTTCTCTTTAATTGTTCTGCTTGGATGCACCGCTCTGTTGTCGTTTTTTTTTCCATGGATGCTTGTCTTTTTTCGCCTGGACCGACCACATTAACACACATAACAGCTGGTGGCAACGAAGCCAACATGCGGACTAGTGGTAGTAGTCCCAATTTATCACCTGGAAATGAATCGCCCGTTTATGGAGATACGACTTTGATATCGCCACAGAAAAGGATAAACCGCAGATATTTATGATGAGACGGAGACGAGACGCATCTGAATGTGCTCATCTCTGGGTATGTTGGTAGAGAATGATGATAATGCCAATGGCTTTTATTTGTACCTCAATTACGAAACGAAATGAAATGAAATGAAATGAATCCTTACGTTTAATTTTTAAGAGTGCGCCATAATCAGTGTGTACGTGTTTTTTCTCCATAAGTTTACGTTCATTATTATTTTTTTTTGTTTTTCCGTATTGACAATGTTTGTACTCAAAGGATTTTGTTTAATTTAATTTATTATTTTTCATTATAATTTTTATTTGTATGTTTTAGTTTTAAGTCGTAGAACTTTTTTGTTTTCTTAAAAAAAAGAGAATCACTAAAACATTTCTACTGTTAAGATTAAGGACTATAATTTTTAGGAAAAATAAAAGTCAATAGAAATAACTTAAACTCTGTCGAAAATTTTCCTCAAATCATCTATATCCACAAGCAACAAAGGGCTTTCTTTGTTTTTCACGTGTTCTGTTTATACCCTATCCCATAGGGGTATATTTGTTTTGACATAAGTTTGTAACAATGAGAAATAATTTCTGAAGATATATGTACCTTAAAGTATATGGATAAACGTTTATGGGCTGATGGCATCATCGGCCCATTTTTCTTCAGAGACGACTGTGGAAGAAACGTTACCGTCAACGGCGTTTTTTTGCCCAAGTTGGCTGAGTTGAACTTGGTTGTCATGTGGTTTCATCAAGACGGTGCCACATGCCACACAGCTTGTGAACCAATGGAAATGGTGAAGGATGAATTTGGTGAGCAGCTTATCTCTCGAAATGGCCCTGTGAGTTGGTCGTCAAGATCATGGATTTAATGCCTCTTGATTATATCTTGTGGGGTTATGTAAAGTCGTTAGTCTGTGTGGTCAAGCCGAACACGATTGAAGCATTGCAAGATAACATAACAAGCGTAATTCGTGGAATACAGGCTGAAATGCACAGAAAAGTGACGCAAAATCGGACCTTCCGAATGGACCATTTGAAACGGGGGCGCGGACAACATTTAAAACATGAAGTTGTCTTTAAAACGTTTGATTCAAATTTAAGTGTTTTATTCGATTTTGAAAAATAACTACGCTTAAATCACCCGTTATTAGGTATCTAACTTAGGAATGGCAGCTCCCAATCGTCCGATGCGGGAAGCATTTAATGAAGAGTTGCGACGCGAAAAATAATATGATTGTGATGCTGTAAGGGAATCAGTTTTAGCGAACGTTCGACAATAAAAATATGTGTAAGACACTCTCATGAAAGTTGTAAGCGTTTGGAATGAGTGTACAATGGTGCATAAAAAGTCTTTGGATGCATTAGACAAAACGATGCAAGATTTAAGGAACAATCTTAGACGGTTTGGTAGTACGATGTTTCTGTTGGCAGGTGATTTTCGGCAAACATTGCCAGTAATCCTACGGTCAACTCCAGCCGATGAACTTAATGCATGTATGAGGCCGTTCGTATTGTGGAAACACTTCAAAAAACTCAAACTGACTACGAACATGCGTGTCGATCTGCAGAACGACAAACCTGAAAAAGTTTTTACAAAGCAATGGCAACGGCAAAATCCCAGTTCATATTTCTACCGGAAGTATTCAATTTCCCGTCATACGAAAGGTGGTTCCAAAAATTTCACAGATTTGCAAAAAGCATGTTTGGTTGATCGAACGTGCTATATTAGCTGCGAAAAACGTTGATGTCGACGAATTAAAATTTAAAATTCACAGTGTAATTAACGCGAATTGTTGACGTACAATGACATCGCCAACTATCTAACCGAGTTTGTAAACTCACCGGAACTACCCGGATTATCACATCACAACCTCTAACTGAAAGTCGGATCAATAATCATAATGTTACGAAATGTAAACCAACAACGTCTCTGTGGCACTCGACTTGCGGTGAAAAACCTGATAAACAACGAAATTTTTAGCTAAAGTACTTAAATTTGGTAGGTATATGTGATCCATGTACGTGCTGTTTCAACACGACGAAAAACAAACTTTGGAAATGTGTCTAAACAATATATTTAGACAATCGTCTTTCTACCTTTATTTTGCCTATACAAAGTTTTGGCCACACCCACTTTTTTTGGCTTTTAAAAAATGTTCAGTTGAATTTTAAAACATTGGAAAAAAACTTTTGATGCAAAATATTGGTAGTATTAACATGAATATTTTATTCTTACATCATTTTATCCCATGCCCACTTTTTGGGGTCATTTTCTTACAAAAACCATTTGTATACCTTACCCCATAGCATATTTTCTGTCATAGGAAAGTCGTTTGTGTCGAACCAAAAAAGACTTGGATACTATCTGAACAAGATGTGGTGACATTGGCATTTTCTATATTTCATCCCCATAATTTGTCCATATTTTGTGGATATTAATTTGAAGGATGGATTGGGTTAGGGCAGTGTTGCCAGAGATTTTTCTACAGTTTTCCCTAGATGAACGTCAAAAAACCCTAGAAATCCCAAGTGAAAGTAAATTTTGCCAAAAACGTCCGAAAAGAGCAAGAATAAAATGAAAACAATAAATCGATGCATACATAAACTAGTGGTGGGTGCACGACTGGGTCGTACGCAACTTTCTCTTTCACGGCGAATTGGGCATTAGATCGAATCCCGAGCATGAGAGAATTGGGCGATATTCATAATTTGGCCAAAATACACAAAAGGTAATAGACATTTCGATTATTGATGCTTAAAATGATATAAATAATGTCGAAATGTGAGTAATCCAACGTTTATTCCGGAACTTGAAGGAATCGGTGTCCAGGTGTTATAATTATTTATTATAATTATCCGTTATTGGCCAAAACTGAAAATCCCGTTTAGGGATATTTGGGCAAAAACTTTTTATGTGGAATTGTCGCAAACAGTAATAATAGTATTAGAACTCAATTTTATTCAATTTGACGAAATGTTTTGCGAGAAATGGACAATTTTCTTTATATGGCCTAAATGCAAAACTCCGTTATGTGGATTTTGTCGATAAAACAGGATATGCAGTTTCTTTGGAACTAATATATGCATATGGAACTAAGTTTTATTAAAATCGTTAGAGCCGTTTTTGAGCAACTTGAGGTTATTTATGATTTTTTTAATATGGCAGTAATAACATGAATAAAAAAGGCAAACAAAAAAAAAATAGCCTGGAATTATGACCAAAAAAACGCTGGATACGAAGTTTGAAGAAAATCGGTCAAGTCGTTTAGGGTGGAGAGACTTGTACGGACGGACGGACCGACGAATCGACTGACGGAATTTTAAAAAAACACTTTTGAGTTCCACTATCATCGTAATGTTAGAATCAATCAAAATCTCGAGGTCGAAAATTTTCACGAAAACAATATCTTTCTCTTTATTATAAAAAGTTACAAATGCATAAATGTTAATAAAAAATTACACATTTTTGCATTTACAGTGAAACGTCGGTAATCCGACAGGCAGCGGACCAAACCCTTGAGGAATAGTTAAATAGACGGATAGAATGTATGAACATTTTTTGTTTTATTCTGTATTGCGAAGCTGAAATAAGTACAAGGTATTAAGTCAAACAGAATCAAATCAAAAAAATTGCTGCGCAAGTGTGGGTTAACCGGAGTGACGGTTAGTCTGGAGACGGATAATCGAAGTTCCACATATATATCACTACACTATCCATACCGAACGAATGCCCGAAATTGTGCTATTTTTTAGACTAGGGACAAATCTATAGTTCTGGCAACACTGGCTTTAGGATATTGAGGTATAAAACGATCCGCACAGCGGACTGTAGCCTTCTCATATGTTTTTTTTTTTATAATATTGGCAATGAATTTGGGAAAATTTGCCTTTTTTTTTATAATTTACACGTAATCAAGGGGTTATGAATACCCTTTATATGTTACCATAGTACGAGCGTTTAGAGAAGGGGAAGAAAGAGACGATAGGAAAGATTTTGGATGTAGTAGAGACTTAAACTCCATGGGTGGTGTCCGAACTAGCTTCGGGGAGTCACTTTTTCTTGTGTTCGTTAAATTTGAAGAAATTCAAGATGGTGTGCATACTTTTAGGTATTACACCGACCTTTTTAGTTCTTTTAAATAAAAATTTAATGGTTTTTGGCTGGGATTGAACGCGCAACCTTCCACTCAACAGACGAACACATTACCACTACACCGCGGCCACCCTATGCCTATGTGCAATTAGCAGTTTTCCCGTCACTTGTGAACGCTGGTAATGAATGGTAATCTACACAAACGAATTTAGTACTCCAAAGGTGAAAAAAAATCTCCAACAGGTATACCAAGCGTCAATAGTTGATATCTATTAGTAAACATTTTAACAAGCTTCAGAGGGGGTAAAAATTTGAAGTCTATAAAATTATCCATTGCTTAAACTATTCTAACGGACAGACATAAATGGCGTTTTTTTTTTTAAATATTTATGGATGTGAGGATTACCTATTAATTTTCTTACATTGCAATTAATTAACATCTAGTCGCTAACCCCGGTATTAATAAACGCTGATTAACTATTAAGTGGCCAACTTTTGACATTTGCGGGGTATTTCTTATGGGCAACACTGTCATGTTAGTCATTGAGGAGCTAATCGGCATTTATTAATACGGGGGTAAATGTTTTTCTACGAACAACAAAAAAAGCCCTAGCGAGGTATCCATCGTAGCGGAAAATTCTCCAATTTTGTACGATTCGGAGAATTGTAGCCTCGAGGCATTCTTCCGAAATATGTCGGAATATTTCTCCAACATTTTATAATGCATCCCGGTGAATTGCGTTAAAAGGCGTTCATTTGCATTGTTCGTGTAATTTTTGACAGCTTTGTCAAAAATTTCCCTCGCCACAAATTTTTCGCGGAATTTATTTACGAATTGTAGTAAAGTGATTTTTCTCCGATGACACATATTTCGAATGGAATTTGAACCTCAGACGAAGTATGCGTTGCTGAAAATCTTCCGCTCCGACGGATACCTAGCTAGGGAAGTGTTTTGATTTTTCTATATCACATGGAAAACTTAACAAAATGATTTTGTAAATAATAAAAATAAAACGGAAGTTATGATAAAAGTTTTAAAGAGTTTTCATTAAAAAAAAAACCAACAGGTTGTAAATATTTTAATATGATTACACCATCCATCCGAAGAACATAACTTCATCCATTGCCACCGAACCGATGGAAGGACAACGTTACGCCAACGCAACGACACTAGAAAAGTAACTCATTCGACTGGAAAGATAATTTAACGCTGGCGAACGGAAAATATACATTTTCATTAATTCCAATACTCTGCACTTGGGGTCAGGGTTTTTTGCTCCCTTTGTGTTTTTTTATTTTTGTGTTGACATTTTATTTATTACTACGACTTTCAAATTTTGAAAAAAAAAAAACAACACCGTTGATGTGAATCCTCCCACTGCATGGCCGTTGTTTGATATCCTGTGGGAGATTTGATTTATTACAATTAAAACGCAATTAGTTTGATAATGTTTTGTAATCGGGAATAAAATTGTAGGTATATAGAAATGTTTTCGATGGGGATAATACAATCATGACAATGGGGAGAAATGTGAAAATAATTTCATTCCTTTTTAACATTCCCTTACGAAGAGAAAGGTATTGCTTTCATGAAAATTTTCTAAGCTGCTTAAAAGTAGAACTTAATGCCACCCGGGAAATACAATAGAATAGGCCGGGCAAAAAGAGGATGAAAAACTTTGACGGGCCGTGTAAAAGTAAACAGAAATGTCGACTATCCAAATATGGATTTGTTATAAATGCACGGCTTAGGAAAGAAGTTTTATGTTATCAAGACATTAGCGGACGCTTTGAAACAAACCGCATCAAATTCAACATAAGAACAGATCTGAGTATTCCCGCGGTTAAAGATGAAACGAAAAATTGCACAAAAACATACAAAAAAACGTTTATAAGGACACCTTAACACAACGGCCCCCCAAATTTTTGGTGAAACAAATTTTTTGCGGCGTCTTAAAATAACTAAACCCTTGGATTTAGCCCGATAATCACAAACGCGCTATAAGTTGCGTATATAGCACGATCTCTCAAAGGAAAGTTACCTGCCAAACATTTATAAATACTCGTGATAACAAAATTGCTAGATAAGTCGCATACTTAGTTGCAATACAAATACAAAAAGGGTGGTGGGTTCAGTGAGTAAAAACCTCACACTACTTTGGGCACGTGCTCAAGGCCAAATTCGCCAAATTTCCTAGGAGGAAAAAGATGATAAAGCGAAAGACTGCTTCTACCATTCAATTTTTGAGTCGACAACGAAAACTACGCGACAAAAATGAAGTAAGGATAGCAATATCTAAACATAAGCTTCACAATGGCGCCTTTGATTATTTCGTAGATAACAATCACCAGCTCATAAGCAAAATTTGGTCAGATGAAAGTATGGCTGAATTCCAAAACTCAGTACTTCTGCATTACTGCTTAATCAAGAGTCCCAAAACGCAAACGAATTACTATGACGCAGAGCATATTTTTCTAAAACGCATTGTAAAGGTATCAACTGGACGAACACACGCAAAAAGAGCATAGTGAATGTTTGTGATGCATAAAATAAGGCAGTGTGCATTCACAATGCGCATTTTTTCACGTTTTGGAATTCAGCCTATGCCTAAACAAACGAACCTTAGCATCGTTTGCTATATAATTTTCTTTATATGGCCTCAATGCAAAACTCCGTTTTATGGATTTTCTCGAAAACACTGGGTATGCAGTTTTGTTGGAACTAATATATATATGGAACTAAGTTTTATCAAAATCGTTAGAGCCGTTTTTGCTATCCATGAAAATGGAAAATCTCTAAACTGCGCCAACTAAAGAGCCATAAATCTCCTCAACATCGTCTACAAGATCCTACCTGCTGTAATATGTGAACGCCTGAAACCGTTTACCAACAACCTGATCCAACCTTCTTTATAAGTGTGGTTTTAGGTCAGTAAAATTCACAACTCAAATCTTCACACTTCGGCAGATCATGGAAAAAACCCAAGAATTCCAAATCGGTAGCCTCCACAAATTCATCGATTTCAAAGCCGCATATGATAGCATTTATAGAGACGAACTATCTAGCATACGCCGACGATATTGTCATCGTCGGCCGGACTCCACGTGATGTCATAGCCACGTTTGATATTTTAGAGGAGGAAGCGGCTAAAATGGGTTTAACAGCAAATGAGGGTTAAGACCAAATATATGCTGCCAACAACATCGACGAATTGGATAGAACGGCACCATTGGCAGATATAACTTTGAGACAATACAGACTTCGTGAACCTGGGATCCGCTATCTAGCTCTGACAACAACATCTCGTCAGAAATTAAGCGAAGAATTACGTTAGCCAACCGAGAATGGAACGCATCAAAAGCGGATGAAGAATTCCTTGAGCGTTTTGAGACAACAAATCTTCGGTCCTGATTGCTTTGTGGGGCTATCGAGATGAAGATTTAATATAGATCTATACGAGCTATACAGCAACACACCGATACCGTATATTAAAAAAAACTCCGCATTGGACGTTAAAAATGGGCAGGGCCGTCATTCGGTAAAGTGATTATCGTTTCAAGATAACATTTCGATGGTACATCTTGCATCACATAAGATCAATAGTCGTTTTTGCTGTCGGCAATATCACTTTATTTGCTTCACGTAAGACAATAATCGTCGAATCACAGACGATTATTGAGCGATTGCTCATGCGGTCTCGGCTACCTTCTGAGTGATTATCGTTTTCAAAGTTATCATGTAGAGCGAATGGACACCAATACACTGGCCCACAAAGTCTTCGACTTTGTTTCTCACTTGGATAACAAGGGTCTTCAGGTCATTCAAAAGCCTATGCAATTAAGCTCGAGAATCAGCAAGACTAATTTTGTTTAACAGGAAGTGCTCAGTGGCGCAATAGTTAGTGCGATAAACTGTCACACAGAAGGTCTGGGTTTCGATTCCTAGCCGTAGAAACAACTAAATGATGATCACCTCGTGATGACCTGACAAATCTTCTGAGTAGTATCAATTGTCAAGAAAACGCTTATCTCAACGTAGACGTTCGGAGTCGGCATAAAACAGGAGGCCCCATCATCGTGCAAGAAGAACATACGCACACATGAATGGGTCCTAACGAACCTGTTGGGCCAAATATTTTTTTTTTTTGATAGATCAGCTAATCCAATTTCTACCGTTTTTAGCTCATCAAAACTCGTTCCTAAATATGAGAATATAATTTCTAATGGATACTCCTCGCAGTAAAAGACAAAGTTCCGTGCGACCCTGTCGTGCACCTACCATTCGTTTATTTTGTTGGCCGCCATTAGTTATGCACATGATGTACGAGCAATCATTTCCAGATGTCAATCATGGTTCAGGGAATGTTTTGTGTAAATTGCCTTTTGGTCTGCTCCTTGTTATTTGTTTCCTTTTAATTGTGTGTAGGTACTCATTGGTAATTGTTAGAATTTATGTGTCACTTGAGAGAATTACTCTGATTGGGATAAATTATTCCGGCGAATCAACGGAAATGAAGGAAAGCGAATCCATTTTTCGCCAAGAGCACAACTCAATTTCACGAGTTGGAAATAATCGTTCGTATTTTGGACAGTCCTGAGAATGAAAGTTATTTACAGTCATCATTGTCGTTGTTGGCTATGTGTGTGTATGTTTATGTGCTTGTAGCCGATATTAGATATTCCTAGGAAATAATTTGTTAAAGTTAATCGGATGGAGAACATAGGATGTGAGAAGTATTTTTAATTAAGTCAATCTGGAGACAGGAACAAATTGGATTTGAGTGCAGATGTGTCCTTATAATTTGGGGGAATAGACGAGAAGTACTGGCTAGAAGGAATAAATCTGGCAATGATTTGTATGCTCTAAGCGACCGACTAAGGAATGAGCAATTAGAGTTTTTGTGTAGTTAGTATTTCATTGCAGCGATTTATGTCCTTACTGACGCGAAAAAAAAACACGTCTATGGATTGCTGTCATTATGATGGAGGTCGATTGGCTGGAAGGCAGTTATTGTGTTCTTTCAATGATATGAAAATATTTGTCAAATGGATAACAAAGGGAAAATTTGTCCATTGGGCATGACAAATAGAAATAGCTGAATTGTTTTAACTGACACTAAAAATGGACTGGCAATGTGATGAATGTTTGAAGATATAGGGAGGGAGAAAAGGAATGCAGGTATATTTTTTTTTGGAGTAACATCGAAAAACAGGAAAATAAATATCAGTCGCAGCATCACCGGGAAGGGGAGAGGATCGCACTTATGCATAATTTCGGTTTTGGTTAAGTCAGCATAAGGTTAGGCCTGGATTTTCCAGAGCATTCTCTTTTTTCTCCGCCATCGATTTGGAGGGCTCCGTGGCGCGATGGTTAGTGCGTTGAACTGCCGCGCAAAAGGTGTGGGTTCGATTCCCAGCCCTAACAACACCCAAAATGATTTTCCACTAACCCTCCTCTCGAGTAATATCTCAAATTCGCCGTTCGGAGTCGGCATAAAACAGGAGGTCCTGCCATCGTGCAAGAAGTACACCCGCACACATGAATGGTTGTGAGAAAGCTCGGCCCTGGGTACTAACGAGCCTGTTGCGTCAAAAAATTGTAATTTTTTCTATTCGGTGGTACCTTTATAGACAGAAGACACCCTATATTAGGCTTCAGTATGGCGTCACCAACAATTCATACCGAAAATAATATATGACACATGACATTGCAACGAGTGTTTGATGTGAACTCACTGAGAAGTTTACCTGTAGGTATTGTTTGTACGAAAAAAAAAAACAATTCTAGTCAATTTTAAGTTTCATTTTTAATTTTTGCTCAATAGGTTTGCATAATCTTTATAATTATACAAAAATTGAGCCTTCTCACCTTTACCGATTTTAATCAAACTATCACACATCTTTGGTATTGTTCTACATATGATTTTTGTGAAGTTTGGTTAAAATCGAAAAACGTATATGTGTGTTGTTGAAACCGACACATACTAATCCTTATTATACTAATTGAGAGCGAAGCACGTGCACATCATATTCGTGCACATGCACATGTATGGGTGTGCAGAGGTATAAAAACAGACAGTGCACATATATGAGTGTGCAGAGGTATAGAACTAGACAGAAGAAGAGCAGGCGGTCATGTATTCGTGCACATGTATGGGGGCACGGAGGCTTAGCCACGTTGTTTAGCAACGGCGAGGATCAGTTTACACCGGGTCTACAACGGAGATACTTGTATACTTAAAATACGGAAATAAATAGTTAAGGAATAAGTTTTGTTTTTTACTTTGTAGTGTTCTTTTGGAAGATATGTAAACATTTAGGTAAGCATAATACAGTCCACAATCGCCGAGATAAATGAGCCATCGAACATGTGTGCGTGCACAAAAATCATTCGCTTAAATTAAAAAATAAATAAATTTTAATCCGTTTAAACTTTTTGTCAACTTTTTTCGTTATAGTTTTTTTTTAAGAAAATGAACACTCGCTTTGCCTTTCTACAATAATACCAGTAAAATTTAATAGCACCAGTAGCTACAAACACTTGGTTTGTGTGTTGAACGCTGTTCTTCTATAACGAAAAAAGTTGACATGAATCAAGAGATATATTTCTTATCGATTAAAATTTTAATAAATTTTCGACGGATTAAAATTTATTTAATTTTTAATTTGAGCGAATGATTGGTGATCGGTTTACATTTACTGCATCGGCGTTCAAATATTATCGACTAAATATTGAAACTTATTGCGAGATAATATTTGAACGACTCGACGAATCATCGAATGAAAATTAGACATAGATACTTCAATGGAATTGAAATTGTATAACTCACGTATAACTCACGTAATTTTCAACCAATTTATTGGTTTTTCTTGTAAACTTACTCAAAAAAGAATGAAAAGTGCTTATAGTCCCTTCGCACACTGCCACGCCCACTTACAAAGGCGTTGGTTAAACCGTAACCAAAAAGTGTCAAGATATTCAGACATTCTGAATACCTATATTTTGTCAAAACAAAGTTTTTGAGGGCGTTTTTCTTTGAAAACTGTTTTATGTACATTTTAGGTAAATAAAAAAAAAACTTTTGATGAAATTACTTTGAGAATAATGCTATGAACATTTCGTCGATTTATTTTTAATCGATTTTATGAACAGTCGCATTTATCTATTAAACTACCGATGTATGATGTTAAAATCGTGCTGGGAGATTTTAACGCCAAGGTAGGAAGAGAAGACATCTTTAGCAGTATTGTTGGAAAACAGAGCCTACACGACAACACTCCTGGAAACGGACTTAGGCTTATTGACTTCGCTACGGAACGAAATGCCACTATAGACAGCACACGGTTTCCTCACCTCGATGTCCATAAGGGGATACAAGACTCGAACGCAATTCTGTAGAGAAGAATAAGGAAATATCGTAGTTGAGACACAGTCGATGCTGAGGATATGGAAGAACCACTTCTGCAGACTGTCAAAAGAATTGCCATTCAACTTTGGCAACGACAGCGAAAACTGCCAACCACCCGAGCTGAGTGAAGTGAGGATAAAAATATCTTAACTCAAGCTTAATAAGGCTGCCGGAAATAACGGCCTTCCCGCTGAGCTTTATAAAGCCGGCAGAGATGACTTGGTAAGAAACATCGATCATAAGCCAACTCTGGTCGGAAGAAAGTACGTCTGAAGAATGGAAAATCAGCATCGTTTGCCCGATCCACAAAAAAAGAGACCCCCACTGCGCCAACTACAGGGGTATAAGCTTCTCAACTTATCCTGCCGTAATATGTGAACGCCTGAAACCGTTTACCAACAATCTGATCGGCCCTTAGCAGTGTGGTTTTACGCCAGGAAAGTCCACAACCGATCAAATTTTCACATTTCAGCAATCCTGGAATGTATAGAGAAATTCGTCCGTTTGTGTAGCATAGCGATGGAGAATTCTCGCTGCTCCATCATGCTGCTCCATCGGAAACGACCTCACCGACACATAAGGTATTTAGGCAAGGCGATGCGCTTTCATGTAACTTCTTTAATTTGATTCTTGAGAGGTTTGTGCAAAACTCCCTAGCCAACACCAGAGGCACAATTTTCTAAAAATCGGTACAACTAATAGAATACGCCACAGTTTGGCGAATCGCTGATTTAGCGGGATTTAATTAAAAAAATTGCATGCACAAAAGTAAACAAAAACCGGTTTCTCTCACAGCGTAAACCTCCTACGTAATGACTGTGCAATTTTTTTTTCGTTTTAGCAAGTGCAACAACAAAAAAAATTATGCCAAAGTTCAAATTGTATGTAATTTTTTGGTAGAAGTTCAGTTTGAAGAGCAAGTGTATATTAATTTTTATAAGTGGTTCGTGAACATTTTTTTTAAAGTTTTATATTTTTTTGAATTAGTAAACTATTAGTGAATATAAAAGTAAGTTTTTTTGATATATAAAGTGTCTTTTGTAAATATTAGGGGGAAAGAAACGAAAAATTGGAGATAAAAAATGTGTTTTTTTGTGTTCATTAGAAGAAAAGTATAGTTGTTCAGTGTTGTTCAAGTTAGAGACCGTGTTTGTTATAAAGCCTTGTATATGTATAGATGAAATGTGCTTTAACATCTTGCGCACAGGTGCGACACCCATACTAATTTTTTTCGTTTTTTAGGATGCCAATCGAAATTACGAAAAAGCAAATTTTTGATATTTGGATTTCTAAAGTCAAAATTAAGCGCTTAGAAGCTGTTTTTTCTTTTGTTATGGGTTTCTTTATTTATGTTTCATTTTCCGAGGCAGCAGTAAAGTCAATCAAGTCAACCCTAAGAACATTATGTTTGAGATTTGACGAAAGATGGACCAAAAGTGGTCGGCATAGAGAGCGCTTCGAAAACACATATTCCACGTGGCTAAATGAAACCCTAACATTGCCACAACATATTTTAGATGAAATACCTTCTTCATCTCATTCAACTACAGTAGGAAAACCGAGAAAAAGCTTTGATGATTGCTGTGAAAAAAGCAAAAAGAGAAAAGTAAAAATCATTTTAGATTCTTTTAGCGCTGAAGAAATTGCAATGGCTCATGAAATAAATCTTAGAAAAGACGGAAAAAGAAATACTGCTATCGTAGTCAAACAATTATTTAAAAGCTCTCCAAATCGAGTTATAATTTTTTTTTTTTAATAATTTTTTTTTTTAATTTTTCTTATTAAGGTTCAATTGTGAGGAAAACACTAGAAACACATACTTCTGGGTTTTTACCAATAACTACAGATGATGCACTAGCATTAATCACGGACATACAGCTTTCCACTCATCAGTACGAAATATTACGTCAACAAATTAACAAAACTGTTCCTAATTTACTACCATCGTACTACAAAATTAAAGAAGCTAAGACGAAATGCTACCCAAGTGATAAAACTGTTAGCGAATCTTCTGCAGAATGTCAATTACAAAGTTTACTAAACCACAGCGTTGAGCGTTTATGTTTAGCACAAAAAGATGTTTTAAATTCTGTTGCTGATTTCAAAACGGGTCTAAAAGAACTATCTCTGATTATAAAATGGGGTTGTGATGGCGCTCAACAGAAATCATACAAACAAAAATTTTCACCTGGTGATCATTCCGATGAAAATCTCTTTTGCATTTGAATGGTTCCCATCCAGATGTACTTCTTAAGGGATGAAACTAAAATAGTACTTTGGCAAAACCCAGCACCACCATCAACTAGATACTGTCGACCTATTAAATTAAATTTTGCTAAGGAAACAACTGAACTGATCAAGTTTGAGGTAGAATCAATTCAAAAACAAATTAAGGCCCTACTACCTGTTGAGATTAATTATGACAGCTTGCATATCATAATCAAACCAATTTTTTTGTTAGCTATGATTGATGGAAAGATTTGCACTGCTTTATCATCTATAACGTCTTCATCACAAACCTGTTACATTTGTGCTGCCAAGCCCTCCGAAATGAACAATTTAGCTAATCTTTCAAAAAAGCATGTGAACCAAGAAGCAATGTCCTTTGGATTAAGTCCGCTTCACTCATGGATACGATTTATGGAATGTATCCTTCACATAGCGTATAGACTAGATGAAAAAGTCAAAGGCAGAAAAAAATTAATCCAAGAAAGATTTAGAAGTGAAACTGGGCTATTGATTGATATGCCAACTCAACAGTCTGGTAATACTAATGACGGAAACACGGCTAGAAGATTCTTTAGAGATGAAGAAAAAACTGCCCAAATTACAGGGATAGATAAAGAATTAATCAAAAAGTTTCATATCATCTTAGAAGCTCTTGGGTCTGGATTCCCAATCGATACAGATGCTTTTGAGAGTTATACAAGAGAAACAAGGGAACTGTACCTTAAAAATTATGCCTGGTATTATATGCCAGTAAGTGTGCATAAAGTCTTGTTTCATGGAAAACAAATAATTTTATCTTGTATTCTTCCAATCGGACAACTTTCAGAAGAAGCCCAAGAAGCAAGAAACAAGGAAAATAGAAAGTTTAGGGAATTGTTTACCAGGAAAATGTCGCGTGTAGATACGAATGCTGACCTTCTAAATCGATTGCTAATAACTTCAGATCCATTTCTAGCAAGTTTAAGATGTATTCCGAAAAGAAAAAAACAGTTTATTGAACATGAAGTCTTGCAACTTTTAGATGTACCAAATGAGTAACAAAATTCAAATTTGCCTGTTTTTATGTGTTATTTTGTCTCGAAATTCGTACTCATATGTAAAAATTTTTTACTATATTCCATTCTGTGAACAATTTCAAGAAATATAAACCAACAAAATTTAACAAAAACGTTTATTTGTGAGCGCTATTAATTTAATCCCGCTAAATCAGCGATTCGTCACACTGTGGCGCCGGCGATATTGACATCATTGGTGGGACCCAACGTGATAGCCACTTTTGCTAGTGTAGAGAGGGAAGCGGCAAAAATGTGTTTAGCAGTAAATGAGGGCAAGACAAAGTATATGCTGTCAACACGAAAGGACACACAACATCGACGAGAATTAAAGTTATAACGAGGACACACAACAGATATAACTTTGAGGTAGTACGGGACTTATCTATCTCGGCTCCTCTATTAACTCTGTCAACAACATCTCGTCAGAAACTAAACGAAGAATTACACTTGCCAAACGCTGTTTCTTCGGACTAAGACGGCAATTCAGTAGCAAAGCCCTCACTCGAACTACTAAGGCGATCCTTTATATGACCCTGATCATCCCAGTCCTGCTCTACGGCGCTGAAGCATGGACCGTCTCAGAAGTAGATGACAAAATCCTTGGTCGATATGAGAGGAAAATTCTTCGAAAAATCTTCGGTCCCATTTGCGTTCACGGACTATGGAGACGAAGATTCAGCCAAGAACTATACGTGCTGTACACCGACATGACCCTGGTAAAAAAAACTCCGCATTGTAGGTTTAAGATGGCTAGGACATGTAGAACGAACGGACACCAACACTCCGGCTCGCAGTCTTCGATTCCCAGCCAGACGTCGGATGCAGTAGAGGAAAACCTCGCCTTAAGTGGCGCGCACAAGTAGAAACCGACCTCAATCAACTTGGAGTGCCTAACTGAAGGCAGTTAGTTATGGACCGGCCTAATTGTAGAGGCATGTTGGTTAAGTCCCAGTTTCATAACGGATTGTAGCGTCACTTAGTCCTACTGTTACTTATATCCTCTTTTTCTATATTGGCTTTTAAACCAATCAGTTCGATTTTACCATCGTACTTTGGCAGCCCATATCTCATAAGTATGGTCAAAGATATCAAAGAAACAGTCTTGACTGATGCGTTCTTTTTTCCTCCGTCCCAGTGTGAGCGTATATAAGGCTTATGTTGGCGAATCCGTCTTTAATGCGGATCGATAAATGTTTTATTTTAATTTCTTCGAAGCATAACCCTTTTCCAAATCCATCGAAACTGACTCTGATTCTGCTCCCTATAGTAAAAGTCAGTTATGTCGTATTTTCGACTGGCCTTTTTCATCTTATTTCCTTATGACAGTAATGTCTGCTACTAAGTGTCTTGTCGGCATGCTTATTAAATAAAAGCACTTGACCATCCTAACAATATATGCCAAGCCTTACAACCACATAGCTTTAGGTACCCATATAGCAGACAAATAAGCCCACCAGACGTGACAAGGTCAATCCAATATACATAGAGGGTGAATAATATTGTTCCTTTATTTTTACTTATATTCTGTATTTATGTGTCTGCGATAAATTCGCCTCTTACAAATCTATTTTGTATCTTCATGCAAACGATGTCAGATTTGCATATTTTTTATGCTACATTACTCCCATTTGTCACGTATTTCTTAATAAGGAGTGTATAACAAAGTAGCGAAAAATGTTTTGATGTATTTCTGAGATATTCGTTTTTATTTTTTATTTTATTGCAACATAGGAAGGAGTGTAATAAATTTGTTGAAATAAACAGATCCATACAGTAGGATGAAATGGTTCTATGCCGTACTGCGTCAGAGATACGAGAATTTCCTATTTCACGATAAAATCGAATCGATGAGGGTTTGCAAATAAACACCCTGGTGTTCTTACGTGAGACCTATAATAAACCTTTTAATCTGTACATTCATTAATTATATCAGCCCAACGGAGCATAGCAGGCTAACAAAAGGCGGCAGTATTTTAATATTCTCCAACTTTCTGAATTTGTATTCATAAACACAGATGTGGAATGTCCAATAATAGAAATGACAATTTAAGCCGAAAGCCTCCCATACCCCGTTAAAAGGATGTAGCAAGGATTAACTTTTCGCAGGAAACTTTTCATGTGACCACTAATCCGAAAAGCGATTGCTCGCATAATGATACATCGGTGTATACCATTTGGAGTTAAATCCGATAAATAATACTTTTGTGATGAGTCCAAATGTGTCACCTACGTGCTTCAAGTTTGGTAGAGCGTTTACAAATGTTTATCTGAAATCTATAATCCATTTGTCTGAAACTCAGGGGTTAAGACCCTGACTTCCAAAGTCATACTGTTGATGCCTCAGTATCAATGGCTGGACAATAACAGAAATGTAACAATAACAGAAAAAGGACAAGGCGTAAGGAAGACAACGTAAGCCAAATTCCAAGGCTTTGATTCAAACTGGTGAACTTGGTGGATGTAAAAGACGGCCAGGCAATTAAAAATGATAAAGGCACTCCAAATAAACCTTTACCATAGTAGGCTTGTTACGGTAAAATCGCAACAATGCTCATGCTCTTATCGCCTTAAATCCATTCGTTCCCTCTTTTCTTTGTGATCGCAAACCAACAATTTCGGGCGTAGCAATGGTTCCATTAGCCACTGGTTGACAACATTCAGATCCGGAGAATATAACCAAAAACAGGTACAGCGGGTGATGGTAATCATCGTGCGGTGCAGACACAGAATCCAGATAGAATGAGGACACTCACGAAGAAGCAAAATAAACATGCGACAGGCAGTTCAAGGGAAAACACAATTGTAGAACTATACGGATGGCAGGCCAGCATCGCTGTCTGAATGGATTGATTACTGAGGGAGGGCGATCCCTTCTTGACCCTAACACGATGGTGATGGGTTAGGGAGGACAACCTATATCCCAACGAAGCGTTGCACAATCATAGTTCAATCTCGTGTTGTAGGACGCTGCCTTGCAGAGCTAACGGAATAAAGGTCATATTAATCTTAGTGGCAGGGAAGAATGACGTAAGCGATGTCGAAAAAACTGACTAGACGTGCTAGACTTAGAACGGATGGCTTCTTAAAAACAACAGATGACGACGTACACACAAAAGGAAGCAATGGCAAGATAACATAACCCAAATACGAGCAATCCTACCGAAAAACTCTGGTCGGAAATGAACGACAGCCTATTGAAAAAGCTTATACCCATAAATAAGGCATCAATTTCAATAGGGTTAAGAGTTATAACAGTCAAAATCTGTTGGGTAAATACTCTAGTTCAATCAGGTTGAGTAGCAAACATCGGTTGTGCAGGAACCGCCGCGAGCCTGACGTCGAAAAGGATATCTCCGTAATCTTATATCGCTGCTACATTGGACGATCTTTATAATCTGGCTGATGTCCCTTTAGTCCAGATTATCCATTCCTGCAAAATATTGGTCTTGATCGACTCTTCAGAACACACTATCACTTCAGGTAAAAATTAAACTTTCAAAGTGTAATGCAAAGAGCCCACGATGGCCACATCCGACGCCAATATATACATATTTTCCCGGTTAAGTTGATTAAACACAAACCACGTCTACCTCTCCTGGCACCGACTTCAATTTGACGAGCTCTTATTATGCACACTAAAAAAACACACCGACAATCAAACCCCACCGCGATAAGGGCTTTAAATAAAATTGGTAACAAACACTAAGGGTTATTAAAATTGATTACGAAAAAATGGTCCCCCAGGACACCAACAAAAAAAAAAACGGACATGAAAAGACAATAAATTTGAACCTTATGCCTGGCGCATTAAAACCGTGCAGCGATCTGTAAAAACGTATTTTGTTACAAATTACCGCCTGCTGCCATTTCCTGTACACACATTCACATATTTACTCTGCACAAATATGGGCAAAGTTTGGACTCCCTAATTGCAGGCAATTTTCCTGCACAAGGAAATTCAATTATGAATATGCCCTCGCCCCGAACGTCTGGCCGCAAAATGTAATTCTATAGAGATGAACCCAACGTCGCGTCGCATCCTTCAGCACCGAACTCCATTGCCGCGTTCACACCCATCATTTGGGGAGCAAAAGCACACACAGTAAAATAACCCACAACCAGACCAAAGATTCGTGAAATGGTGGTGCTGCCGCGCGGTAATGACGTTCCATGTTTTTTAAAAGCCTCGGTCAACCGCACACTATAAGCATGACCGGCGACCGTTGGATCGCTCCGTTCGCCTTTCATTACGAATGCCACTCAAACTTAAAATAACAAAAATTTTATTTTATATTTATGCACATTCACATACACGTATACCATTGACCGGGACGTTGTACCACCAACGTCTCCCGTCTACGGTTTCCTACCCAGTCAGGATCTCGAGAGTACATATTTGCAATAGAGTCATTCCGTGTAGGTCCTCGAATCAGGCCAATGATATTTATTTATCCTTTCGGATGATAATGAATGCTCCGCCATCCCGAAAACGGGACATGAGACTTTTGCGTATGCAATGCAATGCGGCATTCGCATGCGATGCGAAATGATTAAAATACATTAAAGGGTCCAGGGTTATGGGTGCTGGAAGGCTGGTGCTGTTGCTGTTGCTGTGGTTTTATAGAATGATCGGTCAGTTGGCAGGACAACCACCACGACGACGACGATGATGACGATGGCTTCAAGTATGAATATTAATATTGTAAACGAACACGGGGCATGACGTCGTAAAAGCGGCTTAAATCCGACACATATTTCATGGCAAGGCATTCGCAATAATTAGGGAGCTTTTGTAATGAGTCTCTCGGATTGATTATTGTAAAAAATTAATTTCCCATGTTTGTGGTGGTCGGAGAGGGGTTCAAGTGCAGGAGGATTTATTTACACAGCGGAGTGCAAATGGAATATATTTACATCGGGCACTGTAGCGTATACGTAACCTTTTTTGTTCATTATTGGGTGGTAGACGTGTGGTCATTTTGTAGAGCGGATTTAAAAAGACCGCTTACTTTTTTTTAAAGATTAAATGAAAAACAGACCAAAATCAATATTCTCTAAGCTTTTGTATGAGCGAAGGTTAAAATGTTGTCACAAATGGAAGGACTTCCGATTCTAAATCATTACTGAATGGTAAATTAAAAAAAAAAAAAAACTCGGTGCCGACTGGTCCTATCAAAGAATTTAAAGCCATACAGATGACGCACTGCATATAAGAAAAATTGTTCTATAGCGGGTCGTACTGGCACAGCCCCCATATAATTTGGATCTCGTTTCTCATGTGTGCATGTGCACACCGCCCGCCCGTACCATGAAGTTGGTGAACAAAAGTTTATGTTTATGTTTTTTGTTCTCAATGCGTCATTTGTATGGCTTTATAATCTTTGGTCCTACGTACTTGTTCCTTGGGTGCTATTATTCTAATTTTCGATAAACCCGTTAAAAAATGATAATGAGGCAGAAAATAGTGGTTTTTCAATTTTCTGAAAAACTCAAACGTCCGTTAAAAAAACATTTTTACAACGTAAATAGTAGGTTGGGGTAGGTTAGAGTGGCTGCCAGGGAGTTCGCCAGCACACTTAGACCATAACTTGGTCCATTTTGATACCACGTGGTATAAATTCTCCTGACTGTCCGTGAGAAAACCATTTTGAGCTGTTAATGAAACGGGGGAGATTTTTTGCTTCCTTTTTTGTCAAATCACTGAGATTTTGAAAGTAGTAAGCTTCAAGATGGAGCTTCCTTTTGTTTGATAGGGCCGGGCATTTACAAAGAAGATGAAATATTGTTTCATCTTCCTATATATACACCTATAGTTTGCGCTAATGTACGATCTATCCAGCGAAATCAGTCCCTTGGATCTTCTCATACCTAAATGATTTTTAACTGGCCTTCCTCTCTTGATGATCTTAGAAATGTTTATCTGAACTTAGCCGTTTGGAGTCGGTATAAAAGAGGAGGTGCCAAAATTTGTATTTGCTTATATATAAAAATATCTGTTTTTTGTGGTCTATTTATGCGAATTTGTGCATTTTTGGGAAAACAGTGGTTTTTCAAATCTCCGTGAGGAGTTTCTAGACTTTCAGCAGACTCGTCCTTGATCGGAGGAATCCTCTGCAGATATGCGGGGTAGGTAGGAAATAAGATACCACCGTGAACCAAAACCACCTAAGGGTAAGATTCCATTTAAGAAAAACTTTCGACGGCAGCGGGAGAATTCCCAAGATGGAGTCAACTGTGGCGTCTACACTCTCCCAGTTAGAATGAGTGGAGTAAACAATCTACTTGAGCTGCTGCGACATATTTTGATAACAGGTCATCTAGAAATCTCAAGGGTTATTCAGTCACCTTGAACAGAGGTTGTGGTAGAAGAGCTGATAGGCCAACGACAGCGCTCAGTCTCGTAGTGTAGCCCCGTATCCTAGGGTTATCTAAAAAATAGTTCTTACGAAACACCCAAGACCCTCGTAAAGACTGATTCAATTATTGACACCTTTTTAATCGAAAAAAGGAAAATGACGTTCGTATCTGCCCATGGAATGTGACAACAATAAACAGGACAACTAGTGAAAGTCTTAAGTTGCTGGATGGACGGATAGACAGACATGGCTAGATCGACTTAGCTAGCGATTCTATAAAATCGGAAAGAAACATCCAAACCTTGTCAGATCCACAAAAAGGAGTGGATATTGGCATCATTAACCACCTTTGCTAGTATATAGAAAAGGAAGAGGTAAAAATGAGTTTAACTGCATACGAGGATAAGACCAAGCATATGCTTTCAACACGAAAGGACTTACATCATCGACGAATTGAACAGATCGTTATAACTTTGAGGAATTATGGGACTTTGTCTAACCGGCTCTAACGAAGAATAACTCTTGCCAACCGCTGTTTCTTCAGGCTAAGAAGGCAAATTAATAGTAAAGCCCTCACTCGAGCTACTAAGGAGATCCTATCCAAGACCCTGTTCATCCCTGTCCTGCTTTACGGCGCTGAAGCATGGATCGTATGAAATGCGGATAAAGAAATCCTTTGAGGTTTTGAGCGAAAAATTCTTCGAGAAATCTTTGTTGCTGTTTGCGTATATGGAGATGAAGATTCAACTCCAAACTATAAGCTGTACAGTGACGTAAAACTTGTCAAAAAACTTAGCATTGGACGTTTAATGGAATGAACACCATCAAACTCTGTGAGCCAGCCTTAAATCGAAGACTCTGTAAGCCAGTCTTCGATTTCCAGTCAGACGTCAGACGCCTTAATTCAGCTTTATGAAAATATTACTTCCCTCGGGATGGATAATTTTCTTCACCCGTTTTAATGCCAATCGTACAACTTTGTATGCACCCCACTTCGGTACATAACCCCCCTTACAAAAAATTATATGAGTCCCGTCCACTTTGACTAAATTTATTCCCCCACACGCACAGTACTGAATACAAATGCAATCCCCAACCTCAGGAATCTCTAATTGGGATTTCATTTATTTGTTTCGTTTTTCCAGAAAAAAAATAGACCCTGTAATATAAAATTGTATCAATAGTTACCACTGCACCCATTCCCATTATTACGAGCATCGATTTGATGAACCACCCCCCGTATATGTTTCGATCCAGGATCGACTACATCCATGATGGCATATCCTCCGATTACTCGTGTATTTTCGTTTCATATTTGATTGATGTTTTCCTATTCTCTGCTCCCAAAATAAATAGAGATGAAACAAAGGACCAGAGAAAATACAAAAAATTTGAGAGAACGTCGAAAGGATATCCCATCTTTGGGAAAAATAAATGCAGCGATGCGAAACGATAGAAATCAGCGGAGGAAAACAAAATTTTTTGTAATGAACTTTCAATAATCATCATCCCGCTGAAGTTGCTTTGTTCCGCTTGGTGAATGTGACTGTGCTACTTCTACTCCGTGATGCCCACATGTATAAAGAGTAACAGCATCCACGAAGCATCATCGTGTTTGGCGAAATCCCATTTCCTATCGTCACAACAAATAGCTTCTCATCCCTTGTATCCTTGGAACAAGCGAATTTTCTCAAATGGTTGTATGTATTTCTTTTTGTTTAGTCCTGTGTATTGAGTCTTGAGTCCTGAGTACTGACTCTGAATTTGACTTCTTTATTGACAACTTTACTTCGATGTTAGGTCGTTACTTCGTTGCGCGTTACGGAACCTCTTATCAATTGTATTTTCTTGTTCTTGTGTATAGTTGTTGTCATTTCGAATCCTGGAATGGATTTCCTTTTTTTTTTTCTCCTGTATGTCGTTTGTCGTTCGTCGTCCGTTTGTAGTTAGAGGGGTACATCAAAACGAATTCAGTCGAGTTTACCAATTCGTTGAGCGCGGATATAATGCTACTTCGTCCTTGAGGATATCGCCCTCCTTACTAATGGCGAATAGCACGTTTTCATTTCTATTTTACCCATGTATTCATACCCTTGCTTATCATCATTTAATTTAGTAGAAAATGCGAAGGAGGGTGATAGCAGATACCTACTTGACTTCAAACGCAAACTACCTAGGGATCATAGTGCATATGAAATGACGGGGGTAAGTTTTATTTGTTGCAAACCCCACCCCTTTCTCGCATAGTGTGACTTTTTACCCATTAACAGGGACGGGAGCAATCAAAACCTTGAGTACGATAAGAGGTCCTTAATTGAAAATTGAGTACTCAACGTTGATTTTGTGAGCTGCAGCTGTCATTGTGGTTCCATGGCATAAGTGGCGCCACTGTCTGTGTGTGTTGTGTGTTGATTGCCGTTAGACATTTCCCAAATGCCAAACCAGCCGCCCTTATTTTTTCGCTGCTGATGTTACTACAAATTGAGTTCACTACCACTCGCTGACTGATTTTTATTTTGCCATTTGTGCCGTCACCACCCTTAGTCGTTATTGCTGAGGGATGAGGTTTTTTTTCCTTTCCTCTCTGCGACTATATGTGTCTAAAGGTGGCAAACTGTGCCAGCAAGAAGGGATAATGAGAAAGCGATTATAAACTTAGATGAAGGAGGCAAGAGCGTGTTATTTTTTTTTGTTGGTCGTTGTGAACCCTAATGTCGGCAATCGTGGTAAAAAAATTTGTAAATCTGTGGAAATCAATTTATTTCTCCGTGGTTGTGTTGTCCTGATTTTGTGTTTACCCTGAGGCTGGGATTTCTTCGAATTCTCCTATCGTTGAGGGTTAAAATCAAAATATCAATTTGTTGCGGTTGGGAAATGGCAATTTCAGGGAAATTACTCGAATGGTTCGTTTTTTTTGTGTGTGTCTTCTGTGGGCTCGTTTTTTTGTGTGTGCCTGTGTTGATTTGGAGATTAAATTTAATTCGAAGACCCTTGAAATAGAGGGGTTGAGGGTGGAAACAGTTGTCACAAGGATTGTTTGATTTGGTGAGACTTTTTTTTTAACTTGTGGTTCGGTCGTATCTACATGATTGCTATGCCAATGGAGCGATTAAATAGAAGGGAGTAGGAAATTCAATTTAAATATTTATTTATGGAGGACTTGAATTGGGCATTGGCCTTTCATTTGACTTTAATTTCATTTAGACCCGGCGTGCGTTGACACGCTTGTGAACAAAGTTTTTACCTTTCAAGATAGTAAAATATTTTTGTGGAGTTGTTGGTCTCCCATCGGATGAATCCTTAGATGGAGAAAAGAACAACACTCTGTAGATATTCTGGGTAGGTGCTAAATAAAATATCACTCCCGCAATAAAATTAGGTAAGGCCAAGGTCCCCGAACCATTAAATCTCCCCAGATGGCAGTTGAAAAAGACTCATGATGGCATCAACGATATCGTCTTTACCCCAGTTATGCTGGAGGAAGTGAAAAACCTACATGATATGCTCTGACATATTCGCATAACAGGCCATACAAGAATTCCGAAAGTTTTTTATAATAAAGATCATGGCACCGCACTACGCCCTATTGTATACTGACTGCCCCTTGTCCTAGCTATATCTAATCAATTGGAATTCCTTTTTGTTAATTCCTCAAGCATGTAAAAAATATTGCCTCGACACAACAAAGAGCCTTGAAAACGACTGGCATTCATTTCGACGACCAGACTTCTGTAGTGCATTTTTTTTTCGAGATTCAAGCCATACTCGAATCAAAGAGTATGTCTCCGTCTACGTAGATAGTCAAGCCGGCATAAAACCTTTGGCATCAAATGTAGTTAAATTTTCTATTGTTTAACGCTGTCGCGCAGAGAACACGGCTCTATGCATCAGAGTAAGAGCCAAATTTTCCGGGTACCAGGATTGTGGGTTCAGTTGACTAGTGGTAATTGCGATACACAACTTAGCTCAGGGTCCTTGGTTCAAATCCCTTAAAGTATTTGCACCAGTTCACCACAAGCCAAAGTCTAAAAAAACATCAAAGAGTAACACTGTTATGACGAGCTTCTCGCAGTTCGAATACGGCGTTAAACAGGTAGGCCCACTTCTTTTTGGCAAAGATGAAAACTCTGTACAAGAAATAAACGGAGAACAAAATTTTCATCTCCAGGACATAATGACACAAGAAGGCAGAGGACTTAGCTACGCTGGGAGCAGCATGTTGAGCTTCCTTATCCTTAGGAAGCTTAGGAGCTTAGAATGAACTATACATGAAAATAATAAAGATACCGGACATACAGATAAAGCATACAATTAAGATTCCTGGCCTGAAATAATGGTGGCAATTCAAACAAGCTTACAGCCCCTAATAGAGCATCAATTTCAATAGCGACAAGACATCATCTGTACAAGAAATGCAATCATCCTTAAGTAGAAGGAGATATCTCACACCTGTAGTATCTCTGCTCTGCGATAGGCAATAGCCGAAGAATATTTCTAGATCGCCACTACTTCATCGATCTACAGGATCTTGCAAACATCCCTGATTGTTCGCTTTTGCAAAGGATCGGGCTGGATCTCTTACGGGCACACAGAACACCACACCACAATTCCACATAAGTCCTATTACCCTTCATAAATTTTGTTTTCTATTAGTATGATTGTCGCTATGCGAGTTTGAAGCTTCAACTCTGAGCGAAAACAACAAAGGTGTAGCCTAACAAGTAGCGGACGCACTAGATGCTAATAAGCTGACATTACTGACGATGGAATGGGACGTGCAATAGGAGAATGAAAAACTATGACATCTACAACTGTCCATGCTATAGCCATAAGAAACAGCGCCTTTTCGGACGCGGCTTTGTTGTAAGCGACTTACATCAAAATAAGCTTTATATGCGGGCTGATTGGTGAAAAGATGACATTGATAAGGACTTTTACTACGAGCTCCAACCAAAGTGAGAGCCAGCCGAAGTACGATGTTAAAATCATGCTAGGTGATTTTAAAGTAAGGGTAGGAAGATAGGCATTTTCGTAAAATACATCCTACATGACATAACGTCTGGCAACGGACTTAGGCTAATCGACATAGCTGCAGAACGTAATGACAATATTGCCAACATAAGTATTCATCACCTCGATATCCATAAGGGTACATTGCGGACGTGAAATCAATGAAAGGCCAAAAATGGGGCCTACAAAGGAAAGCGGCAGGTAAAGACGAGAGCCACCATTAAGCTTTATATGAAAATAAGTATGAAGGAACACCGGCTTTTCAGAACAAAAAGAAAAAAGCAAGAAAAGCTCGCTATGGAAGACATAGAGAAGGATACAGGAATGATTTTTGAACATTTTTACCAACGTGGAAAAAGTCAAAGCCAGGGTTATATGGCTCAAACCGAATCCTGTTGAAATGAACAAGTTGTAATAGTATTTAAGAATATGAAAGAACCACTTCTGCCGACTGTAAAGCGCGACAAGAGCGGAAAATAACAGCCACCCGACCTAAGTAAATTGAGGATACCAAGGCTGCTGAAAATGATGTCCTCCCGGTCAAACTATAAAATCAGCAAACAGCAATACGTAAGGCTTCTTAAAATCGCTGAAAAGATTCTATTTGTCTTAACCATCTCATGATCAACCTGATCGGCATTTATCCCTGTGGTTGTGAGCTAGGAAAGTCCACTGCAGATCACATTTTGCCCCTTCGTCAGATTCTGTTAAAAACCAAGGAAGCCCAAATCGATGCATACTAACTATTTATCGATTTCAAATCCGCATAAGAAAGCATTCGTAGAGACGAGCTATACAAACCCTTGTCTTGTCCGTTTATTTAGGATGATGAAGGAGAGGTCTAATCTGTCATCCAACCTCAAAATCGGATTTGGACATTTTTCGTGCGACTTCTTTGAAATTATTCTTGAGATATGTAAAACCATCTCCCGAGGGAAGATCGGTCGGACTCAATGAGTTGTCAAAGTCATGTTTGCTATTGCGAGTATAGATAAGCCAACAGCTAATATATTCTTATACTGTAAATTTCTTCATTAATGAAAAACTTTAGCTGTGCTTTTGGATTATGTTTATTAAATCTTTTTCCATTAAGTCGAGAAAATAATATCGGCTAAGTTGACACCACCAGAATGTATAACCAATCGGTCTTGTCAGAACTTCCTGCGATTGGTTCGTGCATTCTTGAAATAAATTCTCATCAGGGCTTCAAGAGTCTAAAACTTGTTGAGACAGAGAACGGTTAAATCGGGCGCTCTTGCCGTCCAATGCAAATCTTTAAAATAAGGGATAGGCCGACAAATTCAGATCTCCATCCTGTTGGAACCACATGTTCGCCAGTCCCAATTCAAAATAAGTCTGGAATGGTTAAATCGGGCGAGCTTGCCATCCAATGCAAATCTCCATAATAAGCGATAAGGCGACAAAGACAGATCTCCATCCTGCTGGAACCACATGTTCTTCAGTCTCAATTCATCCAATTGAGGAGGGAAAAAGTCGTTAAGCAAGGCTCTGTAGCGCTCGTCCATAGTAGTCCTTTGGTCAGAGTTGTTTTAGAAAAAAGGGCGCTACTAGGCCTCCATCGTAATAAGCAAACCTGGTAGACCAGCAAACCTGGCAGAGGGGTGTCCAATTCTAGCGTTAAGGCATTGTATTGATTGCCCAGTCAGTATCAGATGACCAGGAGATCTGCGAAGAATTCACGCCGAGGAAAACTAATTTTTCCTTACTTGCGTTTACTTCATCTTCCGATATTGTGATGATTTTTGCGTCACCATGTAAAGGGGCTTTTAAAAGGAACTTCCAAACATTGATAGTTGACGGCTGCCATATTATTTAAGCTTTATCTGTCAAATCGGCTGTCATTTTTTCAATCTGTTTTGCCAAATTACTTTAGTAGGACAACATAGCCCATGCCATTCATCAAATTTAGCATGATTATGCGCCACAGTGTTGGAAAATTCGACATTTCGGATGCCATGGCAACCAAATTTACAGCGATACAAATCTGGTTAAAAAAACTCCGTATTTGATGTTTAAGATCGCTAAAAGAGATTTGATTCCAAGCCAGAAAATAGTAGAGTACAGAAAGACGCAGTAGAGGAAGATCTCGCCTTAAGTGGCGCGCACAAGTAGGAACCGATTTCAGTCAACTTGAAGCTAAATGCGGGCTTATTGGAGAGGGGTGCTAGTTAAATCCATATTTCCCCCAGACTTTAGTTCCATCTCAGGTAGGTATTTACGCTTAACACAACTTACTTAGGTATTAACGTTTAACGCAACTACCTATACACAAGATATCACAATGCGTCCAAAAGGACATAAGAGTGATGAAGTAGATGACACCCTTCTTAGTAGACCCAGAAATATTATATTTCAAGGATCTACAATTAGAATTTTGCTTAAAATTACGGTTCCCAACAACACGAGTTTGGTTCAATGTTTGGGTCACAATCGGAAGCAAATTCTTAAAAAAAACATCTTCGACAATTTAAAAAATAAATAAAAATATTTTATACGAATTTTTGGTAACATGAAACCAATTAAATTATTCTAGCAATTTTATAGGCACTTATTTTTAACGACCAAAAATGAAATACATTTTCAGACCACTTTTTTGATAAAAAATTATTCGAATTATTTCTATAAGAAAATTAATTTTCTGAACATCAAAACAGGGTCGTGTTAGAATGGCTGAAGAAAAAATACACGTTTTCAAAATTTTTATTTTTAAATCATTATTTTCGACTTGCACGCCAGGCTGTATAGTTGCAGAACATCTATTTGCCACACCCGTCTGCTAGCCTGATTGTATCGAAAACTTTTTTAAATTTATGATCTGGAGTTCTTTCCTCTATCTAAGTGATCAAATCAATAATTATGCTGATTGAGGTCGAAATACGAAAAAAAATACGTCACGTCTAGACATTCTGTCTAAATTCAATGCTGCCGCAGTATTTTCGTATACTTGTACATTTGATCTGAAAATAAAAAAAAATATATATGACTACTGACTATCACTTTTGGAACCGATACAATAAATTGGCTTTGCGGGATCAATACAGAGGACCGCCGTAATTTTTCCCAAAATATGCTGCGCAGCTAAGCACTGCTCTGAATGCTTAGAAATACCCTATGCGTCACGAACAGTAAGGGTTCTATTTTAAAACGGCACGTTTCTGGTTGGTTTAATAAGTTGTATAGATTTCTCCGGAAAATTATGGCATGTTGTATATAAACTCTGACAACGCTAAGATAAATAAATTAACGTGGGCTTTGTTTATCTGTCAACGTAATGATGTTTATATATATGCAGACTGTTTTGACACATTCCTCACGTACCTTGGCAATAATGAAGTCCGTATTGTAGAGATGTGGCTTTGATGTCTTAACTGTGGAGATGGATGGTTGCTATTAGCCCTCTACTCGTTAAGAGCGTCTACAGAAGGTCTCTTCTTAAATGGGGTTATTTTGTCACTTACAAGTACTAAAAGCTCACACTGCTGGTTTTTCAAAAACGTATAAAATATTAATTATTTGTATATTTTCATCGCAAAATTACGGTAGGTGTTAATTATTATGTTTTGATTGAATAAGTTATCAATTTTTATATGATAATATAATTTTGAAAGCGTTTCTTGAAGGTTGTCTGCAGACGTACGCGTTCAAAATTTACTTACTTTGATTTGATTTGATTTTTTTTTTTTTAAGAATTTTTAGTAAATAAATGGATAAAATCGTAGCGCCTATCAAAATGGCAATCAAAATATAGTAAAATCTCAGAGAGATAAGCGTCGGAAAGATGAGGAGGAAATTGAGGAAATGATGCTTGAAATTGATGAAGTGCTTATAAACAACGACTCCGATTGTGATGATTCTGACTTTGACGCTAATTTTCAGGTCGACTTTCAAATTAAATGCAATGAAATGAAAGCATGTTATCCAAGCTCGATATTTGTCGATGATCTCAATCTTATAAACTCCCGTTCAACAACAATATTTTTGAGAGCGGTTAACCGTTATTGATGTAAACTGAGTTAGCGGAATAAATTTTCGTAAATGACATTAAAAAATGCATCCAATTCAAGAGAGAATATAAAGAACAAAAATTTAATATTACCGGTATTACTCGTTTTATTATTAGTTTTATATTTGCATGCTAAAATGGTGCCTCATTTTTTGGTTCACCTGAATAGGTACTTCGCCCATATCATCACTTCTGTTTTGAATTCCTTCAGGATCAGACCTGTAAAAGCTTTGTTTGGCTTTCATTTGTCGATTCACCTGATTTAGAAAAAAAATAATTGCGAAAAAGTGGAAAATGGGTAGAGGAAAAGCTCTTGGTGCGGTTGAGAAATCATAGTCAATAGTTAACTGAAAAATAAATAAAATAACCGTGTAAATATAAAAGGTTGCAAAATTCGTGCTACTTCGGTAAGTGATAGAAGAATAATTTTAAAGATTGCATCTAATTCGTCGGATACGATTGCTAAAATACGGAAACAAGCTAGGGCATGTGCTAGTATTTCCACAGTCAGGCGGGTGATTAAGAGTTCTCCATACTTTAAAAAAATTTAAAAGGAACCACCCCTTAACAAAGAAATGAAAGAAAACCGATTGCAGTTTTGTAAACATCATATGACTTGGAAAGAACAGTGGCGTAAAGTCGTTTCCTCTGATGAAAAGAGTTTAATTTTGATGGATTCAACTTTTACTTCAATGGCTCAAGAAAAAATTTGCATTTCTTAAAACCCAACCAAAGTAGAATCGGAGGCATCATGGTGTTGGGGTCGATTTCTAATTGCGGAACTATGGAGTTTGAGTTTACTTCCACTAAAATGACCTCAGACACTTACAAAAATATTTCAGAACGGGCTTTTTCTAAATTTTCCAAGTGTTTGGACCTTTTCAGTGGACTTATCAGCGTTATAACGCTCCCGTCCATAAAGCGCGGGTCGTAAGAAATTGGATTGAACGTCTTAATGTGGGGCTTTCACAGAGGCCACCCTACTCACCTGGTTTAAGTCTTATGAAAAACGTGTGAAAAGAAAAGTTCATGAATCCGGCAGGCAGTTCGAAAAAAAACCTTAATTGTTGCTATTAAGACAACTTGAAGCGAAATTCCACTAGATTACCTCCAGCAATTGTACAATTCAATGCCAAATAGAATATATGAACTAATTTTAAATAAGGGTGGAAGTTCGTACTACTTAATAAATTAAATATACTAAAAAGTACAACAAAACTGAATTTTTTTTATTTTTTTTACAG
This sequence comes from Rhingia rostrata, assembly GCA_949824845.1. NCBI lineage: Eukaryota > Metazoa > Arthropoda > Insecta > Diptera > Syrphidae > Rhingia > Rhingia rostrata. Next base: position 53,452,980 of record OX463758.1, read on the forward strand.
ATATTTTTGTCATTAAAGCCCATGTACCTATTCAAGTGAAACAAAAAAAGAGGCACTATTTTTGAATGCAAATATAAAACGAAACATAAAACGAATAATAACGGTAATACTGAATTTATGTTTTGTTATTCCCTCTAAAATTAGATGCATTTTTTAATGCCATTTACAAACATTTATTCCGCTAATCCAATATAATCCTGCAATCCAGCAATCCAGCAATAACAGGAAAATTGGTCATAGAATCTCTAATATTAACGAAATATTTAATGTCATACATATCTCTGGAACGCTATAATGGTAAGAGTCTTGACATTTTGTCGAGGCCTTTTCATTGTAGTTTTAAGTCATCGTTCAAACAAAAGGCGGGATCGGAAAAGTGAGAGTGTTACCTCTTATATACAAAAAAATTACTGGACTACTATGAAAGCCACGGTCTTGAAACTGAGTGTGAGCATATGAATTTCTGATCTGAATAGCTGAGTAGAAAATGGGCGTGGTAGAGAAAGTAGGCGTGGATGCTGCCACAACAAAGTAAATATTCAATGTCATATAACTTGAACATTATAATTGTGAGAGTCATGAAATCGGGTCCAGCCATGTTTGCTATGGTTCTGGGTCGTCATACATGGACGGGATTGAAAAAGAAGGCGTGGCACCTCCAACCAAAGTAAATTTGAATGCCAGATTTTGGTATCAGTAAATTATTGAATGTCAAAAAAGTCATAAAATTCCAAAAACCCAAAAAAAAAAAATATCCTGGAAACCCTAAATTCCAAAATCCTTAAAACCCAAAAACTTAAAATCCCCAAAATCAAAAATTTTGAAAACTACAAATCCCAAAAATTTAAAATAAAAGAAACCCAATTCGATCAATAATCCCGAAGACCTAAAGTCCCGAAAACACAAAAACTTAAAATCCGAAAAATTCAAAATACCGAAAATCCAAAATCGCAAAAATCCTAAATCCCAAAAATTCAAACTTCCGAAAACCCAAAATCCCGAAAACCAAAAAACTTAAGATCCCGACAGTCAAAAAACTTAAAAACCTTAAATCCGAAAAATTTAAAATAACCGAAACCAAAAATTATAAAAATCAAAAACCCAACCACCCAAATCTTAAAATTCAAAATCCCCAAAAATCCAAAATATAAATTACTCAATAAATTAAATTCCCGCAATTTAAAAATCCCAAAATCCTAAATATCAAAAATTCCGAAATCCAGAAAAAATAAAAAATTCAAAATTCCAAAAACCCAAATCAAAATCCGAAAAATACAAAGTCCTGAAACTCAAAAACCGAAAAACCCAAAATCCCGAAAATTTAAAAACTTAAAATACTGAAATCAAAAAATCCAAAATTGTAAAGTCCAAAAAGTTCTAAAATCCCGAAAATCAAAAATCCGAAAAACCCAAAATCTAAAAATCCAAGTTACTCAATAAATTAAAATACTGAAACTTAAAAATCCCAAAATCTTGGTTGCTTCGTAACAACAATTTTTTCCGAGAGTGGGTAGTTAACCAAAGGGCCAGCTCCAATTTTTAAGATAACCCTTTCGGCTCATCCGCCACCATGTCTTGTCAAGGGGCCTGACTTACACTTGAGATTCTTAAATGATCTGTTGTTCGAGAATATGTCAAAACAGATGTTCTAAATTGTGGTCTCCTAATACGATTAGGAGACCACAATTCTAGGGTGTTCTTCGTACTGAGAACAGAATATGTGCATTATTGTGAATGCACGTCTTCACCCGCTTTTACCTGCTACTGCCAAGAATTTAATATTTATTGAAACCCGTTATAGTGGACAATGTTCGGCTCTAAGCCGCACGTGTTTCTAACGGTGAACGCTAGAAGTAGAGTAGATGGGCATGCACGACACTAGGGAACTAGCTATACAAACAACTAAGCACACGATGGACATCACAATGAGCTACATTGACCTCATCGGGCCAACAACCTTTAGTCTAACAGCTAATTTATGTCGGTTGTCCAGTGTTTTCATACAAATTGTTGTAAGGGTAGATCAACAAATTGAAAAAATTGATCTACTTGATCATTACTATACAAGCCATTTGTCCATCCCTTAATTTAAGTACTTCGGGCACACACTGTGCGATACAACAAATTAAACGCCGGCCAAAGTCTTCATAGAACGACCTCATCACCACTCTATAGTTAGGTCGTTGGCAGGCACAACCACACTGAGCTCATTCATTATACGCATTGTTAACCTATCACCTGCAATAAAAGTTCGTCTACAAGCTCTTTCAGTCGACATAATTCAACAACGTCGTCACTGTCGCACCCAATTACCGTTCTTCGAGTATAACAGACAAGAGCGTTTTCTTCCCAGCATAGCGGCTTCCTAATTGAGTGCCAAGACTGGGTAGAAGCGCCCATTCGCACTATCACCGCAGCGCCAGCGGCTAATGTATTCACGTGCTTACAGCAAGATCTCAACCGAAATGTTTGCTCGTGTGGGTTTTACTTTACGCATGGCTGGTAATGTAAATTCCCCCTGTTTACATGGTGCATGGGCACACACGAGTTTGTTTTAATTTTACAACAAGTTGACAGCCTCTACGGCGACCCACCGGCGCTCGGAAGTCAACATTACCAACAGCACCAGCTCCACGATTATCAACTTTATGATAGCTTCCTTCCACCCGTCACACTAAGGCCCACTCTCTCAAATTACTCTCTCTTACTCTCTTTGAAAATCATCGCAGATCGGCATCGGAGACAGAAAGTTGGGAAGCTTTTAATGGGGAAGGTGGAATCCACGCAGTTCCAATGCGCATGCAGTAATCAAACGGCAATATATCTTCCACAGCCAGCGCCCAGCTGGTGATCGTACACGAACACGATCCCAACGTCTCGTCAGTGGATTGTAATCATCTCGACGTTGAACACGCTTTGGTTTCACGTATACTGAGAGAAAGAGAGACTGCGAGCGAGCTGTCGAAAATTACCTCTAGTGCGATAAATCTTTGAAGATAGCACCCCACTCAGTAGTGATCCTCGATCGAGTCTTATAGCTATTGGCACGTCCCCTGTTATCAGCACACCATAAACCGCTTCCACTGATAAGACGGTGTTTCTTCGGATCGCTATCGCTCACCAGACACCCTGTTTAGCTACATTAAGTGCGATTACACGAGTGTGCGGTTACCGAAGTTTGTTTTCAGTTTTTGTTCAGTTGTTGACGCGGTGGTCCCGTTTCGGTTGAGTTATTTTTTTTCGCCACATAATCGGACGTGTTAACATGACGATCGTGTAGGTTTGTTGTGATTCCAAAAAAAAAATTAATTGCGTGCGCGGTTCTAGTCACTTTGTGTAGGAGTACCCACATCCGATCTATAAAAAGAAAATCCAAACAAAAACAACGCGAGCCCAATGTCCGGATACTATCTAGATGACAACGCTTCCGATGAAGATCTTGTAATGACAACCGGTGTCAATAGAACTACAACAACACCCAGCAGCATGACTCTACTGGCGAATGGTGGCAGCCACAACTTTTGCAGTGGCATGGAAGACAACACCATGGAGATTCCGTTGTTAGACGACAATGCAAGTATCTGTAGCCACTAAATAGCAAGTATCTATAGCTTGTAGTCGATGTTTGCTTAGGTCTAGTGAGTGGGTATATAAAAATAGAGCAATGTGCAACTTTCGTGGGCACGATATAGAGCCGCAGGAAATCCAATTGATAGCCAATTGGACGTGAGAAAATAGTTACGCACGGCTAACAAGTAAAAGTATCTATCTGCGTTGCGTTCCACATTATTTTATTTACAAAGGGAAACTGCAATCGTGTGTAGTGTGTTGTGCTCGAGTACGGGTTCATCGTCAACGAGGAATATTTCGAGGGTAGTGGCCGCAGTTTATTTCATTGACACTACACACAGGCTTAGGCATGACTAATGACATCGAGTCATAAAGATAAATATGGTATCCACGACCAAACAATACAATAAACTCGTCTGTATAGAGATAGGTGGTGTTTACTTTATAAGTGAAATTTAATAAATACTTATGTCAAGATTAGGACAGTCGGAGTGTGTATTATTTTCATAAACATGAACGGTTTTCAATGTGAAGGTGGCAATGGAAAGTGTTGGTGAATGTGGACCAATATCACGAGATGTTATTGCATCGAGAAACAGATTTCCGCGATTGGTGGATGTATACGTTACACGATCACCGTTGATCGTCTTGTGATGTCAATTTAGAATCCATCGCTGATAGAGTGAGTTGATGTGTCCGAGATACACGATAATTGAGATAATTAGCATGACAACTGACAAGTTATACATTGCGAAAACTGCTAATGACGAGACATTTTCGTGTGAGAATTTTTCACACAAATCGGGCGACAGAAAGAAGATGGATACATTGTCTCTCACATTAAAGTGCGCCCTTGTGCCCAGAATAAATAATCATCGATGCTGGGGTTTGTGTCATAAAACTTGTAAAACCAAGAAAGCACGTATCTATTAGTATTTCGCTTTATTACTTTATTGTTTGCAAACTGTATGAGGAGTGGGCCAAGTCTTGGGCGTGCTTAGAACACTGTTCAGAATTGGAAGTAATAAAACTCGCTTTTATTGCGCTTTAACCTTAACGTTTTTTTTTTTAAATTTTGTTTATAAACGGCAGTAGATATCGATCATCAGAAAAAATAGAGCTCGCCCGGAAGGAGACCAGGTAAAATCTAATATGGTAGTGAGCCTTGCAATGTCTTACGTACCTACGTGGCGCTATATCCAGGGACAAAACTGGGTCAAACAACCAACCTGTCGGGTAAACGTTTGCCACAAGCAACCGGTCATTATTTCACTGCCCTCAAATCCACCCTTCAAGCTAATTAAGGGCGGCTTGGATTTCTGGGCACCACTTAGGGTGAGGTCTTTTACAACTGCGTTTTACTAGAGTATTGGTTTCCATTTGCTCTACTTGTCGTAGATATCTTAAACGTTCGATTCTTAGTTTGCGACTAAATCTATGCATCTGTAGAGATGGTTAAGTTCTTGATTGAATCTTCGTCTTCATAGCTCATCAACGCAAACTGGAGCGATTAATTTCGAAGACTTTTTCGCTCGAAACAACCAAGGATTACTTCATCCGCTTTTGATACTGTCTAGGATCTAAGATAGCGAATATCCGGTTCTTATATTGGATCTATTTATTAGCTGGATGAAGGACTTAATCACAAAATTGCTTTTTAGCCATGTGCTCTACTTGTAACAGGTGGGCCAAAAGAAGTCATCCGATTTTGCTTGGCTCTCTTTTGAGTGCCGTTGCTCAGTCCTGTTGGAACCACTTGTCCTCCAGTCCTAATTCGTCCAATTGCGGCAGAAAAAACTCGGATAACATGGCCCTGTAGCGTGCACCTTCCACTGTATTCGTTAGAAAAGCGACTTTCTCGAAAAAAATGGCCCGATGGCTCAAGCGTGAACAGCGCACCATGCAGTAACTTTGAGCGGGTTAAATGGCTCCTCGCTGAGGTGGAAATAAGCCTGATCGCTCATTATGGTTTTTCGTCGAAAAATCTTCCACTTCGTCCTCGAGATTGAGGATGTTTTGGGCGAAGGTTACACACGTTTGGCATTCTACAGGCAGCAGCTGATGCAAGGACTGGACTTTTTACGGGAACAAGCGCAAGTCTTTGACTCGCCTTAGGGGCGACCGGCTTATGGCTAATTGCGAGGCACGGCGCCTGGTCAATGTTTCCGGCGACAGATCGACATCCTCGGCAACAGCGGCGATATTCTCGCCACAACGGGCGCTCCGGGGCTGGCCCATACTCTTCAAGGTTGGTGGTCAAACGGCTCCGTGTTTGTGCAGTCGGTGTCGGACGGCCGGGGAATCGGCGACGGAATTCGATCTGTGCCAACACTACAAAGGAATTGTTACGCAAAAAATAGACGCAATTATTCCGCGTTCTTGGAGAGTGTATCGCTGCATGGCTTGTTCACTTGTATTCTACATCTGTATAGTCAACAAATGTCAAAACAGATTTGACATTGGAGGTCATTTGCAAAAATAAGAGCATCTTACAATAGGGTGATCTCTTTTGGCCCACCTTGTAAAAGCGATCTCAAAACTTCTATTCTTAGTTTTTCGACTAAATCTATGCAGCTGTAAAGATCCTTTAGTTCTTTGTTGAATATTCGTCTTCATAGCTCGTCAACGCAAACGGGACCGATTATTTTCAAGAAATTTTTGCTCAAAACAAACAAGGATTTCTCCATGCGCTTTTGATTCGATGGTCTATGATCTAAGACAACAACTATCCGGGTCTCATATTGGATCTATTTATTAGCTAGATGACGTACTTAATCACAAATTTCCTTTTTAGCCCGAAGAAACTGTGTTTACCTACTTACTTACTTTAGTTGCGGTAAAGACAGGAATGAACCTGGGCCTCAACCAACATGTCTCTCCAATTAGCCCGGTCATTGGTTAACTGCCTCAAGTTGTGCACTTCAGGTTGATTGAGGTTGTTTTCTACATGTTCGCGCAACTTAAGGCGAGGTCTTTCTTCAAACTCTAAATCGAAGACTTCCGGTCCATGATTCATCGCCTTAGATCATCTCAGTATCAGGGTCGGATATGATTTCCATGGCAGTTCGAATGAGGGCCTTACTTCTAAATTGCCTTCTTAGCCCAGAGTATTTCTTTAAAATCGATAAAAATATGATGGACATTGACTTGTGCTTCTTGGTCTTCTTGGATAAAGTGTAATGATTTTATCATTGTGGGCCTTCCTGGCTTAACACCACACTGATACTGTGAATGGGGCCGATTAAGATGTTTGTGAACTGTTTTAGTCGTTTACTTATTACGTCAAATTCGATATTATAAGCTATGTTGAGTAGATTTAGGTATGCCTTTGTAGTAGGAACAGTTCAGAGAGTAATTTTGTGTGGATCCTGCAATTGATAATATTGGTTAGTGGATCATAATAACCAAGTGCGGTGTCCATGGCTAAAATTCCAAAAGTAAAAAAACTTTCGGAGTCGGCGTTGTCCCATTCATTATGTGACGAAAGATTGGAAGAGCTAAGTTGATAACCTGATCGCTAATCCTAAAATATTGTTTATTTATTTATTTTTCTGGCAAAGGATCCTACAGCTCCATTCTTCGCCCATAGTTTCATCTTACAATTTTTTTCTTTAAAGTCTGTGTATTTTTCTTATCAAATCATCCCTTCCAACTCAATGTACCCCGATCGGAAGTCCGTCATTTCGGCCTAACAAGCTTAAGGTTGAATGGCTGGTAGTGACGGGCTCAGTGGTGCAATGGTAAGCCCGATCAACTGCCTCGCAGAAGGTTTGGTTTCAATTCCCAGCCGTAGCATTACCTAAATGTTTTTTCACTGGCCCTCCTCTCGTGATGATCTGACAAATCATCCTAGTAGTATCGATTGTTTGAATTCGGCATTAAACAGGAGGTCCCGCCATCGTGATAGAAGTACACACGCACACATGAATGGTTGGGAGAAAGCTCGGACCTGGGTTTGTTGTGCCGAAAAAAAAAAGAATGGCTGATAGTTTTAGCTGTCTTCGCAAATATTGAAAGGTTCGTTCTGCCTGACAGTGGGTCAACGTCTGCAGAATTGACTTTCGACAGGCTTTAATAGAGTACTTGCATCGCCCTGGTTTTGCTTTTTACAATCGTGAAATGTAACCTCTCTATGAAGGCGGAACAAACTATTTTTATTTCATTTATCGAAGTACTACAACTTTTAAAGATTTCTCAAACAGAAAGAACCTTAACATATCTAAGAGCTTCAAAAACTTCAACCTACCTATATAACTACGAAATGATTTACGGTTCGCCAACGAAAATTATTTGTATTGTGAAACACTGGTAAATCGTTAGACTTCATTTCATATCTTTGAAAGGTACATTCATTAAGACGCATCATAATAGAACTGTAAAAAAATTATCAGGTCATAAGCACGCAATCAATATCACTATCTCATTACTATCTGAACGGTTTAAAGTAAATTAACTGACAACCGTCGATGGCAAACGTTTCAGATTAATATTTTCTTATCGGGCTGTTGTAAAAGGCCGGGCGATACAAAGAAGGTATCTCAAGTATTCCAGTAAGTCTTTTCAAGTGTTGTCATATGTCATATCAAATCTTTTTTGAGAGGTGTGCTATTTTGGAATAATAAACTTAATTTAAAATTTTGTTAATGGCTGACATTGTTTCATCAATTTGATTTGTTTTCTTTGATTTGCTATAATACAGCCCCCCTTGTTAGCTTGGTCTGTAGTTAACAACCATGTGTGTACTTCAAGAAAATAGAAAGTAATCCATTATTTGCTCAATAGATGGCTTTATTAGGTACTCTGTATCTGGCTTAGTTTTCGTTTTATGGATTAACAACAGATGTCGTTGTCAATCCGTTTGAAACCATTTGAATAAGGCGGGATACAAACAAAAAACAGGTATGAGTACCATACGACTTAACGCAGGCAAATCTCACCGAATTTCTATCTGTGAATCGCTGCTGAATCGCAACAAAATTGATACATTTTTGAAGCGGATATTAACTGGTGTAAAAAATGGATCACTAATGACCACATCAAGCGAGAATGGTCGTGGTCGAATGGCAATCAGCCGGTGCAAACGGTGTCCCAGACAGGATTGAACGCCAGGAAGGTTTTGCTCTGTGATTGGTGGCATTGGCAAGGAAACAACTACTACGAACTACTCCCCTACGGCCAAACTCTAAATTGGATCGTGTTCTTCAACAATTAGAACGTCCAAAGGAAGCAATCTCTTAGAACCGGCCGGCTTTGGCTAATAGAAGCAGATTTGTCGTTCATCAGGATAATGCCAGCCAACACACGTTATTAGTTACCCGTCAGAAGTACCGGGAGTTCCTATGCATCCACCATATAGTCCGGACTTAGAACCAAGTGAATTCTACCGGTTTCTATCTATGGCGAACGATTTTTCTGGTGAAAAATACGCTCCAAGAGAGGTTTGCGAAAAACGGTTGCGACAGTTTTTAAATCATAATGACCAAGGTTTCTATAAGAGAATTAAAAAAAGTTATCGACCAAAATGATGCATGTTTGACTTAGATCGGATCAGTCTATATTTTTTTAATAAACTCTTCAATTTTAAACATAAATTTCTTTTTACGGCACCAATACTTAAGATTGTGCATGAATTACATTTTTCCTATTTTGCTTAAAAATGTTTATTTTAAGAGGCCTTCTTACAGTCTAACTTAACATACAAATTTCATACCTATCCGAACCCACCCGTACTGTATTTATTGCACTGACCTTCATACTTCCGCAAGAGAGCGATTCGCATAGCGTTAAGCACCGATACCCAAGCCAAGCTTGTTATACGCATAAAATGTTGGTTCTTCTCATCTGTTGCTAAGTCATGATCACTAGGATATTCTCGCTAGTTCGTTGCTAAGTGTTATATCAATATAAAAGGTCTTCCAATAGGGAATCCCTAACTTTTATTGCAAGTGATGCACTTGTTTTATAAAAATGGTCGTTATAATAGTCCTACCGAGAGCACTATTTGCAGTGTGGTGGATAAATGTGAGTCCACTGGTTCAGTAAACGATCAACGTCGACGAAACGTAATATCTGTCGAAAACATCGCTGCTCTCAGTGAGAGTGCAGGAGAATCCGAGGCAGACCACAACTTGAGGTATATTACGTCGGGATTTGATTCTGCACCCGTACAAACTTCAACTGACCCCCTTGTTAAACGACTGTAGACAAGGACGTGCGTGGAAACTGACAATAATTTTCAAGAAAAATCGTCTTCATGAATAAAGACCATTTCTAGATGAATGGGTACTTCAACAACATAATTGTCGAATTTCGGACGAAAGTAATCCACATGAAATCCAAAAGCGTCCAATGTATCCGAAAAAGTCAGTGCCTGATGTGGATTTTGGGTGGTGGAGTCATCGGTCCAGATTCCTTTGAGAGCAACGTTGTCCAGGCCATTTAGGTCAGTGGCGAGCATCATAGGTCGTTGATTAACAACTTGTTTTCGCTTAAATTGGATGATATGGACACCAACGCCATGTGGTTTCAACAGGACGGCGGTACATGGCACATAACTCAAGCCACATCAAAAATTCTGCAAGAGCGATTCGATGGTATGTTCATCATGCGTGGAGATGATGCGAACTTGTCACCTATATCGTTTGATTTGACCCTGTTCGAAGTGTTTTTGTTGAGTTTTCTGAAGTCACAAGTCAACGCGAAAAGCCACAAATCATAACACATGTCATCGTTCAAATTCAGCCTGATTTATGCTCCAGAGTCATGGGAAGATTTCGAATGTATGCCACCCAGAGAACTCGCCGCGGACATTTGAAAGATTTTATATTCCATACGGATACAAACTTTCGATGATATCTCACACACACTTTGTTTTATTTATATCTTTCTTACAATTCTTAAACGCTTAATGAAAGACCTTTGGCATTGAAGTATCTTATAGCGAGTGTCCCATAATTCACGCAAAATTTGAATTTGGCGCCATTTAATAGTAGAACAGTGTGACAGCTGACAGTTCGGGGTTGGTAAAAATGGACTGCTATACGAAAGAACAAAGCATTTTCATTGTTGAACAGTATTTTAAAAGTAATGGGCCATTCTTTTTAGAAAATGCTTCTGGTAAGGCAGTAACAACTAATGGTAAACGCTTCCGTGACATGATAACCCATGGAATGAATTCGACCAGCATGTTAGTGTGATAAGACGTTGCCACATGCCACAAACCCAGAGAAATAATTCAATTACAAAATTTGCCAATTCCTAATCATGAAATCTGCCGTCAGATCAGAATTGGACATCCAGATCTTGCGATTTAAGGTTGTTTGAATTTTGTATCTTTTGGAGTTTTTGAAGTCAAAGTCCTATGCAAACAAGCCCACGACCACCTACATCTTGAAAAAGTAAATCGGGATTTGTATAAATAAAATTCAGCCACATTTATAAGAAAGGTTCATAGAAAATGCCATCAAAGCCGTAGCGGTCATTTATCCGATGTGCTACGCCATACACAGCCTCAATCTGTATACCTTATGAAGAAATACAAAATTTAAGCTTTCTAGTTAAAAAGCTGTATTTTCTGTCAAATATCAATTAAATTATCGGACACCTTTTACATATAACAACAAATGTGTGATAAAGAATCGCCATGCTTCTCTTTTGGGTCATCAATAACACATTACTCCGAAGGATATCCGTCCGATCAGTTCATCTTCTTTTCTTCCTAAAACCCTGGAAAGATTAATAAATCTACACCTCCGTACTAGTATAGAACCAACCATACATGCATATTGCAAGGAAAGTCGGTTGATATAGCGTATCACTTACTCGTAGGCATCATCAAAAACTCACTTTGAGCAAAAGTGTATACTATTATGGTTACCTTTCTTGATACAAAAGGAGCTTTAAACAAAGTCAAAGCAGTGCTAATAAATCAGATAATCACAATCAGAATTATTAACACAAAGCTTGGCATCTCATCCGCATACAGATCTGTTAGCTGATTGTCTACGCAGATGACGTGGCAATAGCTGTATCAAGGAAATACCTTTATACACATAAAGAATTATTACAAAATGGTTTCCAGAATCGGGCAAGTACTACGGTCTGGTTTTGGATAAGACATTGAATTGAAAAACCAACATCTAAGAACGCGTTAAGAAAGCCATTGTAGCCTTATACTCTTGTAAAAAGGAAATCGGAAAGAAATGGGTTATGCAGTCACATATCTCTTTTGGGCTTTACGTATCTATCATTAGGCCCATACTCCTGTATGGTGTCTTAGTCTGGTAGACGGCACTAGAAACATCCTCCAATCGCAACCTACTAGGTAAAACTCAAAGATCAGCTTGCATATGCATAAGCGGTCCGCTCCCCTAGATGCTGTCTTTGTTCTTGTGCACCAAGATATTTATTCAAATAGACCGCAGCTTGTGAAGCAGTGATACTGAGAGCATCTTCACAATGAACACCCACTCAAGATGAACACGCAAAGATTCTGAATCAACTTTACATTAATGAAATTGGCGAACACACAATACCCAACAAAGTTTTGAGCATAACTTCTGGACAACCATTCCCAGTTGCCTTGAATGGGAGTCGGATACGATCGGAACCAAAAACTCGGTTCACATTTATACTTTTGGATCTAAAACAGAATCTGGAGTGGGTGTAGGTGTTTTCTCCGACCATTGTAGCATTTTGTAGGCGGAAACCATGTCAATAAAAGAAGCCATGTCCTGGCTAAAAAGGAATGTAATATCCACGAAGCATACAGTCACAGCCTAGCGGCAATCAAATCCCTGGAACCCATCTCGTTCAAATCAAAATAAGTCCACGAAGGCCGATTGTTTCTTAATGAGATGCCAGATCATTTTATCATTAACCTCTTATGCGTGCCGGCTAAAGAGACATAACCAGGGAGCTGCTAGAGGATGAGCTTGACAGAGAGGGCACTACCCTTGATATCCTACCATCAGGTCAGTAGATATAAATGGCGGTGGCGACGTCAATTTGCCGCAAAGATCATGTGATTTAACACCGTTGGACTTTTTTCTTTGGGGTTGTTTGAAAGAAAAGGTATACGCCGATAAGCCAGAAGCAATTCAAGAGCTAAAGTATTAGATAATTCGGCACTTTAACGGCATAGAACCTCAATTATGCCTCAGCGTCATCGAAAATTTGGACCATCGGATGGAGGTGTGTCGCCGGGGTCGTGGCGGCCATTTGACCGATATTTTGTAAAATGACAGTAATTTCCTAAATATATTTTTTTTTTTTTTATTCAAAATCAACATCGGCCCTTAAAATTTAACCACGCGTTAGTAGGTATGCCCCTCGCTACACTTAAGTGTGCACGTGCATCGCGTGCAGCAACTGCAACATAACCTAACCTCACGTCTTGCTTTAGGAGTTTCATCTTTCTGAAAAAAAAAACACGTTATATGCAATTTATCACAATTGACGTGATTTCGGTTGAACACCCTTTACAGCACATTCTGTTAAGGTCGGCGGAACTTCTATTTGTTTATATTATGACCGTTAATTGCACCACATATCTGCTTAACTCTGACGTGGTTCTATCAAAACGGATGTATACCCACGCGTGTAATTACCGTTTCATGTAAATTGACACACGAGAACCAACTTAAATCCAGAGTCTAGCTTCCTATCCAAAAATAACTAACACAACTTCACAAATAAAAACAAACATATGTCCTACAACTGCCACAATTTTATGCCAGACCTCCGCTTGCTATCTAAACCACCCCAATTAGTAAAAAAAAATTGAATTTATGGCATTCCGCAAACGCTTATTATTATTGCGTGTGTCGTTTAACCCCTTGTACCACCCTCCACTAACCTTCACGAGCTTGTAAAGGTTCAGAGTATTGTACTTACCGCCCCAATACACGCTCTAAACCGCACAACAATTAATTTCATTGTGTTCCATATATGCCTTCATATCTCAAGCTCTACCAAAGTCAAATAGATACCACTACCCCTTCCCAACACCAAGCTCATTCATAGCGCTAGTACGATTGTGATACGACTTGGAGTTTGTTTAGATAGTACATTGCTGATTTGAATTTTTGATTGTAAAACTACGAAATAAATTAAATAAATTATTTTCGTTTTGTTAACCAGTAGTTGTGCTTGTGTTAATCATTGAATAAATTCCTTGTACACAAGATCCACTCATAGATACTCTACCCACAGCCCCCAGATGTCCACATGTAGAGTGATTGAAAAAAAGTTCAAATTTAATATACCCCAACAATTTCGTCAATTAAATTGATTATTTAGTTTGTCTAAACAATATTAACGAACTGTAGTCGCCATCCAGTAGCTATCTGCACCTGAAAATTGTATCTTTTATTTTGTATTTAATTATCTCCGATTCATCGGTGTATCTGTTCGATTTGTTTACATGATAATCGAATAGTTTCACTCTAGTCTAGGTATACCAAATAAATTTGTTATTAAATTTCTATTTTTAGAGTATGCAAATATGTATAGCGCTAGTGTTTTTTTGTATCTCAATCTGCAATAAGCCAAACAATTGAAGAGAATTTGTTGCAATTGGCGTTTCCGATTTATAAGCGAAATTGTGCTAAAGTCGGTGTGTCTGTAGTGTAAATTGGCAAGAGACAGAGTTGCCATTGAGACGTTTTGAAAAGGGAACTATATTGGAATTCTAGAGAAAAGGTCCCTAAATATCCTGGAGCGTTGCGTTGCGGATAAAGAGTTCGGGATTATGTTGACGAACGGTACAAATTAGAAATCAAAAAGGGGGAACCTTTTTTAAATACTTACTAACATACTTAAGATTTGCTAAGGTCCAGATTGAATATGCGGCTCAACCAACATGCCTTTCTAAGTAGTCCGGTCTTTAGCTAACTATTTCCAGTTGCACTTATCATGTTGGGTAAGGTTTGTTTCTACTTGTGCGCACCACTTATACCGAAGTCATCCTCTGTTGCGCCCGACTTATAGCTGAAACTCGATGACTTTAAGAGCCATGTATTGTCGTTGTATAGCTCCTTAAGTTTTTGTTTGAATCTTCGTATCCGTAAACGTACACTCTCTGAATAATTTTTTTCTTAAAATGTCCAACGTTTTTTGACCAGGGGCATGTCGCTGTACAGCTCGTATAGTTCTTGGTTGGATCTTCGTCTCGAATTATATAGGATATCGCTAGTAATTCGAGTGAGGGCTGTACTACTAAATTGCCTTCTTAGCCCGAAGAAACAGCGGTTGGCAAGAGTAATTCTTCGTTTCATTTCTGACGAGATGTTGTTGTGAGAGTTAATAGCGGAGCCGAGATAGACAAAGTCCCATATTAACTCAAAGTTATATCTGTCAATGGTGATGTTTTATCCAATTCGTCGATGTTGTGTGTCCTTGCGTGTTGACAGCATATACTTTGTCTTGCACTCATTTAGTGCTAAACCCATTTTTGCCGCTTCCTTCTTTGTCCTAGCAAACGTGGCTATGACATCAGATTTAGTCCTACCAATGATGTCAATATCGTCGGAATATGCTAGAAGTTGCACCGTTTTTTTGAAAATTGTGAATCTGGTTTTGGCTCTGGAATTCTGCAGAATCCTGTCAAGAATTAAATTGAAGACTTCACATGACAGCGCATCGCCTTGGCTAAATCCCTTTTTGGTAGCGAATGTGTTGGTGAGGTCGTTTCCGATGGAGCAGCGAGAATTCTCCATTGCCATCCAACACAAACGGACGAGCTTGGGTGGTATACTCTGCGAGCCGGAGGATTGGTGGCCATTCGTTCCTCACGTACATGTCCTAGTCATCTTCAACGTCCAATGCGGAGTTTTTTGACCAGAGGCATGTCGCTGTACTTGGTTGAATCTTCGTCTAAATAGCCCGTCAACGCAAACGGGACCGAAGAATTTTCCTCTCGAATCGACCAAGGATTTCTTCATCCGCTTTTGAGACGGTCCATATGCTTCAGCGCCGTAGATCAGGACTGGGATGATCAGGGTCTTATATAGGATCTCCTTAGTAGTTCGAGTGAGGGCTTTACTACTGAATTGCCTTCTTAGCCCGAAGAAACAGCGGTTGGCAAGTGTAATTCTTCGTTTAATTTCTGACGAGATGTTGGAGCCGAGATAGACAAAGTCCCGTACTACCTCAAAGTTATATCTATCACTGGTGACGTTCTGTCGATGTTGTGTGTCCTTTCGTGTTGAAAGCATATACCTCATTTACTGCTAAACCCATTCTTGCCGCTTCCTTCTCTTTACTAGCAACCATGGCTATGACATCAAGTTGGGTCCTACCAATGATGTCAACATCGTCGGCCTATGCTAGTAGTTGTACCGATTTTTGGAAAATTGTGCCTCTTGTGCTGGCTCGTGAGTTTTGCACAATTCTCTCAAGAATCAGATTGAAGAAGTCACATGACAGCACATCGCCTTGCCTTAATCCTTTTTTTTGGTATCGAATGTGTCGGTGAGGTCGTTTCCGACCCTGATGTAGCAGCGAGAATTTTCCGTCGTCATACTACACAAACGGACGAGTTTGAGTGGTATACCAAAACTAGACATGGCTCTGTATAATTCGTCCCTATAAATGCTGTCCTATGCGGCTTTGATATCGATAAATAGTTTGTGGGATTCTTGCGAAAAACCTTGCACGTGAGCGAATGTAGGTCTTATATTGACGAATTTGTCTTTGATGCTGAATATTGCAATACATTCGGTACAACACATTACAGGCTTCTTGCGGAAGTCTGTAGCTTACAAAAAATCCGAACCAGAATAGACTCTGTTTGTATTCACTATGGCTCTGTATAGTTCGTCTCCATAAAAGCTGGTGTATGAAGCTTTGAAATCGAGGTATTCAGTAGCGAATTAGACTTCTTCGGTTTTATCAGGAACTGGAAGTGTGAATATTTTATCACATGTAGACGTTCCTCGCCTAAAACCACACTGATAAGGGCCAATTAGGTTGTTGGAAAACAGTTTCACGCATAAACACAATACGGCTGATCTTGTGGACGAATTTGTGCCTCTTTAGTTATTGCAGTTCATAGGGACTCCTCTTTCGTTCAGGCATTCTTTCATCTGACCAAATTTTGCTAATGAGTTAGTGAATGTTACTAACTAAATGATCTCTGACGGGACCTTGTTAAACTTAAGTTTAGACATTGCCAGCCTCACTTCACTTAGGTCAGGTGGTTGGTAGTTTTCGCTGTCGTCGCAAATGGTTCGTTCTGCATGATAGCGAGAGATTATTCGTCCTCTCCCTTCAACAGTCTACAGAAGTGGTGCTTCTATATCCTCGTAGACTGTGTCTTAAATTAACTTATCCATGTTCAGCTCGATATGAATTGTATGTATATTGCAAGTTGATCGATTTGGTTGACCGTTCGTTGATCTGGAGACCGCCATGTCCCCTAATGGATATCGAGGTGAGGAAGCCGTATGGCGGATATAGTGGCATTTGGCGAAGTTAATTCTATTAAATCCATTGCCATACGTAATATCATGTAGGCCATGTTTTTTGACAATACTGCTAAAGAGTTCTTATCTTCCTACCTTTTCGTTAAAACCACGCAGCATGATTTTAAGTTCTTAGCTCGGAGAATCAATATTTCGTAATATATTTTTTCTACGTGCGTCGGAGAGCGCATATAAGGCTTATGACGAATTTGGCGAATGCGGAACAATGAACGAGTCTTGAACAAGAAAGGCTTTTTGCCTAAGTCTGGCAATCATTACGCTGTTGCTGCACACTCTAACACGGTCCGTAGTAGATGTTGTGGTCTTTCGTCTTGTTTTTTCCTTCCCATATAATCGCAAATACAGATCATGGCAAAAATGACGGCCTTCAAGCAGCTTAGGGATTCCGCTAGTTGCTTACCTGCGCCTCCCCTGTTTAATGTTCTCACATTCCAGGTGCAAACACGAACGTGGTTCTCCTTTTTTCGTTTAGCATGGTCGTCAAAAATAACATCAGCATCATAATATGTGGCAGTGGTCGGATTTGGCCAAAAAAAAGAAAAAAATATTTGGAATGGTTGTTTGGAGTCAAAGTAAGTTGTGCACTGAAAAACTGCTTCTTGGGTTAACCCATGTACTCAAAGTTAACATAACACCGGAAAACTAAGTCGAAGTCAAAAAGTTGTCTAAATCATATTCTGTCATGGAGTTCATATAAGACTTCGAACTTGGATTTAGGAATGACAATAATAATTTAAACTGAATGATATTTGGAAAGTCCTCACTTCACAGTCAAAACACCCCAACGGCAGCTCTGACATCGGGTGCTCTACTTGCAGTGACCTGTGGAGGTTACACATAATACAGTCAGGGCGCCACTCTGTCCGATTAAGTCGAAATTGTGATCTTAATGAATTAAGTGGCAATGATTGAACTGCAAATGAGCAGATTCCGAGTATTCTGACATCAGCAATAGAATAACAACGCCCAAAGGGGTGTTGTGCATCACTGCGAATAACAGTCAATTAAAATTTACAATTTGAAAATTCCATATCGGGACAAAACAATTTCTAGAAACGCTTTATTGGGCTTCTATTCACTCAAGCCCCTAGCGTAGGATGCTTACGGTTAATTGAAATTGTTCTTTGTTCACAATTTGATGGGATATGACACAGTCATTTGGTATCTTAATCTTATGAATCAGTAAATATCTTCTAAATATCTTCTATGTTCTATGTCAAATGTTCGATGTTCTATGTTCTATGTTCTATGTTCATTGTTCATTGTTCATTGTTCGTTATTCGTTATTCGTTGTTCGTTGTTCGTTGTTCGATGTTTGATGTTTGATGTTTGATGTTTGATGTTTGATGTTTGATGTTTGATGTTTGATGTTTGATGTTTGATGTTTGATGTTTGATGTTTGATGTTTGATGTTTGATGTTTGATGTTTGATGTTTGATGTTTGATGTTTGATGTTTGATGTTTGATGTTTGATGTTAGATGTTAGATGTTTGATGTTTGATGTTTGATGTTTGATGTTTGATGTTTGATGTTTGATGTTTGATGTTTGATGTTTGATGTTTGATGTTTGATGTTTGATGTTTGATGTTTGATGTTAGATGTTTGAGGTTTGATGTTTGATGTTTGATGTTTGATGTTTGATGTTTGATGTTTAATGTTTGATGTTTGGTGTTTGATGTTTGATGTTTGATTTTTAATGTCTTCTATCTTCTATCTTCTATCTTCTATCTTCTATCTTCTATCTTCTATCTTCTATCTTCTATCTTCTATCTTCTATCTTCTATCTTCTATCTTCTATCTTCTATCTTCTATCTTCTATCTTCTATCTTCTATCTTCTATCTTCTATCTTCTATCTTCTATCTTCTATCTTCTATCTTCTATCTTCTATCTTCTATCTTCTATCTTCTATCTTCTATCTTCTATCTTCTATCTTCTATCTTCTATCTTCTATCTTCTATCTTCTATCTTCTATCTTCTATCTTCTATCTTCTATCTTCTATCTTCTATCTTCTATCTTCTATCTTCTATCTTCTATCTTCTATCTTCTATCTTCTATCTTCTATCTTCTATCTTCTATCTTCTATCTTCTATCTTCTATCTTCTATCTTCTATCTTCTATCTTCTATCTTCTATCTTCTATCTTCTATCTTCTATCTTCTATCTTCTATCTTCTATCTTCTATCTTCTATCTTCTATCTTCTATCTTCTATCTTCTATCTTCTATCTTCTATCTTCTATCTTCTATCTTCTATCTTCTATCTTCTATCTTCTATCTTCTATCTTCTATCTTCTATCTTCTATCTTCTATCTTCTATCTTCTATCTTCTATCTTCTATCTTCTATCTTCTATCTTCTATCTTCTATCTTCTATCTTCTATCTTCTATCTTCTATCTTCTATCTTCTATCTTCTATCTTCTATCTTCTATCTTCTATCTTCTATCTTCTATCTTCTATCTTCTATCTTCTATCTTCTATCTTCTATCTTCTATCTTCTATCTTCTATCTTCTATCTTCTATCTTCTATCTTCTATCTTCTATCTTCTATCTTCTATCTTCTATCTTCTATCTTCTATCTTCTATCTTCTATCTTCTATCTTCTATCTTCTATCTTCTATCTTCTATCTTCTATCTTCTATCTTCTATCTTCTATCTTCTATCTTCTATCTTCTATCTTCTATCTTCTATCTTCTATCTTCTATCTTCTATCTTCTATCTTCTATCTTCTATCTTCTATCTTCTATCTTCTATCTTCTATCTTCTATCTTCTATCTTCTATCTTCTATCTTCTATCTTCTATCTTCTATCTTCTATCTTCTATCTTCTATCTTCTATCTTCTATCTTCTATCTTCTATCTTCTATCTTCTATCTTCTATC
Source organism: Rhingia rostrata (assembly GCA_949824845.1). Classification (NCBI taxonomy): domain Eukaryota; kingdom Metazoa; phylum Arthropoda; class Insecta; order Diptera; family Syrphidae; genus Rhingia; species Rhingia rostrata. The sequence goes on from OX463758.1 coordinate 53,472,911, forward strand.
TTCTATCTTCTATCTTCTATCTTCTATCTTCTATCTTCTATCTTCTATCTTCTATCTTCTATCTTCTATCTTCTATCTTCTATCTTCTATCTTCTATCTTCTATCTTCTATCTTCTATCTTCTATCTTCTATCTTCTATCTTCTATCTTCTATCTTCTATCTTCTATCTTCTATCTTCTATCTTCTATCTTCTATCTTCTATCTTCTATCTTCTATCTTCTATCTTCTATCTTCTATCTTCTATCTTCTATCTTCTATCTTCTATCTTCTATCTTCTATCTTCTATCTTCTATCTTCTATCTTCTATCTTCTATCTTCTATCTTCTATCTTCTATCTTCTTCAAATTACAATTTTTAGGTCAATGCAATCCTTTCGAGTGGCAACACAGCTAATCGATAAATAGCTCTTGATGGCACCAGCCTTCGTTTGGATATAGACCAGTTGAACTTTGTGATCGTAATCTCGAATTATCGATATTACACGATCCATTGTTTAACGGTTGGAGTGTTGTCGTCTTGTATCAGCAATAATTGTCTGTGCATGAACAGCATATTTAACGTAAAAACATTGTTTTCGGTAATAGCAATTAATATTTGGTTTCAAATGGAAGATCAGCATTCTGTAACCAGCTTCCTATTCTCAATAGCTCCAGCTCGACTTGTTGCTCGAAGAATGGCGCTAGTGATTTTAAAGGGCTCTGCTTCGGTAACTCCTTTTTGCTTTGAGGCAGCGGTATTTCCTCTGCAGAAAATGACCGATGAGCATTCCCTACCGGTCTTAAGAAAGTCAGCTATTATTCCAAACTGGTAAAGGATCTGGTCACTGGATCTCCTGGTAAATGATACGAAAAAATTTACCATCATAAAAAAGAAGGAAACCTTAACGTCATCACCTAATATCGAATGCAGATACGGCATCCATATTAATATCAAGATCTCCTCCTCAATCCCGAACACCAAAAAAAGGGACTTACCCGATTTACTGAAGCAAGAGCGTTGGCTTGATATCATAAGCTGATATGCAAATCGCAAGGTCTCAAGTTTTATGTTGATAAAGCTGGGCAAACATACATTAGGTAACACAATTCGTCAACTTCAGTGATTTGCTTCTTGAACAAATGTGTAGTAAATCTAAAAGAATTTACTTATCAGCATTTTAATTTAACACCCTTGTTATTTGTATTTGTTTTTATTTGCGCAGATTGTATATCTGTTAAGCTGAATTTGTTAATAAAGGGTGATCCAAGTAGAGATACTTTTTTCAATAGCCTTTTTTGTCATGTTATTTTTGTTTAGTATTGTTTGGCATTTCATAATGGAAAGACTTACGCGTGAATAACGTTTACAAATTGTTCAAATTTATTATGAAAATTCACGTTCTGTGTTCTGTTCTGTTCCCACACATCGCATCAATCAATGGACTTATTGAGAGAACATTTCGGTGAGCACATAATTTCACGTTTTGGGCCGGTCGATTTGCCACCAAGATCGTGTGATATCACACCGTTAGACTTTTTCCTGTGGGGATATGTAAAGTCAAAAGCTTATGCCGACAAACCCGCTTCGATTCAGGCCTTGGAGGAAAACATCACGCGTGTCATTCGCCAGTTACCAGTCGAAATGCTCGAACGAGTGATCGAAAATTGGCCAACATTTGATAGACATAATCTTAAAAAAATAAATGCCAAAGAATGTCCTTTCAAATGATAATAAACATTCTCCATTAAATTTGAATTTTCTGTGTTTTTTTCTTTAAAAAAGTAGGGAACCTCGAAATGGATCACCCTTTATTTGCAAACACGTTATAATTAATAAATTAATAAAATTTTTATTTTTATTTTAGGATGACTGTGAAGCGGTGCATACATACAGAAAATGTAAATGTGATCAACCAGGCTTTAGTGTTAATTTAAAAAGTAAAAGTGAACGTGACGCCAAAGTTAAAATATGTTTAGCAGTATCGTTGTGTTTATTGTTTATGGTAAGGAGATATTTTTGGAAATTTCACAAATTTAACTATCATATTGATCATTATTTGAACTTTTTTAAGCCTGTAAGATACATGGACACAAATGTTATAAACATGTTTTTCCATTAATGACGTACAAATGTCCCATGTGTGAGATTTGAATACGCGATACAATCTCGTTTATATGACTACCGCAAGAACCTTTACAGTGATCCATTTTTTTAGGCAATTTTCTATAATCCATCTATCGATCGGACTTTTAGTAATTTCGGTTTGGATAGTGTTTCTTAGGTCCACTAATTTGTTTGCCTTCTTGGCAGAAACCAATGCCTTCACTTATTCCAATAAAAATAAATATAAGGCCGTTAAAGGATCTGCGGGCGGTGGCCATTCGATAGTACCATTTCTTGATTTTGATTATTACCGATGTTCCCATTCCATAGATCAATTGTTTGGTGGTGTATGGCACCATTTGTTAAAACCCCATACACTTACTTACTTAAGTGGCGCTACAGTCTGGAATGAACCTGGGCCTCAACCAACATGCCTCTCCAATTAGCCCGGTCGTTAGCTAACTGCCTCCAGTTGCGCACTCCAAGTTGGTTGAGGTCGGTTTCTACTTGTGCGCGCTACTTAAGACGAGGTCTTCCTCTACTGCGTCCGACGTCTGGCTGGGAATCGAAGAATCGAAGACTCTGCGAGCCGGAGTATTGGTGTCCATTCGTTCTACATGTCCTAGCCATCTTAAACGTCCAATGCGGAGTTTTTTTTTGACCAGGGGCATGTCACTGTACAGCGCGGCTAGTTCTTGGTTGGATATTCGTCTGTGACTGAACATTTGTCGAAAAATTTTCCTCTCAAATCGACCAAGGATTTCTTCATCCGCTTTTGAGACGGTCTATGCTTCAGCGCCGTAGAGCAGGACTGGGATGATCAGGGTCTTATATAGGATCTCCTTAATAGCTCGAGTGCGGGCTTTACTACTGAATTGCTTTCTTAGCCCGAAGAAACAGCGTTTGGCAAGTGTAATTCTTCGTTTAATTTCTGACGAGATGTTGTAGTCGAAGTTAATAGCGGAGCCGAGATAGACAAAGTCCCGTACTACCTCAAAGTTATATCTATCACTGGTGACGTTCTGTCGATGTTGTGTGTTCTTTCGTGTTGAAAGCATATACTTCTTCTTGCTTCTCTTTACTAGCAACCATGGCTATGACATCAAGTAGGGTCCTACCAATGATGTCAGCATCGTCGGCCTATGCTAGTAGTTGTACCGATTTTTGGAAAATTGTGCCTCTTGTGTTGGCTCGTGAGTTCTGCACAATTCTCTCAAGAATCAGATTGAAGAAGTCACATGACAGCACATCGCCTTGCCTTAATCCTTTTTTTTTTGTATCGAATGTGTCGGTGAGGTCTTTTCCGACCCTTATGGAGCAGCGAGAATTTTCCATAGTCATCCTATAGAAACGGACGAGGTTGGGCGGTATACCAAAACTAGACATGGCTCTGTATAATTCGTTTCTTTAAATGCTGTCGTATCCGGCTTTGAAGTCGATGAATAGGTGGTGGGTATCGATTTGGACTTCTTGGGTTTTTTTCCAGGATCTCCCGAAGTGTGAAAATTTTATTGGCTGTGGACTTACCTGGCCTAAGACCACATTGATAAGGGCGGAACCCCATACAAAGTGGCACAAAAAGGGTGATAACTTTTGCCTTATACAAGGTGACGCAAAAGTCATCACCCTATCGGAAGTTACTATAATTTGTACAACTTTTGCGAAACCTCATATCACTGGGGCCAAAAATTATCGACGAAAAAAGATCGTCCAATCATAATGGTAGGTATACACCCCCCACAACTTGTGAAAGTTTGACAAAAAATCTAAGAGTATAAAACTGTTATGAGAAGTTTCAAAAATTTGAATTTCGGGATCGGCTTTAAATTGGAATTTCCATTCGTTATGGGGAAAATTTAACTTGCCATGACGTATACATGAATGGAGAAGATATGTCTGAGGCCCTGTAATGACTGGTTAATACCAGCTTTTTCATATCAATTAAAAGAGACATCATCGGCATATTTTGAATAATAGCCTTTAGAACTGTCTCCATTGATTGTCATGCCTCTAGAAAGTAGCCATAGTTCAGGCCAGTCTTCTTCTTTTTATAAAGTGGCGCTGGAGTCCGAAATTATCCTGGGCCCCAACTAACATGTCTCTGCAATAAACCCGGTTCTTGGCAAACTGACTCCAGTTGCGCACTTCAAGTTTGTTGAGGCCAGCTTCTAGATGTGAGCGCCACCTAATGGGAGGCCTACCTCTACTGCGTCCGACGACCAGCTGGAATCGAAGAAACGTCCATGCGTTGCTTTTTTTACTAGAGGTTTGTTTCTGTATAGTTCTTCATTTTTGTCTCCATAGTCCGTCAACGCAAACGTTACTACACATATTTCGAAGAATTTTTGTCTCAAAACTACCAAGGATACTTCAACGCGCGCCGTTTAGCAGGACTTGGATGATCAGGGAATTGTATAGTATCACCTCAATAGTTCGAGTGTGGTCTTTAGTACGAACTTGCGTTCTAAGCCAGAAGAAACAGCGGTGGCAAGATTCTTCGTTTAATTTCTGACGAGATGTTATTGTCAGAGTTGATAGCGGACCCGAGGTAGACAAAGTCGCCTTTTACCTCAAAGTATTATTTGTCCATGGTGACATTCTGACCAATGCGACGATGTTGTGTCGTCTTTCGGATTGACAGCAAATCTTTTTTTTGTGTTCGAATGAGTTGGTGAGGTCGTTTTCGATCCTGATGGAGCATCGAGAGTTCTCCATCTTCATCCTGCACATTCGGACGAATTTGGGTGGTATTCCAAAACTAGACATGGCTCTGTGTAGCTCGTCTTTATAAATGCTATCGTATGCGGCTTTGAAATCGATGAATAGGTGGATATACCGAAGTGTGAAAATTTCGATCAATTGTGGAATTTCCTGGCTCAAAACCGCACTGATAAGGGCCGATCAGGTTGTTGGCAAACGGCTTCAGGCGTTCACATATTACGGCAGATAGGGTCTTGTAGGCGATGTCAAAGAGACTGTTGCCTCTGAGTTTGGCGTAGTTTAGAGGGTCTCCTTTTTTGTGTATCGGTTTCAATTCTTTAGGCATACTTTCGTCCGACCAAATTTTGCTTATGAGTTTGTATATGTTACTTACCAAATCATCTCTGAAGGCAGCTTTGTTCAGCTTAAGTTCAGATATTGCTATCCTCAATTGACTTAGTTCGGATGGTTGGTAGTTGTCTTAGACATTAGTTAAGGGTGATCTCAAAGCTTGTTTGCATCGTTGCCATTGTTCTGCGACATTCAATGCTGGTGGTATGGTGGTAAAGAAGATGTTTAGGGATACGAATTTTGCGAAGGCCTTGGCGGTATCCTGAAGTCTTTCAACATTAAGGTTTTCTTACAGTCTTTCTATTTGTTGTAGTGTGCTTGATATCCGCATTTGCACCTTGGTTGTAGCAAGCTAGTGTCGATGTTAGCACCTCGGAAAGTTCGGACATCTAATTTTGATAATTTTGAATGAACGGTCGTTGATCAGGAGACCGCCAATTATGAATATCGAGGTAAGGAAACTGTGTGCTGGATATATGAGCATTTCGTTATGTCGTGAAGTTAATAAGCGTAAGTACGTTCCCAGACGTATTATCGTATTGTATTTCCTTTCCTAACTTTGCGTTAGCATCTCCCAGCACGGTTTTAACCTCGCACTTCGGTAGTCGCTCATAAGCTTTGGCAAGGAGCTCGTAGAAACAGTAATTTATACTTTTCCTCCCTTGGGGCGCGAGCTCATATAAGTCTAATGTTGGGTAATTAGGCCTAAATAAGCGTTGTTACGATGTGTTCGCTATTAGCTTGAAAACATGAGCCTTCTTGCTTCAGTCTAGCACTTTAAACAAATCCACAACCCAATAGTCATTGTTTCTGCTATTTACTTCACGGTCCCTTGTGTAACAAGTAATGTCTGCCTTTAAGCAGCTTAGGACTTTCGCTATTTCTTTGGCTATATTTCTCCTGTTTGATGTTCTCACATTTGCAGGTCTAGGTACGAAGTTTGTTTAGCATGGTTGTCAACAATAAAATCAGTGTCTTCCTAAGCTCGTTGCTCATCAACTCATCACTCACCACATTTTACTTGACAGCAACAGATCTTAAGACCGAAATATATCTTAAGATATCAACAGTCATAAAGCTAATGTTGGTTAATAAGGCCGAAATGCGGATTGTTACGATGTGTTCGCTAATAGCTTGAAAACATGAGACTTCTTGCCTAAGTCTGACACTTTTAACAAATCCAAATCCGAATAGTTGCTGTTTCTGCTCTTTACTACACGATCCCTTGAAGATGGCACATGTATTCATCCTCTTCAATCGTGTTTCCTGGATGACAGTAATGTCTGATTTTAAGTAGCTTGCGGCTTTTGCTATTTCTTCGGTTATACCTCCCCTGTTTGATGTTCTCACATTCGCAGGTGCAGATAAGAACTTTGCTTAGAATGGTCGCCAACAATAGTATCAGTATCTTCCTAAGCTAATTGCTCATCAACTCATCACTCTCTACATCTTAATTACTGACATACCCCCGGCTCATTTGTCCAGCTTTTGACACCAACAGATCTTAGGATCCCAAAAGCTCTTAAGATACCAACACTCAACAGGTCTTACACCACCAACAAATCATAGGACACCAACAGTTGCTAAGTCTTAGGCGCTAATTTGAAATGGATCTGGTAACTTTCAAACTAACCAAAAAAATCACGGGACACTGGGTACAAGTTGGGCTTGCTCTACGACTGGATGTCGGTGGCTATTATTCCTGCACAATATGGATTGGATATGGATATGGACCGATGTTCTTCCGACTTAAAGATTTTTATTAAGAGATCAAATTGGTTTCAGAGCAGCTAAAGGAAATTAATCTGGTCAATCATGGTGGTATCACAATAGGTTCACCTATATTAAAGGTTTTTTTTTGTTTGAAACGTAGTGTCGAAAGTCATAATGTTCACTCACAGATATGAATCTGCTTACAAATTGTAAGGCGTTTGCACCTTACAGCTTTTGGACATATTATGTTGGTTAGTGTTCCACCATAATGGACTCGCAGAATCAAAATTGAAGGAACGAATGCCTGGGATTAGCTTGCAATAGCAGCTGGTGTTGGATATCCGTATCCCGATGTGTTATTTAGGAATCGATTTCTACACTCGTCCTACGACAACTAACCATTATCTGTGTTAATAGACTTCCCGTTCTTGAGATCGCTATTACCGCGTTTTCTCAAAATCGAATATTATGAAAAATAGGCCAAATGGAAGGAGAAGGGGATAATGTAATTTGTTTTCCCTAGAATTAGGTCAAACTTCAACAACAGGGTAAAATAGTCGACAAGTTTGACGTCAGAGATAGACTGTCGGATATTCCTCACATTCCCCTCTGCCTTACTATTTATGCAGATAATTGTGAATCCATTCCTATTGTCCAACAAAAATGTAACCTCTTCTCCTTAGATACCTACCATGACATGCAAAATTAAATTCCCGTGGGTTCGACCTTCTTAGACCCCTCTGCCTGGAGTGATTGACTATACGCTTCGGCCTAAGTCAATTGAATCTCTGATAATTGCGTATCGCATATCTGTATGAATTTGCATGTATGGCGACCGTAATCTGCCTATGAAAACACTCTTGTGGAAAATCACATCAACACCCTAGACCTGCAGACATCATCAATGGCAAGCATTGTCCGCAAATGCTGCCAACAGTGTGTGCTTGTATGCACAATCGAAATCGAAATCCTTGTCGACATAGTTAAATAAATGAGCCCCTGTGGGATTAGTAACCGAAACTATTTTCAAATACTCAAAATTGAAAACGTATCCCCGCGGTACGCCTCAGCGCACCACACCGTACCACACCCACTATCACCACATATTCACACACATTCTCATTTATCTATATGCATCGTCTCTTTCTCGCAAAATCGTAAATAACTATTTTGGGCATTTAGATTATAGAATTCCTTGGAGGATACATGGCCGGCAGCCTGGCGATAATGACAGATGCTGCCCACTTGGCATCCGATTGCGTTAGTTTTGTGATTGGTCTCCTGGCGATTTGGATATCCAGCCGACCGCCGGATCAAAATATGTCATTCGGATACAAGCGAATCGGTAATTCATATCCCACGTCCCCCTCATGCCTTTTCCTGATCCTGACAAACAGTAAATTATATTCCCCAAATGCCTGGGTAAATTTGTTCAAGATTTTGTAAAGCATTTGTTAGATTAATGTCTCATATGAGTGTATATGTGGTTTTGTGTCTCTTTCCTTCATTTAGAGGTCGTCGGAGCTGTGATATCGATATTGAGCATCTGGGTGCTAACCGCCACCCTGGTGATTGTTGCAGTTCAGAGACTATTCTCAAACGACTACAGCGTGGATGCCAACACTATGATGACCATTGCTGGAATTGGGATTTTAATTAACATTGCGTAAGGACTGCGACTTGGGGTTAACCATCGCGTTGTATGTGTGTGTGTGTGTTTTTTTTAATTGTTGTCTCTTTATAGGATGGCATTTATTTTGCATGGATCGTCGCTTTTTCCGGGGTCCCACGGTCACTCCCATGGCCATCAGCATTCACATTCACATGCGCTCACCCACACCCACAATTCGCATGTGTATAGTCATTTGCCGCATGATGGGAGTTCGCTGCCAACAGACGTCTCAGTATCTACGCCTGTAGACATTGCCAAACAGCAGCAACAACAGACGAGGTGTGTATCATCATCAAGGATTGCGGTCCTGATCTGAAATCTCATTAATTTTTGACCAGGAGTCCGCTTTAGTGTATTTTGTTGTTAATCCGTTTTTATTTTTTGCAGGAACGACTCACAGCAGGCATGTGGTCAGGAACAGAATATGAATTTGCGAGCTGCAGTCATCCATGTGTTTGGTGATCTGGTCCAGAGTGTGGGTGTATTCATTGCCTCAATAATTATTAAATTTTATGTGAGTATCCTTTTCGAGCTGGCGCTCGGTTACCATTGTTTGGGTATACAACCACCGTGGGAGAATGTTGTTGGTGATAAGCCTTGTCCCTTCCGCTAGGAGTGGGCGATTATTTTACGTGTACAATGACTTAAGTTATCAGAATGATTGCATATATGCATAGTATGATGCATGAGATACTGACTATCGTAATAGAACTCAGTGACTCAGTGATAGGTTCATTGAACTGGCGGAAACAAAGGCAATGGGAACAGTTGAAGTGGTATGTACATAAGCGAACACAAGTGTTTTGACCTAGACTACCAATTCTGAATCTCAGTCTCTACGAGGCGATGTCTTTTGACTGTAGATGCAAACCTTTGTAAAGTCACGACCGGAGCAGAGGAGAGCGGAGGGAAATGTGTCATTCGCTAAGGCACCTCTTTTTTTCCCTATAAGAGGTCCTCCTGGAAATGCTGCCTGCAAACATCAACAATGCCATGCACATCAATGACACGGTTGCCACTGTTATTTCGTAGAGCCTGCGTTCATATTTACTTTAAATCTAGATGCCCTATATTTGGCTTTCTTGTAGAATTGACTGATGTTCTTCTTTTCGCGAAACCCTTCGATTACCCCGAACTGGGAAGCTGAGTGTTCCCTTTTCTTCTTACGCAGGATTTTCTCCTGGTTCGATACTCTTTCCATGCGTGCGTCGCCTTGATATGTGCCTCTCCTGTCATCTCTTTTTGGTTCTTGCAAGTATCATCATACCATCGATTTCTTTTCGGGTGTGGCTGTAAGCCTATGGTGGTTTCAGTTACATTTTTGATGATAATGCGATACTGTATCCATTGAGTGTTGACATTGGTAGATGATAAGGGGACAACAGGGAGTCTTTAGCTCAGTTTTTTGTAGACAATGGAAATCCCCGGCTCAATAAGACTTCCAACGTAAGGTCTCTTCTTTTTCATCATTCGTATCTTCTTCTCTTTGGATAGTCGGGCTCTGAATTTGGCTGTTCTGTTCAGAGTTGACTCTAAACCCTCTGAATATGTGTACATCTAGGATGTAAAATGCGTGCCCCGCAATAATGAGCACATGGTCGGTTTGGTCGGCCATTCGACAAACTAAAGATCGCCAGATTGCGTCGCTGAGTTGACGCTTGCCCCTATGAATATGTGTACATCTATGAATTTAAATGCGTGCCTCGCAATTATGAGCACATGATCTGTTTGGTCGATCGTTCGACAATCTAAAGATCGCCAGAACGATCACTTACCGTCGATTATTCTTGAGTCGGATTCCCATAAGGAATCAACATGCTTATAAATATATGCAGTCTTTTGCGGAAGCTCTTATAATTTGAGTAGCACCGGAGATGTACACCGTGCGTACAAGACAGCTGAATACTCGTTTGTCGTTATCCCTAGACGTTCCGTGTCTGTTTGACATTTGAGGGTTACTGTTATTCGAGGCTGTTGTTCCTATCAAAACTAGCTAATTTTTACGTGTTGAGGAAGTTACCCTAAGCGCACAACCACCAAACTGGGGGGCCACCGAAACGGGGCCATCCATGTTCACTACGGGAACCATCGTTGCCGTTGTCCTTTCGGCTCATTCACCACCATCACTATTTCTAGGGACCTGACTTACCCTTTGAGTTCATAGATGACCTGTTTTTCCGAATATGTCAAAGCAGCTCATTTAGATTATTCACTTTGTCCATCGAACCTGGGACTGTAACGCCACCGTTGACTCCATCTTTGGGAGTTCTTCCGCTGCTGCCTGAAATGAAAGATGTGCATAAGTGTGAGTACTCGTGTTCACGCTGCTCTGATCTGCTACCGACAAAATTTAATAAAGGGGTTTTGATCCTATCGAAGGTCAAGGTACTAGACGCACTGTGAAAAGGTTGAACCAACATAGTTTCCATCCGAAGAAAGTACAGCATCTGTACGTACCCGCTATCACAGCTGATTGCGCAAAATTGTTGGCTGAGGCTAGTAACCACCCAAAACTTAGACTGCCATCAAAAGTACACTTAATACTACTCCTTCATAGATATTATAATCTGATGGAAGTTTCATGAAAAGCTATCTCTTCATGTATCTTATCGAGCTGTCGAACTTTTTCCCACGGGAACGTGCAAACTTGATTCCCAGATAATATTAATTTGTTAGCTCAATTGGTTTCACTTTATTCGGAACTTTTGCAAAACTCCAATTTATCCGTTTTTTCCTTTAATTTCATTTTTTTTATGTTTTCTCTTGTTTTTTTGCTTTATGTACCTCTTTACAGCCCAGTGCAAAAGCTGCCGATCCATTGTGTACGCTTCTCTTCTCTGTGATTGTGATTTTGACGACAGTCAATTTATTCAAGGAGTCCGTTGGCATCCTGCTGGACTCGGTGCCAAAGCTAGTCTCCCTATCGAAGTTGCAAAGCGATTTATCCAGCATAAGTGGAGTTAAGTAAGTTTCTCGATTCCATCCTTCCCACAAAAAACAAACACATACATTCCCATACGTCCTTTTCCTTAATAATGAGTTCAATTATTCGTTTGGCACAGATCCGTTCACCATCTGAATGTGTGGAATCACACGGTCAATCACAGCGTAATGATGGTCCATTTGGTTGTTGGTATGTTAATACATGAGCTGGCTGTGGTGATGGTGGCAGCATGATGCTGCTGCTGCTGCTGTTGCCACTGCTGATGACGGCAGTTGAACTAACCTATTTCCATTTCATTTAATGTATCATTTCAGACATCCTGGCAGATAGTGATGCTGTCCTGGTGGATGCCACCTCAATAGCAAACAACAAATATCACATTAAGCATAGTACAATTCAAATCGAACGTGTGTAGAAGCGTCCTGCCAACGATACACAGGATATACCGAAGATATACATTTACTTGTAAGGACACTCAAAGAAGACTGTATTGTTGCTGGAGGGTGGGGATGCAGAAGAGTCGATATGCAGTACATACCTACTTTGGTGAAGATGATGAGGATGATTGTGCTGGGGGGAGTGTGTGAAGTTAATGGGACGTTTAAGTGCTGCCAAATATTATGTGCTAGTTAGTTTTTATTTTTCTATTTTTGTTTTGTTAGTCCTGTCTAGTGATTACTGATTTCTTGTGCATGTGTGTTTTTTTGTATTTTAGTGTAACAGAAGGTAACATTTATTTATGTTATTTTAGATAACGTTATGTACTTTAAAAAAATAAATAAAATAAAATTAAGAAAAAATTATGAACAGCAATTGCCGGGGAGTTAGTTTTAATGTTCACTTTTATATGATATGATTGACGAAGCGAAGATCAAATAAGAGTCAAGGACAAGTGGAAATCTCATAACACATATGACATTTCACAGAAGCTTGGATTAGAATACGACAAGAAGTAAAAGTAAAGATTCGACTGTGGACCAAGTTCATCGAATTACTGATGTAATTGAGAAAGCTTTCGAAGTGTCGAAGTGACGTGTCGCTAGCTTTTGACAAGGTCTGGCATAAAAGTATTCAATACAAGTTAATAAAGCTGTAGCTTTATCTTGAGCATAGACTCTTCCGTGTGAAACTTGGAAACGAATATTCTGAGTTCAAAGAAATATTGGCTGTACCCCAAGGAAGCGTCGTTGGGCCACTCTTGTACGTCCTATTTACACGTGATATACCACAAACAAACGTTACAATAGTTGCCACGTTTGCTGATGATACAGCTTTACTAGCAGTTGGTACAACAATAGAGGAAACAAATATGAAACTACAAAACGCTCCACGAGGTTAATGAATGGGCAAAATCCTGACGGATTACACTTAACGAGAGCAAATCGATTCATGTAGATTTTTCGTATAAACGGACAAAGAATTTGTCAGTATTTCTCAATACGGTTGGAGCCCTTTTGCGAATGAAGCGAAATATCTCGGAATGACAAGAATTGCGAAGAACCTAACAACAAATACAGAGAACTGTACTGGTTACTCGGAAAATATTCGAAGCTTAACCTTAATAGCAAGCTGCTGTTATATAAGCAAGTGCTAAAGCCGGTCTGGACATATGGTATACAACTATGGGGTTATACCAGTGAAACGAATCTAATCATTCTACAAACTTTTGAAAATAAAATGTTATTACATTCGTCAATGTGCCGTGGTATATTTATAAGGAATGAATATCGACGCAGAGATCTGGGTATTCCCGCGGTTAAAGATAAAACGAAAAATTTGGCACGCAAACATAAAAAAACGTTTATTGGGACACGTTAACACACCGGTCCTCCAAATTCTTGAAGAAACAAATTTATTGCGGCGTATTCAAAGAACTTAAGCCTTGGATTTAGCCCGATAATCACAAACCGCGCTATAAATTGCGGATTAAGTAGGAGCTCTCAAAGGAAATTTACCTGCCAAACATTTATTTATACTTATAAATATTTATACTTATAAATACAAAAAGGATGGTGGTTTAAGTGAGTAAAAAACTCACACTACTTTGGACATGTGCTCATCGTGTCTATGAAGATTTCCACCAGTCCACGAAAAAAAAACAACAGAAAATACGACAAGACCCGAACTAATAAAATTCAACGGTATGAACGAACTAAGTGTCTCAGCTGATGTAGGCACTCAATGGGCAGAGGTTACTCTGGTAGAAATTAATCTAAAGAAACCACAACATGAACCAGAAGATCGAACTTCCCCCACTTTCTTTATCACTGTCCAAGTCAGATTGAGGTCAGATTGAGGAATAGAACTAGAACTTGCACTAGACATCAATGAACATCTGCAAGCCTTATCTCAGCGCACTTCTGGAGGGTTGTGAAAGGTAAGCTGGTATAAAGTAGACATATCTGCAATCCAGGAAATGCGATGAGATGGGCCGGGAAAAAGCAGAATTAAAGGATAAAAGATTTCGAGTGAATATTGTTCGTTAGTTTTTTTTCCAATTTGTAACACATCAAAACCAGGGATGGTAAGTAGGTAAAGGTGGCGGTTCAGCATGAACCCAAGTAGCACTGATGTGTCTTTTTGTTTTCACTATTGGATTGACCTTTGATATGATAATTGTTGAGGATGTGATACAATCGGTATCGGCCTGTGAGGTTAAGAAAACGGGTAAGATCTTGTTTTCTAAACGTCTTCTTGCCACGGATAAGAGACGCGTACAGAATTCTGTTGAGATGAGCAAAAAAAAATCGTGGTTGACGACTCAGTCGATAGTATGAAAGAAACTCTTCTTTCGATTGTTAAATGGCGATGATGGACAATATTCCACTGTCATCCTTCCTAAAAAGTTATTTATGGTATAATACCAGGAAGGTCCATAACTAACTGCAGGATAACGATGGACGATGTCAATGGAAAACTTCGCCTTAAGTGGCGGAAGTAGAAGCCAACATCTACCAATTTGAAGTGAGCAACTGGAGGCGGTTATACCAGTCTAATTAGAGAGGCACGTTGGTTGAGGACCGGTTTCAATCCTGGTTGTAGAGCCAATTAAGTAAATAAATAACAGCTCTCGATTCTCCATGCTTTTTCCATTGCAGATGCCAAAAAATTTGTTACATAGACGGTCTGAAGATCAGCGTTATTTTTTGCTGCAACTGACTAGGTGTGCCATATAGTGTTTTTTACTTAAAATCTTGACATAATGTTAGTATCATACCTCCGCGGAACGAAATGAGTCGTTTCACTCTTAAAAAACATTGGGAAATATTGAAAACTTATTTCCAAATGAAAATTAATTTTGGCCGAAATGAAGAACCCACAGCACCTGCTGTACGCGAGTTGCAAGAATTGTGAGACTGTGAGACTGGTAAGCTAGTGGAGAGCACTCATGATGAGAATGTGGCTACTGTAGGCGAAAGAGTGAGACTCAATTCCCGAACTTCAACCATTGACCTCAGCAGCTAAACATTTCACGCACTAGTCTAAGGAGAATTCAGCACAAAGATCTCGGATTATTCGCTTACTAGGTCAAACTAACTCAGCAATTAAAGACGCACGATCATCCGCTTCATTATCGCTTCATAGTTTAGGCCTTAGAGCAGCTTGGATTGCAACACGAATTTATGCAAAAAATCATATTTTCTGACGAGGCGCATTTTAATATCGGCGGCTACATTAGCAAACAAAATTGCCGCATCTAGTCACCGAGAGTGACAGTTTGTTGCGGATTTTGAAGTGGTGGGATCATGGAACGGTTTTTTTCTCGAAAATGTTACTGGAAACAACGTTTATGTCAACGGGGGCGTTACAGAGCCATGTTAACCGACTTTTGCTTTTACTGAAATTGAAGACATGAGTTTGGAGCAATTCTGCTTCATGCAGGATGGAGCGCAGTGCCAGACAGCCCATGTTACAATCGAACTCTTGCGCACAAAATTCCCAAAGAGTTGCGATTTCACCCCTTTGGACTTATTTTTTTTGTATGGAAAAGTGAAAGAGCGATGTTATTCCAATAATCCGGAAACGATTCAAGTATTTAAGGCCAGTATAGTCCAAGCAATCCGTGAGCTCCAGCTCAAAACCATTAAAAAGGTCATGGAAATTTTTGAGTGACAGAATGTGCTACTGCGAATAAAACTGAGGCAGCCACTTGAAGGACGTTGTTTTCCATTATTAATAAATAATTTTAATTTCCTCCTTTTTATTCCATTTTTATAAAGAAACTTGTATTTGTTCACCCGCTACAATACTTTCAAACGGACACCACTGTATGTTTTAGATCGAATTTAACCTGGTACACAGAGCAGATGGAGCTATGGACATCTAGGCGGAGTATCCAGAAAGTAGATGTGGCAACGAACTGAACAGTACCGACAAGTAAATGGTCAAACAAAAACCATGCCGTATGCATTAATTAAAAAAAATCAATGGCAACTTGATATTCCATCAATTACCACCATTGTCGCCTTAACACTTAAACAAAGGACGCATAACGCATAATGCACACGCATGTATCAAATTGCGTTTGCATGAAAATATTTTTTTGTTTCGCGTTAATGGTAATTCAGAGTAAATTAAAAAAAATAAACCAATCAAATAATTAATTATTTTATAGATAAATATATTTAATTGCACTCTAATTAGCTTTAACGAACCTATTAATATACTAATTGTGTTTTATAATTATAGATAAAATAGATGCACTACAAGAACTTTATGCGCTATATTGGCAATGGATTGGACATTTAAATTAACATTTTGGAACTTTTATGTCATAAATTTTATGACCCGTCCGAAGCGCATCATCGGCTATATCTTACAAACAATGCTTAGGTTACGTTGGTGGGTTGATGATTGATGATTGATCACACTCAGGTCAATAAAGACTCATTGTGATGCCTGTTGGGGGTCCAATTGTGTGGTTGCTTCCTTCATTGCCCCGTTAATGTCCATTGTTGGTAACCTCTTTTCAGCCATCCAGATGATGTTGCAAACCTGAAAAGATAAGAGAGAGGTATATCGGATTGATCTGTGAAGTCATGGAAAAAGTATTTTCCTAAGGTCTCATTATTAATTGGCTGAGGCCTGGGCAGTGACACAGAAAGTAGAGGGTATCCTGGTGTATTTCTTCATCACAGCAGCCTCTACATCATCTATAAGATGCAATTTGTGGCTTTTTAGTAAGTTGTGTCCAGTTTTGTCGACTAGAGTCGAAACAGATATCCTGTTTCTTCGAAGTAGTTTATGGGTTCTGGCTATTTGGAAGTTTTACAGGTTGGGAGAGAGTTCCACATGTTATTGGCAATATTCAGTGTTTTCTGTCCCACCAGAGATTTGAGAGCACATAGTGGAGGTTTGACAGACTCGTCTTCCTGGTCGATGCTGGAGGCAAATCATTTCCTCGCCATTTCATAAGCAATTTTATTGCCCTGTATGCCTCTGTATACGGGGACCTTTAGCTCTTCACGACAACGCTACACGAGCTTAGATTTTATTTCGACAGCAGACATGGCTTTTATTGCAGCCTCACCGTCAACAAAGACGGTGATATCATCTGGTGGTATCGAAGGCATTTTGGTTGCCTCTGATACTATCAATATCTCGTCCTGGAAGACACTGCTGTGCTCAGAGAGACAAAAAGTGCTGTTTCGCTTTAGTTTTTCTGAACACACTCCAGCTCCAACTGGTACATCCATTTTCGAACCATCAGTGTAGATGGATATGAGGAAGAGGAACAAATGAAGAGAGATATGAAAGTTGTTGGGTTTAGTTTAGACAAACTCCATGGGTAACGTCTCAACTAACATTAGGGAGTCGTTTTTTTCTGTTAATTTATTTCGCAGACACTTGACACTAAAGTTGGTATGTACTTAGGAGTGGTGTACTACTACTACTGGGAATGAATTTGTCTAACCATTAATGTCTGACTATGGCTATCTAGAAGCGATTTTTCTATCCCATTTCTCATCAAAATAAATCTCAGAGTCGCTCTTTTGTGATATACCGCAAGGCTAACAATTTATTACCACATACGATGATAAATCCTTGCAAAACAAATTTATCGCACCCCCATATTCTGTACTCGAACGAAAAAGTTAATTATTACCTACTTGTGCAAAGTTTCCCATTAGTCAACTCACCGTGTATGCGCACCATAAACAATTTCTGAGTTTTTGTTTTTCGTATCCTGATTCAGCACAATTTTCATCAAATGACCTCCATACGCTAGCATAAAATAATTAAAGCTCCTCCGAGCGCTCTCACAAACACATCTATTCGTAGAGTTAAGTAAACTTGCTTGCACAGCAATTAAATATTAAAGCGATCGTCATTATGGGAAACGTTGAAAATTAATTAATATCCTCGAATTGGACAAAGGTGTGGGTCCTTTGAGGAAATTCAGGCATGATGCGCTTTCTACTGTGAAGAATTAAAAAAAATGCACACACACAAAAAAAAAAAACTTGAAATGAATGATTCGCTGCGACGGACGCATTAATACCACAATAATGTTACATGCCGATTACAATTGAATATGTGTTGAGCTATTTGAATTAACACAGAACTTATTGGTCCTTGGAGTGGAATAATGCGCTGCCAGATGCAATGGATGTTAAATCGATTTTTAAAAACTTATACAGTGGATTGGAATATAGTGACTGGACTCGGATTGAGGATTGGATCCATACTTACTCTATAACACCTATTGTCCGCAGCTAAGATGCCATTTACACTGGAAGATGCAAATGACATCTCGTACGGCCGATAAGACAGGGTTCCTAGCTGCTGCTTAATGGTCATAATGTCGTGAGAGTTGTAGGGCTATCCACCGACAGTCAAGGGAAATATAACGCTCTCTCCTAGTAGATAGGACCGATGACCGCTATAGGAGTTCTATATGCCTCATCTAGAAGAAAGTTGACCACATGTCTTGCACCAACTACTGAGGCATATCCTGCTTAATGTCGAATAAAAGATCATTTTCAACGTACGTCTGAAGCCTTTTGCAACAGATTAATCGGTACGTGCCAGCATGGCTTCTGGCCCGGCAGATCGACCATAGATATAACGATGTTCACACGAAGGTTAATACTGGAAAAAAACAATAAACTTCAAGTCGAGACACATTATCATTTCATCGACCTTAAGCCCGCGTATTATAACAACCATTGCCTCGAAATCTGTAGAGCGATGGCAGAATTCGGGTCTTCCTTAGAAATTGATACAGCTGTTTCGCCTTGCACTGTAGGACAAATATGTACAAGATTCCGTCAAGAATCATGCGATTTATTTAATCAAGTCCAGCACGCATTCATGGAAAAGTACGCAGACGATATCGACATTATTGGATGCTCCTATCGTCAAGTTTTAGGATCTTTTACTGCAATTCCTGAACAATTGAAACGCATTAATCTTATAGGTAACGAAGACCCACAACCTTGGGTCATTGTCATGGTTGATCACAACAACTGTGAGGTAGGAAGCAAGTTTATACCTGAGTGTAGTTATGACCACGACTGACAGTAAGAAACCGATACCACTCCTGTTTGGCAAAAAAAAAAAAAATGGTGTCCAAACTCATAGGTTATGTACAGTTGCTGCATGCGATCAGCGTGCACACTTAGAGCAGAAAAGGTCCGTTGTGGTAAAGTCACTATACAAAGTTTTTTATTTTTTCTTTGTTAATTTAAATCAAATATAAAAAACCAACCCGACAAACTTAAGCCCAAAGGCTAAATATAAGCTTACAGCGTAGATTAAGTAAACCAGTTATGGATAAGTTAGATTTAAGCATTTTTGTCTAGTAGTAAGTTAATATTTTAAGTAAATAAAAAATGAATTTAAAAGTGAAAAGTGAGGTCCGTTGTGGTACCAGATGGATCTGTCTTAATATTCGTTTGCCTAAGTGAACCAGTCCGAGCTATCTTTTATAGCGGAGGAGATTGCTGACATCAATATAAGCCAGCTCGAGACATCAAAAATCTTAACTAATGGTAAAAATACTTTCTCTACCAGACCCTAATCATAACAGTCCCGCTTAACGACGCTAAATGGTGGACAATAAATTCTTTTGGAGTTTTCGGACCTCAATTGGAAGAAGGCGAACAGAGAAAAAGATTCAACAACGAATTTAACCCTTTCGACCCCAACGTTGCTTGTGAGAAATTTCTGTTAGGCTTAAAGGCTGACAAGTAAGCTTTATTTAGTAAAGCTATTTTCAATGCAAACGTTTCTGCAGTGCTAGAGGCGAATTTAGAAGGGATCGTTGAAAGAGGATAATTTACAGAGCTTGGCATTCTTGAAAATATCACATCATATGTTTTTGCTGATAAGACAAACAAGGCCTTTTGAACCTCCAGATAGTATTTGGGAAGAAGACAATGTCTTAAAAGTCGACGACTTGATGACGCCATTAGAATATTTCTATACCTCCTTTGATAGCCAAGTTATTGATTTGATCACAAAGCAAACTGATTTGTATGGACTCCAAGAACACGTAATCGAGCTTAAATGTACTGAAGAGGATATCAAATATATTTGCCACAACTAAAACTGACATGGACAAAATATTTAAAGCTTACCGCTATAACAGATTCAATTCCGCGTGGAAGCTTTGAAAAAATAAATCAATGTTTACACTTCAATGATAATACTAAGCAATCCAAAAACGGAGATTCTTACATTGTCAAGCTGTTTAAAATAGACCCTTTACTTTTTTATAATTAGCACGCGCTAAAGGGTTTATGAAAACCATTATAGTGTTTGGACACAGCGCGGGCATTAAGGATTGAGGAGAAGAAAAGAGGAGATACCGATGTGCATCAGTTTTAAATTTTTTGTAAAATGTAATGGAGAGGAAAGACTGAGTTAGGTAAAGCATTCCACATTCGTGTTGTTCGGTTTAGGAATGAATCTCTATATTTCATGAACGTCCGAAGGTAGTTTTGAGAGTGAATTGATTAGCATTCATGGTAGGCGAGTATCACGGTTGAATGTTTGAAGGGGCGGAATGCATCTGGCTATTTCGATTGAGCATTTCCTGTTAAATGAGCGGTAAAAAAAGTGTTAGGCAGGAGATATTCCTACGATGCTACGATTGGATCTCCTATCAGTTTTATCGCACGCTTTTGTATCCTATCCAGTAGGTGTAATGATGTTTTAGCTGCACCTGACATTATGTGGGCGTTGAATTCAAGTTTGGGGCGTATATACGCTTTATATATTGAGGCCAGATCAGAAGGGGTGAAATATTTTTGTGCATCGATTTAGAAAACCTAGATATTTCGCTGCGTTTTTAAGGGGTTTCGAATACGTGGTGGTTGCAACGAAGGTCCTTACTAACACACATATCGATCACGGGAAGCTTATCGGTTTCGTCGATGCAAGTGCAATTTATGGATAATGGCAGTATATTTTGGTTTCGCTTAGATGACAGAAGACAGCATTGTGTTTTGGAAGCATTAATATCCACTCTATTGGATTGACCCCATTAAATTATGTTGTCAAGATCGGAATTTAATGAGCTTAACATATTTTGCCGTTGCTGGTCTACGTCCGAAGATGAAGGGCGTGAACTAGAGCATGAATATGAAAAGTTGAGAATGCTGTCGTCAGCAAAGGAATGGATTGGATAAGAAGTTGCAGACAAGAGGTCATCAATAAAAATGAGAAAGAGTGTCGGAGACAGAACGGAGCCCTGGGGAATACCAGCATTTATTTCGTGAGAAGCAGACTTGAAACCGTCCAAAACAACTTGAATTGAACGTTTCGAGAGATAGTTTCTAATCCATAGAAGTAGAGTTTCATCGATTTCAAAAGCACGCAATTTCGACAAAAGGGCTAGATGCCAAACCCTGTCAAATGCCTTTGAAATATCAAGTACAACGATCTTGTTTTCGCCACCGAGGTGAATAGACTGGTTCCACTTTTCGGTGAGATATATCATCAAATCACCTTTGGACCTGTTGCACCGAAAACCGTATTGTCGGCCATTTAAGAGTTTTCGTGATTCAAGATATTTCATAAGCTGACGGTTTATCAGCGTTTCCATGACCTAAGAAAGAAGGAACGTAAGTGCAATTGGTCGGTAGTTGGAGAGAGAAGAAGATTCGCCTTTTTTTGGGACGGGCTGGACAAATGCTGTTTTCCATCTACTCGGGAAGAGTCCTGATGAATAGGACAGATAGAAAAGCTTACGCAGTGGTTTTGCCAGCGTGGAAGAACACCTCTTCAGAATTATGGGGGAGATACCATCTGTACCAGACGATTTGTGAATTTTAAGTACGGAAGTGGATTGGTCCAATAGAATGTGCTACGTTCTCAAGTACACGAGGAGACTGGACACGATCTGGTAACGTGGAACTGGCTGCAAAATGGGCAGCAAGCAGATTGGCTTTGTCTATAGAGGTGACAGCTGGAATGTCATTGTAAATGAGCGTTGGGATGGAAGATGAGGTCGAATTCTTAATGTTTTTGACAAACGACCAAAAAGTTTTTACTACCTTTGGGACATTGTAGAATTTTTTGCGTCAGCTTTTGGTCGTGGAAGAATTTGACACTCTTAATATGGGCATTACAATCATTTCTGGCTCGTTTGAACTTACATCGGTTTTCCTCAGTAGGATTTGTCTTATATAACAGAAAACATAACTCTTTCAACCTAACAGCCTCTTTGCAGCTCGAGTCATACCACCCATTTGCCTTAGGTTTGATACTCCTTACCAGGTGAGGGATAAAGGATTTCATAACTAGAAGAATGGTGTTCCTTATCATCGGCAGTAGCATCCACGTCATTATCGAGGAAGCATAATGACCAGTTAAAATTCTTAAAGAAACCTTTAAGAGCTTCCCAGTTGGCTTGCTCGTATTGCCATACGGTTCTTTTTGGAATTTGTTCTTTAACTACGTGGTTGGAGTAAGGCCTAGAGGTGATAGCACATTGATAGTGTATTTATTAGGATGAGAGGTCTGAAACAAGTCCAGTGTGTTAGCGGCTTGATTGTGAATTTCCGGAATTCGCGTTGGCTCATTTACAAGCTGGGTTAAGTTGTTTACCTCAGCAAAGATCTCAACATACCCTCCGTCGGGTGTTGACTGTCCAGAATGTCGAAGCCACGATGAATTGTTACTAAATATTCTCAGAGTAAATTTTGGTAAACTGCCACAGAAAGAAAATCAATGTGTTGATGAACAAATCAATGCGTTCTAAGGTATACATTCATAAATGTCATAATCAACTTGTTAAATTAGATCATTTTGTTGTTCCAGGTCGATCAAAATATAAGCAACACAACCCAGCAAAGCGTTATAAATGGGGTCTGAAAATGTTTATGCGTGCTGCAACTTTACTCTGTTTATTGGTGAAGGCACCTGTTCCTCTAGTGGTTTGGGAATATCTTCGGATATTATGCAAAAGGTCTTCCCAAGGACAAACATTTTAAGCTTTATTTTGAAAATTGGTTGACGTCAGCAAGCCTTCTGATTTCGTTGAATTAAAGGGGCATATTTGCAACAGGTACTGTACGTAAAAATCGCATACGCGATTGCCAACTACTTTCAGATGCCGAGTTAAAAAAGCGTGGAAACTGATCTTTCGATTGGAAACGTGATATCAACAATAATCTTGTATGTGAGAAATGGTTTGATAATAAATCACTTCAACTTTTGTCTTCGTATGGAAACCATGAACCTGTTGTTAGTTTATATTGATGTGGCAAGACCTGCTGTTGTTGCTTTTTACAACGATATGCTCAATGAACTTTAAAATGTCAACCACCGTTTAAAGAAGTGGTACCTCCGAATCTTTTATTGGTGCCTGGGAACATCCGTAACAAAAAAAAAATTAAAACCCAAAGCAAAAGCATATTCCTCTTATAAAATTTCGAACAGAAATTGCACATGAAAAAAGAGAGGTCGGCCGTTGGACATTGGAAGGTGAAATCTCGATCTCTGTAATCTTCATCAAGCAGTGTGTCTTCGCACCAATCTAAGATGTACAGGTTCCAACCAAATACCTCAGTGTGTACTTTTTTCACAATGGTGGGACCTCCTGTTTAATGCCGACTCGGAATGCCGATTTGAGATGACCTTTTCTTGACAATTGATACTACTCGGATGATTTGTCAGATCACATCACGAGAGGAGGGCCGGTGAAAAATCATTAAGGTGTTGCTACGGCTGGTCCTTGCCATCATTGATGGAGCAGATGGACGAGTTTGAGCGGTATACCAAAATCACGCATACTTCGTCTCCTTAAAGGCTGTCGTATGCATATGTAATTTTGAAATCGGTGGGGTTAGATCGTCTGATATTCGTACTTTTACAGTACAGTACTTTTTTTTTCCGTGGGCTGGTGGAAATCTTCATAGAAACTATGAGCAAAGTGATGTGAGACTTCAACACTCTAGAACCACCACACATTTTGTATTTGTATTGTAACTAAGCATGCGACTTATCTGGAGCTAATCCTCTGGATTTAATTGGTCCACAGGAGGACCGGCATTTATAGGGGTCTTGTAGGTAGGGTGGTTGTGATTTCATTTAATCTCCAATTTTGAATATCGCCGTTTAGAAGTCTGCAGAAGTGGTTCTTCCTTACTCTCAGCATCGATTTTGTTTCAGCTGCGATCTTTCCTAGGTCATCTCGACACCTATCTATGTTTTTGGTCATGCGCTTATCTAGCAATTTTTTATCACAAGTACTGAATGTTTGGCAGGTAACTTTCCCTTGAGATTTCCTGCTTTTTCCGCAATTTATAGCGCGGTTTGTTATTCTCGGGTCAAATTTAAGGGCTTAGTTCTTTGGAGACGATCCCGCGCTTAGTAGTCCAACGCACTAGGCAACTGCAGCAAGTAGACTTTCCTAGCTCAAAACCATACTGATAAGGTCCGATCGGGTTGTTAGTAGACGGTTTCAGACATTCATGTTTCGGCGGATGGGATCTTTTAGTCGATTTCGAAGGTAAATACTTATGCTTCTGCAGTTGACGTATTCAGAGGGTTCCCTTTTGGGTGGATTAGGTTTCAATATTCAAGCATACCTTCATTCGAGCACATGTTGCTAATGAGCTGGTGTATGTTACTACCCAAATCATCTCCTCTGGATTTAATTGCTCCACAGGAAGACCGGCATTTATGGGGGGCTTGTAGGTAGGGTGGTTGTCATTTCATTTAATCTCCAATTTTGAATATCGCCGTTTAGAAGTCTGCTGAAGTGGTTACTCCTTATTCTCAGCATCGATTTTGTTTCAGCTGCGATCTTTCCTAGTTCATCTCGACACCTATCTATGTTTTTGATCATGCGCTTTCCCTGCTATGTTTTTCTTCTCTGTGAGAAGCCGCTATCCTTCCTTCCGACTTTGCCTATAAAATGTATCAAACTTTTTCGCAGACAATTTTAGTAAATCATTTATTGAGACCCCTCTAGTTTTAGACGAACATTATTTCAGTTATCTCAATGACTGTCCTCCAGTTAGTTTCAGCAATGTCACATTTGACGATGAGACTCTTCTTAAATTTATTTCATTACTAAACAAAGACTATTCTGTGGTGCCCGATGGAATCCCAGCCAATAGTCGTAAAGCAATGCAAATTTGCCCTTTTTCCATACCTTGAGTATATGGTTAAAATCTCCCTTGCCACAGGAGTATTCCGAACTCAGTGGAAAAATGCATTTATCACATCCGTTTTTAAAAAAAGGTGCTCGAGGAGATATCTCTAATTATATGCCTTTCTCAAAATAATCTTCCATTCCTAAATTATTTGAACATATTATTTGTGATAAATTGGTCTTTCTCTGTCAAAACATTATCTGTAAAGAACAGCATAGTTTTGTAAAAAAAAATCGAACCACTATCACAAATCTCTTAACTTTTATGCATCATAGTTCCAATAGTTTGGAAAATAAAAAATAAGTCGATTGTATATACACTGACTTTTCCAAAGCTTTTGATCAGTTATCACATAACATCATAATTTTTAAACTTAAGGCATAGGGATTCCCTCCAGGTTCCATAAATTGGGTTCAATCATATCTCTCATGCAAAACTTATCAGGTAAAATTTATAGGTTCTAAATTGAACCCTTTTTTGCCCAATCTGGAGAACCTCAAGGCAGTCATTTAGGCCCTATCTAATTTATACTCGCTATTAATGATGCAAGAGTATTCGAGAGAGCAAAATATTGATATATGCTGATGACATGCAAATTTTTTAAATGTGTAGGAGGTCCGCTTTCACTACAAACTAATTTAAATGGTTTAACTATATGGTGTCTTAAAAACGGCATGAGTCTGAACCCTACTAAATGCCACAATATGTCATTTTCGCGAAAACGCGCTCCATCAAGTTTAATTTATAATCTGTCCGGGCACACTCTCTGTCGTGTAGACAGTTTAAAAAATCTAGGTGTTTATTTTGATCCTAAATTGGAGTTTAATTAACACTTAAACGTTATTGTCAATAAATCCAAATTTATGTTGGGATTTATAAATAAAGGTGGTCAAAAGAGTTTAATGAGCCTTATGTCACCCATTCGCTATATAATTTTCTAGTTCGCATTCACTTGGAGTATGCCTCACAAGTGTGGGCACCCTTCTATGTAGTCCATACAAATAGAATTGAGGCAGTCCAACGCAAATTCATAAGATTTGATATGGTTTTCTTACACCAATTATTATCAGAAAAAATAGATGCTCCTGATCTTTTAAGTGCAATTGGTGTTAATACCCGGGGCCGTTCCCATAACCTTCATAGATTTAATATTTTACATATACCCAATCATAAATACAACTATGGTATACACGAGGCTATCAGTCGTATGAGTAGACTTTTCAAGTAGTTGAACTGCAGCTCTCATCTTCACCTGCAGTTTTGCCCTGCAGGCTTCGTTCTTTGTCGCTACCATCTGTGGGCACACTTCATCAATTTAAGGGTTTCTTGCTGGTAGGCGCGATCTTTCGGCCGATCTTACTGTTTTTTTGACATCGTCGCAAACTTTTTTTCAGTAGCAGGTGGCCATGGCTCAGAGGAATGCGTAGTTGACTGCTTAGCCAAGCGCTGCGGGTTCAAGCCCCAGCTTCGGCAGCATTTGTTTTCTACGAAAATTGCCAGCTTATCTGAGGCCACGTGTGCGATAATATGAGACAATATAAATCTATGTCTCCTCCTCTGTGCCACGTAGGTTTATGTTATATGTCTTTCCTTCTATGTATCTATCCGTCTCTCTCTGTTGTATAAATGTCTTGATCTGTCCCAGCCGATGGCCTCAGTCGCCAGTGCTATTATGTGTCTGTAGTTCGTTGCATTCATATGCGAAGTACTGTGATGTCAATGTCAATGTCAATGTTCTTCAGTAGATGCTGGTGTGATGGTGTCAACCGAGAGAGTGCACCTTTTTTCTATTGCAAGTTGTCTATTCGATTGACAGTTTGTTGGTCTGAACACAAGAAAAAGTGACTCCCCCGAAGCTAGTTCGGACACCACCCATGGAGTTTAAGTCTCCACTACATCCAAAATCTTTCCTATCCTCTCTTTCTTCCCTTCTCTAACGCTCGTACTATGGTAACATATAAAAGGGTATTCATAACCCCTTGAGTACGTGGTAAATTATAAAAAAAAAAAAAAAAATGCCGCCTTATTTATAGCTGGGTGAGGGAATCGTGTGATGGCTATAGTGGCATTTCATTCCGCAGCGAAGTTAATTATCCAAATTATATTGCAGACGTGGTGTCGTGTAGGCTGTAATTTCTTAAGCTACCCTTATTCCTAGCCTTGCATTTAAATTCTTTAGCAAGATCATAACATCTTACTTCTCCAGCTCCAATGTCATCATTTTCCTGCGGCTGTGGAGCGCGGCTTTTGTTGTCGTATTTACCTTCATTCTACAAGACCCAACCATCGACACTCTTTCTAGTCGCTATGATTAAAACACAGTGTTCAAAAATGACAGCTTCCAAATAAGACCAACTGGCACAACATAGCTTAATTCAAAATAGGCCCTTAATTATAACTTTTCTATGTTACAGGCTTTGTATCAAAACTTGTATACCCTTCTAATAGGATATGGCTAGCCTCAACAAAGAAAAAGATTATCTCTGTTGTCTGCCATCAAAAATTTAGCTCATAATTGCTTATGCATTGCCTGCTTTATCCAACATAACTAAACTTGTGTAAGCTGAACAAAAAAGTTTTAAATGTGTTATATATCGGCTTCATAGCTTCACACCGGCTTTCACCTACCGCAGACGGTTATTCCAGAGAATCCACCCCAATAGACAGAATTCCCTATCAAATGCTACAGCGTCCATTATTTATAACGACAGAGTGTGATGGCGTTGAAAATCAACAACGGCAATGTGGGACTCTTTCCCCTAACCTATTATTTTCTCATTGCAACCCCACATATCACAATCTCCAACTAACATAACTGATAATATTTGAAAAGTTTAACTAATAGGTGAAGCAAATCAACCCTTCCCAACCCTATGACCACCACCCCCCACCGCCGTACAGATATAAATATGAAAAAATCCATCTAGCCAATATTCTTACCACATCATAACAAAAAAGTATCGCAAAGTATCACAAAGTTGTTAACTTATATGAGATGGCAAAACTTTTCCATTGCTTATCAAAACTTGAGGGAAGCGTTCAGAGTCCGCCCAGCCCACCCTCGTCTAACCCTGTCGGTTTGTTTTGTTTATGAATAAAAAAAAAATTATATGTAGCTTGTTGGTGTGCGCCGGCAGCGTGCTTAACACGATATTGCAACAGGACTACAGGCTGAACAACGTATGCATTCTGCAGTAGATGTTATTTGTGTGGGTGTGCATACATGACAATGTCGGTGGATTGAAAATGATTTATTAAATGTGAATCGGAAGGTTGAAGGATGACTGCTATTCATTCATATGACTGCTAGTCATTGAAATCTGTGTTGACTATTAAGTCGTCAACCTTGATACTCCAACGAGATGGAGTGCCCACAAAGGAAGATTTTTCGAAGAATTTGTCTCTAAAATTTCTTCATCCGCTTTTGATGCGGTCCATGCTTCCATGCTTATAACATGCAGGGTCTTAAAGGGAATGTCTTGAGTAGTTCGAGTGGGCACTTTACTACTAAATCGCATTCTTAGTCCGAAAAACGGCGGTTGTCAGGAGTAATTCTTCGTTTAATTTTTGACGATATGTCGTTGCCAGAGTAAATAGCGGAGCCAAGGTAGATATAGTTCGGTACTGCCTGAAAGTTATATCTGTCAATGCGAAGTTCTGTCCAGTTCGTTCTGTCCTTCGAGCTGATAGTACTTGGTCTTACCCTTATTTACAGCTTAACCCCTTTTTGTGGCATTCTTCTCTATACTAGCAAACGTGGCTGTTGTCAATATCGTCCGGGTATGCTTGTAGTAACACCGATTTACAGAAGCGTAAGCTTGTAGTTCTGTAGGCACCCTTTATCAAGCGAGGGATTTCTTGCGGCTGGGCGCGAGAAACCTAGCACATTAGTGGTGATCTAATGGCTTCCTGAAAGCTTTGTCATTGTGGTCATTCGACCCTATATGCAGGTGGTATTGTGGTAGTGTTTATGGGATAGGCGTTCAGCCAAAGTCTTGGCGGTCTCTTGCAATTGCAGTGTTTCGAAATTTTTTTTTCACAATATGATTTGTTGTGGAATGGTGTATATCCGCATTCTTAGCTTGGCTGCAAAAACGTAGTAGTCCGGATCGATGTTAATCCCCGGAAGCTTCGGACATCCGAATTATTGTATGCGTGCCTCTTGTTTATCGCAAAGTGATCAATTTGATTAAATCGATTTCAAAATCGTGCTTCGGTGGCCGATCAAGCAGCAATGAAGCTTCGGAAAGGACTGGCTTTATTCTTGAAGACTTAGGCAAAAGAGAAAAACAACGTTCGCATTTGCATGTGGATAGGAGGGATGCATTTAAAGGTGGTATAAATCAGATATCACTATTTTTCAGTGTTGCTGTAGTGACATAAATCAGCATCTATTCGAATAAGAAATTGAAAAAGCGCAAGATATAGGAAAGACACCCAAGACCTTAAGTTTTATATACGCGGTGAATACTAGCACTAGTAGGCAATGGAGGAAGTAATTTGGACGATTCAAGAGGAAAATTCTTCGAAAAATCTTCGTTCCCGTTTGTGTTGACGGTTTTTTTATTTCAATTTTTATTTAAATTCAACATCTAAAAAACAATGCGTTGACGGGGTAGGGAGACGTAGATTCAACCAAGAACTATACGAGCTGATGGTTGAGACCCTGGTTCATTGCAGACTGTAGCGCCACTCAAGTAAGTAAGCAAGACGTTATATGCTTAATCCATGTCAGAGACAATCACGATAGGCGGGGGATAATTAACATCAGTAGTCTTAAGCTTCGCATCAGAGCCAAAGCCAAGAACATATTTACAACTGACGAAAAATATAACAACACTAAGGATTTTACTGCCATCTAGGAAATGTGAGGAATAGTCCACGCTATAGTGACACGAATAAAAATTCTATTACAGTTCGAACTTGCAAAATGTTGCAGACTTAGTAAAGAAGACCAAACCAAAAGCCTTGTAAGGGTTTACGGCAGAAGAGAACTTAATTTTATGATGAAAAAAAATTATGAACATTAACTTTTGAATTAGGCAACATATTTTGTACTTACTGTAGCCCAAAGGAATGTTGCTTCATGAGCTATATCAAAATGTGGAGGTGTTCCAATAGGGACTTCCGAACTTTCACAGTTGATTGCGGACATACTGCTAAAGCTAAAGCGTTTTCTTCAAAGAAGTACGGCCCGACAATACACCTTGATGAAACTGCGCACCACACAGTGACTCGTTCTGGGTGCAGTTCCGTCTCATGGAGCATTTCTGGATTAGACTCTTTCCATATACGGCAATTTTGCTTGTTTACATTGCCGTTAAGATCGAAATGGGCCTCATCAGACATGAACAAACAATTGATCAATGTGTTGTCTTCTTCGGCCATTGATATCATTTTTTGGCAAAATTCCAGGCGAACAGGCAAATCCTGAGGGTTTAACTTGCTAGTAATTTGGACTTTGAACGGAAACAAGTTTAAATCGTCATGAAGTATCCGTTGTAATGACCGTCTACTAACTCCAATTTGCCCCGATAAGTTTCGGGTCGAAACGCTCGGATTGGCCTGTATTGCAGATGCTACTGCTGCGATTGTATCCTGAACCCGAACATTGGCATCTCGATGGTACGGCCATCGTGCGATGCTTCCAGATTCGGCAAACATGTTTACAAACCTCATAATGGTCCATCTACTCGGGGGATTACCGCCAAACTCCCGCCTAAATTCCCTTTGGACGGAAATGACGGACTGCAAAGCATGGTACCGTTGCACTATCCAAATTCTTTTCTCCGTATCCCAAGCATCCATTTTTATAAATCTAAATAGTAACCTACAAAATAAAAAAAAAATAAGCCGATTACTCACACAGAAAAAAAGTTATTACGTTTTATTTTTGTAGCACGATTCGTGCGCCACCCTGTACATCTGTCAAATTGGCTGTCATTTATGATGATGAAATTGTTTAATGAAAATACGGTCGCCATAACCGTCGTACCGAGAGGACTTTTTGCAGTATGGGGGGGTAATTTTGAGTCCACTGGTTCAGTAAATGATAATAAAAAACCTGTACATCGACGAAACGCAAAATCTGCGCAAGATCATTTGGCTTGAACTGGATGATATGGACACCATCGACATGTGGTTTCAACAGAAGGCGGATTAGAAATTCTGAACGAGCGATTCAAGGTCATTGGCCACCGAGAATGTGCGATTTGACCCAATTTTTTTTTTGTTGGGGTTTCTGAAGTCAGAGGTCTATGCGAATAAGCCACAAACCACAGCGGTCTTTAAAACAAACATTTAAATTTAATGCCTTATAAAGCGTGTAATAAAAGACCGTTTGGATCAAACGGGTTAAATATGCGGACCACATGGAACAAGGGACAGGAATAAAATTCTCTAGCCAAGGGAATACATTTAATGTTGCTTGAGCCTTCTGGAAGCATTATGTTTCACAACAGCTGATATCATTATTATGTATTAAGATATGGTCAACAGAGCAGATCTTCATTAGAAAATTCATTTCACTCCAAGAACTTTAAGCCCGGAGAACCTCTGAAAATAAACTACCTGTAGTTTAGGGTTGACATAGAACTTCACATATCCTTGAGTTGTAGGTGCCTTGGGACAGTATTTCTCTTAGTCTGACTAAGTCTGTGGTACCTTAAATGTATTGGTGTTAAACGTTTTAATAAACGTTGACTAGATTGGCTTGTTTGTTAGTCTGTTGCTTCTACCGTTTAAATAAGAGCCTCCAACTTCAATCTGATCTTTCGTAAGACATTACGGAGATCTCTTGCATATAATCCGTAAATGACAAGTTTAATTGTATCCATTACTTGGGCTTAAGCTTAGAACATCTGACGTTGGCTGTGTGGAATCTGGATTAAACTTTTTGGTTGTACGTCTCTATTTCGTGAGAAAAATCTTCCAGTTGGATTTCCTGGGTGTCTGTATTTATTTATTACTTAAATATAATCATTGACTAGGAATTCTTTTATCCTTTCATCTGGGCGGATGCTTCTTGGGAGACTTACAAGTCTCCCACAGAGATATTGTGAGTTGCTGCAGAGTTTTATATGTAGGACGTCATGAATTTCGGTTCGTTACCAACATTGGCAATCAACAAATGCAAAGGGACCTCGGACATTTGGATGCATTGAGCACTTCTACATTAAGAATTCCGCACACGCCTTCATGCATGTGTTTTTAAAAAAAGCTACGACCCAGATCCTAATGAACCTTTAGCGCCGAAATTTTCAATTCATTTTTTGTTTCCCAAATTTCCTTACCTTAATAACTATGGTGCCGTTGTATGAGGCCCATCGTCATTAGGCCAAATTTATAAATTATGTCTTATGACTCTTTGTGAAAGCGACATAAGGTCAAATTCTAGCATTTGGTATTATGACACTTTGATGAAGCCAATTTGGATTTGGATTTTCGATTGCATACTATATTTGCTTCCCTGATATATGTATATACAATTTGATTTGAGCTACATTTGGCTTTATGTCACTTTCCTCATATGGCAAAATGTCGCTTTTTCGAAGTGTCAAAGATTTGGCCTTATGACGCTTGGACTTATGTCACGCCACCATAACTACTTACACAAGTGGAACTGCAGTCCGGATAAATAGGTGGCAAGATCACATCACATCGTTCATTGCACTACGCGGGATCATAAGCATACCTATGACTGCAAAGGAGGGATTAGTGGGGTTGACCTGAATACCACAATCCCTTCTTTAAAATTACCTACAGCTATGAAATGGTCCATCTAGTTCCCAAGATTGCTTTGCAAAAAATAATTCCCAGGGAAGTGCATAATTAGTGTGAGTAATGCCAAGCCAATGCATACCAGTCGACTCTCCTTCATTCCATTCCACACTTCTTACGCCGGTCGTTTTAGCGGAAGCATTAAAATAACCCCCAGGTCCACAGCCCAGAGGTGCGGGAGTGAAATATTTCACGTGTCACATCGTTTCGAACTTCGTGCTCTGAGCAAGAAAGTGTTTCATGCTCATATGCAGCAGGCGAGAACCTTCCGTTGACAGACACCTCTCTGTCTGCATATCCTTTTTTTTTGGTATTTTTGTACGTTGTAGCGTGCAACGTTGTAGTTTAATTAATTCTATGAAATAAATTATTGTCCTCCAACGTGCCAAGCCGTGGCGGTGCAGAGCGGTTCTGCTGCTGTATCAACTCCTGTCCTCCGCCACAGGACGTATGGGACTGATGGAAATGCATACTTAAAAAAAAGGATAAAAAATGCAAAGAAAAAAAAGATACCATTGCAGGTACAAATTGCATTTTTTTTGGCTGGCAGCAAAAGTTGACAGTTCAGTTGATAGTTATTTACCTGTGACCAAATAATGTGAAGAGCTGAAGCTGAAGGCTTTTTTCCCATTGCTACTCTTGAATGTGGATGAGTGTTTTATATTGCAAAATTATTGGATTTCTTTTGGAACACGAAAATTGGTTGATGGCGAATTTTGTTTGGTAATTGGATGTGTAAACGGACGCTTTTCTTTGTCAACTTGGTATATCAGCTGGAGGCTATCCATTGTAGTGGATATATTTCAAATTATTAATTTTACCAGGCTATGGATATCCTACCCTACTGGTGAGGGTTGGCAGGATAAATGGTCGAGTAAAATTTGGTATATGAAGTAACTGGAGTATCTCATGTTCATTTACAAAAAAGCCTATCCAAGGACTGATAAGTGCAGCATTTAAAATACTTTGTAGCATCAGGAGTCTAACTGCAAAAGAGTAATCGGATTGTACTAGTGCTTCCGTCATGGAGGATCAACTTTAGACCAAACTGTCCTACTCAGCCAAAGCCAGGTCAACAAATTTCAACTCGATAACAACTACCTAGTTTTCTATCTACTGTAAGGCCAAGCATACATTCAGGTATGGCCAATTAGGTGGTTGTCGACCTAAAGATTTTTTATTGCATTAAAATTTTGGACATTATCTCAAAGAATGTATCCTTTTTCCGAAAATATTATAAAAATCATATAGCAATATTACCTGTATGAAGTCTTATGGAAAAACATTTCTCGCACTTTTTGGAAGCTATTTACTTTTATAACACCTCTTTAAATACTTTTAATAAGCCTTACAGAAAAAAACTTTGTTTGTTTATAAAATAACTTACAGAAACAAATTATAGGCTTCGCAAAATGTCTTTCCGAAAATAATTATAAGCATTACCGAAATAATTTGCAGGCCTTGTCGGAGTAAAAAAATATAATTTTCTCTTTGTTTTTATATTTTTAACTTTCTCTTACAAAGAGAGGTCTCTCAATCCTAAACGACTTAATCGATTTTCTTCAAACTTCGTTTTCATTTTTAGCATTTAGGCAATATAAAGAAAATTGTCGATTTCTCGCTGACTATTTAGCCGAATTGGAAAAATTTTAATTTATATTTACTATTACTATTACTGTTTTCATGAATTCCACAGAATTGGGGTTAGTCCAATTATACCATAACGGAATTTTCAGTTTTGTCCAAGAACGGAAAATCATTATTATTCAATAGACAGCGATTCCTTTCAACAAACGTTGGTATAATCACATTTCGACATTATTTATACCATATTAAGTGTTATTAATCTAAATAAATATTGTTGTGTATTTCGGCCAAATTATTAAAACGTCAAATGAACTCGCTGTGAAAGAGAAAGTTGCTTACGACCCAGTGCACCCACCTTTCGTTAACCTAAACCATAATTCTTGAACTATTTTAGTCGACCATACCATAATTAAATATATCAGTCAACTGTAAATGACTAATCTTGTAACCACCAAAACAAGTTCTCCTGTACCATCTACTCTGAAGGTCCCAATCGGAAACACTCCTGGCGAACCGCAGGCGCTCTCCTCCACCTTGAGGAAAAATTTCTCGTTCGTGTAGTAGCTGCCTGTCCACAGTTCGTCGGAAGACGTGGTAGATAAGTGGAACCGCCGATCGACCCTGTATCAACCCCCTAGACTATCCAAAAATAGCAAAGCTTCAGGCTATCAAAATATTCATCATTGAGGTAGAAGGCCCCAAAGATGAGACTATTGCTCGAGGACATCGCTCTTGAAGCGTGTAGTACAACACGCTATCCACTGAGCTGTAATCTAGAACATGAATGAAGATTAAGTACAAAGAAGTACTTGAATCGTGTTGACTCATTCTCCTGTAGATTCCCAATATTTTCATGTTTTTCCCGATCTTTTAATCTAAGCTCTTGTAAGCCTTTAGTCGTAAGCTCTATACATTCTATGCTTCAGATTAACTTTGTGCAAAGTTCTACCGAAAAATCTTCATGTACATACATCTCCGGAAGCTTAAAAACAATCTTACAGAGGTTATGCCATTATAACTTCGGTTATGCTTGTTTTTTTTTGTCCGTAGGCTAGCGGAATTCTCAAAAGACACGATGAGGATGTGCCCAAAGTAGTGTGGGACTTTAACCCACTAAAACCACCACACTTTTTGTACATGTATTGCAATTTGTATTGCATTTTCATCACGAGTAATGAATGTTTGGCTGGTAACCCTTCCTTTGAGAGTTCCTGCTTTTTCCGCAATTTATAACGCGGTTTGTTATCATCGCCCCAAATCTAAGGGATTAGTTCTTTTAAGACGCCGCAATAAATTTGTTTCGACAAGAATTTGGAGGACCGTTGTGTAAACGTCTCCGAAAAAAAGGGTTTTTATGTTTGCGTGCAAATTTTTCGTTTCATCTTTAACCGCGGGAATACCCAAATCACTGCGTAGATCTTTTTTCCTTATATACTACGGCGCATTGACGAGTGATCCTAACATTTTGTTTTCAAAAGTTTGTAGAATGATTGGATTCGTGTCACTGGTACAACCCCATAGTTGTATACCATATGTCCAGACCGCGTTTAGCACTTGCTTGTATAATAGCAGCTTGTTATCAAGGTTAAGCTTCGAATATTTTCCGAGTAACCAGTACAGTTCTCTGTATTTTTTTTTATAAGTTCTTTGCATTTCTTTTTTACATGCGACTTCCATTTTAATTTTCAATCGGATGTCATTCCTTAATATTTCGCTTCATTTGCAAAAGGGACTCGAACCATATTGAGAAATACGGGCAAGTTGTTTGTCGGTTTATACGAAAAATTTACATGAATCGATTTGCTCTCGTTAAGTGCAATCCGCCCAGGATTTTTTCCCTTCATTAACCTCGTTAAGAGCGATTTGTAATTTAATATTTGTTGTTGTTGTGCAAACTGCTAGTGTAGCTGTATCGTTAGCAAACGTGGCAACTATGGTATCGTTTGCTTGTGGGATATCACGTGTATATTGGAGGAACAAGAGTGGTCCAAGGATGATTCCCTTTGATACTCCTGCCAATATTTTTTTTGAAATCCGAATATTCTTTTCCAAGTTTCACACGAAAGAGTCTATGCTAAAGATACGACACGACAGGGGGAATTTGTCTTAGTTTGTATTGAAAACTTGTGAATTTTCCTGCATAATATCTTAAACAGGCTTCTACCCAAATAATCGACTGCTAAAATGATCAACCTCAACGCACAAGTACTATACAAGGCTTACAGAAAGAATCGCTTGTAGAAATTTCTTTTTATTGCCTTATAGAGGAATGATTGTTAGTTAGAAAGTGGTTCGTTAGACGGAGAAGGGAGAATCGCTTTTTCTCCAAATTACGAAACGTTACACAAATAGGTCAACCCCAAACATTTTGTTTTTATAAGGTTGCTGAACAAATACCTGAAGCTGATGCAGATCTAAAAAAAAATATTTCCCAAAAATAAGCTAAACAATCAAGCAGCCGGATTTTCTTATAAGGGGAGATTTTTTACACGCATTTTTTTTTTAAATCGAATAAAACACTCAAATCTGCATCACATACTCAAAATTTTTTATTGTTTTTGATAAATAGGCCTTTGCCATTTACGTTTTAAAAACAAATTCATGTAAATGTTGTCGGCGTCACCGTCACCTTTTCGAGCATTTCAGCCTGTATTCCATGAATTACGCGTGTTATGGTATCCTGTAAGGCTTCAATCGTGTTCGGTTTGTCCACATAGACTAACGTCTTTAAATGACCCCACAAGAAATAATCAAGAGGCGTTAAATCGCATGATCTTGGCGGTTCACTCACAGGGCCATCTCGAGAGATAAGCTGGTCAACAAATTCATCTTTCAACATTTCCATTGCTTCACGAGCTGTGTGGCATGTGTCACCGTCTTAATGAAACCACATGTCAGCCAAGTTCAACTCAGCCAACTGGGCAAAGAAAAGTCCCATATATTTCGCTGTTGACGGTAACGTATCTTCCACGGTCGTTTTTGAAGATGAAATGGACCGATGATGCCAGCAGCCCATAAACTACACCAAACTGACATTTTTTCGGGATGCATCGGTGATTCTTGTATGGAAAGTAGCTGTTCATCACTCCAGATGCGGCAGTTTTGCTTATTTTCGTATCCGTTGAGACAGAAATGAGCCTCATCGCTGAATACAATTTTTTGATAAAACAGCGGATTTTCATGGAGCTGTTCTAAGGCCGATACACCAAAAATCAGACGTTGTGGTAGGTCATTCGGCTTCAATTCTTGCAGTCGAATTTTATAATCAAACCCAAATCAACACTAAAAATTTCCATGTGGTTTAGTAATTGCTCAATTGCTGAGAACGCCGACTAATTGACTTTTCACGATCTTAATTAACCCACGCCCACTTTTTTGGTGTGTTTTTCTTTACAAAAGTCATTTGTATGTCGTATGTCTTTATTTCATTCTCATTCAGTTTTTTAGTCACGTCTAATATTTTGGATACATTCATCTTAAGGATGAGATGGGATAGCGTATTCAACGATCCGCACATAGGATTGTTTTTTTTTGTGGGTTGCGAGTTTTTTAATGCATGTTCGAGCAGCTTACTAACAGTGTGTAGGAATTTCCCTAAAACAAGTATCGTTACATCGCCCGCACAGGCTATGACTTTTATGACATTTATGAATAATGAGATAACGTGTTTTATTCCAATGTTTCTTATTGAAGGCTCCTTCAATGTGAAAAAATGCTAACAGGTATATATTCGAGTAACCTTTCAAAAGTAGTTTAAGGTTTTTATCTTTAAAAATGGGGAACTGACTTTTATTGATCCAAAAGGTCATATGTACTAAAGGTATCAACTATTCCGATTATGCTATTTTAGTGCCAAGGATGAGCTAAACGATGTCCTGCCGATGTCATTTAGTTTTTTTTATTTTTCAAAAAGAGTTGTTAAAGTTATCTTCAAGAATACGGTCAACTTCACAGCTGCATGGCTTCAATTACCCAGATAAGCAGTTGTATTTATACTGAAATCCCCCATATAATAATCATAAGTACCCCCCCTCCAATATGCCAATTCAATTAAAAATATCTCTTTCAGAATCGAAAAAATACGTCCAGTCCTTTATTATAGCCTCAGTCTAGTCCGCTCAATAACCAATGAAGCGTCCATATCGGTATGTCTGCTCCGCTAGATATCGCCGCCATAATTATGCTAATTACGGTTATCATCATCACGAACGAGCATATCCCGCTCCAGATTCACTAGCAGCATAATCAAATTGCATTCAAAATAGGTACTACGTAGGTAATTTCAATATACCGCCGAAACCAGTACAACGTGCCCTTCATACCAAATCGAGTGCAGATGTAACAGAGGAGCAGCCCTCCGAATCACACAGATCCACACACACCCGTGTCTCGAGCCGTCATATTACACAACACATGATAATTCTCGCAACGCAATAAATCCACTTTGTTCCGGCTGCGCAACCAGGACACATTCCCGTTGACAAGTTACAGCCCTCACCGGGCTGTGCCCGCCTGTCAAAGGTCGAAAACTCGATGTTTACGAGTGCTTACTTGTCAACCATTCAACAGCACATCGACCTGAATTCGCAATTAAATGTCAAATCAGCACAATGAGCGCATCCACCTGTCAATGAACTTTGAATGCTGCACCGGTCTATGTCTATATGTATTGGTACAGGATACCTGTTGTCAGCAATAAAACGCGAACAGCGTGTGTTATGCAAATTCCCTCTCTCGAAAACGAAATGAATTTCAATAAAACAAAATGAAACGAATCCATGTTGGAAATTTTGAAATTCTAGAGTCCTAATACAATGCCGCGGGGATCTGACCAAATCTATCACCATACACACATAGAACCAGACGATGCTTCTGCCGCTACTGCTCAATGCTTACACAAGTTTAGAGAACACTTCGACCATAAAGAGTTGGTGAATTGAAATTATGCACATGTTTCCATGCGATTGAAATCCTGATCCCGTCCGCTATACGAGAAGGTTTGTGAGTGTTCTCGTAGTGCGATAATGGTAAAAGGATGTACACGTAATTTTTGCAGGCTTGGTGGGGGGACATTATCGGAGCCAGCAAAATCTGATACCAGCTGTTTCCGTGCCGTATTATCCCCAAATGATTAATTATTATACCAACCGACGGAGGGCTGAATCCTTGTGTTAAGTATATGTACACTGGTGCATTGTTTTTCTGCAGGACATCCGTTCTTTTTTTTGTATTCGTAGAATATGCCGTTGCCGTTATGTTTTAACCATTGCCACGGTGTGTGTAGTCCTTGAGAGCGCAATATGTTGGAGTGCCGTCAGTTGGAAAATGTCAAATCAGCTATTCGCATTTGCTCCGCACATCCTTTGGCTGGGTAATTAAATTACATTTCGTTTGCAAGTGTAATGGAACTTTGTAAGACCAAGGATATACACAGTTTTGGCTCTATGCTGGCCAAATCGAGTTCAGTCGAGTTTAAAGTTCAGACTTTGTTCCATCATGGTTCGCATGATTTGTATATCGTTGGATGTATAGGGGTATACACACCCATATGAATCAAGGCGGGATTGACAATTTTAACTTTTAATTGATGTGTACCTTTGCAAATGGAATTTGTTTACAGGTATTTGAATGGCATGTAGTTGTGCATACCTCTGGTGTTCAATCATTGATGAGTATTCTGGAGAAAACAAAAATGTTTGGCAGGTTGCGGTTGTTTGGTAAGGGCTATGTTGTGAAGCTGGTTTTTTATTCCCCAACCGATTGGACTATACACGGGTGAGAATGTCACGTGGAGCTGGCTATTGATTATTTCGGGAATTGATTTTTTAATTTTGAAACTTTTGTATGATGAATATTGATGAGTAGGTATGTTGAACTTGATTTGACATAAGAGATCTAGCTCCAAAGTTCAGTTGACGTAAGAAAAATTAGATTCAGCTTAATGCCTACCAGCTTAAAAACAGCTCGGGTATGCTGTTCAGCAGTCTGCAGCAGAACTTCTTCTTTTTTCTCAGCATCAATTCCGACTGAACGACGATTTTCCTTCTTCATCTTGACAGGTTTCGAGGTGACAACTTCTACGACTGCGCTTTTGAGATGACTATGAAGATACAAGAGCAAGGACCTAAACTACCAAGAATGGAAAAAAGGCCAAGAAACCAAATGTATAGTAAAGGGAAACGATGGACGTCATGAGATACGTATGCATTACTTACAATACGAACAATCTTCCGAAAATTTCCTTTCGAAGTGACGGGTGGTTATTTTAAGGGCCGATGGTGACAGTGAACCACACCCAAACGTCAAGTTTTTTCTCTGCATTTCATTTGACATTTCTCAATTTCAGACTAACTCAATTCGAACCATGGAAAGATACACAATCAAGCAACGCGTCAAAGTTATTCAGGCTTATTATGAAAACGGGCGTTCAAATCAAAATGCATATCGTGCACTTCGTGATTATTTCGGTCAATTTAATCGTCCAAATGTGCGTACAGTCGGAAAAATCGTGCAAAAATTTCAGCAAACCGGGTCTGTAGGAGATGTGAAAGCACCAGTGCATGCTCGTACAGCTCGTACTGCAGAAAATATTGCTGCTGTTTGCGATAGTGTGGCTGAAGAGCTGTCCATCTCAACTCGTCGTCGTGCCCAACAATTGCACCTCTCACGCTCGTCGTTGATGAACATTATTATAAGGACTTGCATTTTTACGCTCACAGGGTGTAAATGACTCAAGAACTAAAGCCTCTTCGCCATTTCAAGCGTTGTCAATGGTCAGAATGGTGGATGCTCAATTTTCGAAGAAAATCGTCTTCAGTGATGAGGCACATTTTCACCTCAGTGGATTCGACCACAAGCAG
Source organism: Rhingia rostrata (assembly GCA_949824845.1). Taxonomy (NCBI): domain Eukaryota; kingdom Metazoa; phylum Arthropoda; class Insecta; order Diptera; family Syrphidae; genus Rhingia; species Rhingia rostrata. Next base: position 53,514,209 of record OX463758.1, read on the forward strand.
AATTGCCGCATTTGGGCGAATGATAATCCAAGAGTGATTTTCGAACAACCAATGAAGCACAAAGAATGACTGTTTGGTGCGGTTTACAGGCTGGCGGCATCATCGGGTCGTATTTTTTTCAAAATGAGGCCGGTCAGGCAGTAACAGTGAATGGTGTTTGCTATTGTGAGATGTTATGTTTTTATGTTTTCATGGTCCGAATTGGAAGATATGGATGTGGACGATACGTGGTTTCAACAGGGCGGTGCCACTTGCCACACAGCTAACGAAACAATGGCTCTTTTGTGCGACAAATTAAATGGCCGTGTTATCTCACGTGGTGGCGATGTCAATTGGCCGCCAAGATCATGGGATTTGACATAGTTGGACTTCTTTCTTTGGGGCAATTTGAAAGAAAAGGTGTACGTCGATAAGTCAGCAACAATTCAAGAGCTAAGGGATGAGATAATTCGGCACGTCAACGGCATAGAACCTCAATTAAGCCTCAGCGTCATTGAAAATTTGATGGTTGGGTGTTGTAGAACTAGGGTAGACTCTGATTGGCGTTAACCTGGCAATGCAAAGTGTTGTAACTCTGACTACACATCAAAAGCTTATTTTTTACCTCCAAGTGGTAACCACCGATAACTGGTCTCATCCAACCGGATTTGACTTGCTAAACGATAAGCTCGAGTGTTGATAACACGACGAAAAACAGCAACACTATAAACAGCCAGGTCAGAATGGCACGGAATGAATACCCGGCCTGCTGTCCCAGGCGAACCTAGGCAAGCTGCTTCGATATATTCGGACAACAGGTTGTCTAGGAATTTAAAGGGTTAGTCAGGCCCCTTGAACAGAGATGGTGGCGGATGAACCGAAAAGCCAACGGCAGCGCTCAATACCGTAGTGGATTCTGATGGCCCCATGTCCTAGGGGTATCTAATAAATTGGAACTTGCCCTCCAGGTTGGGGGTTGTGCTTTGGGTTAACTACCCACCCATTTAAAAAACCATTGTTACGATGCAACTAATAGACCCGGAAAGGACCGATTTTAGTGCTAAACGCTAAACGAAAAAGGACAACGACGTTCGTATCTGCACCTGGAATGTGAGAACATTACACAGGAGAGGTGCAAGCGAACAACTAGCGGAAGCCCTAAACTGCTACAAAGCAGATATTACTGCCATCCAGGAAATACGATGGGATGGACCGGTCCAAAAGAGGATGAAAACTGAATACGACCGTGTAATATCGAGCAGAAACAACGACTGTTCGGATGCGGATTTGTTATAAGTTCCAGACTTAGGCAAGACGTCTTATGTTTCCAACACAATTAGCGAACGCATTGTAACAATCCGCATCAATCCGCATCATACGCCTTATATGCGCTCACGCGACAACGGAAGAAAAAGATGATATAGCTAAAGATTGCTTCTACAACCTCCTTTTAAAAAACAGATGAGCTGCTACTGAAGTACGATGTTAAAATCTTGCTGGAAGATTTTTACGCAAAGTTAGCAAGAGAAAACATCTATAGCTGTATTGTCGGAAAACATAGCCTACACGACAACACGTCTGGTAACGGACTTGGGCTAATTGACTTCGCTACGAAACGAAATGCCACTATAGCCAGCACACGGTTTCCTCACCTCGATATCCATAAGGGGCCTTCAGATCAACGACCGGTCAACCAAATCGATCACATTGCGATAGACAAGAGGCTATCCAGTATTTTGGATGTCCGAACATTCCGAGAAGCTAACATCGACTCGGACCACTACCTTGTTGCAGCCACAACAATCCAGAAATACTGTGAACAAATGTCGAATGACTGCAATCGCAAGAGACCGCCAAGACCTTCGCGTATCTATTAACCTCGAATAGCACCGTATACTACCAGAAGAACAATGGCAACAATGTTAACAAGCCATTATATCAGCCGGAACAAATGCGCTGGGTTTCTCGCGGTCACTAGCAAGAAACCCTTGGTTTGATGAGGAATGCCGACAGATGCTCAAAGCTAAAAACGAGGCCTACAAGACTAAGCTGCAGGTGTCTACTACTTGCATGATGGAGGAACCTCCTGTTTTACGCTGAACCTAGAAGGGTTAGTGCTTTTCTTGATAATTGATACTACTCAGATCATTTTGTCAGATAATCACGAGAGGAGAGCCAGTAAAAAATGATGTAGGCGTTGCTACGGCTGGGAATCGAACAGAGACTTTCTGCGCGGCACTTCATCGCACATAACATTGCACTATTGAGCCCGTCAAACTGGACCATAAAATTTGTCATAGGTTTTGCTGCTGTTTTCCTGGTTCGGCCATTGTATTTCCTGGACGGCAGTATTGTCAGCTTTCAAGTAGCTTTGGGCTCCTGCTATTACAGCGTTCTTGCGTTGTTAAATTCAAAACGGACTCAAAGCTGCAGATTCAATTCAGATTCGTCAACAGGTTAACTGAATCTTTTTATTGCTAATAGCAATATTTGATCGATGTAGTACGACATTGTTGGACTATGACTTTTCTGACTACCTGCTCTACCAGCGATCAGCAGACAATGCGATCTTAGTGTTCGCATTATGTTTGTCTACGACGTACAGTTATGACTATTTGAAACGAATTTTGTTTTTTTTTTCTGTCTACCCAAAATCCAAAAATGTTGACTTATGTCAGTTTGCTTTTCAAGCTACGATTTGCTGCATGCCTTTTATAAATGTCAGCCCGATATCCTAATTCCCTTTGTTTATTGTAATGTCCTTATTGAATAATCTTGCGTTATGCTGATATTTCAAAATCCAATACGCAAAAGTGGAAAGAGCTCGGGAACAACACCCATTCAAATTAAAAAAAATATTACGATACTTGCACAAAAATACAGAGCTTTCGCCAAAAATACAACACACGATAACTATACATACCGTACATCTATAAGTCATTTCATGACTTTTCAGTTTAACGGAAGTACCTATTCAAGACACGTTCAAAATTCAAAAAAATTTCGACCTTACTCACACATTTATATTGCCCAATCTAACCATACGCTTTCATGTATCAAAAGCCAATCCCATAACATTTGTAACCTTTTTTATGCCTTGAGCATGGCCAATAAATTGATATTTGGACCCTTAAACTTCGTTTAAAATTTTTCATTTATCCTTTCGATTCAACGTTGATGCACTCTCGTTTAACACGAATACCATAGAACCCATTAAAAGTGATAAAACCTGATTTAGGACCGAAGAAATAACATAAATACTTTTCGCATTACGATCTGGGACAATAAAATGGAACACACATACCACCACACACATGACATTGGCATACTATCTATCCCCAACAAGACAATTCTCGCACACACATTACACTGCTAATAAATCTTCACAGGATAATATTAAATAATGGCTGACTAGGATATAGGCTGTATAACAAAAAAAAAAAAAACAATTGCGCAACCATTAGTAGACATCAAATCGTAAAGGAATATCGTCTTCCATTTTGTTTTACGCTCCTTCGGGTTTTTTATTCCCTTTCGCATATAAATGACTTCAAATGGAGAAAAAAAGCTAAACATACATATGTATCTGCAGCGCTATTATTTGTATCCTAGTTGGGGGACATGTCAAAATTAACAAATCATAAACTTCCAGGTGTAGGTAGACACGTGAAGAAGTTGTGATGGAGGAACAAGGACGAAGAGGGATATCTGTTTGTGTAATTTATTTCATACATCTCAGCCATCAAACAGGTAAGGTAACACAACAAAAAAGTGAAGATTCGGTGTTAATTCGATGCCATTTCGAAGAGCTCAGGATGAGTATCTCTGTCTTTCGGCATTCGCAGCCAGGCGATGATGGCGTCTCTCTACATATAGGAGTCAGATTCGGAATGCGTGTGGTATGGTGTTATATTAAGAACGACATTAATGCGCCATAATGTCCACCGAAATGTTAAGGAACAAAAATGAGCTTTTAATTTATGGCGGGGTATAAAAATATACTTACCTCTGGTGGAACATGGCAAGGAGATATGGCGAATGATGGAATTAAGCCATCAACTTGAATCAATTTCATCGCGTTATGAATATTATTTTACAGGCACTTTGGAGCAGAATACGAGCAACTAATTAAAAAGGGATGCTTCGGTGTGAGGTAATCCGCCCGTGGGGAAAATATTTACAGCTTCATAAAGGTCAAACGCTTTTAGAGCTGAGCATTACACGCTTCTATGAATTAAAATATTTTAGTCTACGAAATAGTGTACGAAAATTTAATGACAAACGACTTAAATCGCATGATATATAGAAATCCTTTGTCGCAAGAAAACAGTCGAACAAATTTTGACGAAATTTTGTAAATCTTTATTGTTTGGTCCAACTTGAATGATAGGATGGTTTTTAAAAACGGCTGGATTGACTCCTTTTTTTTAAATTTTGGCAATAGTTGGACAGAAAAAAACATTAAAAATTTCAGGCGCAACAGGCTCGTTAGTACCCAGGGTAGCATACTTACAACCATTAATGTGTTTCACGTGCACACATTAACGGTTGTAAGTAAGCTACTTCTTGCACGATGGCGGGCCTCTTGTTTTATGCCGACTTTGGATGGCTAAGGTGGGATAAGCTTTTCTTTACAATTGAAACTACTCGGTTGAATTGTGAGATTACCACGAGAGGAGGGACAGTGATGAACTGACGAAGGTGTTGCCACGCTTGGGAATCGAACCAACACCTTATGTGAGGCAGTTCGTCGCACTAATCATCGCGCCACTGAACCCGTCAGTCAATAGTTGAAGGGCGGGTCAAAACATTAGAGAGCGGCCGCTATGATTTCTTCACGCGATCGCCAACATTTTTATATACAGGGTGGGCCATCAAGTGGTTTCTTTTAAAATCATAGGTTATTTTGACACTGACCATTCTCTGATCATTCCCCGTTCATTCTAACAAGGAGCGAGTCAATCATTAGAATTAAAACCCACCCAGACTAACAAACGGAAAAACCAACTGGGAAGGCTTCAAAAACGGTATTGAAAATAATATTTGACTAGGTGTATCGCTTAGATCCCCATTAGAACTCGAAGTCGCGGATGACTCCTTTATCGATACCGTTCAAAAAGCAGCATGGAATAATACTGCTTAACAAAGCAAAAAAATAGAAGTATTAAGCACTCGTGGGAAATAAAAGATTTGGTAAGACAAAAAAGAAAAGCTCGAAAAAGATGGCACCAAGCTCGTGTCCCGCAAGATAAAACATATCTCAATCGGTTGATTAACATGCCATCCAATTCGATCAGAAACTTTAATAACCATGCAGTACAAACTTATTGCAAAGCCTAATCGCTGGAAAAGGATTGAATTATTCACTCTGGAAACCAATTAAAGTCATCAAACGGCCAAAAAACGCTGTGCCACCAATTAGGGTAACTCAAGACGTTTGGGCAAAAAGCGATAAAGAAAAAGCAAACGTTTTTGCCGCACATCTTGAGGAAACATTTAAACTATTTGATGGCCCAGAAAACATTAATTTATTCAAGGCTACAACCGATAGTAAGCCAGTTAGATATTCAAATATTACGGAGCTTAAACGGGAATTACAGAAATTAAAGCCTAAAAAAACTCCGGGTTATGATCTGATTACAGGAGAACTAATTCAAATGTTGCATTAACTAAACTCCGCGACATTGTAAATGCAGCAATTAGATTAGAAGACAGTGGAAAGTCGCGGAAGTGATTATGGTTCTCAAACCTGGAAAATCACCGAATGCAATAAAATATTACAGACCTATTTCTCTTCTTCCAATAATTTCAAAATTATTTGAAAGGATATTACTCGTTCGCTACGCCCCATTATTGATCAGAAACGCCTTTTACCTGACCATCAATTCGGGTTTAGTAGTAAACTTTCGACTGTGGACCAAGTTCATCGAATTACTGATGTAATTGAGAAAGCTTTCGAAGAAAAAAAATTTGTCCTGCCGTTTTCTTGATGTGTCGCAAGCTTTTAAAAAATGTTGGCATAGAGGCCTTCAATACAAATTAAGACGAGTATGTTCACACTCCAAATTCTTGACGAAACAAATTTATTGCGGCATATTCAATGAACTAAGTCCTTAGATTTGGCCTGATAATAATAAACCGCACATTGCGGAAAATGGTGGAAATCTCAAAGGAAAGTTACCTGCCAAGCATTCATTACTCGTGATAAAAAATTTTGCGATAAGTCGCATACTTAGTTGCAATAGAAATACAAAAAAGGTGGTCGTTTAAGTGGGTTAAAGTCCCACACTACTTTGGGCATGTGCTCATCGTGTCTATTGAGATTCTTCCAGCCCACGGCAAAAAAAAATTGACACTAACAGCTGTTTCCACTCGAAATCTTGACAGAAAATCAGTATCATATTATCTCCGCGGAACATAAGTCTCTTTACGCTTCAACAACGTTGGGGAATATTGAAAACTTTTTCCAAAGTGAGTGCTGTATAGTTTAAGCAAAGCGTTATTTGAAAAGCAGTTTTAGCCGAAATGAAGCACCCACCACGTCTGCTGTACATAAGTTTGTGCCAAAAGCTTGTGAGATATTGGTATCAACCAAAGGGATTTGAATTGCTAAGCTTATCTAATCGCAAGGGTTGGTACTAAGTCGAAAAACAGCAACACTATAAGCTGTCAAGGAACATGCGGCCTGATGTCGTCAACTTGGACCTGGCCCTCAAGTTTGGACATTGTGCTTAGGGTTCAAGAAATACATTGATACGAAGCTCACTAGGAGCCTCGGAAAGGACTGATTTTATTGTTGGCAACCATACTAAGCTAAACATTGTATCTGCACCCGGCATGTTTAAACATTAAACAGTAGAGTTGCAGGTGAGCAACTAAAAAACAACTAAAATTCAAACACTACTGCCATACAGGAAATACTCTGGGATGGGCTGGGCAAAAATAGGAAGGAACTGTTACATCTACTTCGGACCAAGTTATAGTGAACAGAACAGCGACTATTCTGGTCTGGATTCGTTATAAAAACCAGACTTCGGCAAGAAGTCCAAGAGATAAGCGAACGGAATGTTACAATCCTCATCAAGACAAATTTGCTCACGCCCCTACGGAGGAAAAAGATGATATAGCTAAGGATAGCTTCTACGAGCTCCTTGAAAACGCATATGAGCGACTACCAGAGTACGATGTAAAAATCGTGCTGGGATATTTTAACGCAAAGGAAAAGAAGACTTCTTTAGCAGTATCGTCGGAAATCATGGATTACACGACAACACGTCTGGTAACGGACTTAGGCTAATTGACATCGCTTCGAAACGAAATGCCACTATAGCCAGCCCACGGTTTCCTCACCTCGATATCGACAAGGGGTATTCAAATCAACGAGCGGTCAACCAAATTGATCACATTGCGATAGACAAAAGGAACGCATCCAATATTTGGAAGTCCGAAAATTTCGAGTGGCTTACATCTATCCGGACCAGTTTTTTGTTGGAGCCAAGGTAAGAATACGGATATCCACCACACTATAACAAACCAGAAATACTGTGAACAAATGTAAAGTTGAAAGACTTCAATCCCAAGATAACGCCAAATCCTTTACGGAACGCGTATCTTCTAACCTATCAGAGCCATTAGGGCAGCCGCAACTTATGTGCTAGCTTTCTAGTGCCCACCATAAACTAAATCTTAATTTGATGAAGAATGCCGACAGATGCTCGCTCTAAATTGAGCTCTATAGACAAAGAAAGGAGAAGAACACCGGCTTTTCAGTAAAAAGAAAAGGAGCAAAAAAAGCGGGCTATCGATGATATTGAGAGGTGCCACTTCAGAAAAAGAGTGCCAAGGACACAAGGCTCGAGAAGGAAAACTTTCTAATTAACTTGAAAATATCGTAGTTAAGACATAGTCGATGCTAAGTATATTAAGGTACAACTTGTGTAGACTGGTAAATGGCTGTGACGAACAATCTTCCGCTATCAGGCAGAACGAACCATTCAATATTGGTGCGAAAGCGAAAATTCTAAAACTCAAACTTCACAAGGCTGCTGGATATGTAGTCCTTCCCGAGCTTAATAAAGGCGGCGAAAACGACTTGATAAGTAACATTCGCCAATTCAAAGCAACATTTGCTCAGATGACAGTGTGCCTAAAGAATGGAACCCCAGCATTGTTTTTCCGATCCAAAAAAGGAGACCTTCTAAACAGTGCAAAGGCGGGGGCATATTGCATAACCTATCTGCCAAAATATATGTGAATGCCTGAAACTAGGAAAGTTCAAGACTGATCATGAAAAACAAAACCCAAAAAGGTCGAATAGGTACCCACCATTTGTCCATCGATTTTAAAGCCGCTTAATACGATGGCGTTTAAAGAGACCAACTATACAGTGATATGTCTAGTTTTAGTACACCGCACAAACTCGTCCGTTTGTGCTTAATGATGATGGATAATTCACACTTCTTCACCGGTCGGAAAAGACTTTACCGACATTTTCGATACCGAAAAAAGATTTAAGCTAGGCAACGCACTGTCTAGGGTCTCCTTTTATCCATTCTTTAGAGGATTATGCAAAACTCCTGAGCCAACACCGCAGCCACAATTTTCCATAAATCCTTGAGAGTTCTGCGAATAAAAGGAACACATATAACAGTGACTCCACAAAGTTAGTTCGGACACCACCCATGGAGTAAGTCTCCACTTCATCCAAAATCTTTACTTTCACTCTCTTTCTTCCCCTTCTCTAACGCTTGCACTGTGGTTAAGCATTTAAAGGGACTTCATAACGATTTGAGTGCGTGCAAATTAAAAAAAAATCTACACACATCCTAAGAAATCTTTTAGCATACGCATTCGATATTGATATTATTGGTAGGACTTCATTGGCAGTAAAAGAACAACTTCGCCTTAAGTGGCGCTCAGAGGGACAAAACGAGCACAACCAAATTGAAGCGCGCTCAGAACCGGGAATTTGCATTTCGCATGATTAATTTATTTTTCAGGGCCATCGTTGATAGGTACTTTACACTCAAGCTAGCAAAGGCGCTTTAAAAGATCTGTCAAAGTACTGCATGCTTTAATAAATACATAATGCCATCCTTATGCGTTGGTAATGTAAAACCTCACATGCATGGTCAGGGTCACAGTCTACCCAGCAAAGTGTTGTTACATAACCACAATGTTCACTTTTCGCATGAAGGACACATTTAGATAGAAAATTTCCTTCCAAGGTACTCGATCAAAATACCCCTGTGGATAAAAACAGCACCGCATGTGTGTGAAAATGTGCAGCTCCCATCTCCCAGCAGTGTTTCACAGAAATTGAACATCCCCACATATGACACGAATGAACAATGGTGTCAGAAAGCGGAACGAAGAATTTAAAAAAAAAAATAAACATCCTTGGCGGGTAACCAGGTGAACCTTGCACTCAGTAGGGAGCATTTTAATATTACAAGGCACATTCAAATTGTGATATTTATAAGAGCACCTTATTGTGTTGTCGTTCTTTTAACTCGTGGAGCATGGGTTATTCAAGGGTGAGTATGGGAAGATTCAGGGAAAAATTGCAGATGGCTGAAAAGAGTAAGGAACTTGAAAATAGCTGACTACCAAGATCCCATATTTTAAAATTTTTTTTACATTGGGATTATCTAAATATCACGTTGGTTAGCTAAGACATAGATGCCATAAATCAATGGGAGTTCACTGATACAGAGACCTTAACTATACGCGTAGAAACTGTTTTACCATAAGTTGGTCACCAAATAGCAAGTATTCTGCAAAGCCTTTCTGATGACCATGTCAATTAAGCAGGGATGCACACTCTAGACTTCTGATACAGCTCTTCTCTGGGAATTGGCATAAGCGGCTTTTAAATCGATGTTCAGATGGTCGGTATTGATATACAGATGATCAGTACCGATATAAATTATTCTTTCTGATTCAGTATCTGGGGTAATGTGAAGCCTTACAGACTTTCCTTATTGGTTGTTACTGATTAATATCAGTTAAAAATGTCTCTGTATAACATCTTATAGGCGATCCTGCAAAGACAAATGCTTCTGTAGTTAATGCTTATTTGTAAATATGTCAAAGCGTTGGTATGGAGGCTCTAACCGCCGACCTTTTTCCGCCCATTTTTCCCCAATGGTGATGCAGGCTGTCTGCAGCCTGCTTATGGCTACTCGAAAGACATTTTCGAGGGGCGATTGATATTCTGATTAATCATCAAGACTGATAGGGATTGGTAGTTATTTGTTGGGATTTCGGGTGTCATCACCATTTACCAATCGGTTAAGGAGTTGTGTCCACAACGGTGTTCCCATTACTACTGTTACAAGCCTTGGGATAGTTGTTAAAATTTGTTTCACTTTTCTTTTAACGCTGGGCACTTGTTTTTGCTGAAGCACCTCTAAATCTAATATCTCCCACCTGAACAAGTCTAGGTGGGCTCAGTAACGCGCATTTTTATATCCAGAGTTTCCGCGACGGTTGACATGAACCCAGAAGATCACAGTATCTGAAACTAATATCTGTCACCTGAGCAAGTCTAGGTTGGCTCAGGAGCGCCCATTTTTATATCCGAAATTTCCGCGAAAGTTGAAATGAACCCAGAAGATCTCAGAAGCTTGAGAGATATGCGATATATTGTAGTCGTGGAATGTTGATTTTTTTAAAGCTGGTTTTCGTGTGTTCAACAACCAAGTAGTGTTCCGGGTCTTTTTTTTGGTTCCTCAGAAGATACAGAAATCAAGTATGATTACGAAATATTTCCCCTTCAATTGTAAGATTTTTGACATGGTAGCAAGTTCTGGTGCCGTCCCGTGAATGTTCAGATGTGGGAAGTACTAGCCCATGATCGCAATTCACACTTCACGGCCCTTAAACCAGTTGAGCTCGTCTATCTTCTTCAATGATTTATAAGAATAGGACCTTAAGACTAAAGCTTGCCCGAAGTCAGCGAGAGAGTTACAATGATCTAAGCCAAGGTAACATTTTATCACATGCGCAAAAGCGGAAATAGACTAAGGACAGTTTGTAAGAACTTCTTGCAAAGTTATCATCGAGAAAGTAACAACAGCAACCATGGAATCCACGATCATTTGGTCATTAAAATGACGGTTCGATCTATCATGACGTATAGAACGTTCGCGGGCGGTTGTATTTTTTCGTCCATTCCTTTTCCTCGCATACAGGGCCAACATTTCATCAAAGAAGTTTCATCCGAAAGTGACTAATATTTGCTGAGCTTTCCTGCTTATTGTCTAGATAATTATTTGCCAGGTAGATAGGACGGCTCAGAGGCGCGATGGTTAGTGCGATGAACTGCCGCGCAGGAGGTCTGGGTTCGATTCCCAGCCGTAGCAACACCGAAATGAATTTTCACTGGCCCTCCTCTCGTGATGATCTGACAAATCATCCAAGTAGTATCAGTTGTCAAGGAAAGCTTATCTCAAATTCGCCGTTCGAGTCGGCATAAAAAAGGAGGTCCCACCATCGTGCAAGAAGTACACACGCACATTAATGGTTGGGAGAAAGCTCGGCCTTGTGTACTAACTAGCCTTTTGCGCAAAATATTTTTTTTTAGATAGGACCCCGTTTGTTTTTCGAAGGCAACGAAGTAACATCTCTTTTTCAGCACCATCGTTAGATAGTCGAGCTCTGAATTTGTGACCACATGATCCATTTGGTTTAACACAGTATCACTAGGTTTGTATTATGCAAAGTGTGCAAGTCGGAAAACATTATCTGCTGTCGTTTCGTCAGCCTGTGCTTTCCAACTGACCTGTTGAAGATGTTTTATGTACCGGTTTTGACATTGAAAAATTCCTCCTTGATAGGATCTTCAGTCTCATTGATCCGCAAGAAAAATAGTTAGTTGGTGGAGGTTGTTATAATCCAGGAAGTCGTAAAATTCCTGCTTTATAGGGACTTCAGTAACATCGGCCGGGTGCACATAACTATAAAGCTGATGTTGCAAAATATTGCTCTGCTGCGGATCCTAGCTAGTCAATGACTAACCGTCTTAATTTAGATTACTCTTGACCTGTGTCAGCTCCCTACAACGTATACGCATCCTTATATGTGCAGCCATGTGAAGCAACTCTAATAAATGTCGCAAGTTTCTCTATTTTGCTTTCTGGTCCAGTTTATCGTGATTTTTGAATCACGGTCAACCGATTAACGCGCCATGATATATTGCAGTTTTTGAATAGCTTGTTGTATAGCATAAGAACGGACCCATCCAAAGCTGATACCAAGTCCATTATTGAAATACCGTCTCCCGGTACACACTTCAATTGACTTTGCATGAATGCAGGAAATAAAAGTGATTCGTCGCTGCTCTATCAGGATTAAGGCAAGGCGATGCGCTGTCATGTGACTCTTTCAATGTTATTCCAACAACAGAGGCACAATTTTCCAAAAATCGGTACAACTACTAGCATACGCCGACGGTATTGACATCATTGGTAGGACTTAACGTGATGTCATATCCAAATTTGCTAGTATAGAAAAGGAAGTGGAAAAAATGGGTTTACCAGTAAATAAGGGCAAGACTGGAATATGCTGTCAACACGAAAGGACACACAACATCGACCAATTGGACAGAACGTCACCATTGACAGAAATAACTTTGAGGTAGTATGGGACTTTGTCTATCTTGGCTCCGCTATTAACTCTGACAACAACATCTCGTCAGAAATTAAACGAAGAATTGCTCTTGCCAATTGCTGTTTGTTCGGGCTTAGAAGGCAATTCAGTAGTTAAGCCCTCACTCGAAGTACTAAATCCTATATTAGACCCTGATCATCCCAGTCCTGCTCTAAGTCGATGAAGCATGAACTGTCTCAAAAGCTGATGAAGAAATCCTTGGAAGTGTCGGGAGGAAAATTATTTTGAAAATCTTCGGTCCCGTTTGGGTTGGCGGGCTATGTAGACGAAGATTTAACCAAGAAGTATAGCAGCTGTACAAAAACTTGCCCGTGGTCAAAAACAAAAATCTCTGTATTGGACGTTTAAGATGGCTACGACGTGTAGAACTAACAGACACCAATACCCCGGCTCACAAAGTCTTCGATTCCCAGCCAGACGTCGCGTCGGTCGCAGTAGGGGAATACCTCGCCCTAAGTCCTCGCCGAACTCAACCAATTTAAAGTGCGCAACTGTAGGCAGTTAGCCAAGGACCGGCTAATTGGAGAGGCATGCTGGTTGAGCCAGAGGTTCATTCCGGACTGTAGCGCCACTTAATTTAGTAAATAACTCACGCGACATATAATTTTTGCAACGGATTTTAAAAAATTCGCCCACCATGGTCGTCTAAACTTTTAAAAATTCAATGCAAAAATAATATTTCGCATTTTGAAATCCAAACTAATTTGTTTACTGGACTTAGAAATATTAGAAGCTTCAAAAGCCGAAGTAAATTTTAGAATCGTTCGAAAGAATATTTGAGCAAAAAAAAAGGACCTTTTATATTACAATAATTTTAATTTTAAGATTTTCAGGAACCTGTTTTTGACTCAGTTTTTTTAATTGTCTTGTTGAGACTCGTTTACTTTGCTTGGTAATAGGCTTAATGTCAATCTATTGAAAACAAAAAAGTTGATTTCAGCACCCCCTGATGTTGCATAGGATGTACTATCTATCTCAACTCAATCTTGCTTTACATAAAAAGGTAAGGCAATTCCAAGAAATTTGTTGTATTTGTACTCCGTGTGATATCCGACTTCACTTGGTAACGTAATCTCCAAAACACCCCTATTGTAAGTTTTGTATTTTTTTCGCACACCAACATACACACGGGTATTGCATCCAAATCGGATCCATTAATATGGTTCATGTAGCCATCACCGCCAACTGTCAAAAATGTCACTTTGTTGTATTCACTAACGAACTTGATAACGACACAAAGTTGCCACGTAAAAACGCTTCGCATACCAAAATGACAAAAAAGGACCACCACACAACAGTGTCAGTGTGTGTGTGTGTGTTTTTGTTTGTTCCCTAATAACTATTGTATTCCGCAGGACCTCATCCCACTCACCCACCAGTCTAAAATTAAATGAAATATTAAACAATACAACAACAACAAAAAACACCGACCATGCACACTATCCGAGGAGAAAACGCGACTCGTGCGCGCAAAAAAGGACACCACAACTTACTTACTCCGAGGGGTTCGTGTCACTTCTGCCGCGATAAACGTAACAAATAGCAAAATATATGAAAGAGCTGTCATCGCTGCACGAAACCGCTATGCTGCCGCCATTAAAATACCGAGCCCGCCGCGCCGATAGCATTTGAACCCCAACCCACCACCGGATAGTGTCCTTGTTGCCAGCAAATGAACGAAAATAAACTGTCTTTCCTTTGGCACATTCTAGACCAATGTGGGGTGGGTTACTACTCGGTGATAGTGGCTTGGGGCAAAGCCGATAACCGGGCACAAAACATTTGGTTATGAGGACGTCGTACACACTGTTAGAAAGGAACTCACACAAAGGATCGTTTTTTTAACTGGAAACTTTGATTTATGAGCCGTCACAAGAAAACACTCATATGTGTGTGTGGCTATGAACTCTCGAACTAGCAGCGGGCAAAGGGCTCAGCCTCATTCAGGCCGGTTATCGCGTTTTATGTTTACTTTGCCACTATCAGTGGCTGGCCGCTGTGTGTGTGTGGGGTGGTGATGTTAGTGGTATCTGTGTTCCAAGCAGATTGTAGTCGGGATTTTTGAAGTTGATGTTCACCGAAAGTTCGCTGTGTGGTTTCGTTGTTTGTGTAAATCACTGACAGAATGCCATCAACAACAAAGTGAACCAGGACATGTAAAATTCTAAAAGATATAGCTAAACCGCACTTGCACAAGCAAGCCTTTGGACAGCAGCCAAGGGACATAAAAGATTTTCAATGTCTTAAGAGACAAATTTAATTGCTCCTCTTGAATGGGACAAAAGTGAAACGACTAACATTGGCCCGCTAAACCACATCCAGGACAATGTGTTTTTTTTTTATTTTTATGTTTGTTTCGTGCCCATATACAGAAAGTTCAACATTTGACGTGACACTTTTTGGAGCATGTCCAAAGGTTATTTGATTTTAGTTTTGCTTAAAAGCACTTGGCCCAGGATATACTTGTCAACGGTTCTGCTACACGTGTTTCTAGAGCATGCTGCATTTTTCTATTTTCATGCAGGATATGGTATGGCACTGATGTGGGTTAGCTTCTAGTAGTAGCCGGTGGTGCAGAGAATGTTTAAAACGATTGCCCACGAAGGATGTGCGTGGTGAGCTGAATATGCTATCCTTACCTGGAGTAGTCATCAGTTTTGTATTCGTTTTGATGGATGCAATTTATGCCCATCATTCCAAGCGCTTTTATAACCTTGGGATAGATTCTTGAGGGGTGTTAGTGATGACACTTTATGAAACCAAAAAAGGACAATGACGTGTGAGAATATTAAATATTAGAGGTGCAGCGAACAAATAACGAAAGCCATAAAATGCTCAAAAGCAGACATTACTGCCACCCAGGATATACGATGGGATGGGCCGGGAAAAATAGAGAATGAAAAACTGTGACATCTACTATGGATCGTGGTATAGTGAGCAGAAACATCGACTATTTGGATGTGGATTTGTTATAAGTGCCATGCTAAGGCAAGAAGTCTAATGCTTTCAAGATATAAGAGAACACATTGCAACATCAAGTCCAAATTCGCCAACATAAGCCGTATACCCACAACTATATGGAATGGCTTAACGAGCTTGACAAAACTTATGAGTGACTACTGAGCTACGATGTTAACAGCGTGCTGGGAGATTTTAAAGCAAAGGTAATAAGAGCTTACACGACAAGACCTCTGGCACCGGAATAATGCTAATTGACTTCGCTGCGGAACGAAATGCCACTGTATCCAGCACACGGTTTCCTCACCACGATATCCATTGTGGTTGCCATGTCAAAGAACGGTCAATCAAATTGATCACATTGCGAGAGGCACTCATCCAGTGTCTTAAATCTCCGAATATTATAAAAGTCTAACATCGACTTGGACCACTTCCTTGTACCTGGTTTCCTTAATCTATCGATTCACACCATACCACCAGAATAAAACATCGATAAACAATAGCAATGATGGCAACAATATTCGCATCGTTTGGCGATCTACAAAAAAGGAGACCCTCTGAACTGCGCCAACTTCAGAGGTACAAGCCTCCCCTTCAACGCCCCTTTAAATCCTTAAATCTGTTTACCAATAACCTTATCCGCCTTTATATGTGTGGTTTTGAGCCAGGAAAGTTCACAACTGATCCAATCTTCACTTCTTCCAAATCGATACCCTCAACCTATTCATTGATTTCAAAGACGCACTCGACCGCGCTGATATCGACAAAATATACAGAGCCATGTCTAGTTTTGGTACACCGCCCAAACTCGTCAGTCTATGAAGGATAACGATGCAGAATTCTCGCTGTTGCATCAGTGTCGGAATCGACCTCAAGTGTACATTCGATACCAAAAAAGAATTTCTGCAAGGCGCCGTACTGTCATGTGACTTCGAATCGAGAGAAAAAACCTTCAGTCCCGTTTGCGTTAACGGGCTATGGAGACAAGGATTCAAGCACGAACTATACGAGCTGTACAGCGACATAGCCCAAGTCAAAGTTTAGGATGGCTAGGACATTAAGAACGTGTTATTTCACGTCAACAAGACATGAATCGCAGAATAATTGTTTCAATTTTGTTTTGCTGAACAATTTGTTGGTGGTGTTGCTACAGCATGAATTTCGTCGCAGATTTCCTGGTCGACCAATACCAACTTGGCATACACTACGACATTAAGCCGATCGCCTGGGACAACACGATATGCTGCTGACCGCACCCTGTGCTGTTATAATAAGAATATTGCTGCTGTGGTTAAAGATGTCGCAGAGTATCACGAATATCGACCAGATGATATGCCATGCAATTGGGCATTAATCGGCAGTCTTTATAGAGAATAAAGAGACTGTCAGATGCACCCTTACAAAGTGCAGATCACTGCCTGTTAGCTATTTATCGCCAAGTACGTGCAACTCACGCTCAATCCATCCTGAATTTCGACAACTTTTCATCGAAAATTATCATGAACAATGGGACCCAGTACAACCCCTGTGGATATGTGAATAAGTAACATAATCGCTACTGTGACATCAAAAAATCACCTGGGCTTATATTTACGAAAACTATGCGTTGCAAACGACTTATGGTAGGTGATCGACACTGAGCAATGCTCAACGACTTTCTGCCTCCTCTATTGAATGCATTTGTCCTTGAGAACATGTGGTTGAAACAGGATGGAGCAGCGGCGCGTACTTTACGATCACAACTTGAATTCTATGTGGCGCATTTCTTAGTCGCCTAATCTCTCGTCTGATTAAACCGTTCCCGAATTCCTCGAAGATAATATTCGGGAATATTGTGAGGAGTTATCTTCCAATGTTAAGATAAGAGGGAAACGGCATAAATCGGGCCCGTATAGTCAGTAATTCTAGTGCGGGATACTAAACATCATTAATTTTCTCAACCTAACCACCTTGCTCTTATTTAGGAAAAGTAAATAGCCCCGGTGAGGTCTTATAGAAAATGGTTCCATCCAACAAAACGTGTAATTATCGTATCTCAGCATTGAACGCCGATATCTGATCATGTCATGCATAATTTATGCCCCTTCTCGGCCCGAACCGACTTCAATGGCTAACAACAACTCAAAATTCAACTCTTTTAGTTTTTCGTCATTCCTGCACGAGTCGCTTTTCCTATACCCAGCTCACACCCTCGACGTAATGCAAGGACTACTCCATTTTTTGTGCTCCTGCCCTACTTGCATATATTGTGTAAGAATGTCAAATAGCTACAAACTCACGTTAGGCGTGGAGGGATGATGGTGCAGCAGACAAAAAAATCCGTTCCCGAATGAAAAGTTATATTTTCACGCTGCTGCCGGAAACTGGTTGCTACCAACGATTCCGCAACTTTTTCTTTCCCGTTCGGAGGGCGATTTTTTTTTCTTATCCCCCCGCTGGTTGGGAATTATGAATGCAACTGCGGCGGCAATGGTGGTTTCACCAACGATGCACTTCCGAGCGCGCGACTTGCAAAGAAAGTAAGTAAACACGTTGGCAGAGAGATTTTTCATCTCGGGGGCTCAAATTGATGTTTTATGAACTCCAGCCAGCCAGTGGAGCTGTGGCTAGAGTGTACCCCCGAAACAGGAGCTCTAAGCTTTAAAAGATTACTCCCTTTGCGAGGGGGGCGGCGAAGACGACGACGACGTCAGCACTGTGCCACTGCCATGGGGTGACTTATTATTCTGGATGCACATTCGCGCTGAGAAGCGGCAAAGTGGCTCCGCGGTTAAATTAAATGCAATTTAATGCGAAACATGTTTGACACTTGATGAGGTGTGTGCGCGGGAACAGGTTTAGCAATTCATTCCCACTTTGTCTCCTCCGTGGAGGAAAGTTGAACAGTTTCTAAGGATAATGTATGTCGAGAAGGAAAAAGTGAGCGAACTAAATGGAATATTAACGGCGGATACAAAGGATGACGGAATGCAGCTGGGGGATAAATAAAATGAGCTGCCTTTTAAGGGTAGAAGGTTGTTCAAAGTCCAAGGAGACTAGGTGGTATAGTTAAGATTTGTGTAACATGTCTTGTTTTTTGTTTTGGGAGATTAGTTTTTTTTTGTTATTAAAAATTCAAAATTTACTTGGAATTACCAAGGTGTGGCTGTAAGACGAAGTGGTACCAGCCGTTATGAAGGGCATGTCGGTGGGGTTGGATTAAAAATGTTTGACTTCGGATTTTTCTTAGTATCTACTTTGATCGACATTTCTGAATATTCGATCTGATTAACCATCATTCTTTTATTTGTCCAAGTATTTTCTCGACTCTGACCACTTATAGATTTTCTAGATTTTGTGAGGTCTTTCATGTCCAAAAATATAGAATTGGTCAAGAACTTGACATCAGCGCCAGCAATCGATAATCTAACTCATTACCAAAAAAAGGAAGAAAATGCATTGCCATTAACCTACACTATCATTATTTTACTATCCAAAGTAATGAAAATGGAAACAATTTACTTCGAGATTTTTGGTTTCCGAAAACAAAGCGCTCAAGTGATAAGTTGATAACCCATCTATGTTCATATGCGATTGAAGACCATAGAGAATCGAGAGCTGTTTCCCTGGGTTTTTCCGAAGTTGTCGATTATGTTTGACATAGAGCTTTGCTAGCCAAATTGTCATTATACGAACTTTCTCAAATATTGTGCAGTGCAGGATGCGCCATATTCTATAACGGTACGTAAATATTGAATAACTTAAAAAAAAAACGAGTAGAGTTTTAGCTATGATTGTTTTTGTTGCAACTGGAGCTATAAGTTGGAAAGCCCAATGGCTAAAGGCAAAGTGAAACAAAATCCAGGTGGCATATTATTAACACACACTAAGGATCTTAGCTTATAGCTCTGAGCAGACCTTTCATTTATATAGCAGTGAGTGTTATAACAGGTCACAATTAGTTTAAAGTGTGTAAAAAAAAAAAGCAGTCAATAAAACGAAAAGATGTTATACTCCAGGTGGCAAATTAGTTTCACTGGAAAATCCACCATCTTCGGAGGTTGGCTCTACGGATTCTGGGGAGAGACAATTATTGTAATTTTGCAACCCTTTCGAAAAATGTTCAAGGGCAACAAGGTCACCTACATCTGGATCTCAAAAAAATATATGCGTCTCCAGGAGCTAGACAACGCCAGAATTGTCGGCTCACGAAAAACGAGACTCAGTAAAAATGAAAAGATTTGAGGACGAAAACGACCTTCCTCGAACTAGCTTTAACAAAGTCGAACTGCTCTTCGAAGAGCTTCGGAAAGAAATTCTTCACCTTAAGGATGAAAATATGAACTTAAAAAGTTAATTTAAATTAACTAATGAACCAAAACCGAGTGCAAACTGCCCGGTTATATCAGAATACCATACCGACGAAGAAGAAACCGACTGGATTCTAAAGAAAAGACCGATGAAAAAATGGAAAGCTATATCCTCACCTGAATTAATAAACCACGATAAAGAGATTATTAATAAAGCGAAACAGCTTAACCAACGGGCCCCACCGCCAATTAATGTGATCGGTATAGACGACTAAAACAAGTTGCGTACCTTTATAAAATCGTTATTAACAACTTCACCTAAAAAAAAATACGTGGAAAGTATGCATAAAAGATCCAGAAGGTTACCGCCTGTTATCTCGCAAACTAAATACAGACAAATTGAATGTTATTTAGTTTAGAATAATTCTGAAAGGCCTATACGCGTTGTAGCCAGAGGGTTACATTCGTCGTGCTTAAAACATGACATGGTTAGCAATCTAAAAAAACAGAAAATATAAAGTTATTGATGCCGTTAACATTGTCAAGCGAGACAAACAGAAAAAGTGGGTGAAGAAAATTTATTAAAACGCACTCTGCCTCTATTTTTACTCACTTTCGATAAAACAGAAAGTCTTAATATTGTTGTAAAAATCGAACCCATGCTTAAGTTTTCAAAATAAGTTTCTCAGTGCAAGCATTGCCAAGGATGTAAACATATTGTCAGAAAGTGCAGCGGTCTGTAAAATGTGCCTCAAATTATCTGACGGTAGATTGCAGGTTTGATAAGAAAACTCCTGCTATTTGCATGAATTGTAAAGGCGATCATCCCACAAATTACTGCGGCTGCGAAGTATCTAAAGACGGATGATAAATTTTCACAGAAATTAAATTTAACTAAGCAAAAGCTTAAAATTTCGTCAAAACTTGTCTCAAAGCCAAAGCAGGAAACAACCGAAAAGCAAAAAATTAAACAAATACCTCAGCCAACAGAAATAAGATCGGATCTTGTACATCCAAAACCAAATGTACAAACTTATGTCCAAGCTAAATAAAAACAGGCTTGTTAGTACCCAGGGCCGAGGTTTCTCACAACCAATCATGTGTGCGTGTGTACTTCTTGCACGATGGTGTTTTATGCCGACTCCGAACGGCTAATTTGAGACAAGCTTTTCTTGACAATTGATACAACTCGGGTGATTTGTCAGATCATCACGAGAGGAGGGCCAGTGAAAAATCATTTAGGTGTTGCTACGGCTAGGAATCGAACCCAGACCTTCTGCGTGGTAGTTCATCGCACTAACCACCGCGCCACTGAGCCCACAGCAACAGTACCCGATAAAAATATTTCACCAGACCCCGTTTCTAACGTTTTTTGGATTATTCTTAAGAAACTTGAGGAACAAAGCGAAACGAATAAACTTATTTTCGACAGGCTAGTATAACTTGAAAATAGTATTCGCAACAGACCTTCAACATGAACAGACTTCTTAAAATTCTTACGTTGAATGCCAATGGCCTTTGGCAGAAACTCGGAGAACTTGAATTTTTTATGCAGGAAAGAGGTAACGAAGTCTGTTTAATATCCGAAACTCACGCAAAGAGTAATTCTAACTTTAAGATTAAAGTTTATTTTGATTATGATGCTCCACATCGGCTAGGTTAGAGGTGGAGCATCACTGTATATAAAAAAATTTATCGAACATTCCATTGATTTTATATTAGAAGTCAAAACAATGCAAGTTTGCTCTATACAAGTCAAAAACAGAAAATCCTTTCTGAAGATATCTTCTATTTACTACCCACCACTGGAGTATATTTACCAAGGCTGAGAAAATTAACTTTGAAAACTTGCTTAATTCCCTTGGATAGCGTTCTTGACTTTAATGCAAAACATACATTCTGGGGATCTAGGTGCATATCACAGAGAGATAGGATGCCTTACGCTGTTGGTAGAAAGTGAAAACCCGAATTTTATTCTACGGGAAAACCAACTTACTGGCCAACTGATGTTACGAAAATACCAGATTTGATCGATTTTTTCATCGTAAAAGGTATGCCGTCCAATCGAATAAAAGTTGAGGAATGCTTTGATCTTTGGTCTGATCATTCTCCGGTCATTCTAACAACGAGCGAGTCAATCATTAGAAATGAAAACCCACCAAAACTAACAAACGGAAAAACCAACTGGGAAGGCTTCAAAAACGATATTGAGAATAACATTCGACTGGGTGTATCGCTTAGATCCCCATTAGAACTTGAAGTAGCGGTTGAATCCCCTATCGATGCCGTTCAAAAAGCAGCACGGAATAATACTGTTCAACAACGCAAAACAGAGAGCTATATTAATATCAAGTATCCATGGGAAATAAAAGATTTGGTTAGACAAAAAAGAAAAGCTCGAAAAAGCTGGCACCAAACTCGCGCCTCGCAAGATAAAACACATCTTAATCGGTTGAGTAACATGTTACCAAATTCGATTAAAAACTTTAAAAACGAAAACCTTAATGTATTCTAGACCACAACAGATAATAATTTAGTAAGACATGCAAGTTTTGATGAGCTTAAACCTGAAATACAGAAACTAAAGCTTTAAAAATGCTCCGGGTTATGATCTGATAACGGAAGAACTTCCCAAAATTTTACATTGGAAAGCATTCTTTTCTTCATTATAAATGCGGCAATTAGCTTAGAATACATACCAAGATAGTGGAAAGTCTTGGAAGTGAAATAAAATGAACTGAAATAAAATGTTCCCCGCCTATTTCACTTCTCCCAATAATTTCAAAATTTTTTGAAAGGATATTACTTGGTCTCTTACACCCTATTTTTTATCAGAAACGTCTCTTACCGGACCACCAATTTGGGTTTAGAAGTTAACATTCCACGGTACACCCAGTACATCGAATTACTAACGTAATTGAGAAAGCTTTCGAAGAAAGGAAAATTTGCTCAGCCGTATTTCTTGACGTGTCACAAGCATTAGACAAGGTGTGACATAGAGGCCTTCAATACAAATTAAGACAAGTTCTGCCTGAAGAACTATATCAAATCCTCGTGTAGTATCTTGAGCATAGACTCTTCCGTGTAAAACTTGGAAACGAATATTCGGAGTTCAAAGAAATAATGGCAGGTGTACCGCAGGGAAGTGTCCGTGGACCACTCTTGTACCTCCTATTCACTTGTGATATGCCACAAACAAATGATACAATAGTTGCCACGTATTCTGACGATACTGCTTTACTAGCAGTTGGCACAATAATAGAGGAAACAAAGCGAAATAAGTAAGATACCACTCATGTGGAATATTTCCGCATTCAGATACACGAGAAAGGCCGTCACAAATAAATATGAATGTCTGCTCGATGACACGAACTTGATCTGTAAATCTTGTCAAATTTTACATTTCACATCATTTGATAATATCAGGGTCGCAGTTTTCTACAGAGTATGTCGTGATTATCAGTGTCGAATGTTTTGAAAAAACCTAGCATGTTAGGAAGTGCTTGTTTTCATCTATATCCTGCCTTTCATAGTTCATTACATTTAATAAAGGGTGATCCATTTCGAGGTTCCCTACTTTTTTAAAGAAAAAAAACACAGAAAATTCAAATTTAATGGAGAATGTTTATTATCATTTGAAGGAACATTCTTTGGCATTTATTTTTTGAAGATTATGTCTATCAAATGTTGTACGTCGCAGATGGTCCATCCGTTGAGTCCAATTTTCGATCACTCGTTCGAGCATTTCGACTGGTAACTGGCGAATGACACGCGTGATGTTATCCCCCAAGGCCTGAATCGAAGCGGGTTTGTCGGCATAAGCTTTTGACTTTACATATCCCCACAGGAAAAAGTCTAAAAAAGTCTATTATCCAAAAATGAATGCTGGGTCTCAAAATGGGTGATGGTGTTGCGAATAGTACGCTCAGTAGGCCGATTATGTTGACCATAAGTTGAGCGAAGTGCACGAAACACATTCCTCACAGAACGTGAATTTTCATAATAAAGTTGAACAATTTTTAAACGTTGTTCACGCGTAAGTCTTTCCATTATGAAATGCCAAACAATACTTAACAAAAATAACATGACACGACTCACACGTGATCTGTCAAAAAAGGCTATTGAAAAAAGTATCTCTACTTGGATCACCCGATATAACTGTTGTGCAGCTATGTTTGGGATGGAACCGTTCAGAGAAAAGCATGTTATTTGATGGAAGATATTCACGTATTTATTATCATCTCAAAGATTTTCAAAAGACAGGTAAAATTGTGTCGTCGCGTCGGTCGTAAGAATCGATTGCAGACATATGTTATATATTTTAAGCAATATTGCAGTATTTCTTTTGGATTGATTTCATCAACACCAAAGGAGTTGATTTATTTCCAACGCTTGTAAGCTAAGGCACGCTTGCAAAACATATTTTTGTACCATAAATCCAAGGGCGGTCTTGGTTTTTCATTTGTTCAGTTTTGTAGGGAACATGCCTATTAAATACCTCGAAGATGTCAGTTTGAATAAATATCACCTGATCGGTAGCGGACGGAATACTGAACACTCAAATTCAGTAAATATCTGTTAATATAAAGTCTCGACAACTAGCTGTTACTTCTACTGAAAATGGATGATAAACATTGGAAAGTTAAATAAATAACGTCATAGTTAAAGAAACCAGAAGCAGATAATTGGTACCAAAAGACAGTGTTGTCTAGATGGCTAACAAAACGAGTGGTGAGTGCACGACTGGGTTGTACGCAACTTTTTCTTTCACAGCGAGTTAATTTGACGTTTGTAACAAATTGGCCAAAATAGACAATAATATTTATTTTGATTTATGATGCTAAAATTGATATAAATAATGTCGAAATGTGATTATACGATCGTTTATTCCTTCATTGAAAGTAGTCGGTATCCATGTGAATAATAACAATTTTCCGTTATTGGCCAAAACTGAAAATTCCGATAAGAGATATACAAATTAAAATTCATTCAAATTGGCCAAATAGTTTGCGAGGATATTCTTTGTATGGCTTATATGCAAAAAACAATATCTTTCTCTTTATACGAGAAAGTTATAAAAATGTCGATGACTGTAGTGTTATCCTTAGAAAAGTTTTGGGATTCGATGTTATTACTGGCAGTAGATGGTAGGCAATGCAATTCTCAATTCAACTCAGTTTCTCAGCCTTCACGTGCCGAACGCTTATTGCCTAATACAAGGTGGCGCAAAAAATACCTTCCGATGTTTTTTGGCTGTAATTTAAAAAAAAATTAAAAACTTTGATTCTTCTTGTGGATTAAATTTATTTGGTCTTTTAATTTTTTTTACATCAAGTCGAGAATATGATGACATGTAAATGGCCGCCGCCACAGTTGATTGTCATTTGAGCCTTTTTATGGCATTTTCCATCACTTTGGCCAAAACTTCCGGCGATAGGTCCTCACATTCTTGACGGATATTGTCTTTAAGAGCTGCAAGAGTCTGAGGCTTGTTGACATAAACCCGCGACTTCAAAAAGCCCCACAAAAAGAAGTCTGCAGCCAAAACGGGAGATTAGGCGCCCGGGAAATGCATCCTTCAGCATATCGGTTGTGGCACGTGCCGTGTGTGCCGTTGCACCGTCCTGTTGGAACCACATGTTTTCCAATCCCAATTCATCAAGTTGCGGCAAAAAGAACTCGTTGATCATTGCTCTGTAGCACTCACCATTCACAGTAACCGTTTGGCCCGCGACGTCTTCGAAGAAAAAAGGTCCGATGACTCCTCCAGCGAAAACAGCACACCATACAGTGACTTTGAGCGGGTGTAATGGCTCTTCGTGGGTTACACGCGGATTTTCAGTGCCCCAGAAGCGTAAATTTTGGTTATTTACGTACCCGCTAAGATGGAAATGGGCCTCATCACTCATGATTACTTTTGATGAAAAATCATCTTCCTCTTGGTGGTGATTAAGGATGGCTTGAGCGTATGTAAAACGCGATTGGCGGTCAGCAGTTAACAGCTGATGCACCGTCTGGACTTTGTACGGAAACATCTTCAAATCTAGTACCAAAATTCGCTGTAAAGACCGTCGACTGATACCCATTTGCGTGGCACGTCGTCTGGTCTATGTCGACGGCGCGTCCATGACATCTTCGGCTACAGCAGCAATATTTTCTGCAGAACGGCTATTCCGGGGTCTGCCACGCCTGGCAGCATCTCGTGTTGTACCAGTCTCTTCGAGGCCAGCGGCTAACGTCGCAGTGTTTCACCAGTAGGCGTTGGACGGCTAGGAAATCTGCGACGAAATTCACGTTGTGCCAAAGTGACCCACCGATTATTGCTCAATTAAATAGTCACCAATATTCCGCGTTCTGGAGCAGTGTAGCGTAACAATGTTTATTAACGTGTATTTCGCATGTGTTTACTACACAAATGTAAAAACAGAACTGAAATTAGGGGCCAACCGCAAAATTTATAGCATTTTCTGATAGGAGGATTACTTTTGCGCCACCTTGTACATTGACCGTAAAAAGGGTTTCAATAGCTTTGTAAAGCCTTTGCGGCAGCATATGGCAATTAAGGAGAAGCCTTCCAGCCTTCGAGGCAGCATCGAAAAACTACCAAATAAAGTCAAAGGTTGTGCCTACAATCTCAGTTAGGATGGACAACACGCGGTAAAAATTCTTGTTACCAGGTAACCGAGAGCCTCGGTAAGGACTGGTTTCATTGACCATGCTAAACGAAAAATACAGTCCGCCATGCGGATCGTTCAATACTAATAATTATCATCACGATTTTATATTTTTTTTGTCCTATCAAATCCCATCCTTAAAATTAATATCCCCAAAATGTGTGATTTATGTTGATAAAACAGGAAATGTCATTTTCATTGTCACAACATATTCAGACCTATCGCGAAGAAATTTTCCCGGGAAACTTTTCTCTTTCAGCAATCCGATTTACATTGCTGACAAAGAAAAAACTACCGGGAAAATTTATTCGCGATAGACCTGGTTGTTCAAAAAACAACGTTTTCGCCTGGTGATGCTATGGGGTAGGGTATACAAATGGCTTTAGTATGCAAACTAAACTGACGAGATGTTTATATTATCATAACCAATGATTTTGTATAAGAACTTTTCACATCTGTATAAGAAATTTTACCGAAACACGTTTTCTACTGAAAACACCCCGAAAAATTGGGCCTTGCAAAAAACTTTGTGAAGAAGAAATGTAAACATTAAGATTGTCTAGATATGTTAATCCAACTTTTTTTTCAAAATTTCTAACGGTTTGGCCAAAAACAATGTTTTTCTAAATAAAGGGCATGGCAGCGAGTACACAAAAATATGTACGCTGCTGGGAGCAACTACGCAAACGTGTACCAAATTTCACCAATCTAGCTCAAAGTTTAAGGAACAAAAACTGGTGACAAATGGAAGGAGAGACATGGCTGAATCGACTCAGCTATCGATTCTGTGTCGATCAATGTGCTTTTAAGTATATCTAGCCAAATTATTTCTCTCAGTTATAAACTATGTATAAAAACGTATGTACCCCTATGGGTATAGGGCATAAAAAGGACAACTGCACCTGGAATGTGAAAACATGAAACAGAAGATGTAAATGCGAACAACTAGTGGAAGCCCTAAGATGCTATAAAACAGACATTACTGCCACCGAAGAAATACGACCCGGGAAAAAAGAGAATGAGAAACTGTTACATCTACAACGGATCGTGTTAAACTAGAAGTTTTACGTTTTCAAGGCGTTAGCCAAAGGCCTAATTCGCCAACACAAGCCTTATATGCGCTGCTTACGATGTTAGAGTTGCGCTGGGAGTTTTTATCGCAAAGGTAGGAAGAGAATACATCTTTAGCAGTATTGTCGAAATACACAGCCTGCACGACAACACGTTTGGCAACGGACATGGGCGACTGAAGACAGAGAAAAAAAAGGAACAAAGGACTGAAAAAACAACAAGAAAATGTGTGTACAAACACCAAAAATTCATTCAATTGAGAAAATTCCTCAATGCAAGACCTCAGTGGCTTAAGTAGTTGGCACTTGGCTTACTAGGCATGGGTTTACAAATTCAATCCCCGGTTAGAGAATAAAAATTGTTTCAAAAAATCATACAGAGAATTGAACGTTCAATTACCGTCACTAAGGAAATCTGATGAGGTAATGTCCCGAAATAGTTATTATTCTAACCAAAATAGTGTACACAAGTTGTTGTTGTAATTTCGATTATTCAATCGATCTGTCAATTAATTTGATCACATTGAGATAGACAAGGGGCACCCAACCAGTATTTTGGATGTCCGAACCTCCCGAGGTGCTTACATTAACTCGGACCACTACCATGTCGCAGCCAAGGTATGCGCATATCCACTCAAACTCATCCTTCTGTCCAGGATTAATTCTTGCTTCCAGGTTCGGAAACTACCGAAAATTCGATAACAAAAATGGATTTAGGCAAGGCGACGCCCTGTCATGTGACTTCCTTAACATCATTCTTGAGAGGACTGTGCAAAACTCCCGAGCCAACACCAGAGGCACAGCCGAACTACTTAGGAGATCCTATGCAAGACCCTGATGATACCAGTCCTATTCTACGGCTCTGAAGCATGGACAGTATCAAAAGTGGATGCAGAAAGCTTGGTCATTTTGAGACAAAACTTTTCAAGCAAATTGTTATTAGTTTTTGTAGCTAAAAAGCTCTGTATTGTACGTTTAAGATGGTTAGGACGTGTTAAGCTAATGGATATCAAAACGCCGGCTAGCAATGTTTTTGATTATCACCCAGACGTCAACCATCTTGGAGTGTGCAACTGGATGCAGTTAGCTAAAGACCGAACTGTTAGAGAGCCATGTTGATTGATTACCAGAATTATTCAGGACTGTAGCGCTACTTAAGCAAAGTCAGTAAGTTATTTCTTAGTTGACCTAAGCCGACTACATTTTTAAACCTTATATCTGCTATATGGTTTGTAGGAACAAACCCGCATATATCATTTCTAAACGTTCTGCATGAAAGTCACTTTATCGATTTCTCGATTTAATACAAACTTCCTCTTCACATGTTGCTGGTTTTCAACCCAAAGGAATGCCAACTAATTACTGTGTTCTGCCCATACCCCAACACGATTCTTAATTAAGCCCTTTGGGAAATTTAAGCGTATACACCAGCTAATACCGCATTAAACTCCAATTAAATCTCTCATCACATGCTTTGTGTATCCTATTTCCAGTTTGCTCTACAGACACCATATCATTAGTAACGCGCTGACATGTTCCAAAAAGAAAAATGTCATACCGCCCGTCACACACAAACAAAACAACACTCCTCCCGCCCTTCCCGGTACTCACTCCTTGCGCACTAAGAACTGACTTAGTAGCTGACGACTACAACAGCGATAAGTGGAGAATAATACATAAAGTCTCCTTGGTTTATAGAATAAGGACAAAAAATCCCAGTTACACTTACCCAAACACGCGTTCAGACTTCGATCATAATCCTCATCCCTGAGAGCCTACTCAGATGTTCATTTCCAGTTAATGACATCCGTTTGCCGTTAGCATTAGCAGAACTCCAAATAATTGACGGTGTTCTTCGACGGTTCCTTTGTGCAGTTTTTTTTTGTACCGCTCCTTGGACGATAAAGTATTTTCCTTTCTGTTTCCATTTTTCTGTCTCGGTGTGTGCCTTTTAATTGTTTCTCAAGTCATTCCATCACAAACGACAAAAGAATACAATTAAATGGCACATGAGAGGATAAATCAAATGTAACAAATCAAGGAAGGAGCAGCACTTACCGCTTTGCAGAATTAATTAGTCAAAAGCCCACGTTGGTAATTTGCAAAATTAATTTTTAATTTTATCTTTATCATTTCTTTAGATGTTGGTCCTTAAACATGCAGTCGAAGGAGAGGTGTACTATTGATATTTCAAATTTGCAATTAAAATTAAATGATTATTTTTAGATTGGTCCTTGTGATTGTAGCAAGGACGAGAAATAATTGTCAACGATCTACACACACACATTGACTGCAATAGTGAACAAAAAGTTTCAATTACATGTCGTAGAGTGCATTAGGAATCCTTCCCGTCGACATCAAAGCGCTATCGTTTCACCGGAATCACCTTTATTTGCACTCGGGCGGGACGAAGCGGAAACTTAATTAAAATTCAACTGTCGAGATTCATGTAATCGTTCGCGACGTTTTAACTCTGATTACCTTTCGAGTCCTTTTCTCACGTGAGTGCTTAATCCAACAGGTGCTTTCCAAAAGCCATATTAGGCACATCCGTCTACAAGGTGTATAATCCTCGTTGAACAATTCCGTCGCGCGTTTTCTTTCTGCGCTCACGAACTAGTGTACACTTCTTCGAGGCGTGGTTTTTGAAATGTCAATACACATACACACACATACACAGTGCGGCTGCCGAGGTTGAAGAAAACTTTTCCCGAAGTGAAGTCATGCACATTTGCATCGAAATGCGTTCTCATTTCGATATAACTTCGCACACTTATTAAATTAACAAATTTGAATAACAAACGGAAATCAGGTGAACTTATGCATTCCGTGTGTCTGAGCGGCGCATTCTGGCGCATAAGTTGCCTGTCTGCAGCAAGGATTCAGGAAGACGGAGATTTTTGATTACTTTTAACCATTTTACACATTTTGCATATTAGATTGCAGAAATGCAAATCTGTAATAAGATATGAGGGATTGTCGGCTGGGGGGATTGTGAAATGGGAGCGGCGCATGGAATGTATTTAAATCATATCCGGATAAGTTTTGATTCGTGCGATTCCTTAGAAGCAGGAAAGCAGCTGACAACTCATGCGATGAGCTTCCTATTAATGCGAGGATCAACTGACTCAGGTTCGTCAGCATGGTTTTTTTGTACCCCAGTATAGCAAGAGGCGGCACGTTTGCAAAAGCCAGACGAACAAAATATCGTCGGATGGGATTCTTTTGCTAAAAAATTGGTTTAAAAAAACTGTGTCCATGGGGAACTATTGAGAATAATATATTTCACAATATAAAATTAATAATCACAGGGTTACAAACAAATTTTTGTTTTTGGTTTCTGTTCTAATGCTTGAATTCTGATTGCAAATATAAAAAAAAAAATAAACAAAAGCTTGCTTTTGTCTGATTTATGATCGAAGATTTTTATACCCTATCCCATAGGTGTATATTAGTTTTGATACATACTTTGTAACCTAGCGAAATAATTTCGCTAGGCACACCTCAAGAATTTGGATTGATTGAGAATCGCTAACTGAGTCGATCTATCCATGTCTGTCTGTCTGTCCGTCCGTCGTCGGTCCGTCTGTGTGTCATCGATTTTTGGGCCTTAAAGTTAGAGCTAGAGTTTTGAAATTTAGAATATAGACTCTCCATCCAACGAACGCTTACTTTCACCAAAACCGTTCTTTTTGGCAAAATGGTAAAGAATTTTGAAAAAGTTTGTGGGCAATATATTTAG
The DNA here is from genome assembly GCA_949824845.1 of Rhingia rostrata. Lineage (NCBI taxonomy): Eukaryota > Metazoa > Arthropoda > Insecta > Diptera > Syrphidae > Rhingia > Rhingia rostrata. The sequence continues at coordinate 53,545,593 of OX463758.1, forward strand.
ACAATCCTAACATCTATATTTCGTCTATATACAGTTTTTTCCACGCCGACTTTTTGGGGGGTGTTTTTAGTAAGAAACATTTTTCGGTCAAATTTTAAAATATTAAAAAAAAACAATACTTTTGATGCGATATCATTGCTGTTATTAATATGAACATTTTGTCTACATACCATTTTAAACCCTTAACCAATCGATTAACAACATACCACCAGCATCGAATATCGAAGAAGAATGGCAACGATGCCAACAAGCCAACAAGCGATCGCATCCACCAACAAGAAACCCCTGGTTTGATGAAGAATGACGAAATATGCACGCAGCCAAGAACGAGGCCCACAAGGCAAAACTGAAAGCGAATACAAGAGCTGCCAGTGAGCTTTATAGGCAGAGAAGAAGGGAAGAACACCGGAAAGAAGAAAAAAGAGCAAGAAAAGTTAGCGATCGAGGATATAGAGAGGTGCCACTCCAGGAACGATGTTCGCAAGTTTTACCAAAACGTAAAACGTCAAAGCCAAGGATACAAGGCTCGAAAAGAATCCTGTCGAGATGAAGAAAAAAATATTGTAGTTGAGACACAGTCGATGCTGAGGATATGGAAGAACCACTTTTGCAGAGTGTTAAACGGCGATGACGAACAACATTCCGCTGTCAGGCAGAACGAGCCATTTAATATTGGCAACGACAGCGAAAGCTGTCAACCACCCGATCTGAGTGAAGTGAGGACAGCAATACCTAAACTCAAACTTAGTAAGGCTGCCGGAAATGACGGCCTTCCCAATGAGCTTTATAAAGCCGGCGGAGATGACTTGGTAAGAAACATCCACCAACTCATAAGCCAAATCTGGTCGAAAGAAAGTATGCCTGAAGACTGGAACCTCAGCATAATTTGCCCGATCCACAAAAAAGGAGAACATCTGAACTTCGCCAACTACAGAGGCATAAATCTCCTTAACATCGCCTAAAAGATCCTATTTACCGTAAAATGTGAACTCATGAAACCGTTTACCAATAATTTGATCGGCCCTTATCAGTGTGGTTTTGAGCCAGGGAATTCCACAACCGATCATATTTCCATACTTCCTGGGAAAAACCCAAGAAGTCCAAATTGATACCCACCACCTACTCATCGATTTCAAAGCTGCATGCGACAGCATTTATCGATGCGAACTTTACAGAGCCATGTCTAGATTTGGTATACCGCCCAAACTCGTCCGTTTGTATAGGACGACGAAGGAGAATTCTCGCTGCTCCATTAGGGTGGGAAACGACCTCACCGACACATTCGATACCAAAAAAGGATTTAGGCAAGGCTATGCGCTGTCATGTGACTTCTTGAATTTGTTTCCTACTCATCGTTTTCAAAGCCGCATGCGATAGCATTTATAGATGCGAACTTTACAGAGCCATGTCTAGATTTGGTATACCGCCCAAACTCGTCCGTTTGTGTAGGAAAACGAATGAGAATTCTCGCTGCTCCATCAGGGTGGGAAACGACCTCACCGACACATTCGATACCAAAAAAGAATTTAGGCAAGGCTATGCGCTGTCATGTGACTTCTTGAATTTGATTCCTGAGAAATGTAAGCGAAATTACCGAGCCAACACCAGAGGCACAATTTTCCAAAAATTGGTGCAACCACTAGCATACGTCGATATTGATATCATTGGTAGGACTCAACTTGATGTCTAGAGAAGGATGTGATAGAGAAGGAAGGAAGAAAGTTCAGCAGTAAATGAGTGCAAGACAAAGTATAGGCCATCAACACGAATGGACACACAACATCGACGAATTGGACAGAACATCACCATTGACAGATATAACTTTGAGGTATAAGGGACTTTGTCTTCCTCGGCTTCTCTATTAATTCTGACAACATCTCGTCAGAAATTAAGCGAAAAATTACTCTTGCCAACCGCTGTTTCTTCGGGCTAAGAAGTCAATTCAGTAGTAAAGCCCTCACTCGAAGTCAAAGGACACCAATGCTGGAGCAATGCGAATAGTTACTGAATCCCAGCCATGCGTTAGACAAAATATGAAAATATCTCGTCTAAAGTGGCACGCACAAGTAGAAACCGAAATCAACCAACTTCTTATGGTTATCTAAAGGAAGTTAGCTAAGAACAGGGCTAATTGTAAAGGCATGTAGGTTGAGGCATAGGTTCACTCCGCACTGCTGTCCTACTTAAGTAAGTAAGTGAATAAATATTAATGCCCCAAATAACAAATTTGAAACAAAAGTGGTCGACATTTATTCTGTACAACTTGTACAACAAATTTTATATTCCTATATAATTTTGTTCTTAAATCACTTGTTCATCTCGCATTGCTGTCAAAAAAATCCAGCTAAGCATTCATGTCTAAGCTTCTGGCTCCATTAAAAAAATAAATCATCTGCCAAGGGGACATAAATACAACTTCAAACCAAAATGAAAATTGATGAAAGTCATCAGCCATTTTATCCGTTTTTCGCCAGCGAAAAAAAAAGAGAAAAAATATAAAAAAAAAGTGAAAACAAAGGAAACGTTCCCTTAGAATCCAGAACAGCATTTGTTTTTCGCAAGCAACCATGATCCCCATAATTGTGAACCTCCCCAAGTAAATAAAGATGACGAGCAGTGAGCTTGTTAAGGATTTTTGTTTTTATTCTGTACGTTGGTTTTTGTTTTTCTTCAAATTTTTTTTTAGTCACATTCAACTCCTAGACACGTCAAGTGGTGGGGTGTGTGTGTGTAGTACAACCCTACTCGTTGCACCATTCTGCATGAAAAATGGAAAACCAAAAAAAAAAGGAGTAAAACAAATCCTGAAAGTACTTTTCCTTCAGCTCATACTCGCAGTCGCTGCTTTACCCACATATTTCTATGAGTATTCAGTCATTTCCCATTTTTATGCGACGACGATCAAATGTACTATAGACACTCAACTAAGTGTATGTGTGCCGAGCACAAATTTATCCATCCATTATGTGCTTGCATGCAAGTCACGAATTCACTTTATATTCACATTTCCAGGCGAAACAGCACACTGATTTCTCTTCTGCCCGGCAGTAAACTTCATAAAAAAAAGGACGTTTCCCACCATCCTCAGAAAGTGGCGAGTGACTGTCCTCCGAAAAATGTAGTATATAGTAGATTGGACGTCGCTGAGCTGAATATATCACACCATCTTCCTGAGTCCTAGGATGGACAAAAAAAAACCGCAAAAATTATTAGATCTCATTCAATTGAAATGTGTACGTTCGGACGGATGTACATACTCGAGGAAACTCCAAACCACACACGAATGCCCAGACGCATCCTGCGATGACGGCTCTTATCCTTGAACTCGTGTGAAGGGCAAGAATATGTGGATTGATGACTTTGGTCATCGCTTACAATACACAACGGGGCTTCATGTTCGCACATCGTAAGTGTGTGCGGATACTCAAATTTCAAATGTCAACCGAACCACCGTCAACGACGGTGACCAACTCGTACTCGATTCGAATCCGTGTCCGAATCCGGAGACGAAAACGGAAACGAATGCAAAAAGGAAGGAAAATCAATTGGTGAGGGAGATAGAGAGTGGCTATATGGCTAATAAAAATAAAAAAAAATGTCCACAATGTCAAAAGTGTAAAAAGCGGAGATATTTTTGGTTATGTGTACGGTTACGTTGATGTGACATGAATGTATGTATGAACAACTGGAACAGGAAGGAAGGAAGGACAACGACTGACCGATGTGTTGACATCAACGATTAATGATTCAGGTGACATTAATATGAATTACTGAGCCGGGTTCTGGATCCACTTATGGCTATCTGCGCATACATGTGTTTCATGATGGTTGTGAACCTCGAATGAATGAAAAGAATATGGGGGGTGTGTAGTTACCCATTGTTGAGTAGGAGAGGAGTTTGGTTTGTTACCTGGTAGTTGAAAATTGTCTTTTATTAGAAATAATTGAAAACTGACATAAGCCGACTATGGCAACGTTTACACCAGTGAATGAACTTAGACTTCATTCATCAACATTCCTCTCCAATTATTCAGGTCCTTAGCTAACTGCCTCCATTTGGGCACATTAAGTTGGTTGAGGTCGGTTTGTACTTGTAGGCGCCACTTAAGCGAGGTCTTCCTCTACTGCGTCCGACCGACGTCGTGTTGGGAATTAAAGACTTCTTGAGCCGGATTATTGGTGTCCATTTGCTCTACCTATCCTATCCATCATAGAAGTCTATTGCGAAGCTTTTTTTTGACCAGGAAAATAGCTCGGTATAGCTCTTATAGTTCGGAGTTGAATATTCGTCTCCATTTTCCTTGAACACAACTGAGACCAAGAATTTCATGGGGTAAAGCTTTTAATACTTTCCATACTTCAGCGCAATAGAGCACGATTGTGATATTCAGGGTCTGGTATAGGATCGATCTCTTCAGTAGTTCGGGTGATGGTTTTACTAAAAAAATGCTTTCTTTGCCCGAAGAGACACCGGTTAGTATGAGTAATTCTTTGTTGTTGTCAGAGTTAATGTCGGAGCCGAGGTAGACTGTCTATGGTCACGTTCTGTCCAACTCGTCGATGTTGTGTGTCTTTTCGTGTTGACAGCATATACTTGGTCTTACCCTGATTTTCAGCTTAACCCATTTTTGTCGCTTCCTTCTCTATACTAGAAAACGTGGCTATGACATCACGTTGGATCCTGCCAATGATGTCAATTTCATCGCGTTGTCGTAAGCAAGTAGTTGAACCGACTTATGGAAGATGGCTCCTATGTTGTTGGCTCGGGATTTTTGAACAATCTTTTCAAGGATGATGGACAAGAAGGTACTGGACAGTGTGTCAACTTCAGGAAGTCTTATATCGAATATTTCGTTCAGGTAGCTGCTGACCCTACACAGATGGAAAAGTTTCGGCTGCTAACTAAAATTAGTAACAGCTTTACGGCTCTGTATAGTTTGTATTTATAAATGCTTTCGTATTCGGCTTTAAGTAGATGAATAGGTGGTGGATACCCATTTGGATTTCTGAGATTTTTTTCCAAGATCTCCTGAAGTGTGAAACTTTGATCAGAAGTGGACTTTCCTGGATGGAAACCACACTGAAAAGGGTCAAACAGGTTGGTGGGTAACGTTTTCATGCTTTAAAATATTGCGAAAATAGGGTCTTGCAGGCGATTTTGACGAGACTCTGTAGTCGACGCAGTTCAAAGGATCTTATTTGGATCATGGAAACGATGCTTGGATTCCATTCTTCAGGCATACTTTCAACAGACCAAATTTTGCGTATGAGCTATTGAATGTTACTTACCAAATCATCATTTCTTGCCTTAAGTTTCAGTTTAATATTTCTAGACTCAGATCAGTTTTGTCAGAGGGGTGGTAGTTTTCGCTGTCGTTGTCAATATTAAATGCTCAGTTCTGCTTGACAGCGGAAGATTGTTGGGCATCGTTCAACTGTGTCGAGTACGGTCTTTCGTCGTACTCATCTCATCTCATCTCATCTCGAATTCGCCGTTCGTAGTCGGCATAAAACAGGAGGTCCCACTACGCACAAATGAATGGTTGTGAGAAAGCTCGGCCCTGGGTACTAACGAGCCTGTTGCGCCAAAAATTTATATTTATATACAGATGCAGATCAAATCCACAGATCATCTACAAAAAATATTCTCACTAATCCGGGAACAATCTTATCATATCTGCTAACGTTTTGATCCAAGGTCACAGGACCCTTGGGCCAGCAATCTAAAAGGAGGGGTGTCCAGGCCTCTTGCTATATGTACGCGTTCCCGCGCTAGCATGTCGAAGGGTGTGGTTCTTGCCGCAAGACCGGACTGGGGTTACATTGTTATCCATTCCTTGGAACTTTGAGTTTGTAGAACGTAATTTGTCCACGACTGCAACCAAATAAATTAAAAATCTTGCGAGGCCCGTGTTTCTAACAATTTTTGCATTCAGAATCCTATATATCCTCAGATACCAGTATTGTAAAAGGAAACTTGGTGAGAAATAAGTGAGAAATAATGGTGGAAGTCTTCTCTTTAAGCTAGCCCTTCCCTAGCCAAACCGATGTTTAGCATCCATGGCCCCAGACACGCTCTATTTACGGATGCCCCTAAGTTGAAAGGATCTGGGGAGGTCATATCTCTTAGCCGGTTACATTAACTCATTTCTCGAATCTTCAGGCTAATACATCCTCAAACAAAACAATCAAAACCAGCATCACGATGGAACCTTAATTGCTTAGCTTTCATTCAATCCTAGTAAGAGTATAGGCAAAGCATTGTAAGTCAGCTAGCTCCAAAAATTTTGTTCAGAAAATTAGGTTTCTTATCTTTATCAATAGATTAAACTTTTATCTAATTTATTAGGCATTAACATCAATAATCAGAATAAAACTTCTGGACCTAGATGACAAAAAAGAATCACCCGCGAAAGAATCACACAGTGAAATATTTTGATCAGTCTAAATCAAATTGTGTCAAACTGTTATTGAAGACACAAACCACCACAAGGTATGATCAGCGTAACTCGGGCGAATTTCACCGTTTAAGGAAAACTTGTGAGCAATTTAAAAATAAATTGTGGTTTCCTGCACAGGATCAGCTGCCGGTAGCCAGATGTTCATGCAAATAAGATATGACCCTGACCAAACATAGTTACCTTATCAGAACTTAGGAAATTTAAACAAGCTTAGCTTGTAATGAATCCCGAACGATATTTGGAAGCAAAATGTTTCAAGCTGGAAATTGTTCTCCCTGGAATGAAACCTTTTTGGACACTATCACCCGTACTGAATGAGGCCTCGTTTTTTGTTTCTTGCCACAAGACCTGGACTGGGGTTACATTAATTTGTTTCCATGTCTGTGTGAGATACTGCTGAAGAGTTTCTACGTCACAGTATCCGTTGTGTATGAAAATCACCACATATATAACTGATACGAATGCGAAGCCTGAATGTTTGTTCCATTCACTTTTAAACCATATTGGTTTATAGGTGGATAGATGTTCCCTCGATGATAGCCCACCACTTGCTAAAAACAATTTGAGCGACCTTTGTCGTTGGTTCACTCTTATAACAATGACACCTAACTAAAGAGTAATACCTAACCCAACTGAAAAGGTTAAGAGTAAGACTAGGCGAAAGCATTAAGCCTATTGGACTGAAGACAAAACGAATATGATAGGGGATTCTTCGTATTAAAGATCTAGTTGAACCACTATGACTTGTATGACTTATAGGTCATTCACTTTATTGTAGATTCAAATGTTTCTAAGATGGCTGGCGAAATCATACGTTCAACTAAACTGACGGAAGTTTTTAAGAAATTTTGCATTTACTTACCCGGTCAGACTCAGAATATAGTGTCATGTTATGAAAGTTATGTGGTTTTACTGCAAACTGTGCTTCGGAAACCTGGACTCAGAATGCTAAGATGGAATGCTAATGTCCCACCCAAAATCGACAAAATCATGGAAAATGAAATTAAAATAAGAACTGATAGGTGATAAGAAGCACAAAGTTTTAGAAGAGCATTTATAAATTATACCGCGATTTCTCAGACACCACCCACATACTAAATATTCACTGCACCTAACATCGCTTTCAGTCTTACTCTTCCTATAAAATCGTTAATTTTTTGCAAAATTCAGTGTGTTCCAATTATAGAAAAATAAGTTTTTACCCAAGCCTTACATCCTTTACATAAAAAAATGCAAACTATCAGACCGAAGGGACAGTTATGTAATTTTTTTCTACCCATGTAGTCCTCTCAAATAACAATCACTTTTATTGGTTACAATTGTCAGAGCCTTCTCTCCAGATTGCCACAAAAAGAAGAATTTTCTCCAGATCTGCTGAATCATAATGTAACTCGTAAAACCACATAGGAAACATGTGAGTAAAATGCGGTGACAAACAGTTTCATGTGTCCAATGTCACATAATACATTATAAGCCCAAACCGTCTAACCCTGATGTTGAGTATCATCCTTTTGGCATAATTAATTCCCCAGAAATAGTCTCCCAATGTCATTGTTGTCATATTCGTCCTGTCATCTTGGTATTCATTTCGTTTGCCATATGTGTAGGAGGACAACAAAAAAAAAAAAAAACGGAGTGACGGAAAAATATTTCCAAGATGATGACACCTAACATACCGAATTCGGAAGCCCTCAAAGCATGTTGTCCTGGACACTAGCTATGTGTCGTCATTGTTTCATTGCCGCCTGAACTCCACACAATCCAGTTAACAACGCCGGGAAATTGTAACATTACGACACGAGCCAGCCTATGATGCCGGCCATCATACATACACCCGTCTATTCCCTGGGAACACTACTAAGGCTCAACCATAACAAACAGGCATTTACAATGGTGATGGAGGTGGTGGTGCTGTACTCTTGGGTGCAATTCATGAATAAAGAATTGCACTACTGTGCTTGGATCCTGTTTGCACACAGCTCTCCTTCCATCGACTGCATCTATATTGCATCCGGACTGACTCTGGGGGTTGGTTGCATCACTTTGCATGTTAAAGAGGTTTTTGTCTTGCATGTCTTAACGGTGTGGCGGCAGGCGGCATTCTCCCTCTCTCACTCAGTGTGTTCCTGGACATTTGCTAGATTGTTCGTCCTACAGCTACACGTCTGTCCTTTCCTTCCGTCCACTTCCGGCTAGAAGCTATCCAATGTATGCAGGCAGCAATGTGTGTGGTGCATGATACACGAATGACACGAACATTCGGCAATGGCAATGATGAGTGACTCAAACAGGCAGACAGACACCCACCGAAGGACATTGTGAAAAATTATTACTTTTTCGTATCCACCATGGGTGGATGAACTGACAAGATTTAGGTTTGCATCCTTGGCTTTTTCAATTCTAAATCATTTCATGGTCCGCCTCGCTTGTACCCAACCCCCAACCCATATGTCCCCCAAAAAAGGACATGCTACATGAACCGTATGTGTATATTTGCGTATTCGTTTCGAAATTTATTTGTCAAATTGCATTTTAATTTCTTCATCTCTAGTATGATGCGGTTATTACTTCGGACCGGACTGTTGTTGGTTTGGATGGTCGGTCAAGGAGTAGCCAACCTTAGACATAGATCCTCACCGCACTGGGCCCACACCCCCACCGATGCAATTTATATTTGCAATGTGATGTGGGAATCCAATTACAGCAAAACATTCTCTGCAATTGTTTAATTCGTTTGGAACGCTTTATCCAGTCGCTGTCTGTCCTATTCTATTTGCCATTTCTGGTCTGTTGGACCGTTGTTGGTGTCGTCGTTGTAGTTGTTGTTGTTGTTGTTGTTGTTGACAGCCGGACAAATTGCTTTAGCCGTTATTTATATGAACCATTTAAAATGCAGCATTCTCCTAGGCGGGCAATAAAAAGGAATTAGAAAAAAAACGGGATGGGAGGACGAAACGAAAAAAAGGACCACCACACAAATGAAAACCTAGATACAGTGGACAATTGGTTTGAATAAAGGATGCTTAAAGCACATCCTGATGGTGATGCTGCTGAGGCGAGATGATGGAAAAAAAATTCAGAACTCGAAAAGCAAAACGCATTTGGGACAAATGCCACAAAGGGTGGGATGGCATTCGCTAGGGGAGTGCATTTTTTCGGACTGCAGCACTAAATCTAAATGATATGTGCGGGAGCGGTTTTTCGTCATTTTTTTTGTTTGTTGTCCTTACGGGCCAAAAAGTGAAGGACTGCAAATTGCCATGTGATTGTACAAATTTGTTTGAGGACAGTTTGTAATAAAATATATGCGAGCTTAGCGCTTTTTATTTTCGGTGTTACGTTGCATTGCGTTGGTGAGTTTGTGAAATTTAATTCGTAATTTGTCGATGGATTGCCTGGTGACTTAGCAAATTGCACAGCGGCAATCTGTTACATATGGATTTTTTGTAACGGGGTTTGTTTGGTTGATTGGTAGTTTTTTTATAATGATTTAGAAAAAGTTACAGTGAATGAAGTATAATAGCTGTTTTTATTTTTAAATTACAAAAATATGATTTTTTCTTCTGTCAAGTAAAAAATTAATAGTTTCCATACCTTGTCGTTTAAGACCGCTATAAGATAAAAAGAAGAAGACGAGGCTATAACTTTGAGTGTATCTTACATCAACCCAATGAACAATTTCGCTGCGATAAAGTTCTATCGAAGCTATTTCCCCTCCAGACATATTATTACTTAAAAAGGTTTCATTACCGAGGCCTTACCGAAACTCACAAATAACGAAAAAAAAAATTGGAGTATTTATTTTCAGTCAGTTTTAAGCATAATGAAGGTATAAAAAACAGTAACAAAAAATATTTTCTCAAATAATATAAATTTGGAGAAGGGTCACTCCTCAATATTTCTCACTCTTGACGATAAAGTAATTATGAAGGGACAAAGTCAAAAACTAGTGAATTAGCTAACTGACTGGAACTACTTCAGAGAAAAGTTGGAAGAAAATACCTAAATGACAGCTATTCAAACAGCAAATAGAGGAATAGTGCAACTATTGTCGCTGAATATACTAAATTATTGCAGAAAAGAGAAAAGCTAGACATAAACAAACTAAAAAGGCTTAATAGTGAATTCCGAAAATCAATAATTGAATTTAGAAATGAGTCACTAAAGAAATGCCTTATAAGCTTAACAAATGACGCTAGTGCTGACTAAAAATGAAATGAAAATGAAATGAACGTCTTGAAGGCGTCTTTCAACCGTATGAAGATAAAGATTATCAAGGAATGGAGGAAACGTGCCAAGAAGACGTTCCAATTCGACCGTTTACGTCTAAAGAACTTGGCATAGAAATAAAAGAAGGTGTTGATAGAAAAAAAGACACCAGAGTTTGATTTTTTACCGGGAAAAATTTTAGAACAATTAAAAAAAATTCCTTCAATATCTAGCGCAGATCATAAACGCCATATTAAGATTAAGATATGTGCCAAGCATATGAAAGGTCGCGGGAGTGATAATAATTACAAAACCAAGTAAACCACCTAGCGAAGTAACCCCATACATGCGAATATAGTTACTACTAATGTTGTCCAAGCTAAACACCAAAAAGTTGTTGGTAAGACACCTGCAGAATATTATTTCAGGAAAATCGCTAGTACCGAACCATCCATTTTTCTTTGTTTTTTTTTAAATTCATTTTTTATTTCCTTAAAATATTAACTTAATACTAGACGAAAATGCTAAAATCTATCTTATCAATAACATATTTACTTAAACTAACTTATGGCCCTTAGCGGGCGCTGTAAGCCAACCATCAATTTGTGTTCAGGAATAAACTCCCAACAATTGACCAAGTGCGTAGAATCACTGATTAAATTAAGAATACTTTGGAAGAGAAAAAAGTTTGCCCTACAGTATTTCTTGATATGCATATGACATGCTTTTGACAAAGTATGACATAAGGCATTGATACATAAGTTACAAAAGAAACTGCCGAAGCTGTATTCAAAAATACTAGAGTCATATATTCTACTCAACATTAAGTGAAATTAAGGCTGGTGTACCTCAAGGCAGTGTTCAAGGTCCAGTACTATATCTCCTATTTCCTAGTGATCTCCCAGAAAGTGACGAAATCACTCAAGCTACCTTTGCAGATGATACATTGACATTGACATTGACATTACAGTAATTCGCACATGAATGCATCGAACTACAGACACATAACAGCACTGGCGACTGAGGCCATAGGCTGGGACAGATGAAGACATTAATACAACAGAGAGAGACAGATAGACACATAGAAGGAAAGACATACATATAACATAAACCTAAGTGGCACAGAGGAGGAGACATATATTTATATTGTCTCATATTATCGCACAGGTGGCCTCAGATAAGCTGGCAATTTTCGTAGAAAACAAATGCTGCCGAAGCTGGGGCTTGAACCCGCAGCGTTTGGCTTAGCAGTCAACTACGCATTCCTCTGAGCCATGGCCACCTGCCGCAGATGATACACTATACTTTATTTAGAAGAAACTGTCCAAATAGCTACAAATAAGCTTCAAAATTGTCAGATCAAACGCCTTGAACTCAGTCCATATGAATTTTACTTTAAAAGATGTACCACACACTCCAGTAAACATAATCAGCAATTTAGTGAAATATTCAAATACAGCCAAATATTTAGAGATGAAGAAATGAATTAAACATCCGCTACAGTAAAACGTATTGGCCTATTGGGAGATACTCATTCCTTTCCACTTACAATAAATTATTACTGTATGAGCAAATTCTTAAGACAGTATGGATCTATGGGCCCCATCTGTGGGCATGCATATTCAAGACAAACTTACTAGGAATAAAAATCTTCCAAAACAAAGTACAACCGAGCATAGTTAACGCACACGTAACACCGACCTAAATGGAGATCTATATTGAAATGGTTGAAGATGAAGTTAAAAAGGAGCTCTAGGGCACAGAGATTGGTTTTTCATCCATGTAAATTTAGAAATATCACAGCTATAAAGAACCGACAGTATAGTCGGAGATTAAGACGGGTCAAACCACTGAATCTATATAGCTTATAAAAACAAAACAACAAAAAAGTAAAAAATAAAAAACAAACAAAATTGCTGATGAATCTGACGACGAGAAGCGATTTCTTGAAGACGTACAAAAGTTAGACGTCGGGAGGTTTTTTGGCTGGGAGTCTTAGACTCTGCGAGCCGGAGTATTAGACTTCATTCGTTCTACATGTCCTAGCCATCTTAAACGTCTAACGCGAGTTTTTTTGACCAGCGGCTGTACAGCAAACTCGTATAGTTCTTGGTTGAATCTTCGTCTACATTGCCCGTCAACGCAAACGGGACCGAAGATTTTTCGAAGAATTTTCCTCTCGAATCAAAAAAGGATTTCTTCATCCACTTTTGAGACGGTCCATGCTTCAGCCCCTTAGAGCGGAAGTGGGATAATCTGGGTCTTATAAAGGGTGATCCATTTCGAGGTTCCCTACTTTTTTAAAGAAAAAAACACAGAAAATTTAAATTTAATGGAAAATGTTTATTATCATTTGAAAGAACATTCTTTGGCATTTATTTTTTGAAGATTATGTCTATCCAATGTTGGCCGTTGCTACGTCGCAGATGGTCCATCCGTTGAGTCCAATTTTCGATCACTCGTTCGAGCATTTCGACTGGTAACTGGCGAATGACACGCGTGATGTTTTCATCTAAGGCCTGAATCGGCATAAGCTTTTGACTTTACATATCCCCACAGGAAAAAGTCTAACGGTGTGATATTACACGATCTTGGTGGCCAATCGACCGGCCCAAAACGTGAAATTATGTGCTCACCGAAATGTTCTCTCAATAAGTCCATTGATTGATGCGATGTGTAGGAAGTGGCGCCGTCTTGCTGAAACCAAATGTCGCCGAGATCACGAGCTTCAATTTCAGGCATCAAATAGTCGGTTATAATGGCACGATCACGGTCGCCATTGACGGTTACGTTCGCACCGGCATAATTTTTAAAGAAATATGGACCGATGATTACACCGGCCCACAAACCACACCAAACCGTTGTTTTTCCTGGATGAAGTTGCAGTTCTCCAATCTCTTCAGGTTGCTCTTCGTCCCAAATGCGGCAATTTTGTTTGTTTACATACCCATTGAGCCAGAAATGGGCCTCATCGCTAAAGCTTGGGAAGGTCGAGCGGCTTCAGTTGTTGCACAAGCTGTATTTTGTACGCTTTCAATTTAAGATCTTGACGTAAAATGCGCCAAGTCGTTCCATACGTCAGTCCGAGTTGCTGCGAACGGCGCCGAATCGACTCTCTACGGTCTTCGTGTACACTCTCAGCTACGGCCGCTATATTTTCTTTACAGCGTGCTGGACTTGGTCTATTTTTCGAATATTATCCAATAATGAATGCTGGGTCCCAAAATGAGTGATGGTGTTGCGAATAGTACGCTCAGTAGGCCGATTATGTTGACCATAAGTTGAGCGAAGTGCACGAAACACATTCCTCACAGAACGTGAATATTCATAATAAAGTTGAACAATTTATAAACGTTGTTCACGCGTAAGTCTTTCCATTATGAAATGCCAAACAATACTAAACAAAAATAACATGACAGCATGACACGACTCACACGTGATCTGTCAAAAAAGGCTATTGAAAAAAGTATCTCTACTTGGATCAGCCGTTACAGGATCGCCTTAGTAGTTCGAGCAAGGCTTTTACTACTGAATTGCCTTCTTAGTCCGAAAAAACAGCGGTTGGCAAGAGTAGTTCTTCGTTTAAGTTCTGACGATATTTTGTTGTCAAAGTTAATAGCGGAGCCAAGGTAGACAAAGTCCCGTACTACCTCAAAGCTATGTCTGTCAATGGTGACGCTCTGTATAATTTGTCGATGTTATTTGTCCTTTCGAGATGACAGCATATACTTCGTATTGCCCTCATTTACTGCCAAAACCATTTTTGCCGCTTCCTACTCTATACTAGCAAACGTGGCTATGACATCACGTTAAGTCCTACCAATGATGTCAATATCGTCGGCGTATGTTAGAAGTTGTTCCGATTTTTGGAAAATTGTGTCTTTAGTCTCTCAAGAATCAAATTGAAGAAGTCACATGACAGCACATGGCCTTGCCTAAAGCCAGAGTTCTCCATCGTCATCTTACACAAACGGACGAGTTGGGCGGTATAACAATACTAGACATGGTATAGTTCTGTCGTATGCGGCTTTGAAATCGATCTATAGATGGTGGGTATCGATTTGGACTTCTTGGGTTTTTTCCGAAGTGTAAGAATTTGATCCACAACCTTCCTGGCCTAAAAACACACTGATAATGGCCGATCAGGTTGTTTGTTAACAGTTTAAGGCGTTCATATATTACAGCAGATATGATCATGTAGGCGATGTTGGTGAGATTTCTGCCTCTGTAGTTGGCGCAGCTTAGAGAGTCTCATTTTTTGTCGATCAGGCAATCGATGCTGAGGTTCCAGTCATCAGGCACTTCCGAATAGATTTGGCTTATGAGTTGGTGGATGTTATTTACCAATTCATCTCCGCCGGCTTTATAAAGCTCGGCCATGAGGCAATCATTTCCGGCAGATTTATTTAGCTTGAGTTAAGATATTACTATCTTCACTTCAATCAGGTCGGGTGGTTGGCAGTTTTCGCTGTTGTTGTCAATATTGAATGGCTCGTTCTGCCTGACAGCGGATTGTTGTTCGTCATCGCCGTTTAACAGTCTGCAGAAGTGGTTCTTCCATATCATCTCTATCGACTGTGTCTAAACTGCGATATTTGTTTGTTCATCTCGACAGGATTCTTTTCGAGCCTTGTTTCCTTGGCTTTGACTTTTTACACTTTAGTAAAAATATCAAACGTCGTCCCTGGAGTGGCACCGCTCCATATCGTCGATCAGGCGCTTTTCTTGCACATTTTTCTTCTTTCTGAAAAGACAATGTTCTTCCCCTCTTCTCTGCCTATAGAGCTCAATGGCAGCTCTTTTCTTCATCTGGAGATTAGACTTGTAGGCTCTTCTTTGGCTGGAAAGTAGTGGTCCGAGTCGATGTTAGCGTCTCGGAATGTTCGGACAAGCAAGATTGTTGCGACAAAAAATTGTATTTGTATTTGTGAATGAAACACCACACTTGGTATTTTCAGTGCTGAGTTGACTCTAAGTAAAACAAAAATCTCGGGTTAACTAACCAAGAAAAATGGATGATCCTGCACTTGAAAACTGATCCAAGTAGCACATCATATTAGCCTCAAGACTACTGCTAGTTCTCAGTTTTTTGTGTAAAACTACAGGAACACATGCTTCTTGACACATGTTCAAGGCATTAGGGAAACGCTTATAGCCGTAATGTGCTATTGCATCTCCTCTCCAGAAGCAATTACTTCGCTAGCTAAAAAAAATTTGCCGCGTTAAGCCGAGGTCATCAATGGCATCTTCATGGATCTCAACCAAAACTAAGCCCCCAAATAGCAATTTCATATGGGGTACTCCAGATCAATATCATGATACGGTAATGGTAATTACATGGCTCCTACTGTGAAAATATACAAAAGAGGTATCTGCAACGAAATTAACCATTCCAATGCACTCATATTCATATCTTATTCTGTGCCAATTTTTTTTTCCTTATCAGATTCGTCCGTAAAGTAAAGGTCGTTCACTGGTTTTAAGGCTCCTCTATACATCGCAAAATCCTTTGACTACATCTTCGATTAACATCCCAAGCCTTCCTTAAAAAGTTTATGCGTTCTCTGTTGGATATAGATATAATGTTCCATCTGTGTGCGTGTATTGTAATGGAGGGTAAAAAACAAGGAAGACCAAACCTTCGATATAGAGACCATTCGATCGCGGACGCTTGTATTGAATAATTTCCAATAACAATGGAATCCTGCCTTGTATCAGGCAGAAACTCTCAACTGCATGATATTTAAGTAAGGTACGACCCAACCGGCCCAAGCTAATTCAAGCGGCAGTCGTTTACTTTTAAGTTCCCGGATCGGTTTGGTTTTAAATAGGTGCAAACCAAAGCCATACTTAACAATCAAACAATTGCTCAACAATCACCAAGTAAAAATGACAAAAAGCCGAGTTTTTGTAAATGACGAGAAGTCAAATGCTTCAGGTGTTACAGGGATGCTTTCAGCTAACCTCGTGTTTCGTTGACTTCTTAGATCAGATAACAATAGTGAAATCTAGATGAACACGGAGCACTGATATGAAAATAAAACGTCCCTGGTCATATATACACAATTCACTACGAGTTTGTCAGATGATGATTTATTAACAAGGTCAATATAAATTAAGAAATGTCGAGTCCCTATATAAGACTCTTTACTTAGAATCCCCATTAATTCATGCAAATAATGACAAAAAAGGGATACGGGTTTTGTAGACAATTTCATAGAATTATGTAGAATCCTTCAAGTTAATATAAAACATTCAAAAACCCTGTATGTCGAATCAAATTACTTACTCCGACAATTTCCCAAAGGAATTAATTTCGATGTACGAGATATACATCCTGACATGTGGAATAAATTATCCTGTTCCTTAGCGATATAAATACGGTAGTGTTAAGCACGTACAAAAAAAATGTAAAATCGCAAATTATATTGGATTAACACACACACCATGAAAAGATTGTCCCCGTCTTTGTCAACTTTTTTTGAATAAACACCACAATTGCTGGGCTTACGTGTATCTCAGATTTTGCAACCTGATAGCTAATTTATTTCAATTCCTGTGAGGCTTATAATTGGATGTAGAATGTTGCGAAGCGACGATTTAATTGTGCACAAATCCAAGATATGTCAAAGGAGATAGATCCTTGCGAACAATGGTACTGCTCCTTATGTCTGCTTGACTTGAGTTACTTAATTTTTTTGCATTTCGTAAATAATTCAAGTCGAGACAATTTTTTTTAAAATGTGCGATATATCAAGTTTTGCATTTTAATAATTAAAAAAATGCAAATTAAAAAAAAGTGATATGACACACGATTATATGTGCCAACATCTGACGAGAACCTTGATCGTCGAGAGGGTATAAACGTCTGAGTGCTAGCGGGGAAAGATGTATCCTCAAACGGCAGCGGAAAAACTACCCAGCTAGAGTCAACAGTGGCGCCTACAGTCGCATTGAGGATAGACAAAGTAAGCAACTGGTTCGACATGTATGAACAAGATAAATGGGTAGTCAGGACTCTTGAAAAGAGATGGTGGTGAATGAGCCAAAAGGCCTACTGAAGCCCAATCCTTTATTTAATATCAATGACTCCGTAACATATAGACTAATCATTGGAACTGGCATTAGGGGTTGGACCTTATTAACTACACAATCACGAAATCATACTATTGCTGCAAAACAAGTAATGAATGATTATACTGTTGATGACCGTGCCAAACGGAAACAGGAAAACGCGGTTCATATTTATACCTCGAATGTGCAAACATTAAACTGCAGCCAAATAACCAGCGAAAGCCATAAGCAGACATTACTGCCATGCACGAAATACGCTAAGATGATCCGGGCAAAAGGAGGATACAAAATGTGACATCTGCTACGGCCCAAGTAAAAATGACTACAAACAGCGCCTATTCGGATGTGGATTCGTTATATGTAAGTTGCTATGGATGACTCAGGAAACAAGTCTTGTGTTTAACATCAAGGCCAAACATAACCGTCATGTGCGTTTATGCAATGAAGAAGGAAACAAAGCGACATTGCTTAGGACTGTTTTAATGAGCTTCTGGTCAAAATTTATGAGCAGCTACCGTATGATGTTAAAATTTGCTAGTAGACTTTAACACAAAAATAAGTAGAGAGGGAAAGTACAGCATACAAACACTTTTTACATCTGACGTATTTTAGTTGACTTCGATGCGGAAGGAAATGCCACTAGAGCCAACAGAAGATTTCCTCCCCACGATATTCGTAAATGGATATGGTGGTCTCCAGATCAACGACTGATCAATCAATTTGGTTACATTGTGAAAGACAAGATGCAAGCATACAATATTTTCGATGTACATGCATTCCAAGGGGCTGACATCGACTCGGACCACTACCAGGTACTCACTACGAGACAAAAAATGCGACTCTTAAACGGCAATGACGAACAACCTTCCCCTGTTAGGCTTAACAAGGTTATCGAAATTGACGGTCCCCTTGCCCAGGTTTGTAAAATCGGTGAAGACGATTTGGTAAGTAACATCCACCAAGTATCCTGTGAACGCCGGAACACTTTTCGACTTGTTCGACCCATATCAGCTGATCAAACCTTCACACTTCGGCAGATCCTGAATAAAAAAAATTAGCCCCCAAAAGGCTTATTTCCTTTTTAACATGGAAACAAACCCCGCCACCATAAAGTATTCAAACCTGCGGGTGTTATTGTTATTTGCATTTGGAATTCTATTCAAATTTGGTGTATGCACAGATTGAATGTGACTGGGGGGAATGCTGCTCCCCTGCAGCCCCCCTGCTTAGGCTCACTGTTGGATTTGGGATGTGTAAGAGTTTGAATGCATGGAAAAGAAATAAATCCCACAAGCAAAATGCATTAACAGCCGCGGGACTTATATCTATTGCCAAAAAAAAAAGCTCTGTGGGGGCAATTTCTTGTTTTTTTGGACTAAGCTCCATGAGGATTATTTCCGTGAGGTTTATTACACTGCTCCATAAAGAAAATATAACTTTAAGGTGGTAATGGACTTTTTCTTCCTCAGACTCGGACAACAACCTCAGAAATGAAATGAATTAAGAAATGAATGAAGAAATACATTTATTTCTTATCGGGCTATTAAGGCAATTTACTAGTAAAGCCTTCATTCGAATTACTTAAGGGATCCTATATAAGACCTTGATTGTCCCACTCTTGTCCTATGGCGGTAACAAGTGGACCCTATTAAAAGCGTATTAAGGAATCTTTGGTCGTTTTGAAAGAAAAATTCTTCGAAAGATCTTCAGTTCTATTTGCGTTTGCGGTCTTTGGAGATGAGGATTCAATCAATTTATTTCCACATTGGACCTTTAAGCTGGCTAGAAAATGTAAGGTGAACGGACACCAATAATTCGGACCGATGGACGCCAGGGCGCAAAAGGGGAACACCAAAATAAAAATATACCTCAGTCAACTTAAAGGGTAAAACTGGAAGTATTAAGCTAAGGGTGGTCTGATTGGACATGCATGTTAATTCTTTTAAGAAATTAAGTAGGCCTCATTATTACGTTCCAAACAAAACGAAAAATATGGTATTTACGGCTTATAGAGGGTTTTAAACTTAGCACCTCATTTCATTTGTGTACTTCAAGTTATACATTAGCCACAAAGAGTGGGACCTCCAATTTAACTAAGATTACGAGCGAATGTTTTGAGAATGTTCTCATGATAGTTTCTTCGATTAAGATATTTGCCAGACTTTCCCAAGAGGTATTGCAGTATTGCAGTAGGAAAAGCTTGGGTATTTTTACATTCAATTCGAACCATAGTCCATGATCTTAGTAATGCAACACACTTAGCTCTAGCTTTTGCTAGTAAGACAGAATCCTGATAAGCACAATCCCTAAAACCCAAGACCCCGAAAATCAAATCAAAATCCAAAAGCCAAAAATCGCGAATATCTAAAATGCCTAGAACTAAAAATCTTAAGAACCCAAAATCCAGAAAATGCAAAATTCCAAAAACCCAGAACACCGAAAGTCCAAAGTCCCGAAAATTTGTTTGTAGGAACAACAAAATAAAAAAAAATGTTTCAAGTCAAAAAAATAATAAAATTTATGTAATATTTTATATGTTACCGTTTAACAAAAGAAGGTCAAGTCTAATTAACAAAAAACATTTATGAAACAATATATGAATAATTTTATTTCACTTACACATTTGCTGATATCAATTGCGCAAATTTCTCATTTTAAATAAATTTTCGGAATTTTATTTTCCAAATTTTGGAATTTCTAGATTTTGGGTTTTCATGATTTTGGATTTTCGAGGTTTTGGATTTACAAGATTTAGGGTTTTCGGGATTATGACCCCAACCCCTCCCATATACCTTCGGTATCGTTAAAGAATTTTCTCCAACGTTTTATATGGCGTTATAATATGTCGTGATAAAAGTAAAAAAAAATACAAATTATTGGCTTGTTAGGCTCTAGAACTTTAAAAGCTGCGTTGCTACAGTATCTTCATTTGCGTTACCAACTGCTTGTAGCTAATTGAATAATTTTTTCACATTGATTTGCCATCACAGTACGTCGCACATGAATGCAACAAACTGCCGACACGTAACAGCAGACACGTAACAAGACATTAATACAACAGAGAGAGACAGATAGACAAATAGAATGAAATACATTTAACATAAACCTACGTGGCACAGAGGAGGAAACATAGATTTATATTGTCTTATACTATAGCACAGGTGGCCTCAGATAAGCTGGCAATTTTCGTAGAAAACAAATGCTGCCGAAGCTGGGGCTTGAACCCGCAGCTTTTGGCTTAGCAGTCAACTACGCGAATAAACTGTTAAATCGTTGCCTCAAGATGGTCCTTGAAACAAATTTCTTTCGGTTACCCCAAATAAAACTTTTCTGCAAACTGTATACTTTACTTTGGTGATAATGTTGCCGAGAACAATAAATACATTCTTCGGTTCCGAAGAATGTAGTTCTAGAGAGTGGTTCTAGCAATTAATCTCCTGCCTGTTCATCAATTTTCTCTTCTCCGTCACCATACGAATTTTGGACAAAACAATTGATTGCTAATGATAATTAAAAAAAAATAATCAACCATTTTTTAATTTAATATTCTATAAAATATTCTCCTTGGATTTTCGTCGATTTGAATTAAAATTTAAATGCCACAACCAGCATGTTCAAAAATGAATGCAAGCATATTTTTTTTTCATAAATAATTTCCAAATACAAGGACTATTGATTGTTATATTGTGTCCTTTTGTTATTAAATTGATTTAATTATCCTTGCATAACAATAGTGGCTAAGCAAAGTGCTAATCGTGTAAAACGGCCGCATTTCCAATAATTCGCAAGTTCAAACTGCTCCGGGACTATCATGGAGATGCAGCATACAATGACGGTTGCGAACCACTACCACTACCGCAATTTGTGCACCACAAGAGAGCCCCGGCCCAAACAAAAGTCCAGCTTATTTAGGAAATAATTAAACCATATTTAATTCGGATGCGACAACCGCAACCGGCATGTCCTGCCTATTCCGTTTCATTTTGACAGTAATAGTGCACTTATTTTGCGGTCACCACTATTATAATGCACTTTTGGAGTCATAAATTTCATCGAAAGGCAGGATACCAACAGCGTGAGTGTGCGGTTGTGTAATTGTGTTATTGCACTTAATTAAATTCATGGCAATCTACGAGTGCTAACCAGCCAGCCCGCTCCAGGATCAGGCATCAGCTGAAGAACAAGAAGAAGAAGAAGGATGTAAGCGGTGGATTACTCGGCTTTATTAATGGGGACAGTGAGATGGTGTATACGTGTATGGGCTTAATGCTTCTATTCAATTCCGAAGGACAACTGAGAAGAGTAATCGTCGTGGTTACGAAGCGTGGTGTGGCCTAAATATAGGCGCTATTCGCAGGCATATGTTGTTAAATGCGGTTTCACGAATTGTATTCAAACTAAATTTCTGTAACCAGGTATTACGTGGTTACTTCAATGGACGGAGTCAACAAATATAGTTGGTGAATTTAGTTAGTGTTTTTAAGTGAAGGGTGTTGGTTGATCATAAGGGTGTTTTCAATAAAACATGGTCGATGCATTGAAGAGCTTTCAAATTGGATTCAACCAGAAACTTAAAGTGATATAGACCTGCTCAGAAAGAATCCGCGTTGAACGCTTAAGAGGGCTAGGATGTGTAGAGCGAAAAGACACCAATACTCCCTCTTGTAAAGTCTTCAATTCCCAGCTAGACGTGGGATGCAGTAGATGAAGGCCATGACGCAGTGAAAAACTCCCACGGAATTAAGCTCCATGAAGCTTAATTCCGAACAAAAACGAAATAGCTCTGTGGGCTTATTTTTTTTTGGAAATGGAAATAACTCCCTTGGGTGTTAATCCCTTTTGCTTGTGGGGTTTATTTCCTTTTGATGCATCCAAATTCGCACACATCCCATATCCAACAGTAAGCCCGACGGTAAGCAGGGGAGTTGCAGGGGTACGGCATGGCCCCCCACTCAAATTCAAACTTCGCATACACCAAACTTGAATCGAAGTCCAATTTCAAATGGCAATAACAACCGCGGGGGATAATGCTTTTTCGTGGTGGGGCTTGTTTCCATTTTTAAAAGGAAATAAGCCCCATTGGACTTATTTCCATGGGGGTTATCTCACTGCATCGAAGACCACACATTAAGTGGTGCACACAAGTAGAAACAGACATCAACCATCTCAACTGGAGTTAACTAGGGACCAGGCCAAATAGAAAGGCATTTTGGAGGAGGCACAGGTTCATTCCGAACTGTACCGCTACTTAAGTAAATCAGTAAGCCATTATGTACGGATAATGACAACGTTCCTACGTTTCTGCTGCATAAATCCTTCTTAGATGGGACAATGGTTTAGGTCATGTTGATTTTCAGGATTTTCGATTAATGCCTTCTTCAGAAAACCTCACAAAAAAGTCTAAATTGGTCGAATTTTATGATCTTGGTGTATAATTCATGACACCTCCGCGATATAACCATACCCTGTTCATGCAGAATGTCCATTTTGTACAAATCCATGGCGTTCATTTCACGCAAAAGGAAATTGGTTATCAATGGCATTTACTGCTCATCATTGACAGTGATGGCCTAACCAATGTCGTTATTGAAGAAGAAATACGGACAGTGGTCGATTCATTTTTGCTTGTTTGTCCAGCTGACCTGGTAAACGTTATTTTGCCAAGTAAAACATTTTTAGTGAAAATTGTAGTTTCCAAATAAAAAAAACACGAGAAAGCTGCAATCTGATGTATACAATACCCTATTCCATTTCATCCTGAAATTAAGAATATAGTTCTCAGATATTGCTCAGAGAGTTTTATCAAAATCCTCTTAAGGTTTGACATATGTTATATGGTAAGGTACACAAATCGAGTTTATATTAAAACGCCCCCAAAAAGTGGGCGTTGGTTAAAATGATCTATAGACGAAATGTTCATAGCATTATTGTCTGAATTTAATGTAATGCATCGTCGAGTCGTTGAAATCTTATCTCGTAATTAGTTTCGATATTTAAAAACAATCGATAATATTTGAACGAATGTGCAGCAATTGTAAATTGTAGAGTTATGTTAGTTTTGATACATAGTTTGTAACATAGAGAAATAATTTATCTAGGTATAGCTTAAAGTATATGGATCGACTCAGAATCGATAGCTGAGTCGATTTAGCCATGTCTGTCTGTCCGTACGTCACCAGTGTTAAGCCTTAAATTTTGAGCTAGAACTATGAAATTTGGTACACGTGTTTTCTGTTGCTCCCACCAGAACAAGTGTAAAAAAACCATTAGAGATTTTTGAAAAGGGTCTGAACAACATATCTAGACAATCCTAATATCTATCTATTTTTGGCACGTTTTAAGCAAAGAACGTTTTTCGGTCAATATAAACATTTCTTCCGTATTAATCCTTTTTAATCCACGCACACTTTTTGGAGGCATTTTCATACAAAAAACATTTCAATACACTACCTCATACCATAACCAGGCGAAAATCGATGTTTTTTTTTGTCGAACTGTAAAAGATTTTGATAAACTGTCTGAACAAAACATGTGACACTGACATTTTCTATACTTCATCGCCATAAAGCCGACATTTTGGGGTTATTTATTTTAAGAATGGGATGGGATAGAGTATTTTAGAAATGAACACCATTTTCAGTTTCTATAGCAAAACCTGAAAAATTCAATAGCTACAGTAGCTACGAAAACTTTTTTTTGAGTGTTGAAAGATGTTCTTCTATGTATAACGAAAAAAATTGACATGAATCAAAAGAAATAATTTTGATCGACTAAAATTTGATTGAATTTTGAATTTTCGACCGATTAAAATTAATTTTTTTTATTTTACGCGAGTGTTTTTTGTACCGAAATCAGTTTAATACGAAAAACACCGTAAAAAAATGGGCGTATTAAAAATTTTTTTACTGACGAAATATAGATATTCAGAATGTCATAAATCATGCCCAGAATATTTCTAAAATTCCTTACGGGCTAACCAAAAAGTCTTTCTGAATAGTGGGCTCGCAAAGCACACACATAAACGTTTTCCGATTTGAACCCAATTTTACAAAAACCGTACACTGACCAATGCGAAAGATGTGTGAAAGTTTGGTTAAGCGTAGTTTTTTTTTAAATCCAATAAAACACTCAAATTTCCATCACTTACTAAATTTTTTTTACTATAGTCGATAAATAGTCCTTTGCCATTGACGTTTTAGAGGCGTCGTTTTTTCTGGATGCATCGGTAATTCTTGTATGGCATGTAGTTGTTCATCACTCTAGATGCTACAGTTTTGCTTATTTACGTATCCGTTGAGCCAGAAATGAACCTCATCGCTGAACAGAATTAATTTTCGATACAATTGCGGATTTTCATGGAGCTGTTCACCATTCACAGAAAATTAGATGGTGTGTTAGGTCATTCGGCTTCAATTCTTGCACATGTTGAATTTTATAGGCTTTCGAACACAAATCGACAAGTACAATTTTCCATGTGGATGGCGAGTCGGACTGCGAGTCGATGGTTTTAAGTCCAACAAAATAAATTTGGTGCGAAATTAGGTGATAACAGCACGAATAGTTGATTCACCAGGTCGACTATGACGACCATAATATAGTCGTAACAAATGGTGCAAATTTTTCACAGAGCACGAATTTTGATAGTAAGTTTCAATAAATTTCAATCGTTGCTTGTTTATAAGTCTTTCCATGATTGAATGGCTGAGTATACTGAAAACTTTTCACTTTGACAGATTACGTTTGGGCGCCATTATTAACTAGTGCTGCCAATCTGATAAACTTAACTCTTAAAAAATCACCCTTTATATATAGATAGATATAGATTGAAAAAGTGTGTGTTTATAAATCAATCAAAAATCATTTTCATTACTTCAGGGGGTAGTAAACATACTGTGTTGTCGTGTTAATAGACATCCGAATTCGATCAGAAGATATCAACACGGCGTGAAACAAATCAGTATTCGTTGCGATTCGAGAAGTTTTTTCTCCAAAACGCACTTTGAAGAATTTCATAAACATTTTGACGGGCTTCGAAGACATATTCCAAAAGCTGATCGATTGGGATAGGAAAACTTTCAATGATATCAGCACCTTGTACCAGAATTTTGTGCTACCATACGGTTCAACTCTCTTGTTATTGTCTCAATATTTTCCTTGGTTAGTTCAAATCGTACTGGATGGCAGTATTTTGGAGAAAATGTTCTTAAATTCATACAGATAAAGGGTTGTCGAAACTCTGAATACGATCAATCCATATGCACTTGAAAAAGCCCTAGCCCTTATAACCTCTTTATCAGCTAAACTTTTTTGTCAATCCTGAGCCATACCTTCCGAAATAAGTAAATTTGGTTCTGGAACTTTAAAGTTTTTCAATTCCAGAACCAAATTTACTTATTTCGGATTGATCGTATTCAGAGTTTCGACAACCCTTTATACGAAATACGGGTTTAGAATACCTTCCTTCTATCTTTTATCAGACTCAAAAGCATATGATAATTCTTTGGCAGATTTTTCCATAATGTTTCGAACTTTTCGTTTTGAGTTCTGTTTTTACTCCATTTCTGCTCTTCCTCGTCTAGAAGTTGTTGGCACATGAATATTAGGCAATGGAATTAGGAACTATTTTTTGAAGGTTTTGAAATTCGTTTTGGTTAAATTTTTGTTCAATACTTTCTTAAAGGTCTGATAAAAAAGTTTTACTGTAGATTGGGGAATTTTTGTGAGCAATTTCATCAGGAATGGTTAATTACTATTATGACATCACATACTAAACTTTCTGGTACTGATGTCTTAATAAGAATTAGACAATGAATAAACACAAAAACATATGAGAAGGCTACAATCCACAGTGCGAATCGTTAAATGCCCTATTCCAAGCTTAAAATCATATACCCAAAAAGTGGGAGTGGTTTAAATCTGAATGGGGATGAAATATAAAAAAATTAACATTGTCACCACAGTTAGTACAGTCTTTTTATGGTTCGACAAAAAAAAACAAGGTTTTTCTATTGCATATGTTATGTGGTAAGGAATACAAATTGTTTTTATAGAAAAAGTCCCCAAAAAGTGTGCGTGAGTTTTATGGTCTCTATACAAAATATTAATATTATCATAAGCAATGATTTTGATTGATGGCTTGGGTTTTGTAGGACGAGGGTAGACTCTGATTAGCTTTAACTTGGCAATGTCCAGTGGTTGTAACTCTGACTAAGCATCAAGTGATTATTTTTAACCTCCAAGTGGTAACAATCGGGTACTGGTCTCATCCAACCGGATTTGACTTGCTAAACGATAAGCGCGAGTGTTGATAACACGACAAAAAACAGCAACACTTTAAACAACCAGGTCATAATGGCACGGATTGAATACCCGGCCTGCTGTCCCAGGCGAACATAGACAAGCTGCTTGGACATATTCGGACAACAGGTTGTCTAGGAATTTCAAGTGCCCCCTAAACAGAGATGGTGGCGGATGAACCTAAAGGCAAACGTCAGCTCTCAATCGCGAAGTGGATACTGATGGCCCCGTGTCCTAGGGGTATCTAATAAATTGGAACTGGCCCTTCATGTTGGGAGTTTTGCTTTGGGTTAACTACCCAACCATGGGAAAAACTAACGGTTACGAAGCAACCTATAGCCTCGGAAAGGACTGATTTTACTGTTGACGGCCCTGCACAATAATATAATATGAGAACATTAAACAGGAGATGGGCAAGCGAATAACTAGCGGAAGCTCACAACTGATACAAAGCAGACATTACTGCCATCGAGGAAATACGACGAAATGGGCCGGGAAAACAGAGGATGAAAAACTGTGACATCTACTAAGGATCGTGTTATAGGCAGCAGAAAAAGCGACTATTCGGCTGCGGAATTTTTATAAATGCCAGACTCAAGCAAGCCCTTATCAGTGTGGATTTAGTCCAGGAAAGTCCACAACCGATCAAATTTTCATACTTCGGCAGATCCTGGAAAAAACCCAAGATGTCAAAATCGATACCCACCATCTCTTCATCGATTTCAAGTCCACATACGACAGCATTTATAGAGACGAACTATACAGAGCCATGTCTAGTTTTGGTATTCCGCCCAACTCGTCCGTTTGTGTAGCATGACGATGGAGAATTCTCTCGATGGAGAATTCTCGACCTCACCGACACATTCGATACCAAAAAAGGATTAAGGCAAGGCGATGAGCTGTCATGTGACTTCTTCAATCTGATTCTTGAGAGGATTGTGCAAAACTCACTAGCCAACACCAGAGACATAATTTTTCAAAAATCTGTACAACTACTAGCATACGCCGACGATATTGACATCATTGGTCGGACACAACGTATAGAGACCCAACGTATAGAGAAGTCAACACAAAAGGACACACAACATCGACGAATTGGACAGAACGTCACCATTGACAGTTATAACTTTGAGGTAGTACGGGACTTTGTCTATCGCGGTTCCGCTATTAACTCTGACAACAAAATCTCGTCAGAAATTAAACGAATAACTACTCTTGTCAACCGCTGTTTTTTCGGACTAAGAGGGCAATTCAGCAGTAAAAGCCTTACTTGAACTACTAAGGACGGCGCTGAAGCTTGGACCTTCTTAAAAGCGGATGAATAAATCCTTGGTCGATTTGAGATTAAATATTTTAAAATTTTATTGAAAAACGTTTTTTACTAAAAACTCACCCAAAAATATGCTTAATATGCTGTTCAGACACTTTTCCGGAATTCCTTGCGGTTTGGACAAAAACTACGTTTTTCTAAAAAGGGAACGTAGAAATGGGCGGATATCAAAGAATGTTTTCACTTTTTCTGCTGGGAGCAACAAAGAGCACGTATACCAAACTTCATCGTTCTACCTCAACATTTAAGGTCAAAAGAACTGTTTAGTTGATGAAGTGTTATTGTTTCTACTTATGTTGACGTTTTCAACAAAAATGGAAAAGAACTGTATCCAAATTTGATTGCTTCATTGGCATATGCTTTTCGTTAGATAGTTAAGCTCTGATTATGACGTCGGCGAGGAATTGGCTCTTGTCAATGGACTATCAGATAACGGACATACGCCTTCCATCTATCAAAATATTCTCGAAGGTAATCATATTGATAACTAGATTGCATGGCAAGTAAACCCTCATATCAGAGTACTCCATCTAATTGAGACCCTTTTGGGTTTGATGGGTTGTTGACGCCCAAGTGAGTGGTCAAACACGCGTAGGCCTACGTGTGCCCACTGTGAGACCTTTTATGAAAAGAAAGCTGCGTTGAAGAACGAATGGAACTTGGCTTATTTGTGCTGCTTCATCGACTTGAAAGAGGTAGTTGCCCCATCCCGACTTGCAGCAGAAGCTGTCGATATTTGCTATATGTATTGTAGTCCTCCTATTAAAAGCTGCCGAGCAGTATTTTGCAGCTTTTGTTGATCGCCGGATAGTGACACAATAGGTGGACGATTTTCTCCTCGACATCTGCGCCTCCGCACTTCCTGCAGATTTGGTTAACCAAGCAAGTTGTGACCTGCTATGACTCTCACCGCTATAGAAATGGAAGCTCTGTTCAGAGCTATAAGCTTATGAGAAAGACAAACAAAGGCTTGTTACAGACAAAGGTCTTTAAAATGTTTCCAAGTTAGCAGGTGGCCATGGCTCAGAGAAATCGCCAGCTTATCTGAGGCCACCTGTGCGATAATATGAGACAATATTAATCTATGTCTCCTCCTCTGTGCCACGTAGATGTATGTTATATGTCTTTCCTTCTTTGTATCTATCTGTCTCTCTCGGTTGTATTAATGTCTGTCCCAGCCGATGGCCTCAGTCGCCAGTGCTGTATAGCTCGTCTGATATCTCGTTTCCTGGAATGTTGTTATGTCCTGACACCCAGATAATTTGGACTTTGTTATGGTTACAAAGATCCTTTAGCTCTGAGCGGCAACGTCCAACTACTAGCGATTTTATTATGGTCGCGCTAGACTATCTCCGTAATTGGAATGTATATCCTATTGTGATATGTCTAACACTCTAGCTGATTTGCAAGCTTCGAGAATGGCTAGGATCTCTGCTTGGAAAACACTGCAGGAGTTCACACGAATAGATATGATTAACCCGATTCTATCGCAGTAGACCCTCGAGCTCACTCCTAATTAAATTTTAGATCCATCGGTATAGATTGCTATTTCGTTGTTGGATACCACATTGTTTGATGACCATTCGTCTCTACTTGGTATTCCGATTAATTATGGTGCTGCGGTGTGGTGCTGGTGCACATAGCTCCTGTTATGAATACACATGCTGTTCTTTGAACCTTTTTCAGTGCAGTCATATATTTCGTCTTCTTCATGGAATTCCACCAGACTAAGCAACCGTAGGTGAGAATCGGTCTAACGACAGTTGTGTATAAGAGTGAACCCATTTCGTGACCTTCGGGGAAGGACACTATTTCATACTGCGAATTCTACTGCAGCTGTATAGTGCAAAATTAGGTTTCTTTACCCTTTCGTCAACGTTGATGTTCCAGTTAAGCTTTCTATCGAGTATCACCCCATTGTATTTCGCACTTACTGACAGTGAGAAGATGGACCCTCCCAGAGTCGGTGCCGCGAACTCTGTGATTGATCTCTTGTGAAGACAATCAGTTCAGTTTTCTTTAGATTTACACCCTGGTCGCAAGCTTCTGACCATCTATTGAGCATGCTTAGGTTTGTTTGCATGCGATTAGAGTCGATGGGAATTTCTACCAGTTGCAAGAGAAGTGGATGAAGAACAGCCCCTCTCGTCGCTATTATTCTTTTGATACAACCTCCCAGTGAGGATGTTATGATGCGTTTTCTAAGAATGGTTATGATCCAGTCACTGATGTCTGGACTGCTTCTCCAAGTTCTATCTCGATAGCTTCCGTTTTAACGTCGTTGACGGCTTCTTCTACGTCTGGGAAGGCTTCTTCTTTATCTAGGAAGGCTCCAAATGCAAATTCTTTTTGATAAAGCGATTTTTCTATTGTTTGAACTACCCCATGTAGGGCACATTCTACTGGTTTCCCTTTGATGTAGGTTGGTTTGGGAATAGGTAGCCCGCATTGAAGTTACTAAGGATTTGAAGGTCTAGTAGTCTTTCCAGTGTCTTCAATCGAAATGAGGATATGCTGATTGGTCAGTAATCAATTGCGATTATGTGATTGCGTTTTCTGCTTTTGGTATGAATATCATATCCACTTCACGTCACGCCTTGGAAAGATAATTTAGCTCTAGGCATTCACGGAATGTGTTGACTAATGTTGGCATAATGACCCTTATACCTAGGTGCTTACAAATCCAGAAATATCTATGAAAATCCTGATTACCTTCTACAAATTCCCAAATTTAATGTGTCCAACCATCCCCATTTTACAAACACGAACCTTGTTATTATCATTTTCATTAAAAAATAAATTTGTATTTGCCCCAGGACATGCCCATTTTCGAATAACACATAGTTGGGTAAAATTATCTTTTTCTCGAGAAATAAGCTCTCAGTTGGAAATTATTTCACTAGGACAATTTGAAACTAATTCCTCGTTACATCAACCATGCGAAAGCATTACCATGCCAAACTAAAACGGAAAACTCCCCAAAAAACCCTAGAATTTCTTCTGGTTTGCTTATTTGCATAATTTCCATTTCCCAGTGAACACTCGTATATTTTTCAGATATACGAACTCAAATATATCCTTGTTGCAGCCGATAACACACATGCACACATGTTCATGTTCCACACACAAACATACAGACCACTCCCACTACTGTTTCAGCTTACAAACTTTACACGCCATTGGTTTAAGCTCAATTGCATTTAACATGTTTTCACTTTGTCCGATTGTTTTCCCAGAAAGTTGTCCTGGAGGACACCGGTTGTCGTCGTCGTTGATGTTTGTTTTTCGGTTTTGTTTTTGCGAGCGTATTCGTTTGTATCCTGTTATTTTTTTTGGTGGTTGTTTTTAATTAAAATTAACATATGCGCCTATGCGGTTGGACTGGATGCGATGCCAATCCGCAATTTGGTGCTCAAGTCTAATTATCTTATTAGCTATATCCAGCAGGAAAGGAGGGTGGGGGGTAGGTACGTAAAAATTAGAAACATGCAAATGTTGAGTGAAATCGAATTGACGTCAGCAAATGTATGTGGAGAAACTATAAAAGGTTTCCGGGATAGCGCGGCGTATCCGTTGCTTAATGAATTGGTTGTGGTATTGGTTTTACTGTTATTGTGTGTGGTTGGATGGGGAACTGTTAAGATTTAGTTGTGATTTCAGTGGGACCATGGGGTTAATGTGATGAAGAGTGACTTAAGAAAGAAAGAAGACAGATGAACGACTATAAGTATTCGACGACTGGATACAGCGAATTCAGACTTGATGTCATTTGCTGGATTTATTATTTTGTTTTATGCTTTTTTTATAATTTACACGTATTCAAGGGGTTATGAATACCCTTTATATGTAACCACGGTACGAGCGTTAGAGAAATGGAAGAAAGAGAGTGACAGAAAAGATTTTGGGAGACTTACTCCGTGTGTGGTGTCCTAACTAACTTCGGGGAGTCACTTTTTCTTGTGTTCGTTAAATTTGAAGTAATTTAAGATGGTGTGCATACTTTTACTTATAACGACCGACCTTTTTTATTTCTTTTAGATAAAAGTCAAATGGATTTTGGCTGGGATTGAACGCGCAACCTTCATCTTAAGAGGTGAACCCATTACCACTACAGCGCGGCCACCCACATAGTTAACTTTGACTACAGCGCGGCCACCCACATAGTTAACTTTGGTGTGCCGTAAAAAGAACTTCTTACCTAAATAAGAATATATAATAATAATTTATAAGGCTCACACGCAACTTATAGCTCTGTGTAGAACTGCATTCATGTAAAATTAGCTTCCTGCATTCGCAAAACATATTTAACATGAATGTGATGCAACAATTAAAAGGAGGCAAGTTGCAACAGAGGATAGCCATGCTATGGTTAAAATTGAGAAATAAAAAACTCTAGAACAGAATCCTTAAGAACAAGGTGCAAAGAGCATTGATCAAGGGGGAAGAAAAACTTTAAAGTATCATTAGACAAAATAAGAAACATAAACAGTCCATATAGGCTCAAAAACTCAGCTTCTCTCTTAAGTGAAGTGAATGTGAGCGAAATTATAATGAGAAATGAGATACGTCGATGCAAAGGATATTGAAGAACCACTTACGCAGGCTGTTTAACGGTCATAACGAACAACATTCCACTGTGAATTTTGTCAATTTGCTGTCAATTCAATTTTGGCAACTACAGCGAAAACTACCAACCACCAGACCAGAGTGAAGTGAGGGTAGTAATATCTAAACTCAAGCCTAATAAGGATGCCAGAAATGATGGCCTTACCGCTGAGCTTTATAAAGCCGGCGGAGATGAAAGGTCAAATCTGGTCAATAGAAAGTACGCCTGAAGAATGGAATATCAGCATCATTTATCCGATCTACAAAAAAGGAGCCCCTTTGAACTGCGCCAATTACAGAGTCAATCTTAAGAGGATTGTGCACAACCAAACCAGAGGAAAAATTTTCTAAGAATCAGTGCAACTCCTACTAAGCATACGCGACGATATTGAGATCAGTGACAAGACTCATTGACATTGACAGCACAGTACTTCGCACATGAATGCAACGAACTACAGACACATAACAGCACTGGCGACTGAGGCCATCGGCTGGGACAGATCAAGACATTTATACAACAGAGAGAGACGGATAGATACATAGAAGGAAAGAAATATAACATAAACCTACGTGGCAAAGAGGAGGAGATACCGATTTATATTGTCTCATGTTATCGCACAGGTAAGCTGGCAATTTGCGTAGAAAACAAATGCTGCCGAAGCTGAGGCTTGAACCCGCAGCGCTTGGCTTAGCAGTCAACTATGCATTCCTCTGAGCCTTGGCCACCTGCCTCAAGACTCAATATGATGTCATTGCAACGTTTGTTAGTATAGAGAAGTAAGCGGTAAAAATGGGTTCAGCAGTAAATGAGGGTAAGACTACGTATATGGTGTTACCACAAAAGGACACACTAAAACGACGAATTGGACAGAACGTTCTCATTGACAGATATAACTTTGAGGTGATAAGGGACTTTGTCTACCTTGGCTCAGCTACCGACTCTGACAACAACATCTCGTTAGGAATTAAACGAAGATAAGAAGGCTATTTAGCAGTAAAGCCTTGACTCGAACTACAAAGAAGATCCCATATAAGACCCTTTTCATTCCAGTCCTGCTCTACGGCACTAAAGCAGGCTCCATATAAAAAGCGGATTAAGAAATCCTTGGTCGATTTGAGAGGATTATTCTTCGAAAAATCCTCGGTCCCGTTTGCTTTGACGGGCTAGGGAGACAAAGATAAAAGCAAGAACTCTACGAGCTTTACAGCAAATTGCCCCTGTACAAAAACCTCGCATTGGACGTTTCAGATGGCAAGGACATGAAGAATGAAAGGACGCCAATTCTCCAGTTCGCAGAGTCTTCGATTTCCAGCCATCCGCCGGACGCAGTAATGAAGACCTCGCCCTAAAAGGCGCGCACAAATAAAAACTGAGCTCAACCCACGTGGAGTGCGCGACTGGAGGCAGTTACCTAAGGCCTGGGCTAATTGGAGAGGCATGTTGGTTGATGCCCAGGTTCATTTAGGAGTAGAATATGCTTGGGGTATATCTACCTGTTGTATAAGGCGACTAAAATCCAAACTCCACATACTGCAAGAAAAAAACAGGAAGATTTAATACCCCAGGTCCAGCCTTACTGCAAAATCCATCCTGTACAGAGGTAGGCTGGAAAGATTCTTAGGAGAGCCACTTGTTACCATATAAAAACCCCTTTACAAATAATTTAAGGGTAACTCAACCTCCTCCACAAGGATCGAATAACTCCGGAATAAAAAGTTTACCGGTATCGAAATTCGGGACTCAGTGAAACAAAAAAGTGTTGAGAAAAAAAAATGAGTATACTTTCGTTGTGTTGCAGAAAAAGGAATTTATTCCTCATGTACCAAATAAGAAGGCACGAACGACAATAAAGAAAAAGGATTTAAAACTCTTCCATTAACATAATCAAGAATGAGAAGCATCAAACGGAAATTAATTAAGACGTTCTGCTTCTTATGCTTACGTTCGATAAGGATGACATTATAGACCAGGTGATAGTAGGCTAGAGCTTAAAAATGAACTGCAAAAGAGTGACAACAGAAAAGTCATTGACGTCCTTTCTCAAAGGAAAAATTACCGAAAATGGTACATCGAAAAATGGCCCTGGGGAAATTCGATGTACTGACTTACATTCACTCCACAGACGGACACTGTGTAATAGAATGAATCTACACAGATAAAATTTAAGAGATAAGAGAGCGATTGCCGGTATCACACAGTATGTGAGTATCCATGAAAACGAAAAGATTCAGCCTGCTTTCATGATGTTGATTGTGAATAAACTGTGTTAATTTATTTGTTAATTAAAAAGAAATATTTTCGTCTTGATTCGCCCTTATAAACTGGAGAAACCCCAACCACTTTGATTTTTCGTCTGATAATTACCCAGTTATTTTTGAAATTGAGTAGATATACTAACTGGGAAGGCTTTTGGAACGATATAGAAGAAACTGTGGAGTTGCATTTTCAACTAACGGCAACCTATGACCTTGAGGTTGAGGTTGAAGTTGGTCTCCCTTTATTAAGACCGCACAGCCCTATCTCTAGAGTAATCCACAACTTGAACCTCAATCAACACGTCCAATTACGCAATATCTAGTTGCCTCCAGTTGCGCATTTTAAAGAGGTGTATGTTGGCTTATAATTTTGAGCTCAACTTACGAATTGGTCTTGGTCCCATACGTAAACGGCTGTCTGGGAATCAAAGTCTTTGCGAGCCGAATTATTGGTGTCCATTCGCTTTACATATCCTAGTCGTCTTAAACGACTTATACAGAGTTTTTTTTTGAACAGGTCTATGCTGTATAACTCGTAAAGTACATAATTGAATCTTTGTCTTAATAAACATAAATAGAACCTGTATGATCGGTTAAGTGATGTACCATCATAACTATCCAGAGTTCTTAAGCCATGTGGAATGGTACCTTAAAGTCTTCCATAATGATCATTTCAGGAAAAGGATCAGTCAACGCATCAAACTCGGTAAAAATTGAATTGTCATATCCATGTCCGGTCTTTTATTATTTGCCGAAAAGAGATGGTTGATTTACAAGTACTCGGACCTCTGAAATAAAGAACGCTTTGATTAGGAGCCCACTACTTCCAAAACCTCTGCAATTTGGCTGATAGGCCATGTCGCGCTATTGTAAATTGAATAGAGGTGGGGAAATCCCCAAGGCTTACTTGGTACTCCATTTAACCAAATTTGGTCAAAGCCTGATAGCTTAACAAACATATGCGTCCTTCTTCAGGCTCTGTTTCAGCTCTTCGGGTTCAGCATATTTGTGAGAACTGTACTACAAAAAGGGAGTGTATGATTCTGTGTTTCTTTCAGAGTCCCGCGTATCAGAACAAGTACAGTTGAAAAACCATAATCAAAACATTTTGCGTTATCCTATCCTTCTTAATTTTACACATATGCCTCCTGAATAAAACCTCTCTCTCATCTTATACTGCATTTCTGGTGGAATGAAAACGGCAGTCTTTAAAGCCACCACGAACAGTGTTCTCCAATCCCTTTTACTTTCCCAGAAGCACATTGGGTACACTTTTCCACTGGCAACTTTTCCTCCATGAGGAGCGTTTATATAAAATAAAACATGGTAACTCGACACACCTTTGAGCAGGATATGAAAAAAACCCTTTCGAATCATAAGAGGATCCTTTGGTTAGGTGCATTCTCTATAACAGAAAAGCCTACCTCTTGCACGACAACGTTATTCATATCCACCCCCTGGCAAACGTGTGACATTAAGTACTTTATCATTAATCCTCGAGGACATTAAAAGCTGCGTTTTCTTTGACAGATGCGGGACAACCTATTTCGATTATTCCAGCACAGAATGCTATAATACTCAGTACATGTGCACACATGCCATTCTGGGTTTCCAGCCCCCACTGCCTCAGTCATTCTACACATTTGACGCGCAACATATGACGGAAAAAAAATCAAAACAAACACATCCACATGGATTTTTAGGCTACACCATCACCACCCTATCTTTTAACACGTCCTGTTACGGTTGCAAATCGATTTGTGTAAATATGTTATCGTAAGCAAAGCTATGTGGAGTGGATGTGTACGTGAAACAGGAACCATCGCCAGTGGGCTTACTCGTCGAGATCAGTCCATCATTCCGTGTGTACACATATTCGCGCGAAACGTAGAATCGGTAGTATCACGAAAAATCATTTCCGTTTCCTCATGCATAATTTCCACAACGTTTTCGAAAACCCAGCCAAGGATAAATAGCATAGCGAAACTGCACCAGGCGCCGCGGAATGCCAGAATGAGAAGGTTTCGACTTGCAGTGGATGAAGTGTGAAATATTTTTTTTCAATGGATGTATCCGTCCAATTCATATTATGAAATTGCAGGAGCTTAACGAAAATCTGCAGTTCAAAAGCAGTCTTCTAAATATAAACTTCCAAATCAAATATGGTATCCTGTTGAATTTTGAAAATTGAGTTCCGCTTGATTTTATGGCAATCAAGTGCTGGACTTCAAAAATCTTTCTTCAAACATTCGAAAGCTACTTCCCTGAAAGTATGAAAAATCAACATGATTTATGTGTGATTATCGTTTGCAAGCACCGACTAGGTAGTACCGGACTTTGTCTACCCCGCCTCCGCTATTAACTCTGACAACAACATCTCGTCAGTATTTACACGAAGAATTACTCTTGTCAACTGTTTTTTCAGGCTTAAAGAAATTACGTAGTAAAGCCCTCACTCAAACTACTAAGCAGATGCTATATAAGACCCTAATTATCCCAGTCCTGCTCTACGGCGCTGAAGCAAGGACTCTATCACAAATGGAGCTTGGTCGATTCGAGAGGAAAATTCCTTAAAAAATATTCTGTCCCGTTTGATGTGACGGGCTATGGAGACGAACATTTAAAGAGCATTCTATTTCCAGCCATATTTCGGAAGCAGTAGAGCAAAACTTCGCCTGAGGTGACGCGCACAAGTAGAAACCGACCTACACCAACTTGGAGTGCAAAACTGAAAGTAGTTAGCTATGGAACGGGCTAATTGGAGAGGCATGTTGGTTGAAAAATAACAAAAAGGCTAGTTAGTACCCTTCGCCGAGCTGTGTGTAGTGTGTACTTCTTGCAAGATGCGGGACTTCCTGTTTTATGCCGATTCCGTACGGCAAATTTGAGATAAGCTTTTCTTGACAATTGAATCCCAGGTTTATTCCGGACTGTAGCTCCACTAAAGTAGGTACGCAGGAAGGATCCTTAGGAGGTAAACTATTTACCAACATTAATTAAAGGGTTGTATAATAGTTACTTCCGAACTTTGATAGTTGATAGCGGCCATATTCTGGAACCAATATCTTTCAAATTAGATGCCATTTAATCAGCCTTTTGCCAAATCACCATGGACGGACATAGCATTCAACAACAGCATTATTCGGGCCATTTTCTGCGCACTTCACTAATTTCACAGTCGCCATAATCGTCCCACTATTTAGATTGTGATAGATAAATTTGTGTCTACTAGTTCCGACCACTTACTTACTTACTTAAGCAACTTAAGTGGCGCTACAGTCTGGAATGAACATGGGCCCCAACCAACATGCCTCTCCAATTAGCCCGGTCTTTAGCTAACTGGCTCCAGTTGAGCACTCCAAGATGTTGAGGTCGGTTTCTACTTTTGCGCTCCACTTAAGGAGAGGTCTTCCTATACTGCGTCCGACGTCTGGTTGGGAGTCGAAGACTATGCGAGCCGGAGTATTGGTGTCCATACATTCAGTTCACTGGATCTACCAACAACGTGAGAGTTTGCAGGAGAATCCGAAGCAATCTATTTCGCTTAGCTCTCAAAAACTCGGTTTTTCACAGACCACAACTTGGCGAATTTTTTATAGTGACTTGAGTCTGCATCTGTATGAAATTCAACTGACCTAGCTAAGGCTAAAAGACCATCAACAATGACTAATTTTTGCAGAATGGGAGCCGTTGGAAACTTACCCTAGTTTTCATAAAAAACTCATTTTAGAGATCAGGTCCGTTTCTGGATGAATGGGTACGTAAACAGATAAAATTGTCGTCGAAGTTGGGACACTATCAATCCACACGAGATCCAATATCGTCCATTGCATACCGAAAAAGTCGCTGTTTGATGTGGATTTAGGCTAGTGGGAACTACGTTGGCAAGACCATTACCATCAATGCAGAGCGCTAAAGGTCGATGATTACCTACAACCAACTTCTTTTAACTTGAATTGGA
Source organism: Rhingia rostrata (assembly GCA_949824845.1). Lineage (NCBI taxonomy): Eukaryota > Metazoa > Arthropoda > Insecta > Diptera > Syrphidae > Rhingia > Rhingia rostrata. Next base: position 53,584,786 of record OX463758.1, read on the forward strand.
TGACACCAACGTTATGTGGTTTCAAAAGGACAAAGTACGTGCCATATAACTCAAGCCACATTGCAAATTTTGCACGAGCGGTTCCACGGCATGGTCATCTCACGTAGAAGTGAAGTGAACTGGCCAACGAAATCGCCCAATTTGACCTAGTTCTGCTGGGGTTTTCTAAGGTCGCAGGTCTATGCGAATAAGCTATAACGGCCCTCAAAGCTAATATAAAGCATGCCAACTCAGCCTGGATTTATGCTGCAGATTCATGGAACATTTGACATATCGATTTTGCGCCACCAAGAGAAGAAATTAAAGATAGGAACCGCTAAATGAAAGACCCTTTACCATCTTTTAGTAAGAGGCCATTACTTGAAGGTCGAAGCAATGGCCAAGTTCGGTAAAGTTAATTCTTATTTAGGGAAGAGCCAGATGCTGGAAACAATCTCCACAAATATCTATCCAACATTATCCCTTATGAATCAAAACACGAAGATATAAATTAGTCGTAAGATATAAATTAGTCGTACACCAATGTCATCATGCTGCTTCATATGGATCCCATGCATTCCCCTTCCCCAAACGTTGTTATAATCCCTTAGGAGTCTTTAATTTCAAGCATATCCTGATTTTCCAATTTCCCCCGTAATTTGCTTCCTTAAACTCAATCAGTTGCAAATTGCCTTTAGTTGGTTTACATTTGTTGAAACTCGGGAGGCCTTCTGTGTAAAATAACACCCACATGTCCTCAAAAACAACAAACACCCATAAAATGGATGCTGAAATCTTCTTTGAAGTTCCCACACTACCCTCTCCGGCAAAGGATACAAATACTTCCCGTTTTTCCCTTTTCCATTGTTTCGTGATAACAAGCTTACATAAATATTTATACTTTTCCTATAAAAAAAAACAAATCTTTTTAAAGGCCATTTTCCCACTCAGGAGCTCACTAAGAAAATAAAAGAAAGACACCTACGAAGCATAAATCTTATCCGATGGATGGGCACAAATCCTCGCCCAAGCTAGAAGTGAAATAAATTTAAATCTAAAAGAATTTATCTGTCATGTATTCCATGTACAGAAGTTACTTATATGATTTGTTGTCCCGTCCTTGAAATGAAGAAGAAAATCTGATTCTAGCAGCTTTCTAACTTCTCACCGCTCCTCCTTGGCCATGAAACAAAATCGCCTTTGTTCAGACGCACAGGATATGTATATAATCCCATAACGATAAATGACTTCTTCCATGTGTTGCAAAGTGTGAAATGAAGACAAGAAAGCAAAAAAATAAGGAGAAGGAAGGAATAAAGGTCGCGAAAACTCACTCGACAGATTCGCAGGACATTAAAGATCCTTTTGTGCAAATTTTCTCAACACCCCCTCTTGCTGGAATAATTTCAACCATGTCGACACGATACGATACTACGACGACGATGATGAAACGATGTTGGTAGCAGAATTCAGGGGTCTGACATCATCGATGTTGAAGAAGCGTCAAGGATTTTCAACAAAACAACTGGCACCCTCTTTCACGGTTCCATTAATTTTCACTTGATTCAACGCAGTGTGTCATATATTATGTGTTAGGAGGGACGACAAGAGTGCGTAGGAAAACACCATACTCGTGTGTATATGTGTAGCTTTGTCCGGAGCCATCCGCTCAGCCAGATGTGTTTTATTTTTGTTTTGCATTTGTTTGTTTTTTTGTAGACCCATCTGTAATTCCATTTCTGAATTGTCATGTTGCGTTCAATTAGGAGAAGAGAGAGGGTGGTCCTACTTATCAAGGATAAGATCATCATCATTTCACTCGAACGTACTTCGTACTCAAAGGGAATGTCCATTAGGGCGTCCATCCATTCAACCGTTTCTTCTAAGACGATGCGATGTGTACTCCTAGCACATATGTCGCAGGCCAATCAGTTTAAAGTGCAAAGGACTTGAATCCCGCACAGAGAAGGACACTACCAAAGGAGCCCTGGGCACAGCACATACCATCTCTGTGCACACAGTATAAAGGAGCATAATTTTACGTGATGACATGCAGGGAGATGCATGCAATGGAATCCGTTCGGAATGGTCGTCTTAAAGTAAAAAAAATGTGTATCTCGAGCATGATCCATGATGAATGTTGGATAATGTGCATCTATGGGTTCGAGGGGGGAGGATGAAGCGTGTGGTGGTTCACGGTGATGTTGCATGTATCTGCTTAGCTTATTGTCTGGAATTCCTTTAGGAAATTGCTTTGTCACATGAGAAATTAGATGGCATGTACCGCAGAGCGAATGAAAATGAGTTTCAGAGTTCCAGTCGCACGATTGCATCTAATTGCTGACAGTGAGTTGGAATCGGATTTCACAAAAGACACTCCAGGGTGTCGTATTGATGGTGAGTGGCAAGCCCAATTGTATGGTGGATTATAAGGGAATTGAAAGAATGGATTTGTTTTGTTAGGAATGATTTTTGAGAGCTTTGCAAATATTGTGGGGAAAGGTTTGCTTTTGTAAGTTCGAAGGCGTATACGTAACGTCTTTGTTTTGAAATAAACGCAATCTGGTCTTCCCATACTTCTTTGAGAGTAATTATTTTATTAGCGGAATAGCCAATATGTATCTCAAGTAAATAGAAAATATAACAACATTCAATAACCTTTAGACAATTTAATGGATGTGCATCTGATACAAACATTTTTGACTAGGTATAGAAAAATTAGCTATGGGTTTGGTCTCCAAATCAAATCAAATAGAAACAATCAGCAGGCCCATGTAATCTATTTCTGCACAAATCGGTCGTTCGTTAGATATATACCTTTAGGGAGTTTAGACAAAAATGAAATAAAAGCAGTTAAAGTTTTATAGATTTAAATAATTTTTATAGATGTTTACAGGTTTTAAATAAAATAAGAAAATATAAAGAAAGGTTTTCTCTGAATGAGTTTTTTTACACGACTTACAAACTTCTCGCTTTACTTTCCGATATAAAACTTAACTGAAAATTAAGTAGCTGTTGTACATTAAAAATAAATTAAACAATGTTTGGTAATACCCACATTCATAAGAAACTGTTAAACAAGAGTTTTAATAAGCACGAAATATACCCAAAATCAACTGTTAACTAATTCTATTAACAGACTAAAGACTGCAGACAGACTTAAGACTCCAGTCAGACGGCATATCTACGTTTTTTTAAAAACTCGGGCTACCTGAAAACTCGTGCTTCCTCAAAACAACCTCGAATATTCGCCCCGTTTCAATACCTCAACACACTAACTATACCATGAAAGTAAATGGAACCAACGCGTCTACATTCCCAGTTAAGCTGGATGATGTGAAAATTCTTCATAAGCTACTATATTCGCACAGCTGGTGCAGGAATTGAGAGCTCCTTGAATTCAAACTATAGTCGGTGTCTGCAAAGGCAAATGGCAGCACTCAATCATGCGGATACTGGAGGCATAGTATCGTAATGGTATTTCATAAATTAGAACTTCGTCTTATAGTAAGTCATTAACGACAGACGTAAGCAAAAACGCGTGTGCTTCGAAAACAAAAGCGAATAACCCCCATCAAGTCATATATACGTCAACGTAAAAACGTAGGAATATGATGACATTCCCAAGAATTGTTTCTACAAGCACCCAGACAAAAAATACGAGCGACTACCGAAATAAAGTATAAAAAAACGTCCTGCAAGATTTTAACACAAAGCTAGGCAGATAGAACATTTTTAGCAGTATTGACGGAAAACGACGCCGTTTTTCTACCGGCTAGACATTTTTAGAACGCATTTTCCTCAACATCTTCATTAATGCCATACCATTAGCATCTTATATCGAAGAAAAATGGTTATGATGCCAACAAGCCATAAGATCAACAACAATATTTATGCCAAGTCTCTCATGGCCCCCAGAGACCTGCCTCTTCGCCAAAAACGAAGCCTGCAAGGCAAAGCTGCAGGTGAAGACGAGAACTGCTTTCAGAATATAGAAAGACACTCTCAAAAAACGAATGTTTACCAAAGTATATAACGTCAAAGCCAGGGAAACAAGGCTCGAACACAATACCGTCGAGATGAGCGAGAAAATATCGTAGTTGGGATATGATTCTCAGCATGAAATTACTACTTCTGCGGAATGTTAAACGGTGAGGACAAACAATATCCCGCTGTCAGGCAGAACGAACCATTCGACATTGGTGACGACAGCGAAAACTACAAACCGTTAACCGCCAGACTTAATTAAGTGAGGATAGCAATGTCTCAACTTAAGTTTACGGATATGATTGCATTCCCGCTGAGTTTTATAAGGTCGGCGGAAAAGATTTGGTAAGTAACATTCACAAGCTTTCACTTAATACGAGGTCTTCCTCTACTGCGGCATGTTGCTGTACAGCTTGTATAGTTCTTCGTAGAATCTTCGTCTCCATAGTCCATAATTTCTGACGAGATCTTGTTGTCAGAGTTAATATCGGAGCCGAGATAGAGAAAGTCACGTACCACCTCAAAGTTATACCTGTCTGATTCGTCGATATGGTGTGTCCTTTCGTGTTGACAGCATGTACTCAGTCTTACCCTCATTTACGGCTACACCCATTTTTGCCGCTTCCGTCTATACTAGCAAATGTGGCTATGACATCACGTTGAAACCTACCAATGATGTCAATATCGTCGGCGTATGCAAGTAGTTGCTCGGATTTTTTGAAAATTCTGCCTCTGGTGTTGGATCGGGATTTTTGCACAATCTTCTCAAGAAACAAATCGAAGAAGTCACATGACAGCACATCTGTTTGCCTAATTGGGGTTTTTCCTGGATCTGCCGAAGTGTGAAAATTTGACCGGTTGTGGATTTTGCTGGCCTAAAACCACACTGATAAGGGCCGATCAGGTAGATGGTAATCGGTTTCAGGCGCTCATATATTACGGCAGATAGGATCATGTAGGCGAATTTGAAGAGACTTATGTCTCTTGGCGCAGTTTAGATTGTCTCCTTTTTTGTGGATCAGGCAACCAATGCTGCGGATCCATTCTTCGGGCATACTTTCTTCCGAACAGATTTATCTTATGAGTTGGTGGATGTTACTTACCAAGTCATGTCCACCGGCTTTTTAAAGCTCAGCGGGAAGGCCACCATTTCCGCCAGCCTTATTACGCTTGAGATTAAATATTCCTCACTTCAGTTTTCGCTGTCGTTGCCAATATTGAATGGTTCGTTCTACCTTACAGCGGAATGTTGTTCGTCATCACCGTTTAACATTTTGCCGAAGTGGTTCTCCCAGTCTGTGTCTCAACTAAGATATTTCCTTCCTAATTTCGACAGTATTTCGTTCGAGCCTTGTATCCTTATCTTTGACGTTTTACACTTCGGTAAAACTTGCGAACATCGTTCCCACCGTTTTCTTTCTATATCCTCGATCGCCCGCTTTTCTTTCTCCTTCTTTCGTTTTTCTGAAAAGACGGTGTTCTTCCCTTCTTCTCTGCCTGTAGAGCTCAACTGCAGGTCTTGTCCGCACCTGCAGCTTAGCTTTGAAGGCCTTATTCTTGGCTGCAAGCATCTGTCGGCATTCCTCATGAAACCAGTTGATTCTTGTTGAACAATGGCATCATTGCCATTGTTCAACATTCAATGCTGGTGGTATGGTGTTAATCGAGGGGTTTAGGGATACGCGTTGCGCGAATGTCATGGTGGTCTCTTGAGTTAGCATTCTTTCCACATTTAATTTTTTCATAGTATTTGTGGATTGTTGTGGCGTGTTGGATATTCGCATTCTTACCTTTGCTGAAACAAAGTAGTGGTCCGAGTTGATTTTAAATCGGAATGTTCGGACATCCAAAATACTGGATGCATGTCTCTTATCTATCGCTATGACATCAAATTATTTGACCTTTCGTTGATCTGGAAACCGCCATGCCCCATTATTTATATCGAGGTGAAGAAGATGTGTGCTGGCTACAGTGGCATTTCGTTCCGTAACGAAGTCAATTAGCCTAAGTCCGTTACCAGACGTGTTGACGTGTAGTCTTTTTTTTTCAGAATGAACTGCTAAAGATGTCTTCTTTTCATACCTTTGCGTTAAAATCTCGATTTTAAGATCCTATTTCGGTAGTCGCTCATAGGTTTTGTCAAAGAGGTCATAGAAGCAGTCATTAGCTATATCAGCTTTTTTTTCCTTAAAGCGTGAGTGCATATTAGGCTTTTATTGGCAAATTTGGCTTTGATGCGGATTGTTGCAATGCCTTCCCTTATGTCTTGGAAACATAAGACTTCTTACCTAAGTCTGGCACTTATAACAAATCCGCATCCGAATAGTCGCTGTTTCTGCTCACTATAACACGGTCCGTAGTAGATGTCACAGTTTTTCATCCTCTTTTTGCCAGGCCCATCCCATCGTATTGCTTGAATGGCAGTAATGTCTGCTTTGTAGCAGTTAAGGGCTTCCGCAAAATGTTCGCTTGCACCTCTCCTGTTTAATGTTCTCACATTACAGGTGCAGATTCGAACTTCTTTGTCCTTTTTTCGTTTAGCCGGGTAGTCAACAATAAAATCAGTCCTTTCCGAGGCTATTGGTTGCTTCGTAACAATATATTTTTTGCATTTTTGCTTAGTTAGGCCAAAGCACAACCCCCAACCTGGAGGTCCAGTTACAATTTATTAAATAACCCTAGGACACGGGGCCATCAGTATCCACTACGGGACTGAGCGCTACCGTTGGACTTTCGGTTCATCCGCCACCATCTCTGTTCAAGGAGGTTAGTCAGGCCCCTTGAAATTCCTATACAGCCTGTTGTCCGAATATTTCGAAGCGGCTTATTCAATCCGTGCCATTCTGACCAGGCTGTTTATAGTGTTGCTGTTTTTCGACTGGGCATTGCCAAGTTAAAGCAAATCAGAGTCTAACCTCATTCTTACGTTTAACGTAAGCATCGTTACAAAATACAAAATGTTACCCACCACCTATTCATCGATTTCAAAACCGCTAAGGAAACTTTTCATTGAGGCGAGCTTTCCAGACCCATGCCTAACTTTGCTATACCGCCAAAACTCGGAATTCTAGCTGCTTCATCAGGGTTGGAAACGACCCCACTGACACATTCCATACCAAAAAAGATTATGATAAGGCGATGCGTTGTCATGTGATTTCTTCAATTTGATTCTTTAAAAGATTGTGCAAAACTCCCATGCACTAAGAGGCACAATTTTCCAAAAATCGGTGTAACTATTAGCATTCGCCAGTTCCTGGAGTGAAACTCAGTTTTCTACTTCCAAGGTTTCCTATTCAAATCGAATTTCTATAGTTTAACAGTAAACCTCGTTGAACAAAATGCAACCTGAAATTTCAAACGTCTTATCTTACGCTTACTCCTGATAGGCAGATTTCAGATCCATATTTCTGATGGTCTTTCAGTTCTACCTTTTCGACAAGATTTATCATTTGACTTTACTTTACTCTGTTATCCCATGTCCCGTAGTCATTCTAGCAGAAGGCAATTTTTTTTAAATACTTTAAGTTCGGAGGCACAAAGCTTTTCTCCGTTCCCCCTGTTAAAGCATCAAAGCTTTGCAGGAATTCGCTAAAAAAAACACCGATTAAGACGCTCCGACTTTAATGGCGATTCGCTGCCTTATTTCCATTGCTCCTGCTCCTTCGTATAATCTATCAACACATCTGCTCCTTCAGAAAACTTCACTAGAAATAAAAACGTAGTACGCCCCCAATTGGCGGCAGGCATTAATTAATCAATTGGCTCCCACCCTTTGCACTGGAAATGTAAATAACCAAAAAATCTTGAATTCCTCGAGATTTCCTTTTTCACTGATAATGCGTAAAGAACCTTAAATGGCCATTTAATTTCAGACACAAAATGTCTTCAAATCGACGCAGCCTATGGGGAGTATTTGCCTTAAGTATCTCGAGGAAATTTCCCAAAATAATCCCATTTATTGAGAATTAGGCAATTTTGCGGATCATTTAAATTAAATTGCAAATCATTTCAGCCCAACTAAATGAAATTCGCCGATGTGCACACACCGCCACACCGCCACACCGCCACCCTCCTCCACAATTTTAAGCAAAGCAGCAACTTCATTAGTAAACCGCGCGTACAATCCGATACCAAAACAGTGCAAGGGGCTTAGTATTCTCAACAAAACACTATCACCTGCTACCGTAGATTTGTGTTAACGGGAAATCTTTTTGCGTGCTCTCTAGCTATCCTACTCTCTCGCTCGCTCTAACTGTTTTGTGAGTGTTTTGGGGGGGAAAAGTTTACTCATTTAAAGGCATTCCATGGTTACCGCTATTTAAAGGTGCCAAGAAGTTTATACCTCGAAAGTTGTTCCATTTGCTAGTCCAAGTTCTAGCTGTATTTTTGCACTTTTAACTAGTTTGCCCTAATTTGTGGGGGGTGCCCTTTTTTGTTCTGCTCCTGCAAGCATCTTCAGCTTCTCTCTTTCGTGTATGTAGTTCTTTCTTGAGAGTGGCCGGATAGGGGGCTATGACGAAGTTAACGTGCCTCAATGGATGTTTAATTTTACCCTGGGACGTGAGCATGAAACACAAAATCGGTTTTAACATTGCAATCAAAAATAGGAGGTGTTCTGTGGGGTGGCCAACAAGGGTGAAACTGAGAGAGATGTGCGTGTTTAGATAACGAAATTTTGAAAATTTACCAGTTAAGTCGAAACTTTCGGATTGCATTCTGTTGTAAATACATATAAATATTCCCCTGGTTTGGGGTTACTAAGTGAAGATACATTCTACTAAGTGAAAAAGTGTTTTCATGTTATTTTGAATATGCAACTGCTTTTGAGCATTTTCAGCTTGTTTTGGCACATTAGAGGCTTTGAGGTGAGTGGGTGTTTAAAAAGTTTTGCGTTCAAGGTTTGTGCTGCTATAAAATTGGGCACCCTTAAGAAAACTAAAATAAATTTTGATGATTTTACTTATTGTTAAGGTTTGAGCAGCGCTTTAGACCATCTATGTTTTCAAAATTTGTGTTGGGAGGTTTATAAATCTCGTGTGAGAAATGTTATCGGGGCAAATTGTGCGTCATTAAATGATATTTGGTTCAGCTTAGAGTTAAAAGGATTATGATTTTTTTTATAATTTATGCCCACTCAAGGGGCTAGAAATAACCTTTAAATGTTTTACCACAGAAGACCGAGAGTGATAGGAAATATTTTTGATTTATTGGAGAGTTACTCCATGGGTGGTGTCCAAACTAATTTCAGGGAGTCACTGTTTTTTGTGTTTGTTGAATTCGCATAACCTTCAAGGTGGTATATACTTTTAGGATTAACTTGTGACCTTTTTTATTGCTTCGCGTAAAAGTTTCATTGATTCTGGTGTGGATTGAACGCGCAATCTCCCACTTAACTTAACACATTTTCTCCTTTAATATGTAAACATCCTCACTCCCTAGGAGGAGTAAATCAAAAGCCACCCAAAACCCACTTTACTATTATAGCAGATTTAGGTTTTTCGTCGAGACCTGGGATCAGAACTTATACTGTCATATGAAAGACCAATAAAAAGGCATACAACCTATGGAAAAAAGGGCACGGAAGCTCTCCTCATTTTTTCTTAGGGTATTTATTAAATTGGATCTGGCTGAATGATTATGCAGATTAAGACCATAACGAAAAAAACGAAAAGCGTAAGGATGAAAGAAGGTTAGAACACTCAACAGAAAAAGTAAAACCACACAACTAGTCAAAAAAAACAGTCTGCACGATACAAGGTCAACGAACTTGGGCTATTTGACTTCGCTGTGGAATGATATAAGCGGTCTCCAGATCAACGATCGGTCAATCAAAATGATCACATTACGATAGACAATATCGAATTGGACCACAACCTTGTTGCAGCCAATGTAAGAATGCGGATATCCACTACGAAACCACAATCCAGTAATACTGTGAAAAAAATATTAAATGTCGAAAGAATGCCAACTCAAGAGACCGCCAAGACCTTCGCGCAACGCGTATCCCTTAAACTCTCGATTATCACCATACAACAAGCATCGAATGTCAAAAACCAATGGCAGCGATGTCAACAAAAAATTCGATCAGCCGCAATTGATGTACTAGGTTTCTCAGGTCAGCAGCAATTGAAGCGCTATGTTTATCGCGCCCACCAGCAAGTAACCCCTTGTTTGATCAGGAATTCCGACAGATGCTCGCAGACAAGAACGAGGCCAACACAGGTAAGCTGCAGGTAAAGACGATAGGCAAAGAAGAAGGGCAGAATATCGTGTTTTCAAAAAGCAGAAATAAGAGCAAGAAAAGCGCGTGATCGTGGATATAGAGAGGTGCCACTCCAGCAACGATGTTTACAAGTTTTACTAAAGTGTAAAACGTCAAGGCCTATTATAAAAGGCTCGAACTGAATCGTGTATAGATGAACATGGAAATATCGTAGTTGAGATACAGTGAAATATGCTGATGCTGAGGATATGGAAGGCTGCCGGAAATGACGGCCTTCCCGCTGAGCTTTATAAAGCCGGCAGTGATGAATTTGCAAGTAACATCCAATTTCTGATGAAAGCATGTCTGAAGAATGAAATCTCCTAAACATCGCCTACAGGATTCTATCTGCCGTAATATGTGAAAGCCTGAAACCGTTCACCAACAACCCGGTGTGGTTTTTGGCCAATAAAGTCCACAACCGATCAAATTTTCACACTTCGGAAGATCCTAGAAAAAACTGAAGAAGTCCAAATCGATACCCACTATCTGTTCATCAATTTGAAAGCCACATGCGACAGCATTTATGGAGACGAACTGTACAGAGACATGTCTAGTTTTTATATAAAGGGTTAAAGGGTGTTTTATCTAGAGGTTGGTTTTTCAAACTGAGATAATGTTGACATTTTGTTGTTATATGAGTTCAGTTTGGTTTGCCATTTAATCATGAACATGCTGAACAGGAAAAGCCGCTAAGCGGATGATTCGTTCATATTCCTCATGCGAAAATCAGATGAGGTTGACAAATGAACAACGCTTGCAAGTCGTGCAAAGTTATTCCGAAAATAATGGTTCAATTCGCTGTGATGATATGTGGTTCCAACAAGATGGCACTGCATGCCACACAGCGCACGTCACAATCGATTTATTGAAGGAAACATTCAATGAGCGCATAATTTTGCCAAACGTACCTGTCAATTGGCCGCCAAGATCGTGTGATTTGACACCATTGGATCCTTTTCTTTGGAGCTATGTAAAGTTGCTCGTCTAAACCAACAAACCAGAAACGTCAGAGGACTTGGAAGCCAACATTTGTGGCGTTATTGCCGAGATACGGCCCCAAATGTTAGAAAAAGTGTTTGAAAATTGGACTTCATGGGCCACATGCCCGAAATCATATTTAAACATTAATGGCATAAAATTATCCTTCCAATAAAGCTAAATTGATGAGCATTACCTCTACAAAAAAAAAAGCCAATACCTTCCAAAATTGTTCGTTTGTGTAGAATGACAATGGAATATTCTCGCTGCTCCATTAAGGGCGGAATCGACTTCACCGACACATTCGATACAAAAAAGGATTTAGGCAACGCGATTCGCTGTCACGTGACTCGTTCAGTTGGATTCTTGAGAGGATTGGGCAAAACCCGAACCAACACCAGAGACACAATTTTTAAAAATCGGTGAGACTACTTGCATACGCCGACGATGATTAAAATACCCTGGTAGAACTCAACGTGATGTCATAGCCTTTCTCTAGTATAGAGAAAGGAGCGACAAAAATTGGGTGAGCAGTAAATAAGGGTAAGACTAAGTTTGTGCTGTCAACACTAAAGGACACACAACATGGACGAGTTGGACAGAACGTCAACTTTGACAGATATAAGTTTGAGGTAGTATGGGACTTTGTCTACCTCGGCTCCGCTATTAACGCTGACATCTCGTCAGAAATTTAATGAAGATTTACTCTTGCCAACCGCTGTTTCTTTGGGCTCAGAAGGCAATTCAGAAGTCAAGACCTCACTCAAACTACTAAGGATATCCTATATAAGACCCTGATCATCCTAGTCCTGCTCTACGGCGCTGAAGCATGAACCGTATCAAAAGCAGATGAAGAAATCCTTTCCTTTTCTACGAATCCGCTGAGGATGCGGCGCTTGTCCCGCGCGTCACCTTCGAATCACCTTAATGAGAAAATTATCAATTCCATTAATTGAACCCCAGATAATATTTTATGTACTCGGAGTCCGGCGTTCGTTCAATCCTAAGCAGGATTGTATCGCCAATTAAGTAAGTAATTGTTTCATATTACTTCATTGCAGATGTATTGAACCCTGATTAACTTTTATTTCAATTACGCTTGAAAGCATGGATATTAAAGCTATTAGTCTATAACGTTGAGGCATGTATTTGTTTCATTATTTTGCATATGGGGTTGGAAAACCTGTTGATGGTACGAAATGAAAAAAAAAACTGTTAAGAACGGATCCAAGTTCGGATCACATTTCTGATAGCAATTCTGCCAGACCCAGTAGATGTAGTCCACAGTAATATGGAATTCAAATTTTTATTTTAATACCCAAACAAACAACTACCTATACATATTTACCCATCCCTCTCGACAGGAGTTTACAAGAAAAAAAAAAAACACGCTATAAATCCTTTGTATTCAGCATACCCACTTAAAATTGCATTCACCTGATTTCTTCCATCACTTAGCCCGCAAGACTACAAGCTAAAAAAAAAAGAATTTCCATAATGATTGCAAATGCAATGCATCGCAGCGCACAGCATCCTGAGTCAATCCCATTGATGGTTGTACGTGATTTAAAATCTCAAATAAGTAAAAAAAAAAACGGAATAATCGTATAAATCCAGCTCAGACGAAAAATCCATACATAAAAATATATATACACAAGTATCCGCCCAACTATCGAGAATCGATTTCATCTCGTACCCAAAGTGTGTTCAGCAAACATACCGCTCGCGCCTTTAAAGATTTCAAGGCCCCCCCATCCACCAAACACCGATTGTTAAAGTTAAATGTACACTCGGTCACAGCTCTTTTCACACGTACACATTGAACGGCTGACATCAATAGCAATATAAGTATACCAAGGCCGCAGTATTACCATTCGGAAGTGTTCAGGTGTGGGTGCAACTCGAAAACACCCGATGCCGCTCCGGTACTGGATATACACACATAATTCGTGCGCCTAGGAACGTGATAAAAGTTAAACATCGCAAATTTTGTGCACAATAAGTGTATCCTTAAAGGACGAAATGAGTCTATCCCTGCACATTCATGGGGAAGTCAAGTGAATGATGCCGAGGGAGAGTGCACCAAAGTTCTTCGTCCTATTTTCTTTCGAACTGTGGAGACGACGACAATTTATGTGCAGTTAGTCAATAGGTATATCAATGAACACGTGTCGGTATTGTACGGCACCTGTGTCTGGGCTTCTAAAAGGCCTGCCCAGTCCATATGCAGTGAATGGACTACCTGTTCTGCTGATGCAGCGATTGTAAGCCGAATCCAATCATGCCCAGGTGATTGGGAATGAAGAATCACATGCACAGACTGTGAACGATTGTAAGGATAGTCGTAAGGCAATTGTTCGATCCTTTCTGGGAACATAAATTAAAGTCAAGGGCGATTTGGTGTGTCCATGTGGAAAAATTCCATTGGAAATTGATATGGTTTGAGTGGAAAGTTTTCGGGATACCTCATCTCGAAGAATGAGCGGGACTTTTCGATTTGTATCTGAGAGATATAAAGTTTCGACAATAGTTTGACCAAGGGCAGTGGTGTGTAACTTGGCTAGCTATTACCTGCCAGAAATAATTGACAGTATACAAGAAATATTACTGTCTCTCTCTCTTTTAGATTTGATTTCGTGGGGACTTTCGTAAAGCCCTAATTTAGTTGGAAAGCATTTGAAATGCATATGGAAAAAGCCAGGGTATATGTACTTTAAGTGCCATAAAGATGCTGCTACGGGGTTATCTAAAAAAGTGCAAATTAAGGCCTTATCCAACATGTTTGCATAATTTCCTATTTTGTTTGTTGGCTGTCTGTCGGCTAATCAGTGATTTTTCGTCCACGGGCCTTCTCCTTGTGATCTGACTAATCGTTAGTGTAGTGTTCCCATTATATTTTGATCTTAGCCGTTAGCATCCGGCATAGAATTGTAGTTCCCACCATCTTATAAAAATATGCACGCAACGATGAAATGTTATAATTTTTGTTTTGTTTTTGTGTTTTGGACTGTGTAACGTACCCCTATAGTTCGTTCTGCTCAGAAAAAAGGCGTCTGGTGATCAGATGTCAAACTATGAAGTAGTTAATCCTCACTATCACTAGTGCTGGTAAGGCCTGACCGCGGTAACATGTAATGACCTCTCAAGAGACACATATTTTTCTATCTCTCACCTCAAGGGATAGACATCATCCTATAAACATCTTGTGACCCAAGGTAATAAGGTATAACCTGGGCCTTAGTAAACTGCCTCCAGTAGTCCAGTTGAGCATTTTAAGTTGGTTCAAGTCGCTTTCTACATGTGCACGCTTTCTACATGTGTGCAGGACTTTCTCTTATGCGTCCGACTCGACGTCTGTCTGAGTATTGAAGACTTTGCGATTCTGAGTATTGTCGTCCATTAACTCTACATGTCCTAGCCATCTTAAATATCCAAATGGGAGTCTTTTAATCAGGTCTATGTCGCTCGTATATTTCGTGGTGGTATCTTCATAGCCCGTCAACAAAATCGTGACCGTTTTTTAGAAGAATTTTCGTTCAAGCGACTATGAATTTCTTCACCCACCTTTGATATGCATCAGCAACGTAGAGCAGGACTGAGATTATCAGGGTCTTCTATAGTCCGTAGTCCCGTTCTACTATTGGTCAATGGTGAAGTTCTGTCCAATTGAATATTGGCACCGATCGATCAGCAAAGTTCCTGAGGTGAGCGGCTCCAAAGCTGTTGTTTAGGTGTTAGAAGGTACTTCTGTCAAAAATAAATATATACAAATTTCTAGCGCAACAGGCTCGTTAGTACCCAGGGCTGAGCTTCCTCACAACCATTCATGCGTGTGCGGGTACTTCATGCACGATATTGGGACCTCCTGTTTTATGCCGACCCCGAAGAGCGAATTTGTGATACGTCTTTCTTGCAAATTGATACTACTCGGTTGATTTGTCAGATCATCGAACTTAGTCCTTCTGCGCATTAGTTCATCGCACTAACCATCGCGCCACTGATCTCTTCAGATACCTCTGTCACTCATGCGAATAACACCCTGTGCGAGTTCACTGGTGACATTTTGCAGATATATTGGCTACGACAAGCATATCAACAAAGAACCCTCAGATTTTACAGAATATTTCTTTTCATTCAACCCATGTCTACCGTCAATGTGAGTATCTCACATTTTCTCGACTGCTGGTCTGCCACACAACGATATTGCCGCTCAGGTACGTCCTTTTATGCAGAAGCTTTGTGTGAAGTTTGTGCTGCCGGAGAAATACCCGGTCATCGTGGTTTCCTCTGTTACATCAATAGGTTACATGTATACAGAATCGACAACTTTCTGCTAGCGTACCGGAAATGTTGAAGGCCGTAACATATCGGTCACCCAAACCCTATTCTTACAATGCCAAACGTCGATATTACCGATTCAATTTCCAATTTGACCGATTAAATTACATTTTACCAGTCAACGTGTTGCCATTTCTGTCAAGTTTGTTGTAGTCTTGACGGGCTCAATAAAGCGATGGTTAGTGCGATGAACAGGTCTGCGTTCGATTTCCAGCCGTAGCAATACCTAAATGATTTTCCACTGTCCCTCCTTCCGCGATGATCTGACAAATCATCATCAGGAAAAGCTTATCTCTACTTATCCATTAGGAGTCGGGAAGAAACATGCTCTCATACATCGATCTTCTCCATTTGGTCGAACCGTAAACCAAACCGCTCATAGATGCGACTCATGCCTCTTGATTGTGCATACAATCAGAAGGAGAGACGAAGGATAACTGACTAGCCAATGAGAACAAGTTGCGATTGACATAGATAAAAAGATCTTCTCTTGGACGCTTTAAAGCCGTTTGTGAGTGTATACTTCTTACAGAATAGCGAGACCTCCTGTTTAATTTCAAATCGGAACGGCTGAATTGAGATAAGTTTTAAAGCGACAGATAGTTTTAACAGGACAGTGGGAAGTACTAAGACATCAAATGTTATATTGAAGATATTGGAAGCAATGTTTCCGTATCGTGTAGCCCCACATAGAGATTACGTCGATTTGGTGATTTAATCGTGAGTTTTTACGCAAAACCGCCATCACACGACATTGTTTTGACTCCGCTTTCTTCAACCTTTATCAGAGATCCATTTACTAACAGACTTGTTGTGATGGAAACACCCAAACTTGAAGTGTTTCCCATAATCTGGTTACGGCTTATAGTGGACATCCTAATTCTGAGTGTTACACTTGCACTTCAAATTACACTTATTTGCGCTTGAAACCCAGATACATACATCTGTAAGAATGAATTTGAATCACTAGCTGTCATTGCGACATACCGGTAGCCTCTCCCAAAATATAGCCTCCTTTTATTTCTTATATCATTAAAATTAACAAAAAAAGAAAACGTGACACAATATCCACTTTAATTAACCACAACATTTATAAACATTTTGCAAAAGGTGCCTAAGGATTCTTGAATGTTACCAGCTACTTTCCCCTCATTTCAATATAAAACTGAAAGTTCTCCTTCAAATAAAAGGGTTTATGTAGTGTCACCGTCAGTGAAATCAAAGTTCCTTCCTTTAATATATAAAATAAAAAAAAAATTATTAAAAAAAAAAATCCTCGAAGCATAAATCATGCAATCAAGCTGATGGCCGACGTTCTTTTTGGGACTTTTCTTCTTTTTTTTTTGTCAACCCGCATGCTGTTTGAGGTTTCTCATTTTCTCTTGGCTTCGGACTGTTTTTTTTTTGCGCTCACTTTCCCTTGCCTTTTTATGATGAAAAATCAGGAAGCTTCATCAAAAAATAACAAAACTTAACGTTTCTAGTTTTGCGGAGAAAAAGAAGAAAAGAAAAATAGAAAAAAAAGAGTATCAACGACGAAAATACCAACAACAAAAATAGGGAAAAAAACTCTTCCACATGACCCACATTCTTGTTCGGTGAATTCATATCGCAATTGAAAACTTCCGGAGAAAAATATTTCAAAGCAAAAGTAGGTAAACCGCACTGAATAAAAAAAAAGTAACGAAACGAATGTCCTTACTCAAATCTAATATACAATTTAATATACAGTAGGTCCTGAAAGCGGAAGCCTTGTTAAATATTTCAGCAGAGGAACATGCATTTTTAATGATTCGCATCGACCTGCGGAGAACTAATGCAGGTCTAGGGAATCGTGGTCGGAAGGTTACTGCGGCTGCTACTATGATAGAGGTAGGTTTGTGATAGCAAAACTTGGGTTTGGGCAAGAACTTCCCGTTATCGACAATCAAAGTTGAGTAGCATCTTGTACCGATATACCCCTAATAGGGAGCTTGTCAGTAAGGAATTTTCAATAAATGGATGGCAGAGGTTGAATAGTCAGCTTTTACGAACAGCTTAGTTCTATACTTACTTACTTACTTAAGTGGTGCTACGGTCCGGCATGAACCTGCACCTCAACCAACATATGGGTCCAATTATCCCGGTCCTTAACTATAACTGAATCCAAGTTAGTTGAGGTCGGTTTCTACTTGTGCACGCGGCAACATCTTCCTCCAAAGAGTCCTACGTCTACGAATCGGAGTATTGGTGCCCATTCGCGCTATATGCCTTAGCCATCTCAAATATCCAATGTGGAGTTTGTTAACAAGGGCTGTACAGCTCCAATAGTTCTGATTCCATCTTCGTCTTATAAACTCGTCAACGCAAACGGGACCGACAATTTTTCGATGAATTTTTCCACCAGGTATTACTTTCTTTCTTCTACTATGGTCCATGCTTCAGCACCTTGGAGCAGGACTGGGATAATCAGGATGAGGATTGAGGGCTTTACTACTGAATTTCGTTTAATTTCTGACGAGATGTTGTTGTAGGAGTAAAAAGCGAAGCCGAGGTAGACTCATTCCCGTACTACATTCCCTCATTCACTGATCAACCCATTTTTTCCGCTTTCTTCTCGAAACTGCCAATCTTGGTTATGACATCAAGTTGAGTCCTACCAATGATGTCAATATCCTCGGTATTCCTCGGATTTTGGAAGTTTCTGCCTCTGGTGTTGGCGCTTAATCTAGCCTTAAATACACTATACACACGATAAAACTAATCCTTGTACCTTTCAGCTATAAGTCTTCGCCTGCGATTCCGAAAAAATTGCCTGATGATGACGGCAACGTCTGGCCTTTCCACCCCACAGTGTTAGAAACACTTCCGTTGGCTATCTCCCTGGCATCGGCTAAAGAGATAGTACTTCAATACGCCTCAGCCGCAATCCATTCCTGAAAAGTTAAAGTTTTGCGCAATCCCCTCAAGACTAATATTAAAAATTTGATCAGTTGCGGACTTTCCTGGCCTAAGACCACACTGATAAGAGCCCATCAGCTTGTGAATAAATGGTTTAAGTCGTTCACATATTATGGCAGATAAGATGTGGTAGGCGATGTTGAGGAAAATCATGCCTCTTTAGTTGGCGCAGTTCAGAGGGTCTCCATTTTTGTGGATCGGGCAAATGATTTTGCGGTTCCATTATTTATGCATACTTTCTTCCGACTAGATTTGGCTTATGAGTTGGAGGATGTTACATACCAAGTCATCTACACTGGCTTTATATAGCTCAGCGGGAAAACCGTCACTTCAGACAGCCTTGTTAGCTTGAGTTTAGATATTGCTATCCTCACTTCACATAGGTCGGGTTGTTGGCAGTCTTTGCTGTCGCGTAAGTATGGTTCGTTCTGCCTGACAGCGGAATGTTGTTTGTCATCGCCGTTTAACAGTATACAGATGTGGCTCTTCCATATCCGACTGTGTTTCACGATATTTCCCCCTTCATCTCAGCAATATTCTGATCGAGCCCTATATCCCTGGCTTTGACATTTTAACCTTTGGTTAAACTTGCAAACATCGTTACTGCCACCTCTCCACGCCTACGTTTTGAGAGCGTTTTCAGTAATATATTAAAATATTGGAAAAAAAACTTTTGAGGCAAAATCATTGGGTTTGATAAAACAAACATAGAACCCACGTTTTTTTTGGAGGCTTTTTCCTACAAAAACCATTTGTATACCCTACGCTATTCCATACCATATGCAGGAGAAAAACGTTGTTTTTTGTCGAACCATACAAAGGTTGGGATAAACTGTCTGAACAATATGTTGTTGGTACAATTACAATATTTCTTTCTTGTCAATTATAATATTTCTTTCCAGAAAGTTTTAATTCAACCCTCGTTGTATGTGTGTCAGTGCGTACGTCTTACGATAGATTTTTCTGATGAGTGACTCAAAAGCAGTTAGTAAATACATACTTTCAAAAGTAAATGATTTGATTTTTATCGAACATACGAAAGTAACGAATTCTTTTTAACGGATAGTCCGTGAAACAGTACCGAACCCATACGGGTATTCATTTTGTCGTTACTTTTACAGCTCTACTGTGCAGCATCTTTGCATGGTCATTTGATTGTATGCTTGATCTAATTAACGATACACAACAATTAAGTGGTGAATAAAAGTGGTTATTGTCGGAGGCATAAACCAGATGACTCGAAAAACGAAAATTATCCATTTTAGCAGGTGGTTGTCACTTAGACATTACTAACTAAATGATCCCTGAAAGGCATTTCTTGCTCTTTTTTCTTCTTTCTGAAAAGGTGGTCCCTTCTTTATTGCTTTAGAGCTTAATGGCAGCTCTGGTCTTCACCTGCGGCTTATTCGGCCTTAATGCGAATTTTTATAATGCGTCCAATAACTACTTCAAAACATAAGACATCTTGCCTAAGTCTGGCACTTTTAACAAATCCGCTTCCGAATAGTCGCTGTTTCTGCTCATGTCACAGTGGAAGATGGGGACATCCCATCTTATATCGTGGATGGCAGTAATGTCTGCTTTGTAGCAGCTTAGGGCTTCCGGTAGTTGTTCGGCTGCACCTCTTCTGCTTAAGGTTCTCCCATTGCAGGTGCAGATACGAACGTCGCTGTCCTTTTTTCGTTTAGCATTGTCGTCAAAAATAAAATAAGTCCTTTCCGAGGCTATTGGTTGCTTCGTAACATTTAGTTTTTTTTTCCATGGATGGGTAGTTAACCCAAAGCACAACCCCTAACCTGGGGGGTCATTTCGAATTCATTAATTACCTCTAGGACAAGGGGCCGTTTACATTTCGGTTCATCTCCCACCATCTCTATTTAAAGGGCCCGGCATACCCGTAACCAGTTGTCCGAATATGTCGGAGCAGCTCATCTATTGGTTCGCCTGGGAAAAATAGTATTCTGACCAGGCTATTTACATTGTTGCTGTTGTTCATGTTGTTATCAACACTCGTACCAATTGCTTAGCAAATCAAATCCAGTTGGATGAGATCGGTTTCGATTGTTACTAAAGGGTGATCCATTTCGAGGTTCCCTACTTTTTAACAAAAAAAAACACAGAAAATTCAAATTTAATGGAGAATGTTTATTATCAGTTGAAAGAACATTCTTTGGCATTTATTTTTTGAAGGTTATGTCTATCAAATGTTGGCCGTTGCTACGTCGCAGATGGTCCATTCGTTGAGTCCAATTTTCGATCACTCGTTCGAGCATTTCGACTTGTAACTGGCGAATGACACGCGTGATGTTTTCCTCCAAGGCCGGAATCGAAGCGGGTTTGTCGGCATAAGCTTTTGACTTTACATATCCCCACAGGAAAAAGTCTAACGGTGTGATATCACACGATCTTGGTGGCCAATCGACCGGCCCAAAACGTGAAATTATGTGCTCACCGAAATGTTCTCTCAATAAGTCCATTGATTGATGCGATGTGTGGGAAGTGGCGCCGTCTTGCTGAAACCAAATGTCGCCGAGATCACGAGCTTCAATTTCAGGCATCTAATAGTCGGTTATCATGGCACGATAACTGTCGCCATTGACGGTTACGTTCGCACCGGCATAATTTTTAAAGAAATATGGACCGATGATTCCACCGGCCCACAAACCACACCAAACCGTTGTTTTTTCTTGATGAAGTGGCAGTTCTTCAATCTCTTCAGGTTGCTCTTCGTCCCAAATGCGGCAATTTTGTTTGTTTACATACCCATTGAGCCAGAAATGGGCCTCATCGCTAAACAAAATTTGCCTCGAAAACGTCGGATCTTCTTGGAACTTTTCAAGAGCCCATAGAGCGAAGCGATGTAGCTTGGGAAGGTCGAGCGGCTTCAGTTGTTGCACAAGCTGTATTTCGTACGCTTTCAATTTAAGATCTTGACGTAAAATGCGCCAAGTCGTTCCATACGTCAGTCCGAGTTGCTGCGAACGGCGCCGTATCGACTCTCTACGGTCTTCGTGTACACTCTCAGCTACGGCCGCTATATTTTCTTCACAGCGTGCTGGACGTGGTCTATTCGGTCGAATATTATCCAATAATGAATGCTGGATCTCAAAATGGGT
This sequence comes from Rhingia rostrata, assembly GCA_949824845.1. NCBI lineage: Eukaryota > Metazoa > Arthropoda > Insecta > Diptera > Syrphidae > Rhingia > Rhingia rostrata. The sequence goes on from OX463758.1 coordinate 53,606,389, forward strand.
GATGGTGTTGCGAATAGTACACTCAGTAGGCCGATTATGTTGACCATAAGTTGAGCGAAGTGCACGAAACACATTCCTCACAGAACGTGAATTTTCATAATAAAGTTGAACAATTTGTAAACGTTGTTCACGCCTAAGTCTTTCCATTATGAAATGCCAAACAATACTAACCAAAAATAACATGACAGCATGACACGACTCACACGTGATCTGTCAAAAAAGGCTATTGAAAAAGGTATCTCTACTTGGATCACCCGCTACTTGGAGGTAAAAAATAAGCACAATTGATGTCCATTTACCAAAATGTCCCTTAGCCTCCCGGCCATGCAGGATTGTAACTCTTTTGTTGCATGCATTTATTTTCATACGTTTGTATTAGGTTGCTACTTAATCAAGATATGTTCAATCGGTCCAACGCACTAACTAACTACCCAAAAACTAAACCCAGCTCCACACTGGTATTTTAAAAGTCTGCCTCTTAATATTTAAAAAAGATCATTTGTGAGTCCAACATAATTGGTAACATCAGTTGATTGAGTAGCCCTAGGTGGTGCCTATTGAAGACATATATATGTACATCTACACTAACCACAATCAATGTTGCGTCTAGTGTTTCCGATGAAATTCCCAGCTAAAGATTGACCTATAATCATCTGCAAATGCATGAATTATTTGCACACGTTGTACACGATAAAGTAATCCTTCATCCAAATGGGCTATAAGCATGCGGTAAGGATGCAGAATTCGGATTGTATGAATGCACAATTTGACATGTTACACATTTGATTGCATAATTGAAGGCATCTGATATATCCTCAGCATCAATGATATTTTCACCAACCAGTGATATCACCTTGGAACTGTCTCTGTTTCTTGTATGAGTTGCACCTAGGAATGGGTGTGCTGGATCTATATTTAATGTTACAGGACACTCCGGCTTATTTCAAATGCATGATGAAAGGGTGTTTACGGTTATTATATTTGCTTACGGTTATCCTCCACAGTCCAGAGTGAGGTTTTAATGACATGACCATAACATCTTGTAAGGATTGCATAGACTGGATATGCCCCTTTTCACGTTGAGTCATAAACTCATGAGGAACTTTGAATCATCCAAGGTTGGCCTTTTCTATGCATATTATCCGGAACAGAGGTAAACAGTTGTAAAGAAACTAGGACATGCATGTAGCATCGAAAGTTAAAAGTTGTTCTGAGTATTGTTGTTCTCTCATTAACCAAGTTCTGCCTCCAGAAAATTTGAATTTTAAAGTACTCTGCTCACGCCTGAATTATGCCATTTCCTCCATAAATTCCAATTTGTATACCCTACTCCATATGGGTATATCAGTTATGACACAGAGTTTGAAATACTTCAACAAGATATGCCTCAAGGTATATGGATCGACTCAGAATCGCTAGCCATGTCTGTCCTTCCGTCTGTAGGTCCCCGGATTTTAGGCCGTAAATGTTGAGCTAAGATAATGAAAGTTGGTATACTTGATCCTTGTCCTTTTTGGCCAAAATGAATTTCGAAAAAGTGTCTGAGAAGGATATTAAGCTCTAAATATCTTTATATTGTCCAAAATAAGTTTTTTGTCAGGCCCAATTTATGAGGCGTTTTCCGTTAAAACTATTCTCGGTAAATTTTTAAAAAAAATTTAATGGGAAGATGGCTATACACACATTATATTGAGTTTTAGACATATAAGTGTAGATGTCAATGGGCAAATACCTAATATCTTCCTTGTGGGGGATATACCCTCTACTATACGCCTATACTCCACTTCCCGAAATTCCTCATCTAGGTACTGCCCTATATTTCTTTATTAAAGGATATGATATGACCAAATACAGATCCATTGTGGTAACACTGGGAGTATGTATGACCGGATCTGTTAAGGCCGGCCATACAGATATTTTCCAGATCATTAAAATCGTTATCGAAGTATCTACCAAGAGTGCCCAGCATTCGCTTCATCTTTCTCGTAGCAGGCAAGTCTAGGACCATGCCTGACTAGGATGGAGAGGCCTATCATAATATTTGTTAGCTTGGCGCAAATATGAAGCTTGATTTGGATTATCTACTTATACCTTCTGGAATTAAGTTATGTGTGACCACCTTTGTACGGTTGTGTGCTGTATTAAGTTGCGATTTAGGAACTTCAACATATTTTGGCATGGACATAGTTAGAGGTATGCCGTTTAAGTTTCACCGCATTGGTTAGTTACATGTGTCCCGGAACACAGTATAATGTGCCTTTGCAACCACGTTTAAAAAAAACTGCTACAGTTTCGTTTGTTTCGAACACTAATAATCTGATTGCAATTTCGGGATGCTTATCAGACTTTCTCAAGAGTTGGAGCAGTGAAAAAAGCATAATTCTTGTCACCATCGGAATTTGATCCCACGTTTCTTAGTCAATCGGACTAGCCACTAGGCCACTGCACACTTCACTTGTCATTTGTTGGTTATCCATCACCCAGTAAGAGGGCAATCATGCAACCATTGTGACATTTTCCCGAATTGTTCGAAATCGGAGAATTTTCTACTGTTGTATCCGTTCCGATTAGCATTTCGGACATATCGAGTATCGACCGACGAACTGTTTTTTTGAATTTTTTCCAAAGTTGTCCGAAAAAAAATGTTGCGGAATCAAACGAATGCGATTGTATGCTTTTTTATTCTGCTCTTGCTAGGAATGGCGTTGAAGTGCCAAGTGCAATTCTATTTTCGATTTCTTGCGATACAAATTCTTCGCGGAATTTATTTACGAATTGTAGTCAAGAAATTTTTTTTCCGATGACACACACCTCGAATGGAATTTGGACGTCAGACAAAGTATGTCTTGCAGAAAATGAGTGAATATTTGTTAGTTTATCAATGAAACTTTTTTTGTTTGTTTTTAAGTTGTTTGAGGTCGTTTTCTGAGCGGGAATCAAAGACTCTTCGAGCCGGACTATTGGTGCCCAACATGTTCTTGCCATCTGTTCTTATTTTTTTTATGTCTCTTAACAGGTCGTATTGTTATTGATTGAATTATTTTCTCCATAGCTCCATATGTTTATTATTGAGGGTATCGAAATGCATTTCAAAACTATGAACTAACGACGTAGTGGCGACCGATGTTCAGAGCGAAAAACTGAAATTCCCTCATCCAAATCTAGAAGTATTATATGATCTGAGCACCTATTCTAAGCACGCAAATTCTTATCCACTTAAGAATCATAAGCCAACTAATGTAGGCAGAAAGCCGTCTAAGCAATTCACTAGATTTTGGCTTGAAATCGACTTGGATCGACTATCAGTCGACTCGGGATTCTAAAAGCGGGCATGCCGCAAACTCTAATAGGCTAGGTAACAGGTGTGTCATTTTGAAAATAAATTAGCAGCACTATTCACAAACCTGAATTTCAGGAATGCTCCTGCATTCATATCCTTCACATTTCAACCACTCTCCACGCGTTAAGCATTACCTCGCTGTGCTGGTAGGCTGTACCAAAGTAATCCATTAGGATTATCGCTGCAGCTCTTTTCGCTGCGTCCTCTATTAAGCTCGAAGTTAACATGAGGTGCACTATACAAAATAGGCTTTGTACACCTTCATGGACCGCTTAAATTAATATGTTTTACCACAGTGCAGGCGTTAGATTAAACAGTGGGGTAATTCCTTGAGCCAATACTTGTGAAAAAAATATTCTTAAAAGCAGCAGTTACGGGTAACAAGATCGTTAACATGAGCCAAAGGGAGAAAAAGAAATAGCACATGAAGAAACTGTGTGGCAAACGGCGAAACCACAGGTCGAGATATCCAAAAGACAGGGACCGAGAAACTTGGGTTTCTCAAAGCCAGACGCGCCCCTTAAATTGGATGATTGAAGAAACTTCATACTCCGATATAATTCCAAAAAAGTTAAAGCAAACCCTCAGCTAAAGTATGTGGGATCCGATCATCCATATACGAAACATATGAGAAGGCTACAGTCCGCTGTGTTGTTCGTTTAATTCCCTATCCCATCCCATCCCATCCTTACAATGAATATCCCCGAAATGTGGGCTTTATGGCGATGAAATAATTAAATTAAAATTTTTTCACAACATATTGTTCAGACAGTTTATCAAAATCTTGTATAGTTCGACAAAAAAACACTTTTTTCTGCTGCATATGGTATGGCCTGGGGTATACAAATGGTTTTTGTAAAAGAACGCCTCCAAAAAGTGGGCGTGGGTTAAAATTATATGTATGCGAAATGTTGCTATTATCATAACCAATGATTTTGCCTCAAAAATTTTTTTTCGAATATTTTAAAATTTACCGAAAAACGTTTTCTACTTAAAACTCTCCCAAAAAGTGGGCGTGGCAAAAAAAAGTTTTAAATAGACGAAATATTGATAATAGGATTGTCTAAATATCTTGTTCACAAACTTTTTCCAAATGCCTTACCAATTTGCCAAAAAAAAAAAGTTTTTCTTAAAAGTAGGCGTGGCCTTGGGCGGATTTCAAAAATGAATACACTTGTTCTGCTTCGTCGGATAGAGAGTCTGTATACCAAATTTCAAAACTCTAGCTCAACATTTAAGGCAATAAAATCAGTGACACGCAAACGGACGGACTGACAGACAGACATACATGGCTAGATCGTCTCAGCTAGCGATTCTGAGTCGATCCATATACGCTGAGGTTTATCTATTGAAAATATTTCTCTATGTTATAAACTTAATGTCAAAACTAATTTACACCTATGGGATGGGTATAATGGGATGGGATGGGCAATGCGCAGCTGGTACTCAAAAAGACAGCAAATGAAAGAACCTCGGCACCAAAGCCCGTTTTTATGTAGACAGTTTCGAGATCAGGCGTGCCTAATTAGGAACTGACTATGGGAAAAATCGTCTTCTCCGTGTTTTCGGTCCATCCATTTGTCAATATCCGGTATGGATACATCTTACCTTTGATAACTGGTTTCATCGCTTTTGCCATACTATACAGATTGGCCGTTTTTCTTCCAGTTTTGTGTTTTTTCTGCGACTGGAGCTGGTGGCCAGCTTTTGGGGTTGTTGATCATGTGACGCACTCTAGAAAGCACATTCACAGAGCAAGTCTGCGGTCCACGGTTTTTCGCCTTCTAGCGTAGGACTAAATTGTTGTGGACTTAACCAATTTGCAAGATAGACTGTGCCACCCTCCTCTTATATTTGCATAATCATTGATAATGTACTGCTTACAACAGCCTTCTCGTATTGCTTACTTTCAAGGTGTTCCTTATGTATAAGCTTCGCGACGATCTAATGGCAGGCTTTAAAACATTATTATGATCTCCTATGGTAATATGGGTTTAGTCGTCATACTCCCACCGGCCTACATGAACCCATAGCAAGGCATTTGACCTAGCACAGATCAGCTTGTTGCTTTTAAAATGTTAACTGTCTGGAGACTTCCTATTGTTGTGATGTATAATGGCTTTATGCTTCACATGTACAAGTTTGCCAAAGCTTCGAAATCCCTTTGATAATTCGACAATGCGTTTCGCTGCATAGGTAACATTATCTTTCACATAACTTCAGTGGTCTTGTGTCATTACGGGCTTCTGTGTCAGTGATTATATCGACCTCTTCCGTAAAGTAGACCTTTAGCCTCCGCACCACAGTGTGAATCGTTAATCTTGCGATACTTTAACTCGGTCCCCTATTGTTGAAGTGAAGGCGGTAGGTTGGTGCAGTGCTGTATTGCATGGCAGCTAAGATGATGATCAGCCATAATAGGTTAACCAACGCTCTACCCCACTGGACCATCTTTTTTAACCCAGACCATAGAAACACACATTTGAACATGACGTGACGAAGTGGGGCTTACAAATAAAAAAAGTGGGCTGTAGACTTTAAAATCATTTCAGTTGAAGCTTAGGTTCACCCAGAACTGAGGCTTTACCTATGAAGGATAACTACATCGTCACTTTTCTACTTAAAACCTCAGATAAGTGGATCACAACAGCCTTGTGTAAATTCCATTTTACGGGACTAACGATGTGTTACCCTCCACTGGTATAAAAATAAACAAAACCCTTAACTAAGCCAATTTAAAGTCCTTAAGGCTTTTTTTGCTATAACATTCATTGCAATTTGTAATCACTTTAAAAATAAACATCACCAATGAACAAAAAAAAAACATAAAATTTCGTCAACCTTCTAAAAAACTATTTCGCTACAACAACAAAAAAATAAAGCCCTTAACCGAATCACGAACAGTCAGAACATTACGTCCTAATTCATTTCATCGTCAATCGAAAGGGAAACTGTCCCCAGCGGCATAAGAAAAGGATATTCCCTTATTTCCGAATCCACTCTAAAGCAAGGAGGAGCTATAGCTCGGTGCTCATAAAAAGACAATAGAACACTGAGAGACGACTGTAGTGGTCGTCGCAGTTCCATGGACCCACGACAATGACGACAATGACGACCAACTATAGCTATACCTTCATAAAAAGTTGAAGACAATAGAAATAATTAAATTGTCCTCATTTTATTACATCTATGTGACATTTTCCGGAATAAGTGCCCTTAGTGGCAGTCAACAGTCATGGCAGAGCCACGGCGCGGCGCTCTCTTGATGCTAAAAAACAGCTTCCCCTCAATACTTTCACTTGTCTACTGAGCTACGGTTACGGTTTCATTTCGCTGAGCTGGGCATATATTTATTTCATAAAAAACAAGAAGGAAGGCTGCAACCGAAAACCGGCAAAGGAAGGATGGGGGAATTATATTTTTTTGGTCAGTGGCACAACTCCAAGAGGACTGTGTATTAAATTCAATTACAATTCGAAATTCAAGGATTCAGTCAGAATATCCTTCTCGCCTACAGGCGATATATAAAATATAAAAGTAGACCAACAAAAAGAAAGAAAGGACAATCAAATTATGCGTCGTACTTTGTTTGTTGTTGTTGTTGTTGTGACTTTTATTAGTGTTTGATGTCGGTGGCAGAAGTACCTACCATTGATGAGAGAATTTACTTTTAATGTGAAATAGATTGGCTTAGGGGATACAGTTTCCTTTTTGTTGAGGACACCCTTCATTTCTTGTTTGCTTTCAAATCCTTTTAGAATTTAACCGCATTCTGGGAAAAACAAATTAAATTCTGCACATTTACGGAACTTTGGCTTTCGAATGGTATATATTTCATAAAATCCGGGTTTGACATAAGGCCTTTATCGGGATCAGCCTATATACCTATTAACAAGAAATACATAATTCCTTACATCAATTTTTGTTGTATTTGATAAGGACGATTATGTTCTCCTTTATAGCATTGCATTCAACTCAATGTAGACCCATTTTGATGCTCATTTGCGATCCTCGTGTGTTGGTAGCCTCAATGATACCCACTTTGTCTACCTCGGATCCGCTATTAATTCAAGAACGATTTCAATCGGCACAAGAAGCCATGATTGCTATAGAGACGGAAGCGCCAAAATGGTCGAACAGTAAACATCTAGTAGAAGCTGTCAACACAATAGGAACACAATATCGACGAATCGGAGGAACCGGCAAACTTCTATAAAGTTCTAGATGCTTCATATGATGGTTGGATGTTGTAGAACGAGGCTATAATTTGGTGAAGCTCAGTCACTTGTGCTTATTTTAGCTCCAAGTGGTAACAATTGGATACTGGTCTCTTTCAAACGTATTCGACTTACTAAACTTATAAGTGCGAGTTTTGATGACAAGACGAAAAACCGCAACACTATAAACATCATGGTCTGGCCTGAAGTCCTCAGGAGAACGTGGATGAGCTGCTTCGACATATTCGGAAAACAGATTATTGAGGAAGTTCAAGAATAAGTCAGGCCCCTTGATAGGGAATCGCTTATACTAACTTTTTATTAACACCATACCACCAGAATATCGAAAACCAATGGCAACGATGTCAATAAGCCATTAGATCAGCCAAAACTAGGTTTATCGCTAGGTTTACCGCAACCACCAACACGAAACGCTTGGTTTGATGAGGAATGCCGACAGATGCTAGCAGCCGAGAACGAGGTCTACAAGGCTAAGCTGAAGGTGAAGACGAGAGTTGCCATTGAGCTCTATGGGCAAAGAAAAGGGAAGAACACCGGCTTTTCAGAAGGAAGAAAAAAGAGGAAGAAAAGCGCGCGATTGAGGATAAAGAGATGTGCTACTCCATTCATGGTGCTCATAACTTTTTCGAAAGTGTAAAACGTCAAAGCTAGGGATACAAGACTAGAGCAGAATCCTGTCGAGTTCAGGGAAATATCGCCAATGAGACTCAGTCGATGCTGCGGATATGGAAGAACAACGTGCAGACTGCTAAACGGCGATGACGAACAACAATCCGCTGTCAGTCACAACGAACCATTTAATATTGCCAACGAAATAAAATTGCCACCCGATTTAAGAAAAGTGAGGGTAACAACATAAGCTTACAAGTTTAACAAGGGTGCCGGAAATGACAGCGTTCCTACCGAGTTCTATTGTAAGTAAAGTTTACCAACTCCTGAGAACTTTTTTTATGGATGAAGTATGTTCGAAGAATTAAACATCAGTATATATACACAAAAGGATATCCTCTGAACTGCACCAACTACAGAGGGTTTAATCTCCTCAACATCGCCTACAAGATCTTATCTGCCATAATATGTGATCGACTAAAACCGTTTACCAACAAAATGATAGGGCCTTATCAGTGTGGCTTAAGGCCAGGAAAGTCCCCAACTGATCAAACCTCCAAACTTTGGCAGATCCTGGAAAAAAACCCAAGAAGTCCAAATCGATACCTACTACCTATTAATCGATTTCAAAGCCGCATACGAAAGCATCGATTACGAAGATGCATACGAAAATATTTATAGCCATGTCTAGTTTTAGTATACTGGCCAAACTCGTCCGTTTGTGTAGGATGACGATGGAGAATTCTCGCTGCTCTGTCAGGTTTGGAAACGTTCTAACCGACACAATCGATATCATAAAATTATTTAGTCAAGGCGAAGCACTGTCATGTGACTTCTTTAATTTTATACTTGGGAGGATTTTGCAAAACTCCCGAGCCATCATCAGATGCACAATCTTTTAAGAATCGGCGCAACTGCTAGCATATGCCGATGATAGCCACGTTTGCTAGTATAGGAAAGGAAGCAGCAAAAATGGATTAAGAAGTTAATAAGGGTAAGACAGACTAAGTATATGCTATCTGTACGAAAGGACACACATCATCGACGAATTGGACAGAACGTCAACATTGACAGATATTACTTTGAGGTTGTACGGAGCTTTGTCTACCTCTGCTCCGCTGTTAACTCTGACATTTTGTCAGAAACTAAACATAGAATTACTCTTCCTAACCACTGTGGCAATTTAGTAGTAAAACCCTCACTCGAACTACTAAGGAAACTAAGGAGATCCTATACAAGACATTGGTCATCCCAGTCTCAGTAAAGAAATCCTTGGTCGATTCGAGAGGAACATTATTCGAACAAGTTTCTGTCACGTTTGCGTTACCAGGATATAGAGTAAATAGGAGTAAGACGTTGTGTGTCCTTATGGGTTGACAGCATGTACTTAGCTGTCAACCCGAAAAGACACACAACATCGACGACTTGGACAGAACGTCACAACTGGGAGATATAACTTTGAGGTAGTACTTTGTCCAACTCGGCTCCGCTATTAAATCATTAAATCTGACAACAACATCTCGTCAGAACTGAAACGAAGAATTATTCTTACCAACCACTGTGGAAATTTAGTAGTAAAACCCTCACTTGAACTACTAAGGAGATCCTTTATACGAACCTGATCATCCAGTCCTGCCCGTATCAAAAATGGACGAAGAAATCCTTGCTAGATTCGGTAGGCAAATTTTTCGAAAAATCTTCGGTCCCGTTTGCGTTGTCGGGCTATGGAGACGAAGATTCAACCAATAACATGCAGGAAGATAAAATACAAATACTCCAGCTCACAGAGTCTTCTATTCTCAGCCAGTAGAGGAAAACCTCGCCTTAAGTGGCACTTACAAGTAGAAACCGACCTTAACCAACTTGGATTTCGCAACTGAAGGCAATTAGCTAATGACCGGCCTAACTGGAGTGGCATGTATTTTGAGGCCCAGGTTTATTCCTGGCTGTAGCTCCAGTTAAGAAATTAAGCAAGTTTTTCCTATATGGCAATAATGTCTTATTGTTAGCAGCTTGTTCAAATTTTCAAAATGCCAAGACCTGCTTAAACATATCTCCTAATTTACGAACAATGTAAATTGCCTTAGAATCAGATTTTCGGATATTGAAAAGATACGATTTCGGTATAAACTACTCAATACCACCCCAGCGATCTTAAGTGGTCTTTTAACAGTTAACAAAAATAGCTATCACATCCTTTTATTTAATAATTTGCCAAAGATAACAACAGCCTCGTCCAGACAAAAATGAATTCATTTGAAACCGGGATCCTGGACTTAGGGTCAATTTATTTTATGCATGCCTATTTCTTTCATGATCCCAGTATCTATAAGTCTACGCGCAATCCGAACGGCTGAATTAATTTATGCTTTTCATAAAAATTTCCAAATGGTTGATGTCATCACTGCGAGACTAAAAAAAGTAGATTTCAATACTTTGTGTGGCACTACGTTTTGGTATCGGAACTATATCCTTCTTATCACACTAACCACAGATGCTTTAACGCAATGGCTTATGCTTGGTTATTAAAACAGTGTTAGGTACAAAACCTTGTAGATATATTCAATCGTCACTGAAAAAGGATACTATTCGTTCCATGGTCGAAATAAAAAAAAATTGAAACGAGATCCTCAAACATAACTTTTATTTTGCCTGCCTTAAAGATTCGATATCCACCCACATAGATACCTACCTCCTAATCCAACTCCAAATTATGCAGGCAAACAACAACTGGAAAGCTGTATCAATTCGATTTAAAGATGTGAGTTGTCTAGTCAGCAAACGGAGATAAAGCGAAAACATAATCTTCTTCGCTAGGGCTTTCACGTTTTATATAGATTAGGAATCCATCAACTCTGCCGATAAGTCAAATAATCATTAGACATTGGCAACATTATCTCAATCCATAACTTTGGTTTGTATAGGATCGCCTTGAAAGTTAATAAAATACCAGACATACAGCAATCCCGAACTAATTACTCAGTCGAGTCGGTTTAGTTTAATCAACCAGTGTGTAATAATTAAATTTGAATCCTCAGCGAAAATGAAGACTACCCCCACATGGGCTTAATAATTGCTTTAACCATGTGATTGACAAACCTACCCCCCATCAACCAAATCATTCGCAAAATGTTTCACCGCTTCATGCATACAGTTTCGGTCCCATTCTTGGTTTTTCCAATTTCCCCTTTAATCCTTAAATCGTTTTCCCATTTTTTTTCACAATGAAATTTCAAATGCTCCCTGCCCCCTTAATCACATAATTGTAACCTCATTTATCCTCTCAAAATTCGATAATCGCTATATTTGTACCTTGACGTTGTCCCTATGACAATAAACAGACTAAATTTCATCCTTGGCTCAATCCGCCCATATACACACAGCGATGGGTATAAATTGTGCCACATAGTCCTATAGCCACACACAAAGTGGATGAAGAGGAGTCCTCAGAATCGACACACAAATTGATGCGAAGGGATGTCTACAACAACAGCAAAAAAAGGACTAACAGACAGGACAACTTAAACGGACCACCCATTGAAATACCAACCGCACAACAGTCCTAGTACCAGTGTGCCACCCTCACGTTGCCACTTTATTGAAATGAAAATGAAAACATTGTTATTACACACTCACACACGAACACGGATAGAGAGCGAGTACGCTGGGACATTATCTTATCACCAAGTCAAGTCAACCCAATCATCTCTGTACTGACTCTCTGCAGGACTCGTGCTCTTAATCAATCTGAAATAAAAGCTTCATTAAAGCTTTCATGCTCAAATGAATGCGCGCAGTCCAAAAAAAAAGGACTTCGATAGGCAACACGAATTTTCAAATCCACAAACAAAGTGCGAAACTGCTCTGAGAACGCTTTATATTTTCAATCCCAAGATGGACCACTCTCAATATAGCGTGTGGAGTGTAATGGGAGCGGAAAAAAAAGAATTAGTTACTATCGACAGGATGTGGGAAGAGATGCGTTGGTTGGCATCAACCACTATTTCCCAAGAGCTGCGTAATGGCAACTAACTAACCACGAGAATGGAGAATTGTAAAATAGTTCCGATTTCCCAACACACGCACGTACACATTGGCCACAGGACTTGTATATATGTGTGACTGGGTAATTAAGCATCCCTTTAGAAGTATTTTTTTTATTAATGGAACACTTTAAGAGTACTTGGTGTATCAATTAATCTACGAAAGTAATGGCTTGGGATTTCTCCCACCATATCGATATAGACGAATCCTTTCCACCCTCTGCGACTGACTGCGAGTAGATATGAAGTGTCCCTTCTGACCTGCTGACCCCCATTCCTATAGTTGATTTCTCTTCTGACCCAATTGATGAACGCACTCGATTCTTATTTCTTAAAATCACATCATACACATGTGTTTGGCTACATTCTATCGAATATAGGTCATCATTAACAAAACCTCCACCCAAGGACCAAAAAAAAAAAAATCCCATTTTGTTTGAATCATGAGTTATGCGAATCGTTTTCGGTTTTATATGAGGTCCGGCTTTAATAAGCGTTCATTGTATGTACAAAAGCATGCCGAGGGAGACATGTTTAACAGCATGTTCAAAGGATGTAGGGACCATACTGAGCAAAAAAAAGTAACCAAACTCCCGTATGTGTATGTGGACCATAACTGAATGACGGATGGCAAAAGCTTTTCGCGCAAAAGCGATTTTTCTTTTCCACTCTTGCTTTTTGTTTTTGCATTCCCACTATCGCACAACACGCACACACAACACACAAGAGTCGAGCATTGAGGTTGGTTTTGGCAAATCGTTTTCTATAGAGCCGAATGGCGACGGCGGCAGCAGTAAAGTCCTTAAAAAGCACATCACATCGCACACACTATCATGACAGATGGCATCGGTAACGACATTCAATTTACCATCGCTAAATAATATATTTGCAGAGAGAATGAACGATTGCCCGGCTGATATGATGAGGGTTTATCGAATTTATGGGCTCCAAACCGGGTGGAAAAGGGGTGGATTTTGATCCTTCAAAAAAAAAAAAAAAAATATTAAACCAACGGAAAAAAATGAAGAGGATACACTATGCAAAAAAGTAGGGCGATTACAAGGTTCAACATTTGCATGTAGGCGATGGGGACGGCGGCGGTTTCGTCGTCGAATGGTTTGTTAATATAAAATGCCGGGATTTAGTTGTTTTCATTATTTGATGAGGGTCATCAAGTGACTTTGTCGAAAAAAAGGACTTTAAATGAAGTTAATTACTGATGATGGTGGTAAACTGTAATTAGTTGTATGCCTATGCGAAGGATGGTGAGCATATTGAAAATAGTTTAGTCTGCACTTGTAGTTGGTTGAGGTTGATGGAGAAGGGGCAATTCTAGAGCGATTGCGGGTGGTCAATTTTTGGGGAAGATTGAATGTCATTCGAGAGTCCAGGTTTAAATGATCGGACAATGCGTAGAGTGCTACCTTTAAAAAAAAAAACCTATTTCACTGCAATACCACTACCTCGCTTTCTTTTACTTAACGCGTTACATATCTATTGAAAAGCTCTACCTGAGATAAGGCAAGTACTTTATTAATAGCGCTAAAGTCCAAAATGAACCTGGGAATCAAACGACATGCCTCTCCTATCAATTAAGTGACACCACTGTCTGGAACGAAACTGGGCCCCAAAAAACACGCCTTTCCACTTAACACCGGTCCTAAGCTAACTAACTGCCTACACTTGCGCACGGATGGTTGAGGTCGGTTTGTACTTGTGAGCGCCACTTGAAGCGAGGTCTCCAGCTACAGCGCTCGACATCTGGTTGGGAAACGAAGGCTCTGCGAGCCGAAATATTGGTGTCCATTCGTTCTATATGTCCAAGCTATTTAAAACTTCTAATGCAGGGCTTTTTTTTGACAAGGGGTATGTCGTTGTACAAGCGAATATAGGTTGAATCCTCTTCTCCATAGCCCGTCAACGCATACGGGACACACAATTTTTTGAATAATTTTTTTCTAAAATCGACCAAGGATTTCTTAATCCAATACTGGTACTATCACTATACTAGGACTATCAGGGTTTTGTAAATAACGGGTGTTTTTTTTTAATGTTGGTTTTTCGAATAGAGATTAAATTGACATTTTGTGGTCAAATCAGGCTCTAATGTCATTTATCTGCATTTCATTACGAAGAGTTTGGGAAATGAACAACCCCTGCAAATCGTGCAAAATTATTTCGAAAATAATGGTTCAATTCGCGAAGTTTACCGCAAGCTCCGTCCATTTTATGGTCGACCTAATCGTCCATCAAAGCAATTCGGTTGACCATGAATCGTTTTCGCACTACGTTGACTCTATGTGGTAATACGCATCCGCAGAGATGTCGAACAGTGCGCACCGAAGAAACAATTGCCGCTGTAGAGCAAAGTGTTTAAGACGACCCGAATGAATCGATTCGCCACCGTGCACAGCAATTGGAACTTTGACCATCAACCTTATGGAAGATTTTGCGCAAAGATCTTGTCTTACGACCTTACAAGATCCAGCTTGTGCAATAATTAAAGCCGCGAGACCATGCAATGCGTCGTGATTTAGTTGTACGGGCCGGTGCTGATTTTTATCGCAAAATTTTGTTCAGTGATGAGGCTCATTTTTGGTTGAATGGCTACGTCAACAAGCGAAATTGCCGCATTTGGAGTGAAGAAAATCCACATGAGGCCCTCGTGACGCTGTTACATCGACATGGGCTCTATGGGCTGGTGGAGTCATTGGGCCATACCTCTTCCGAAATGATGCTTTAGAGGCAGTTACCGTTAATAGAGACTTTTTGTTCCCGAATTGGATGGCAAGAATGTGGATTTACTGAAGGAAATATTGAATGAGCGCATAATTTCGCGGAATGGACCTGTCAATTGGCCACCAAGATCGTGTGATTTGACACGATTGGATTATTTTCTTTGGGAGTAAAAACCAAAACACTAGGGGACTCGGAAGCCAACAATCGTAGCGTTATTGCCGACATATGGCCCCAAATTCTCGAAAAAGTGGTAAAAAATTGGACCTCTAGACTTGGCTATATCCGAACCAGCCGCGGCGGCATAAAATACATATGTCAATGAAAACGTTCTGTCCAATTCGTCGATGTTAACAGCAAATACTTGGTCCTTCCGCCATTTACTGTTAAACCGATTTTTGCTGCTTCCTCATCTATACTAGCAAACATGGCTTTGACATCCGAATAAAGATGTCAATATTGTCGCGTCAGCGTATGCCAGTATATAGTTGCACCGACTTATGGAAGATTGTAGCTCTGCACAGTGGTCGGCCCGGCCCCATGGGTTGAAAATAAGAAAATCAAAGTCACAATTTTAGCTAGAAACGTGTCAATACTATCTCATTATAAGTCTTGATTTTACTTAACTATAACGGATCTCTTTAAGACTACCTGCAATAGGCAGAGAATGAAACTAATTCGTCTTTGCTGCGTTATCAACTTGAAGGTTAAGGTATGAAGAGAGGTGAAAATACATTTTAAAAACAAAGTGCTTGGACAAAAGAAAGTATAAATATTATAAAGAAAGGTATTTAGTACTAATTATTGTAATTCTCGAATTCTTAACATGTTGTGTTTATTTTATTGATGTAACATTTGCGCCTATTTTAGTAGAAACTCGTTTTTAACCTTAAATTTCACGTAAAATTTATGTTGTGAAGTTAATCGAAGTCAGCAATCAAATTAGTTTTAAAATATTTCTCAATATAGCTATACAGATTTTTTGTTGTAAAATTTAGCTGCATATATCTGCAAATCGCTGTGTTTTACCGTTCAGACTTAAGCAACCTCACCGTTTTCGTTCTTTGTTTTTGTGTTATATATGTAACGTAAGACTTACACAAATGGATGATGTTGATAAAGCATGCAAAGAGAAGTTGAAACAGACTGATTTGAGTTCGTATTGTCCTAACTTCATACCTACATTCGGTTTTTTGAATATTTTGTTACACCTTTGATATAAACTTGACTTACAAGTATGGCGTACTAGATCTCTTGTAGGAAAAGGACAACTTAAGGAAAGAAAAAAGAGTATTCAAACAGAGTTTCGATAACAATTGGGTTTAATAGTCGACAAGACGAAATTTGGAGGAAGTGGAACATCAAATGATGGAAATACGGCGAGAATTTTTTTCAATAATGCTCACTTGTCCGCTCACATTACCGACTCAGTCCAAGACCTAATTGAACGATGTGCTATATTACTGCAAGTGATATCTTCAGGATTGAGCATTTTAAGTCACGGTCCTGCAATTATTGAAAGTGCTCTCGTATCGATTGGAGGGTTATCTGAGAAGGCTGCTGAGTCAAGAAATAAAGAAGTAAAAAAATGTTGTCTTCAGCATACACCGAAATACTTTTTGTGAGGCAACAAAAAACGGATTTGTGAAACCGTTTATTGATAACATCCGACCCGTTTATAACAAAATCCAGCAAAAACTACCCCCCAACCATGAATCTATTTTAAATAAACATGTTTTTGATTTGCTTGAATAATATACATAATAACTATATGCTTATAATCGAAACAAATACCTTACGATATTTTGTACTTATTAATTCGACTTACTTAACTTGGGGTCGGAGGGCCACAGGTGCTGGAGTAGGTTTTGGAGATGCTCATGTACGACCACTATATGTTTTATTACTTTTCATATTTTTACAGAATTTTGGAAAAACAATTTAAAACGATACCTGACAGTGCATCGCCTTTTCGAAATCCTTTTTGGCATCGAATGTTTCGATGAAGTCGTTTCCGACTCTGTTGGAGCTGCGAGAATTCCCATCATCATCGTGCACAGAATGAAGTGTTTGATCGGTGCTCCGCTGCTCCGGCTTTTTTCCATCCTTACTCCTGTAGGCTGGCTTCTGAACTACTCTGTGGATTTGAACGTAACTTCGAGTATGTGTGTTGTTTGGGGTTCTACAGTAAGTTTTTGGAAACAAGGGTTATGAAACGAAGAGTAAAGTACATCCCATGTAACGATTTTGTTTAAACACAATTATCTTGATAACAGTTCTAACATTTGTTGAACAAAATTAATAACATAACCTCTATAAATTTATATAATATTTTTTCTCCAAATCCTTCACATAACTGAACTTTTGAAAGTGACTGATTTCTATAGGACGACAGCGTGACTCAAATGAAAATTAATAAGTAATGTAATATGGATATTCTGAATATGACCATATGCTCGGATATTTAAAAAACAGTTAATTTAACAAATTTTGAAATTTTTGTAATTTTTTATTTGCTTGAAAACGGATCTAACGATTTTGATTAGATTTTAAAGTTTGAATGGTGTAGACGTGTGAAGAACGCAGCTTACCCAGTTTTACTTAAAGAGGCTTTTAAATTTAATTCATAAGTATAATGATATCTCGAACACAGAAAATGGAATTTTAAATTTTGTGATTTAATTAGTGCAGAATAATATCTGAATACCAAGATTTTTTTTCACAAAAACGTCGATACAATGGCACTTCAAAAATGTTCCCTTTTCTTGAAAAGTAAATAATGGATCCAGCTGAAATTTTTTGTAGCATATTTTTAGCTTAATAAAACTTTGATTTAAAGGTTTTTTTCCTTAATAAAGTAATTTACGGTTTGTTTTAATATAAGGTGTCTCGCGAAGTGACAGGCTGATTTGTGCAGAAAAATATTACTTGGACCTATCTGATTATGTTAACTAGGATAAAGTTGATAATTTTACAAAAAAATATGCTTAAATAACGGCTGTTTTTGGTCAACGTTTTTAAAATATTTTATTTTCTCAAGAACTCCTCAAAAGATTTTTGTTTAATTTCAATACTAAGCTAAGTCTACTTTCCTATAAATTATAACTATGGAGTATGAAACGATAGGTGTACTTTATTAAAGAAAAAATACATTATCATGTCTTAGATGTAAAATTTATAATTTTTTCTTAAAACAACTTAAACGTCGAAACTTTTATTGCACTTCCAGTGTTTCACATAAAATTATTGAAATTTGAAACAACAAAAACGTCTTAAACCTACTCTTCTACATTTCACATCAAACACAATGCCTACTCTTCTACATTTCTGAGGACGTTTATCAGAGTTGTGTCGGACCTTTTATGCTTCATTCTCAAATGCCGGTGTTCTTTCCTTCATCTTTGCCTGTCAGCTCAGCTCTCGTCTTCACTTGGGCCTTGTCGTCCTCGTTTTTGGATGCGAGAAACTGTAGGTACTCTTCCGCAAACCAAGGATTTCTTATTGGTGGCCGCGTATTTCTAACTATTTTTGAGCTATTTTCAACTATTTTTTAGTCAAAAATAGTCATTCGATAAATTTCATTGAATTTTATGGAATAACTATTGCAATAGTTACGGAAGTTAATATCTTTTTTCTCTGAGTGTGGGAATGCTATTGTGTATTCGAAATTGTCCTATCACTAGGAGCTAAGCATTCGAGGTTTAAGTGTCAGAAATGAAATTTTTCGTCATTAAAATTGTACCTCGGCGAAGTCGAGCAGGGTCGCTAGTTTTATTTTAAAGTTTGTGAAGTGTGAAAAACAATGCCATTCGCAAGGGTGCCTCGGTAAGATTGACAGCATGCGGTTCTTTTGAGGTATCTCTGCCATAACTTGAGTAATGTTGGTTGTTATTGCGCCTAAAGTTCGCCGATTATTCGCTTTAACATTTTCATTTGCGTAGCCTCAAAGAAAATAATCAAACGGTGTCAATTGGTGATATTGGTGGCCAATTGACGTTGCCAACGTGAAAAACGTGAAATTACGCGACCAGAAAACTTCTCACGCAATAAGGCCAGAACGTAGACTGTTGCCTTGGTAGAACCAAATACTGAGCCACATCGTTCCGAATAGACTGTAAACGCCTCCCTATTGGCATCTTCGAAGAAATACGGACCAATGACACCATTTGACCATAGACCATAACAAACAGAATCCTTGCCTGGATGCAACGGCACCTCTTCGATCACTTGTGGGTTTTCTGAGCCCCATATGCGGTAATTCTGTATTTTATGTACTCACCGAGGAGAAATGTGAAGAAAATGCTGAAGAAAATGTTGTGTTTATTGTCTGTTGTTCCAAGTACATACGTGTCCAGCGTCAAAAGGCCGTACTCCCGACCGCCCGTACAATCAACCAGTTCACGGACCTTTGACAAGACCACCGCCGTCAAGATGTTCAGAATGTTGGAGAAGTATAGGCCTTATTCATCATTGGCTAAGAAGTTTGAAGAAACTCGCCGAAGCCAAGACCAAGGAAACCCCACGCAAGAAGAAGACAACCCAAAATCCAATGAACGCTGCCCCCTAGTATACAACTACATTTTATCAGAAATGACAACCCAGGGTACACATTCCGTAACTTTTGATATGATTTTCGTTGACTATAACCAAAGATTATAAAGTCATACAGCATACAGCATACAAGAAACAAATTTCTATGGCGGTTCGTACTGGCACAGCTCGCCATATACTTGGATCTCGTTTCTCATGTGAGCACATGCATACCGCCCGCCCGTACCGTGAAGCTGGTGAGCAAAAGTTTTTTTTTTGTCATCTGTATTGGTTTATAGTCTTTGCTATAATGTACGAGACTTGCTAGCTACTTAGCAAAATATAATCGCTGAAGGGCGAAGGAGACTTTCTGGGTACCTATCGTGTGAGTTATATACATGTGCAGAAACACAATATAAAAACTACACTGTACGTATGTATAGTCTCCTACAGTATGGTCAACTATAGTCTATCCAAGAATTGATGTCAGTACAGGGAAGATAGGACATTTGCCTCTTAGTCTGGTTGCAATAACATGCATAAATGTGTCCATCTTTTAAGCTCTCATAATGTTGCCAAGGTGTATGTGATGAATCACCACAAAGAGAAAGAGCATTTCGCTTAGGGTTGCCATCTCCCAATTTAAATAAACAAATAAAAATATTGCAAAACGATATAAATTTCATTTATCTTTTTCCTTACCACCTAGCGGTGGCGCGTTTTTTAAGGGTATCCCCAGTAGGCCTAATCCTTTTTTAGTTTGTTTTAAAAAAAAAACATTTTACTGATAAAAGAAAAAAGAATTAAAAAAAATATCTACTTTCATTTATTCATGATAAATATAGTAAACAAATACATAATTCATAATAAATATAGTAACGTATAATGTAAAAATATATAATCCCATTAATATAGCGAACATAGTCCAACAATAATATGATCACTTATTGGACTGCTTTGTTGCAAAGCATTAAAAAAGCGCGCTAATAAAATTTTCTTTTAATATATAAATTTAAAAAAAAATGGTTTGACTACATTTTAACGCTTTCTCAATAAGAAGAGATAAAACGCAAATGATAACACCACCAAACATATTATTACACAGAAATTTATTTTTGTGCTCTCAAAAGCTTCAAAACCCATAAGCTTTGACTGCATTTTTTCAGAAAAGACTAGGGAGCAGCGTTCATTGGATTTTGGGAACAAATTTTCTTTAGAGCGCACTCAAAAAACTTGAAAAACTTTAAGTATAATTTAAAATCGTCGCTCTCGATTACTTTAAAAGTTTTTAAACAATAAAAAAATCCGAAATTCCTCATACCAATCCACGATATTTTGACAGTTCACACATAGCGGAGTGATCAATTAAAAAAAAATACATTCGAATGGAGAATTGACAGATAAAAATTAAATATTACTTACATCCCGAACAAAAAAGAATGTAAACAAAATTGTTTATCAAATGATTTTAACTTCCACGGTCACGCAACTTCGTTGCTCCGCTCAGGGTATGTAACATCGTCAGACAGGTGCCTAAGGCAACAGTTTTTTCTTTGTTAACAGTACTCTAAGTGGACCACTTTACAGGAACAAACGATTTTACCTCTCTTTCTGGGGACAGTCCACGCTCACGCAACTTTATTGCTCCGCTCAGGGTATGTAAAGTCGTCAGCAGGCGCTTAGTCAGCAGATTTTTTTTTTTTTAAATATTTTTATTTGGTACCTATATTTTTTTTTCAACATGGCAATGCTGCGTACACCGCTGCAGAAAAAAAGAATGGTGGGTGAACGACTGGGTCGTACGCAACTTTCTCTTTCACAGCGAGTTAATTTGACGTTCTTAATAATTTGGCCAATATACATAAGATATTTATTTTTATTATCTAATGATGGTAAAAATTATGTAAATAATATCGAAATAAAATTATACAAACGTTTATTCCGTAATTAAGATCAATCGGTGTCCATGTAAATAATAATAATTTTCCGTTATTGGCCAAAACTGAAAATTCTATTAAGGTGTAATTGGGCAAAAACCAATTACGTGGAATTCATGAACACAGTAATAGTAGTTTATAAATTTAATTTCATTCAATTTGGCCAAATAGTTTGCGAGAAATTCATCATTTTCTTTATATGGCCTAAATGCAAAATTCCGTTATATGGATTTTCTCGAATAAAAAACTGGGTATGCAGTTTTGTAAGAACTAAAATGCTTATAATATCTATGAAGTTTAATAAAAATCATCAGAGCCGTTTTCGAGAAAATTGAGGCTTTGTATAATTTTTATATTGCAGGTACCTGTAATAAAAATGCTGAAAGCAAACAAAAAAATGGCCTAGAACCTGTATAAGAAGTTTGACCTGTATAAGAAGTTTGAAATAAATCGGTCAAGTCGTTTAGGCTGCACAGACCTGTACGGACAGACGAACCGACGAACCGACGGACGGAATTCCAAAAAGCACTTTTTTGAGTTCCGCTTTCATCGTAATGTCAGAATCAATCAAGATCTCGAATTCTAAAATTTTCACAAAAGCAATATCTCTCTCTCTGTAAGAGAAAGTTAAAAAAATGTGCAAAAAGTGAGTGCGCGCTAAAGTGAATTAATGCCGGATTTTGTTCTTATTTACTTACTTACTGTGAACCAAGGCTGATATTGGTAAATTTTAAATATTTTAATCGCTTCGAATTGCCGCACTTCCCAAAGTGCTCTCCTTTCCCAACCCTAGCTGCACCACTGATTGGGTAACATTTTAACGGAATTGACATACATATACGGCCTTAAGCAATCTATCACAAAACGGATTTCTTTTAATACACCTGATTTTATACCGTACGTTTATATTCGATGTTTGTGTTTGAATCTAGCAACAGAACTAAACTAAGTAGAGAAACAGCTCAAAACTCAAATACTCAAAGGTCACCTATAACCACTCACACTAATATGAAGTTTGCTGATCTAACGGACACGAGTTCCGACTGAGCGGAGATGTCCGTGTCCGTGGCACTGTGACACTCATCCCCATCCACCGCTCAATGCATTTTCCACACCTCACCATTCACTCGAGCATATCACCTGCTCAAAGACTCATTACACTCCACGACCGAGTGTGCCACAGGTGGGAAGGCAATGCACTCGTCAGCTGATTTAGTTGTCGGCAGTGTTTCGTAGAGTGCAGTGACCCTGACCAGTGCGGTGAAAAGTGTAGTGCGCGGTTAAAAAATAAATTCCGAATTTGTGCGTTTTTGTGTCGGCCCGGTGACGGTTTTCTTGCACGAGATTTATTTTTTAAGTGTTCTCTTGGTCTATAGAAAGTAAGTCTCCTTGTTAATAAATATGTCTGTGAGAAATGTCTGCAAGAAACATTTCATCAGCTGCATCAAACGTTTGTGTTTATTGTGTAGTGAAAAAATAAGATAACGGTGTAAACCAGCAATGGCTGACAATTGCGAAGTGCGAACATGCTGCGGAGTGTATATTCGCCAGTTTCAATCCCCGTATAGATGAAAATGCAGTTCCTTAGTACATATTTTCATTTGCTTGTGTTCTTCCCAATTTTTTGTTCATTTTTGCATGTCCGTGTGATCTCGTATATCGCAAGCTCGTGTGTTTGCCAGTGTATCAATCGGATCGGAATACGGGACTCGCAAAAAAGGATTTTGTGGTCCGTTGGAATTAGAACAAAAAAAAAACTCTTTGGATTGACACTGAGTTAGAAAAACTAAAAAAACGGTAAGTAACAATATTACTTTCTTATAAATAAAATACAATTTCGATTGAATAATACTGCAAGCGTAGGGTTCACTTGCATGAAACTATTCAAAGAAATCCAGGCGGATTTCAGCTAGTCACATGTCGATTAAATGCGTTCGTGCAAATGGCCCTAAGAGAAATTGAATAGAAATTGAAAATGAAATTAAAAATGAATTGAATTGAATAGAAAAGAATATTTAATTTCGTTCATGTGTACAATGTTTTATCGCACAATTTACAATTACAGAGATATGATATGAATAAATATCTTTCTACTGAAAAATTAATATATATTTATGAATTTATTTTATTAATAATTATATAAACATTTTTGTGAGGAAAACAACGACAGCAAAAACCTCAAATTACAAAAAATATATTAAATAAAATAATAATAATAAACAAAAATATGTAATAAATAATAAACAATAGAATTTTAACTAATAAAATGAATATAATTACTTAGAACTAGATAAAAAATATGCATATACAATATAAATACAATATTATAAATTATTTTTGATTTAAATAAATAAATTAATAATAAAACAAATAAACAAATAAGTTATAAATTAACGGAAAAACTAACAAATAGATTAACAAATTTAAATGAAACAAAAAATAAATAATTTTAAGAACATAATTAACAAAATATAAATTATAAATAAATTAACATAAATGTACAAAAATAAATTAAATATAAATTAATATAGAAATACAAAAATAAATTAAATATAAATTAACATCTAGATACAAAAAATAAATTAACAATTAATTTTGTTTTTTATTGCAAAAGAAAACAAACATAGATTAACAGCATGTTACACAACATTTAATTGATTTATTAGAGGGTTTTCAGGGAAGTCACATCTGATAATAATGTGTTATTAAGTTTTCGGATTCTATTAGAGTGATGCCAGGGGAGATTCAACATCATTTTTAAAATTTTATTTTGGGATATTTGTAATTTTTTGATGTGACATTCAGCACAACTACCCCAAACTTGACACCCGTACAAAAAAGTAGCTTGGAAAATAACTTTGTGTAAAATTATTTTATTATCATTTGACAGTTTTGATTTTCGATTTATAAAGGGATAAAGCATCTTTATAGCAATATTGATTTTATTAAGTGTTTGGGCATTGTGCTCTTTAAATGTTAATCTTGAGTCAAGGTGTATGCCCAAATACTTAACAGAAGAAGCCCATGTTATTTGGTGTCCGTTAATTGCTAGCTGGTTAGCTGGAAGAAAGCAAGGCTTTCTTTTTCTGGTAAAAAAGATAGCTTGCATTCTTCCGAAATTTAATTTTATTTTCCATTTTGTGTAATATTCGTTCAATATTTCAGCTGCATTTTTTAAATTGGTCTCAATGTTAAGACCAAATTGATGCGATGAAAATATTGCTGTGTCATCAGCATAAATTGCTGCTTCGCATTCAGGCAAATTTGGAAAATCAGACGTATACAGATTGTACAAAACTGGTCCAAGAACAGAGCCTTGAGGTATACAAGCACTAATTAAATTTACTTCGGACGCGCTACTACTGACATACACTTTAAAACAACGATTTGACAAAAAAAATTACAAAGAAATGGTGGAAAATTAAAATTTAACATTTTATAAGTTAGACCAGTGTGCCAAACGGAGTCAAATGCTTTTTCGATATCAAGCAATATCAAACCTGTTGAATTTCCTATTTGTCGATTTCTTTTGATACTATTCGATATTCTAAGAACCTGATGAGAAGTACTATGATTATGCCTAAAACCAAATTGTTCGTCTGGGTAAATTTTGTGTTCATCGATAATTTTCAATATTTTTTCTTTTAGTACTTTTTCATAAATCTTACTAAGACCTTTTAATAAACTTATTGGCCGATAACTGTCAGGTCTATCAAGAGACTTACCAGCTTTTGGTATTGGTACTACCTTTGCTTCTTTCCACGCATTAGGAAAATATTGCATTTTTAAACACGCATTTATAATAAATGTTAGAAATTTGAATTTAACTTTGGACAATTTTTTTTAAATAAATATTTTTTATTTGGTCTAGTCCCCCTGCTTTTTTAATCTGCACATTGTTTAAGAAAAAATTAGTATCTATTTCTGAAACAAATTCATTTATCGGAGTTTCAATGACTACTGCATTAAAATTCCGTAAAGCATTTTCAACTAATGCGTTTGTATTCGCTTCTCCTAAATTCCGAGATATAGTATGGTTTTTAGCTTTTTAGTTTAGTTTTTTTCTGTAAAATAGGTATTTAAAACACTTTTAAGACAAGGCAATTGCTTGTTTTTATTTTTTATAATCTTAACTATATTCCAGAATGGCCTTGAAGCTTTATCTAGACTACTTAGTTTATTATTCCATAATTTGTTTCGTTGTTCTTGTATAAATTGACTAATTAATTTGTTAAGATGTTTAACTTGAGATTGGAAAATAGGTTGCCGATATCTCTGCCATTTTTTCCTATACATATTCCTTACCCTAATAAGCTCCAAGACATGAGCTGGTTATTTAAAAGGATAATCTTTTTTCACAACTTTTGGAATACTTACATTTGCTGAAGTGAGTACAAAATCCGAAAATTGTTGAATAATATTATCGACATCTTGTTTATTTGTTAAAGATTCGATACCGGTAGGAATATTTTCAAGTTTTCTTTTGACTTCAGTACGAAATTTTTTCCAATTCGCATTTTTGATATTTTGGAAATATTGCACTTTTTCCTCGCCCGACAAAAGAAGTTGGCAAAGAACTGGATTATGGTCTGAGCTGAGTTCCATTAAGGAAATTGGCTGCGACACAAGACTAGATACATTTGTTATAAACAAATCGATAACAGACGGACTTCCACGAGAACTAGTTGGGACGAATGTAGGACTAGGTGGAAACAAAACAGAAATAGGCAACGTGACAGATAGTCTAGAAAGTACATTTCCCCAGGAATTTGCTCGTATGCAACCCCAATCTTTATGTCTACAATTTAGATCTCCTCCTATTAAAAATGAATTATTAACATTAAAGAGTTTCCTGAAATCAGTTTTTAAAATTGAATAATTTTTGCATCTCATTAAGTGGATGCGATTATAACTTACAAATCTCGCAAAAATTAATGTTTCTCCAGAAAGGTAATGCACTTGCTATAATAATTAACAACAAACATTGCAAAATGTGCTGTTATAAAAAGTCAAATTCAATGTTAATTGATTACTGGAAATAAAATTATCTAGGGGCGGGGAAGTGGTATGATGCGCATTCTATGTGTATTTCATAGATTTTATGAGTTTTTGTCGCTTTTTTTTCTAAGTTGTCTACCTTTGAAATATCTGAACTTCCTTGCCTTCACTTCTGTAAGGAATGTTATATTTTTGCAACAAATAGGAGGGCCACCTGTTTAACGGTTTTTTCCAAATACAAAATTTAGAATATTCTCATGACAGTGTAATAATGTAGCTTGGATATTTGTCAGACTTTCCTAAAGATGAGGCAGAGACATAAGTGTAGGTGTTGTTTTTTTCGGCAGCACGCGGACACTGCACCCACCTTTATTTGTTTAATAGTCAACCTTCAAATAGAAAAGAAATGGTAACAATGGTAAAAATGGTAAAAATAAAATAAAATACAAAAAAATCATTTAGGTGTTGCTACTTCTCGCGATTGTAACCAAAGCTTACCATCGTTCCACTGAGCCCGTCAAATCCGTAACAAAAATATTGTTCAAGTTAAGCATATAAATGTAGCGAAACGAGTGAAATCATCTTCACAATTTAATTTTTAGTTTATTTAAGAACGTTAATTACATTTTCTCGTAGAAGAACAAATTTTTTTAACCTCCTTTTATAATCTGAATGTTGTATCATTTTCCTACCACATGTGAACACTGGTACGACAATGAACACTCAAGTGTGCTATCCATCTCTCTCACTCCTCAGTAGATATACCAAATGTCAAAAATTAGAAACTGGATAAATTTAAGCGAGCTGTCTACAAGGTTAAAATTTCGAAATCTCTTTTCACCACACTTAGGTCAAAAATTATCCACTGTGTCAAATGGTTAAAATGGGGGTAAAACTTTATCCACTGGCTAATATTTGACATTTCTGCAGGTGCTTTCCATCTCTGTCACTGAATACATTTTAGCGAGCTGTTGAGCTGGTTCAAATTTTTCAAGTCTATAGTCACCATACTAATGTCAAAATTTATCCACTAGCTAAAATTTTAACGCAATTGACACACGGCCTTTGTTGTATATTGTAACTCTCACATAAACCCAAGAGCTTGTCAAAAAATACCCGAGGCAATTGTCAATGTGTCAGTTCAACTCATCTCAAATGAGATGATTACACTATGCCACTACGGAGGTGGTAAACAGAGATAGAGAGAAAAATTAAGCAGAATAAATTTTCACTTCTACCGCGTGTGAACTCACCCTTAATTTTGTTTGTGTTTACCATGGGCTGGTGGAAATCTGTAATTTATAGTACGGTTTGTTATTGGACGTGTTCCGGATTTTAGTTTTACGAAGCTAACTTTGCCGATGAACTATTCTCATTGGTCAATCGAACATTTTCAATCACGTGACATGGTCGATTGATCAATGAGAACAGTGTATCGGCAAGGCTAACTTGGGAAATCTAAGCCCGGAACACTGCCATTATCAGACCAAATGCAAGGGTTTAGTTCTTCGAAGACACCGCAATAAATTTGTTACATCAAGAATTTGGAGCACCGTTGTGTTAACGTGTCCTTATGAAGTTTTTTTCTATGTTTTCGTGCAAAATTTTTCGTTTCAATTTTAATTAAGGGAATACCCATATCTCTATGTAGATCTTCGCTCCTTACCGCAGCGCATTGACAAATGATCTTTTGTTTTCAAAAGTTTGTCAAATATTTGGATTCGTTTCACTGGTGCAACCCCATAACTTTTTAACGCCACGACTGCATGCTTTGGGCTTGATTAACATGTGGTATCAACAAGACGGTGCCACATCGCATACAGGCAAGATAACAATGTTATTACCGAGAGACCTCTTTCCACAGCAAGTTATTTCAAGAAATGGTGATGTTAATTGACCTCCACGTTCGCCTGATTTGATTGCTCCGGACCAATTTTTGTGGGGATATCTGAAAAGCAAGGTTTATGCAAACAAACCAGAAACGCTTAAGAGGCGGGCATTTACCTGATATTGTATTCCATACATAATTGTCGACATTAAATAAAACATTCATTACTATAAGATCCATTATAAGCAAACAAAGTAGTATATCTTATCGGCGACACCCTGTATAATAGCAGCTTGTTATCAAGGTTTTAAGTTCTTACCATTTCATTTGCACATGCGACTTCCATTTTAATTTTGCATTTATTTATTAATTTTTTGTTCTAACCGAACATTTATACGAAAAATCTGCATAAAGTGATTTGCTCTCGTTAAGTGCAATCCGCAAGTATTTTGTCCAATCATAAACCTCGTTAAGAGCGTTTTGTAATTTCATATTTGTTTCCTCTATTGTTGTGCCAACTGCTAGTTTAGCAGGATCGTCAGCAAATGTGGCAACTTTGTATCGTTTGTTTGTATGATATCACATGTAAATAGGGGGCAAAAGAGTGGACCAAGGAAGTCACTACCTTGTGGTAGTCCTCCCAATATTTCCTTAAACTAAGAATATTCGTTTCCAAGTTTCACACAGGAGAGTCTATGCTCAAGATACGAGACGAGGGTTTTATATAATTTTTCAGACAGAACTTGTCTTAATATGTATATTGTCGAAAGTATGTGACACGTCAAGAAATACGGATGAGCAAATTTTATTTTCTTCGAAAACTTTCGCAGTTACTTCAGTAATTCGATGTACTTGGTCCACAGTCGAATGTTTATTTTTAAACCCAAATTGATGGTCAGGTAAAGGGCGTTTTTGATCAGTTATGGGGTGTAAGCGACCGAGTAATATCTTTTCAAAAACTTTTAAAATTATTGAAAGAAGTTAAATAGGGCTGTAAGATTTTATTTTATCCGGTGATTTTCCTGGTTTGAGAACGATAATCACTTCCACGACTTTACACTGTCTTGGTATGCATTCTTATCTTATTTCAACTGAATATTAAATTGCATATATAGTGAATGAAAGGAAGCGCATGGTAAACGTAATACTTTATATAAGAAAATTATTAAATTGAACTTGTTAACAACGTTTATGATTCTTAAGAAAATCAGTTGTTGGCAGTGTTGTTTCAATCACAAACGTGTTTATTCGTGGTCCTGGTCACACCAAAAACGTATTTCAATATTCAAATATTGCCATATATTTTATATGGTTTGTGATTTTGTGATTTTTTTTACTATTTTTCATTTTTATGAGTTTCATTAATACTTTTGTAAAGTGCTAACTTCTATTCTACTTCACTTAGAGGCGTAATTTTTTGTCATAAGATAGAAAGTTAAATTTTTAAGTAAGGTGTCATATCCAGCCGAAAATCGTACAAAAAATGTAATTACGTTCTTGTGTCAATAGTGCTACGAAGTGATACATCTCGAAAAATTTGTCAGATCACTCCGAGAGGAGGGCTGGAGTTAATAATTTTAGAGTTACTGCGATTGGGAATCGTGTCAAGACCTTCTTTGCAGACGGTTTACCGCAATTATCACTATAAAAGTAAGTATAGAGCTTTTGATCAAAGCTATCATTTTATACTTAAAGCCTGAGTATAAGTACGGCATTAAGGTGATGAATGGAAAAACATTTATTTTATGATTTTTTTTTTAGTATACTTATGTACATTTTTTGGTACATTTTGATTCCCTAGTCGATAAATTTTGTGTTATTTTTTTTTTGGTACATTGAGGCTTTTTCGAATAAAAACGCTTCTTTCCCATGGAATAACATAGATTTCATTCGAATGAGTTACATAAATTGAATGCAATTTCGCTTAATTGAACCAACACAGTTGATAAACGAAAAATCTAATTAACACGTCCCCTAATTCATCATACATTCATGTCGATGTATATTGATGATGACGCCAGCCGTACGACTCTTCATGAGCATGAAATCACCGCATCCAAACAGCCTTCAGCAATTTTCAAACTATAAATCAATCCGTCATCAAATTGCACCGCTGTGCGTCATAAAATCCATAAAAAAAAACAAATTAGGACATGAGATCCTATTAAATAGCTGCGGAGGCAAAAAAACATAGGTATCCTTCGTTAACCTCGTCCATGCCGGATTATGACTAAATCATGTCAATGTGTAAATAAACAAGCTAAACTTAATTACCACTGGAAACATCAGCCACCCCTTTTGGCGCACTGACACACAGGACATTCTAGTGAAAAATAAGCCAACAAAAAAGCATAGAAAGCTGCTGCTGCTCGTAGTGCCGGCCGCTAGCTGTGCAATCCTCAAGATATTTGACATCTCAGCTCTATCACAAGCCAATTTCGCTCACAACTCGTTTCGTTTCATTATTTTCGTCATTTTTTGCCAGTCAACAGTGCAATAAAAAAACCCTCCAACTTTAGATTGACTTTTATCATACCTACCCTCCGTTTTTATCCTTCGGCAAATTTGGAGAAAATACCGTACACAAAAAGCTCAAAGCCAAAAACAAATGTCTTCCCCAATTCCCGAATGCACAAAGTCCTTTCGTTAAAAATTCAAACGAAAGGACTTCCGAGCTTTCTCCCCCTCCCCCCCCCCATAAAAAAAGCTCACCAACCATCAACAACACATGCGCCAAGTTGCGAAATGTAAACTCCATTTGGTCGGGTTACGGGCGTAAACCAGTCCTCAGCGAATTCTCGTCGAAAGCTGGTAAACTATCGCGCGGTTTCCCGTGTTAAAATTTCGTATGTGTTTTTTGGTGTATTCCCAATTAAAAAAAAATGTACTAAAACTAAATACACATCCTTTTTGTGTTTAGAATAATATCCTGATCAATACATCACCTCAGGCTGGCATTTACTGCGTTGTCACGTCGAATTTTCCCATCGTGATTTGGCCACCTGACAGAAATCTCGTCTTTTACCGATATTGTAGTCTCTCTCTCGTTGCTGTATATCGTTAACCTAAATCCGCGTATGACCTACGGCACTAGGACCCATCATATGATGTGTGCGATTGTGTATAAGGACGAACAAGAAAAATACGAATACGAATCCAAATCGAAATGGCAACACAACTGTGTGTGAGAGAAATCGTTAGGATTATGTGCTAGAAGTGAACGAATCACCTTGAAGGTGCAAGGATAAACCGAAAACCAACCCAAACGTGTGGGTGGTAATGGTTCTAATCAACATATTCCTATTCCAATTCCAATGTGTAAAAATAACGCTTGCATGACCATTTGACCAGGTACTGTGGGCTGTTAATTTCCATTTGTAACTGTTTAAGGAGTGTAAAAAGGATTCCTCCTCCATCACATTCGGGTAATCACTTGAGATTTGTTTACATCCTGATACACTGTGTGATAGCTTCATCATCGTTATCGTCAACGCGCGTATGTTATATTTGTCGGTTCGTCTTGTTTTTTATTCTCGTTATCTATTGTGCGTGTTTTGTGTGTGACCGTCGTGATGAGGAGTGCGCCCTTATAACAACCCATCAGAGATCTATATTAAGTGCACAACAGCCTCCGGGGCGAACATCATTTGTCATGTCATTTGGGCGGCGCGCCTTGTTGGTTATAGTCGTACGTGTTTGTACTGAAATGTCCGCAGGATATGCGACAGGATGTGATCATATGTGCTGATTACTGTGATTATAATGTTCCCCAACATGGTTGATGATACCACTAAATGCTTTTGATATATTAATGTCGATGTGTATTTAAGCGCATTCTAAGTGATTGGTTGGGCTTTGTTTATTTTCTTTTCATCTCATGCAGAGTCCTTACAAGTGAATTTCATATGAGAATGTAAATTGAAAGTGGCTTTGTGTAGGTCTTATTTTTGTATTAAGAGCTCCCTGAAGTTTAACTGTGATTACATTAAAAAAAGGAAAAGTTTAGTACCATGTCCCCGATGTGTTTCACCCGTTTATGAGTGTTTTAAAAAAAGTATTGAGTGTATAATATATGCACACGTTGGTGTATTTTTATGTCCTTTGCAACCAATAAAACGGCAAAAAATATATTAAAATATCCTCAAGTCGTTATTACATTGGTGTAATAAAAAAAATATCATCCAGTAAAATAACAAAAAAAAGGAATCTCGAATCGGGAAGCTGTTAAATCCTTAAGAGATAGAAATAAGAAAATCCGCTTCATAGTGTTAAGCAAGTGTTAACAGAAATATTACATCGTGTCCTTATACATTTTTTCATCGGTTTAGTAGAGATAAATGTGAAAATTCAAATCAACGACACATATGGTGTATTATTGTCGAAAATAGTGGAATAAACTTTACAACAAGGACTCGCAGCAGACCGTGTAATGGATTAACCAATTGAAATGTGTACGTAAGCTTTGTATCCATATAATTCCTACACGCATGTATGCATTTGTTTAGCCCTACAGGGGGGTTGTTTCGTACGAGTATATTTGAAAGGATGTGTGCCTTTATTTTTGGGTTTAGTAATAGGTAGGTCAGTCTAGGGGGTAATTTAATCCATTAAATCCCATAAAATTGGCTTAACCGGTATTGGTGTGATGTTTACCAATGGATAAACATGGCGTATGGCACAGTGATGATTCCGTTGGAAACGAGTCACATTCGGACTTTGCTCAAAGTGTTGTAGATTTCGTCTTAGAAAGGGATATGTAGTTAAATGCAAAATAAGGATATTTTGAAGGAGTGGATATAAAAATAGAACGAGATGTTTGCAGGAGACAAAATTATATAAAGAGATGATGCAAAAAAAAATATTCCATCATTCGTGTAACAAAGATGTCCTACGATGGGATTTATGATCATTTTCTTCAATATCCGCATCCTGAGTGAATGGAAAACACCAAAAATCTAATTCTTCAAATTTCCAACCAAACACTAGAACTTTAGAAATGGATTCTGGGTAATATTGGTGCCAATATTGTTACACATAATAAAAATGATAAGAGATAATAAGAAATTAGGGTTTTACGGAATTATCGTTTATTTTCTTAACCAATCGATTCTACTATTTCAAAAATGCATTTTCGGACTTTCCATGAAACATTAACAAGTTATGCCCGGTTTTTCAGTGCGAGGTAATCCTAGTTTCGGGATTAAACTCGAGAAAGTAGATTTTCAGTCAATTAAAATCCAGAGTTAATTTTGAGTTATGCCAACAACTTTGGTGAGTTAACCCTGGGAATAAATGATCAGATGTTTTTGACAGGTGATATAATACCAAACAAACAATTATTTTCAATTCCATTTGTGTGGACATTTTATCATGTTCTTAGAATCTAAATACGTGTACGATATATTTAATTTCATATCCCAGCAACTCGAACATTCTTTAAATATTGAGTTTGAGCGTTTTTTTCAACTTCATTTGTATGGGGAAAAAGAAACCAAACAACTGATAGCTGAGCTGTTGCAGAGTCTACACACTTCCTTAACTTTTTGACAGCGAAATCAATTAATCGTGAGTGCTACCGAATAAAATCAAACTATAGAAGTTAAACTTAACCCTGCACTAAAAAACTGCTTCGTGTGTTAATCCTGGATGGTACTCAGTATTGAAAAACCGGCCTTAATGTTTCTAATATATTCTGGTAAACCCTAATTTTCCGAAAACTTAAAGGCATTTTGAGAGACAAATCCTTAATAGTAGGCTTGTCAGGTAGATTATATAGGATATACCACATTCTCAATTCCAGACTTACTCAATTTGAACGGTGGAAGATACATAATCGAACAATGCGCTAAAGTTATTCAGGCTTATTATGAAGTTTGGCGTTCAAGTCAAAATGCATAACGTGCACTTTTTGATTTTTTCGATCAATTTAATCGTACATATGTGCGTACAATCGGGAAAATCGTGCAAAAATCAAGCAAACCGGGTCAGTAAGTGATGTGAAAACACCAGTGCATGCTCGGAGAGCTCGTACTGCAGGCAACATTTTTGCTGTTCGCGAAAGTGTGGCTGATGAGCCGTCCACCTCAACTTGTCTTCGTGCCCATCAATTGCACCTCTCACGCTCGTCGTTGATGAAAATTATGCTTAAAGACTTGCATTTACACGCTTACAAGGTGCAATTGACTCAAGGACTAAAGCCTCTTGAACATTTCAAGCGTGCGTCGTCAATAATCCAAGAGCGATTGTCGAAATACCAATGCACCCACAAAGAGTGACTGTTTGGTGCGGTTTGTGCGCTGGCGGTATCATTTTTTCTAAAATGTGACCGGTCAGGTCGATACTGTGATTGGTGTTTGCTATCGTGAGATGATAACGAACTTTTCATGGACCGAATTGGAAGATATGGATGTGGACGATATGTTGTTTCAATAGGATGGTGCCACTTGCCACACAGCTAACGAAACAATGGCTCTTTTGCGCGACAAATTCAATAGCCGTGTTATCTTACGTGGTGGCGATGTCAATTGGCCACCAAGATCATGTGATTTGACACCGTTCTATAGGGTTATTTGAAGGAAAAGGTATGCGTCGTTAAACCAGCAACAATTCAAGAGCTAAAGTATGAGATAGAGATAGAACCTCAATTATGCCTCAGCGTCGTCGAAAATTTAGACCATCGGATGCAGGTGTGCCGCCGAGGTCGCGGCTGCCATTTGGCCGATATTTTGTTGTATACATAATTGAATCATATTAGTATTATCATAATAAAAATAAATGACAGTAACTTCATAAATAATTTGTGTTTTATTCAAAATCAACATAGGCCCTTAAACCTTAACCACCCTTTATTTTTATTTTTTTAAATACTGTACCTGTACTGTACTTATTTGCATTAAGTTCAATTAAAATCTTAAGATCCGTCTTTTTTGCATACTTTTTTGAGTTTACAATTTAAAATACACAATGCGGGGTGATGAACATCTGGACTGAATCACGGAATCCTCATTATATTACAATTAATCAGATTTTCCAGTTCGGTAAGTTGAGGTGCTATCACAATTTGGAATGATTTCGTTGGGGCGATGCGCCACCCCAAAATCCATTCATTCAGTTTATTTGTTTCTTCGTTCGTTCTAAATACTGCCATCTTCTTTATTTATATCATAAGTATATAACAGGTAGAGAGTCGGCCTTAAATAAATTTCTTGTGGTATGCCGCCCGAAATGTTGTTCAGCTCTGACTATTTGTTTCCATGCCTAACAGGGAAGAGTCTATTCCCGAAATATAATTCTACGATATCGTTTTTGCGTACTGGGAAAACTGATTAATTTACATTTTAAATCATCAAAGTCTTGTGGCACGTTTGACGTGTGCGGATAAATGCTAAATTTATCAACTGGCGGCAGCCAAGGGTCTAGTAAAACGTATTCCACTTATATTGATCTAGTCTCTAAGAGTTGATATTTTCTAATCCTCGAAAAAAACCTCCGAGTGGGGCAAATGCATGTCTTTTTTTTTAAATGCAATAAAATGAACAAAATGAAATTAATATTGCCAAACATTCCGATTAATTATTCAAGTGGCTGCCTCAGCTGGTTTCCAAAACCAGCTTTAATGCTTTCGGGCAGTAGCTCACGGATTGCTTGAATAATATTGGTCTTACGTGCTTGAATCGTTTCCGGATTGGTGGCATAACATCGGTCCTTCACGGTTTTTCACAAAAAGAAGTCCAAAGGGGTCATATCACAGGTCCTATTTGGCTTCACCAGAACATCCTGATAACAGAATTTGGGAATTTGGTGCGCAATAGATCGATTGTGGCTTGGGCTGTGTAGAATGTCGCGCCCGCCATCATTCGCGAACCAAAGGTCGTATAAGCTCATTTCTTCAATTACAGTAAAAAAAAGTCGGTTAACATGGATTCTTAACGCCCACCGTTGACCGAATCGTTATTCCCAGCCTCATTTTCGAAGTAAAATTGTCCAATGATTTCCAGCTCTCCTCAATTCGCACGCACAAAACTGTCACTCTTTGTGAATGCATCGGCTTCTCGACAATAACGTGTGGGTTTTCCGAGCCCCAGATGCGGCAATAAAAATGAGCCTTGTCAGAAAAGATGATTTTTCGCATAAATTGTTGTTCAATTCAAGCTATTTTAAGATTAAGGCGCAAACTGCAAACCGATAACGAAGCGGATGGTCCAGCTTCTTCAATTGCTGGGTCAATTGGACTTTGTAAGTGAATAATCCGAGATCTTGTGCAGAATTCTACTCAGGCTATTGCGTGAATTGTTCAGATCGATGAGATGGTGAGTTGATATACGTGAATTAAATCTCACACTCTTGGACACAACTGCCACATCCTCGTCTGCGGACATCGTATGACGACGGGGACCACGAGTGTTATCTACTAGCACTATCAGTATCTCAAACTTTTTGCACATACTTGTGTATATCAGACGCAGTGGGTGCTTCATTTCGGCTAAAACTTCTTTTAAAAAATTGCACTGGTTGGGCTACACAGCACTCACTTTGGTGAAAAGTTTTCAATATTTCCCAACATTTTTCAGACGATAAACGTCTCATTTTGTTCCGCTAAGGTGTGATACAGACTTTTTGTCAAGATTTCAAGCGGGAAAAAGCTGTCAGGGGCAAAAATAACCTACAACTAAAAAAGGAACCACTAGATTGCCCAACCTTTAAACAGGGCAAGTTTTTTCTAATGAGTTCTTATTATTTTATCAGATAACGATATTTTGGAGTCTTACTTCAACTTGGTGAAGGGTTTCTTTTTATATATAAAACTCAGTTTTAAACGTCATTTTGAGTTTGCTTTCT
This sequence comes from Rhingia rostrata, assembly GCA_949824845.1. NCBI lineage: Eukaryota > Metazoa > Arthropoda > Insecta > Diptera > Syrphidae > Rhingia > Rhingia rostrata. The sequence continues at coordinate 53,643,486 of OX463758.1, forward strand.
TTTTTGACCGGTGTTCTCACATCGGCCGTGTTCCGGATCTTAGAATTCCCAAGTTAACTTTGTCGATGCACTGTTCTCATTGGTCAATCAGCCATGTCACGTGACTAAAAATGTTTGATTGACCAATGAGAATAGTTCACCACCAAAGTTAACTTCGTAATACTAAAACACATTCGTGCCACTCCTACTCCACAGCAGCCGTGGCTGTGGCACTACTTTGAGTCCGACTAATGATGCCAATATCATAATTTACTGCTAGTGGTTGTTATGTAAGATTTCGCATCTGGTGTTGATTCGAGAGTCTTGCACAGTCCTATCTTACCCAAATATTGTCGTTGTTGGTAATAATTTGGGTTTCTCTCTTCTTTTTTTTTAAAATTCAGATGAAGTGCAATGATATGATCGATGGTGGACTTTCCTGGCCTAAGTCCACTCTTTCAAGATCAGATCAGGTTGTTAACGAGTGTTTTAAGGCTTTCGCACATTACTGAAAATAGGATCTTGTAGTATTGAGGAGACTTATATTTTGGGTGGATTGATCAAACGATTGTGAGAGTTCCAGTCTTTATGCCTACTGTATTACTTACCAGATCATTTGCATCGGTTTTTTATAGCTCTGAAGAAAGGCTGTTATTCTAGCTTGGCAGGGCTAGAATCCCTCTGACAGGGAAAGATAATTCTTCCACGTCGTTTAAGAGTTTGCTGATTTGACTCATATTCTCATCACCACATGTAAATCAACTACGATTTTTCCTTGATCATTTCTACAGAATTATGTTCGGGCCTTGTATCGTAGGATTTGACGTTATACACTTTGGTAAAACTTATGATCATCATTTTTAGATTCGAATTTCAAAATATCTTCGATAGCTTGCTCTTTTTTACTTCTTTCAGAAAAGCTATTATTTTTCTAGCCTCATTTTCCTGTGAAGTTCTGACATGTTAAATGCTACTATGACGGCTTTCGTCTTCACCTCGAACTTTACCCTTTAGGCCTAATTTCTATCTGAATTTTAGTTTTTTTTTCAGAGTTATACAACTTTGAAATGGAATAAAGCAAATATGTTTTTTTTTAATTGACATGAAATTTACTTTTTTAAAAATATAATCTTCTGGAATTATAATTTAAATATGATTTCTGGCATATGATTGCCACGGCTGACTCGGATGAAGTCTAATCTGGATGTTCAATTTTCAATTACTTTTTCCAACATTTGTTGCGTATATTGGCAATAACGCGGTGATTGTTTTCCTCCAAGTGGTCAATCGTTTCGACTTCCCAGATCCCTACAGAAATAGTCAAGCAGCGTTAAATCGCACGATCTTAGAGGCCAATTCACAGGACTAAATATGAAATTAGGCGTTCACCGAACGTTTCTTTCTCAAAGAAATCAATTGTGTCATGAGTTGTGTGACTTGACAGTTTCGCCGTCTTGTTGAATCCACAGCTCCTGCACATCACGGTTGTCAATTGATGAACGAATAAGTCAGTAATCATGGCTCTATAGCTATCATCATTGACTGCAACGTTCTGGCCAGGCCAGCATCGTTTTTAAAGAAGTACGGACCAATTATTCCAGCAACCCATAAAGCACACCATACAGGCATCAATATACACTGGAGGATTATTATCACTCCAAATATGGCAGTTTTGTTCATACGTCGTATCCATTCAACCAAAAGTCAGCTTCATCGTTAAACAAAATTTGCTTATGAAAATCGGGATCAACGGCAATCCTGTTTTGTGCCCATTCGCCGATTCTACGCCTTGCTAGGTGATCCTTTTGCTTCAACTCTTGCAAGAATTTGATTTTGTAAGCAACCAAACCAAGATCTTTCCGCAAAATCCTGTGCACGATGGTGGATAGACTGATCCGATTCTTCCTCTACGCTACGCTCTACAGGAGTAATTACTTCTTCTGTATGGATTGTATGGCGTCTCTGTGGGTGCGTATTGTCATTTAGAGTAAACGTGATGCGAAAACGTTCCATACTTAACCGAATTTATTGCTCTGATGGACGGTTATGCTGACCGTTACATAGACGTAATGCGCCATAAATATTTTGAACAGAACCATGATTTTCAAAATTAATTTGCACAATTTGGAAGCTTCGTTTAGACGTCAGTCTATTTATGTTGAAATGCCAAACATAACTTCAAATAAATCACTTGACAGCTGACAAAATGGCCTATATACCTCTAAAAGAGACGTCCGTAGATTTGCATTCTTGCTCATACCAGGTAGGCTCTAATCTTAACCTGCAACTTATCATTTAAAGCCTAATTTTCGACTGCATTCTAGTCGGCATTCTTCGTCATACCAGGCATTCTTATTTTAAAAATATTGTCCAAACAAAACCTATGGACAAGCCTAACTTTAAATTTCTACCGTTTGCTACATAAAATCATTATCAATGAAAATTTGTTCCGGTTCCTTTATTTAAAGACTTTTGCTAGTTGAAACAACCCCAAAATCCTTATACATCTTGTCCTTTATTTGTCAGGTTTAATAAATGCTTTCTCATATTTCCTTGTCGCGGACGGCCATCTATATATTTGTAAAGGAGATCTCTACCTTTTCATCCTTTCATCATGGATTTAATTATCAACATTGTGATTTTTTGACCTCGGGTAACTTGCAGACCCTTGCAATTTCTGGCAGAAGAAGACTGATAAAAAATGTGTGTACTTCGACGTCCTTCAGTCAAATTGGTATACAAACTCAAAATATACTTTTCAAAATTTTGTCAAATTAAAAATCCTTTGAAAGGCATCGTATAGATAGATAGATAGATAGATTGATTTTATTTCGTTAAATATACATTTGGTTTGTTATCGCACATTTTACAGAGATTTGATAAGATATATCTTTCTACTGAAACATTATTTATTCAATTGAAAATATAAAGGAGACAAAAATAGATAGTTTGGAGGAAACACAAAAAAAAACCTCCAATTTAAATACAAAAAAAAAAAAAAATAAATAAATAAACAAATAAAAAAAATAAACAAATAAAAAATAAACAAATAAACAAAAAAATAAATTAATAAAAAAAAAAAAAATAATAAATAACTAAATAAATAAATAAATAAATACATAAATAAATAAATAACTAGATAAATAACTAAACAAACAAAAAATAAATAAATAACAAATAAATAAATAGAAAATTTCAAAATATGTATATACATATATAAATGTTTAGACAAAATAATAAACAAATAAATCAACAAAAATCAGTCAAGTGGTATCACATATTTTGGTTTTGTTTTAATTCCAGAAGGGAATAAATATTTCACTCAAAGAGTGATAGATAAATAAATAATATAATTTGATTAAATAAATAAATAATATAATTTGATTTAAATAAATAAATAAATAAGTAAATAAATAAATAATTAAGCAAACAAACACAATAAATAAATTAATGCATAAATAAATAAATAAAGTAATAGATAGTAAAAACATTAATAGATAAATAAGTAAGAATATATTAGATGATTAAGAGCATTCAATAAATAAATAAATAACAAAAACAATTAATAATTAAAAAAAACAACCAAATTTTGAATTACATGTTAATCGTGATTAAGTCATTAATAAGGGGGTTTTCAGTAAAACTACAGCGTTCTAGAAATTTAAGCCTTAGTTTATGTATCCTATTTGAAATCAATTCAACATTTGCTTTACAATGAACATCTAGAGTTGAATGATGCCATGGCAAATTCAACATCATTTTCAGTAACTTGTTTTGAGATACTTGCAATTTTTTTTGTGGAATTTCGAACAATTACCTCATACCTGACATCCATATAGCAAAATAGCCTGAAAAATTACTTTTTGAATGATCATTTTATTTTCGATTGAAAGCAATGATTTTCTATTTATAAAAGGGTATAACATCTTAATTGCAATCCCAACCTTTTTAATTGTCCTGTAGATGTGTTCATTAAAAGTTAGTTTTGTGTCCAGATGTATTCCCTAATAACGAACGGATGGCTCCCACTTTATGAAAGATCCATTGATCTGTAATTGATTATTTGGAAGAAAGCAGGGCTTTCTTTTTCGTGTGAAAAAGATAGCCTGCATTTTTCCTTCATTCAATTTAATCTTCCATTTGCTATAATAATTTTCCAATATTTTTATCGCATTTGTAAGGTTTCTCTCAATATTGACAGCGAATAAATGAGAAGAAAATATGGCAGTGTCATCTGCAAAAATTGCAGTATGGCAAAGGCAAATTTGGAAAGTCTGATGTATACAGATTGTACAAAATTGGACCAAGAACTGAGCCTTGTGGCACACCCGAGTCGAAATATATCAGGTCAGAAACACCACTATTTACATGGACTTTGAAACAACGACGAGTAAGGAAACTTTGGACAATTTTACAAATGTATGGGGGAAAGCGGGAATTTATCAATTTATATAGAAGGCCATCATGCCAAACAGTATCGAATGCTTTTTCTATGTCAAGAAGGACCATTCCAGTAGATCTGCCCACTGCACGATTTATCTTGACATGGTTACATATTCTAAGCACCTGGTGGGAAGAGTTGTGGTGAGGCCTGAATCCAAATTGTTCATTTAGATATAAACTATTATCGCAGATATGTTTTGAGATAGCCTCTTTGAGAACTTTTTCATAAATTTTGCTCAAATTACTGAGTAAACTTATTGGTCTGTAACTTTCAGGATTTTCAGCGGCCTTTCCAGCCTTTATTATAGGAACCACCTTAGCCAGTTTCCAGGTTTCAGGAAAATATTCCATTTTAAGGCAAGAGTTTATAAGGAATGTTATATATTGTATTCCAATTCGAGGGAGTTGCTTGATATATATATTTCTTATGAAATCAAGACCGTATGATGTATCTAAGCTTTTCAAATCATTTTGTTGTTGTATGCCTAGCCTTTTCTATTTTACATGTTCTGAATGATTTCCAATGTGATCAACTCTGTTAATCATGTAAAAAGTTGTTTGGTTTTAATACGCCTAAATTAAATTGAATAAACTAAAATATAAATTATGGGTAACTAATCACCCATTCGACTTTTATTTGGTTTTAAATGTGTTGTCGAAAATGCAATTAATTTTCGGATTACAAAGAGCATTCATTCTAACCTTCAAATATGTGTTTGCCTATACACAACAAAGAAACAAAAAAAAAAAGAAGAAAAAATTGACACAAAAATACAACCGCATATTGAATTTTGTCAAACTGAACTGTTATTCGTTCGTTTAATCTATTTTAATAATATGGATAATAATTAGAATCAATTTATCAATCCGCTTTATTAGAAGGCTCAACGCAATGCAATTTAGTGTTTGAGTAGTCAATTTTGAAAATTTCACAAAAATCCATTGCATTTGTGAGTACACCAACTACCATGTATCTCAATTAATACATAGCATCTGTTATTTTGTAAAATAATTCAGTTAACCCGCCAGTAATTACATATTAATAATAGAGATACGTATTTATCGAAACAATGCAACTTTATCGAAATTACAAATAAAAGGATTAAATAATAAATTAAACATACTTATCGTTCTTTTGGAGGTACGTAAATTAATTTGTAAAATGAAGCATTTAAATAATTTGAAAATAAAGCCGTTATTTAATCTTTGCATAGGGAAAAATCGATTTACATTAATTTTTTTGAGTTATGCTTATAAAAAATGCTTAACTATAAATCACATTTAAATACCAAGATACTTGACGCATATGGGATTTTTTTTTATTTATTGCTAACCAAATGGTTGGTGTTGAAATTTCGTCGATGTATTTATGCAAATTAAAAGGAGTTATGTGTTTCGTAAATATTAAATTCTCTCCAATGTTTTTTTTGTTAAATATTTAAATAATTGATAGATACATGCTAGGTTTTTCACACTATTAGTCGTTGTTAGAATAGAAAATGCAAATTTGAGAAGCTTCTAATAATAGTACAACTCTAGGATGTTTGTCAGACTTAAGCAGGTCTTGTCACTTTCGGGATTAGACCGTTAGTAGTCCAACGTATTAACCACTAGACCACTACAATATTGTGCTAACTACGTAGGCTAAAGTCACCTCAACATCCCCTACAAGATCATATCTGCTGTAAAATGATCTGAAATTACACTGATAAGGGCCGATCAAGTTGTCAGTAAACGCTTACCTGCGTTCATACACTATGTCAGATAGGATCTTGTAGGCGATGTTGATAAAGCTTATGGCTCTGTAGTTGGAACAGTTCAGAGGGTCTCCTTTTTTATGGTTCAGGCAAACGATGCTGGGGCTCCGTTCTTCAGATATGTTTTCAGAGAGCTGAATGGGCAGTGGCTCAATGTTTCGTGCGATGAACTACCGCGCAGAAGGTTTGGGTTCAATTCGCAGCCGTAGCAACACTTAAACAATGTTTAACTGTGAAGCTCTGACATGTTAAATGCTACCATGCCGGCATTTGTCTTCACCTGGATTTTTACCTCTTAGGCCTAGTTTCTGTCTGCGATATTTCACTGGCCCTTATCTCGCGATGATCTGACAAATCATTCGAATAGTATCAATTGTCAAAAAAGCGCATTTTACCTTTGCCGTTTGAATTCGGCATAAAATAGGAAGTCCCGCCATCGCGCAAGAAGTTCACACGTACACAGCAATGGTTGTGAGAAAGCTAGGCCCTAGGCTCTAACAAGACCGTCGCTCCAATAGAAAAATATTTTTAAAGGGCGTTTTTTTAGAGGTATAGAATTCCGAACTAAAATAAGACACACAAGAAAATCGTTTTAATGGCCATCAATTTGACTTTACTTAATAATATAAAGTATAATAAAATTATGAATAATATAATTTTATGCAATTAATGTTTAAATATGAGTTCAAAAAAAAAACAAAGTCAAGAGGTCCAATTTTCATCCACTTTTTTGAGCACTTCGGACCGTATGTCGGCAATAACGCCACGAATGTTGGCTTACAAGTCCCCTAACGTTTCTGGTTTGTTGGCTTAAACGACTTCACATATCTCCAAAAAAAATAATCCAATGGTGTCAAGTCACACGATCTCGGTGGCCAATTGACAGGTTCATTTAACAAAATTATGCTCTCAACAAATGTTTGCTTCAATAAATCGATTGTGACGTGCGCTGTGTGGCATGTAGCGCCGTCTTGTTGGAACCACATCCACATTCATGCCATCCAATTCGGGAACAAAATACTCGGTTTGATGGCTCTATACCGGTCTCCATTAACGGTAACTGAATCTCCAGAATCATTTCGGAAGAAGTATGGCCCAATGACTTCACCAGCCCTCTCAGCAGTTGATTTCATTTCAAAATTTGCGAGCACACCAAACAGTCAGTTTTTGTGGATGTAGTGGCGTCTCAAGGGTGTCATGTGGGTTCTCTTCACTCCAAATGCGGCAACCAAAAATGAGCCTCATCACTGAACAAAAGCTGGGTCTTGTAAGGTCGTCAATCAAGATCTTTGCGCAAATCTTCCATAAATTGTCCATCAACCAAGCTCCAATTGCTATGCATGGTGGCGAAGCGATTCATTCGGGTAATCTTCAACACTTTGCTCTACAGCGGCAATTGTTTCTTCGGTGCGCACTGCTCGACATCTCTGCGGATGCGTATTATCACATAGAGTAAACGTAGTGCGAAAACGATCCATGGTTAACCGAATTAATTGATCTGATGGACGATTATGTCGACCATAAAATGGACGGAGCTTGCGGTAAACTTCGCGAGCTGAACCAATTTTTGTGAAATAAATTTGCACAATGTGCAAGCGTTGTTCATTTGTCAATCTGTTCATGATGAAATGGCAAACCAAACTAAACATAATTGCCATTAGAGTTGCCCGATTTTAACGCAGAAGGTCATTTGGACTCTATTCCAAAATCCAACCTCAAAAAAAAAAAAAAACATCTGTTAGAAGTGGTTCTTTCGTTTCCTTAACATCGACTGTGTCTGAACTGCGATATTTCCTAGTTCATCTCTAGCCTTATATCCCTGGTTTTGGCGTTTTACCCGGCAGAACTTGCGAACATCATTCTTGGAGTTGCATCTCTTTATACATCGATAACTCGGTTTCCTGCTCTATTTTCTTCTTTCTCAAAAGCCGATGTTCTTTTCTACTTCTAAGACTATTGAGTACCGTTGCAACTCTCGTATTCACCTGCATCTAAGCCTGGTAGGCTTTGCTTTTGTCTGAGACAATGTAATGGGACTCTTCATTGAACAATGTTTTTTTTTCCTGGCTGGCGAGATGTTTAGGGATACGTATTCTGCGAAGGAATCAGCGGTCTCTTACAAGTTCAGTCTTTGGACATATAATTTTTCTTCGTTCTTGTGGATTGGTAGATATCCGCATACTTTCCCTGGCTGCAACAATGTAGTGTTCCAAATCGATGTTTGTCTATCAGAAGGTTAGGGCATCCATAATGCTGGATACATGTTTCTTATCTTTTACATTGTGATCCATTTGATTGAACGTTCGTTAATGAGGGGACCCTAAAAAATATTGGAGTTTTTGCAGTGGTGCGCCTCGTATAATATGATTCATATGGCGAAAAAGAATTAATAAAGTCAATAAAAACATTTTCCTTAGCGGGTGGTAGTTTTCTTGGTATGGATTGTTTTCTCTGTAGGTCCGCATGATCTAAAGCGTCATGTCAATTATTTTGTTCTTCACTACGGTTTTAACGAACTGGTCGCTCTCACAAACAGTATTTTTAAAATATTTTTGACAAACAAACATTTTCCGACCGTTTATTTTCAAATGGTATTTATAACTGTTAGTGGGGTTCCTTGTATTGGTCTCACTTTTTTCCCTTCGACAATTTTCTTTGGAATAATTTCTAATAATCCACCTACGAAATATTGCAGCAATTCCTAGAATCCTAGTTGCCAGTATTATTTGTTTTTTTTAGTTATTGTTATTGTTATTGTGGAATTTTGGATATGAATTTAGTTGAGGATGGTACAATTTTGCCACTGTTTGAAGTGTACGGTTTGCCTCCATTGTCCAGTTGTTTCGTACATCTTTAACTGTGTTCAAAATTTGGGTATTGCATTATAACTTTTCGCACCAAAACTTCTTACTCACATCACAATTCTCATTTGCAGAATATGTGCAACCTGCCTACAAATCATGAAAATTTATTTTCGGATCTAACAAATAATCGTTGCTGTCAAAACGAGTGGTTGGTGCACGACTGGGTCGTACACAACTTTTTCTTTCACAGCGAGTTATTGTAACGAATGCTGTTCCCACCCTATGGATTTGTGAGAATCATACATCCCACCACCCTTAGCGAATACAGGACTTCATCCCGAGAGTGATGAGTCATAGAGTGGGTTGTCCTGGCAGTGAAGTGTGAGTAGGCATGCTTGCATACGCGCGGCTTGAACTCGACGGAGGCGTAGGTTCTTACACTTACTGTCGGACGATCGTTGCTTTTACATGCCAAAAAAAATTATTATTAAATGCGCGGAGCATAAAACAAAATATTTAAATACCGGTGTTAGACTACTTATGAAGTCAATACAAGACAATCTTGGAATTTAAAAACTTTGAGGAAACCCTAAGGTGGAGACGGTTTCCTAAGCGTGACCCTCCCACAGTCATTTATACCCGAGAGAATATAAAGACTAACCATGGCTACCGCGACGCTAACATTTCTTCTTACGATAGCCCCTAACCGAAAGTCGAACCAATCAAGATTCGCTAACATCTTCGCCGATGTATCGCTCACACGACATTTCACACCCCTTTTGCACTAATCGAACAAATCACTATAATGTCATTCTAAAATCGATGGCACAACAACAAATAATTCTGAACCGAATCATATCTTCAAAAAAATTGGGCTGATTTTATATGCATGAGTGTGTGCTTGGGTATGTGAAATGTTATTGAGTTAATACATCGACAAATCGTTTTCATATTCCAAATGGTGTATTCATTTTGACAAATTTAAAGGATATGGCAAAGCGCAATCTAGCTATAAGCAGCATAAATAAAAAATGCTTCGTGGACACTAAATACCATACTTCTTTAACCAAATTCAAAATGTTTGTTTATTTTATGATTGCACTTCAAAAAGTAATCAAGTTTTTCAAAAATGTATATATATTTTTGATTTTTGGGAAAGCTGACTAAAACAGATAAGAGTAGGCGCTGCAGACAGAATTGTGATATCAATTGTATCGATAACTCTCGGTCGTCTACCAAACTGAATCAGGGTAGTTATGCTTTTTCCATAATATCAATATGTATATACTAAACAGAAAACGATGCTAAACACATTATTGTTCCAAAAAATGTATTAAACAATCTGGGTCATCTGTAAAACTGATTAGTAGAGGTGTTAAAAAATATCGATGCTGCGAAAAGATTCTGGTAGTGTACCATAATATCTAATGGACATACGATTATTTGTAATTTATTTCCTGAAAAACTATCAAGGTAACGTGTTAAGATATTTAAATTTAAAATTTTAGTTTAAAACAAATTTTGTGGCAGATGTTGAAATACCATTGTCAATTCTTGCCCCACGACGTTGGTGCGCCACCTGTGTAACGAATGCTGTTCCCACCCTATGGATTTGTGAGAATCATACATCCCACCACCCTTAGCGAATACAATTGATATCACAATTCTGTCTGCAGCGCCTACTCTTATCTGTTTTAGTCAGCTTTCCCAAAAATCAAAAATATATATACATTTTTGAAAAACTTGATTACTTTTTGAAGTGCAATCATAAAATAAACAAACATTTTGAATTTGGTTAAAGAAGTATGGTATTTAGTGTCCACGAAGCATTTTTTATTTATGCTGCTTATAGCTAGATTGCGCTTTGCCATATCCTTTAAATTTGTCAAAATGAATACACCATTTGGAATATGAAAACGATTTGTCGATGTATTAACTCAATAACATTTCACATACCCAAGCACACACTCATGCATATAAAATCAGCCCAATTTTTTTGAAATAATTTTTTATTTTATACCAAGATATTAGTTATTGTATATCTTTATTTTAGTCTTTGATAAACATTTTTTTTTGTACTCAAAAATGCCTCCTAAAAAGAGTCAACATAACTTGAGATCGAATTTTGAGTCGAATGTGAATCCAGTCACATTCAATGATACTCCTCTTCGTCGATGTTAATCGCAATCCTCAACATCAGAGTACAGCTAATATAGCACCTCCTGGGAATCGTGACAACCAAGTTAGACAGAACGATTCACCAGTCGAACCCGAAATTGAGCAGCTCAGTGCAAATGCACAAAACTTTTTATCACAGCTTAACGCTTTAAATCTAGGATCTGACCGTGATGGTCAACCTGAACGAAATATCCCATCTTGTAATACCTACCGAACGGTCGAGTTTCACAAGTGGGGGTTGAAATTCGATAATCAAAATATGACTGTCGATGACTTTATTTTTCGCCTAAACAGACTAAGAAAATGTTATGGAACATCTTGGGAAGACATATTTAGCCACTTCCATTTATTTGTTTCTGGTCCGGTACAGAGTTGGTACTGGATGTATCTTAAATTAAATCAGAATGTAGAATGGCCTGTTTTCAAAATGGCATTATTTGAACAATTCAGAAGTCTCGAAACAGACTCAGAACTTTCTCGACGAATGTTCGATCGACGTCAAGGAATAAACGAAAGTTTTGATGAATTTTATAATTCAGTTCAACAATTGAACTCTCGACTTTATCGTCCTAAAACGCCAACAGAATTAATTGATCTGTTGAAACAAAATGTGAAGCGACGCATAGGAGAATTGTTAATTACGTACAGCACAAATAGTTTACCTGAAATGGTTTATGTATGCAGAACCATAGAAAAGTATATCAATCAGGGTGAGTGCTTACGTAATAAACAATTTCCACAACAAAACTTTCGAAGGCAAGTTAACGAACTTGATGGTGAATCCAATGAACATTCTGCAGAAATAGAAGCTTTACATACCCAATATGCAAAACGAGATGTAAGTTCTTATATTTGTTGGAATTGTAAACAAAAAGGACACTCTTTTATAGATTGTGACGAACCTCGTAACATGTTTTGTTACAAGTGTGGATTTGAAAATACCACATCTCCACATTGTCCAAGATGTTCGGGAAACTACAAGCAGGGCAATCCGAAATCCGGGGAGAATTGTCCGCAACCACGACACCCGGAGTGCATGTAACTGCAAAACAGACAATCAAAAACTCACCTGACGTTCAATCTATACCTATAATTCAAATCCTACCTGATCTACACACTTCTCCTAATTATATAACACCAAATATTTCAAAAAAAGTATCTATTCTTAAAAGAAACAAATGTGAAATCGAACAAAATTCTGCCAAAGCAAACCCAAAATCTTTGCATGAACGATTGATCAATTATTACGAAGCTCGTGATCGAATCTTCAACAATAAACCTTCAAAACGTATTCTGAAGCTTCGTGATCGTTTTCAGAGAAAGCGAATAGCACATAAAGCAATCTGTGCTACATATCTTTGTAGTTCAGATGATCCAAGACCCTATGCAAGTGTTTCCATCTTAGGAAAGCAAATACTTGGACTCTTGGACAGCGGTGCAAGCATCAGCTGCTTAGGCAGCGGATGTTTAGAATTTCTTGAAAGTAATGGTATTTCTTACATTATATTGACGTTTTTAACAATATGGACGAAAGACACAATAATATTTATTTTGATTAATGATGCTTAAAATGATGTTAACAATATCGAAAAATCATTATACGATTATTCATTCAGTAATTACAAGATATCGGTGTCCATATGAATAACAATGATTTTCCGTTATTGGCCAAAACTAAAAATTCCGTTTAGTTATGATCGGGCCAAAACCAGATATGTAGTATTCATAAAAACAGTAAAAGTAGTTTATAATTTAAATTTCATTCTGTTTGGCCAAATAGTTTGCGAGGAATTAACAATTTTCTTTAGATGGCCTATATGCAAAAAATCCGTTTTATGGATTTTCTCGAAAAAAATGGGTATATACTAGAATCATGATCAAAAAAACTTTGGATACAAGGTTTTAGAAAATCTTTCATGTCGTTTAGGCTGAAGAGACCTGTACGGACAGGCGGACCGACGAACCGACGGAAATCCAAAAAAAAAACACTTTTTTGGGTTCCGCTATCAATGTAATGTTAGAATCAATCAAAATCTCGATGTCGAACATTTTTACGAAATCAATACCTTTCTCATAGTAAGATAAAGTTTAAAATATTTCTCCGGAGATTTTTAAATTTCAAGCCGTATCGATGTGTCTGCGGATTGAAAAAAAAAATAAAATAAATTTATGGCGCAACAAGCTCGTTAGTACCCAGGGCCTAGCTTTTTTCTCACAACCATTCATGTGTGCGTGTGTACTTCTTAGCACGATGGCGGGACCTCCTGTTTTATGCCGAATCCGAACGGCTAAGTTGAGATAAGCTTTTCATGACAATTGATACTACTCGGATGATTTGTCAGATCATCACGAGAGGAGGGCCAGTGAAAAATCATTTAGGTGTTGCTACGGCTGGGAATCGAACCCAGATCTTCTGCACGGCAGTTCTTCGCACTAACCATCGCGGCACTGAGCTTGAATACCAATAAAATAAAGAGCAACTAATGTCAACAAATAACAAATCCTGTCATTTGCTTAAGTTCAGTTGCAATTTATTACATTTATACCAATCCGTAATTGCGTTTATATATATAGTTTTATTTTTTTTATTTTTGTTTTATTTTATGGAAAATAAATGTTCATTTCATCATTGCATTGTGGCGTGAAGGGTTAAAGTCAGTGGCATGCTTTAACAAGTTGATTCTTGAGTCACGACTTTTGGAATTTCTCTTTGTTAATTTTCTTTTGTGAGTCTCGCGCTATTACATTGCGACTTTTTGTCTTGACTCAAATTTGACATTCCTATTTTGTTCTGCTTGACACACTACGACTTTTATCTGAAGAATTTATGTGCTAAAGCAGACGTAGCAAAACCGACTCTCCAAGCAACGAAATTAAATGAAACAACATAACGATAAAAAGAAAGAAGAGAAAAGAAAACGTCAAAAAGAGTCACTGAAAAATTTACCCACGACTCACAGGGAAAAATATTTTCGCTTTCAACTTTTCGAACTTTCTTCCTTTTTCGCAATCATGTGAGTCGTGACTCAAGAGTCAACGTGTAAAAGCAGACTATCACCTCAATTATCATTTCAATCGATAGCTTTAATTTATGTCAGTCAGGGCAGTTGACATTGGGTGCCATTATTAAGCAGGAGAACATTACTGGAATACGTACTTTGGTAAACAATGAAGCATATGATGTAAACGGGCCATAAGAGGCCTCAAACATAACTTCTTTATTCATTATTCTATAATTTTTGCAAATACAAGATTGTTCCCTGTATCCGAACAGCAAAATTGAGAAGATTCGCATGACTATGATATTTTTGGAGGTTTATCAGACTTTTGAAAGAGGAAGAAAAATGAACAAAACTAAAAAAAGCGGGTTAGTCTGCGGAAAAGCCCTTTGGGCTATATGGTGCGAAAGCCTTCTTAAACCCAACACCAGTTTCGATGCGGCATGAATGCCTCATTTGAAAAGTAAACTGAATTCCCGAATTTCATTTTCCTCAGCCCAATTAAACAGATTTTCATTGACAAGGTATTCTTTTTAAATACCTTGCCTACGTTTGCAAGGAGGTTTATTGACCTTATAACCTTAGGTTGTAGTGGCGTGCACACTTAGACCATAAAGGTCCATTGTGGTACCACGTGAATCTGTCGATTTTCCTATATTCGTTCGCCTAATTGAAACACTCAGAGTTAACTATGTAGCGAAGGAAGTTTCTGACATTGATGTTAGCCAGCTCACCTAGATTGCCGAAGAAGTACTGTTCCAGATGGATTATAATTTTTACTGAGAGAGCAGGACAATATCAGAGAAGCTGAGTAATACTTTCCACCTCTTCTTCGTCTAATCAGCGTCTTCAGAAGTCATTGTGAAGACGGCTAGTCTCCTCGCGTGTAGGCATATCGTCAATGTGAGGGACTTTATATTTCCTGCTGAAAAGGACCAATTCGGTTTTTTGAGGGTTCGCTTAGAGTCCACATTTGACGACATAATTAGAGCGTACAGAAAGGCCATTTCGTAATAGATCTTCAAGAACATTAAGGTATTTCCCTGACCAACTATTGCCATCGTATTTGAACACACACTTCTTTTTTTTTGCCCCGGTAGGCTGAGTTGAATGTGGTTGACATGTGGTTTCAACAAGACGGTGCCACGTGCCACACAGCTCGTGAAACAATGGAAATGTCGAAGCATGAATTTAATGAGCAGCTTATCTCTCGAAATGGACCTGTGGGTTGGCCGCCAAGATCATGCGATTTAACGCATCTTGATTATTTGTTGTGGGGTTATTTAAAATCGTTAGTCTATGTGGACATACCGAATACGATTGAAGCCTTACAGGATAACATAACACGCGTAATTCGTGGAATACAGGCCGAAATACTCGAAAAAGTGACGAAAAATTGGAGCTTCCGAATGGACCATTTGGAAAGGAGTCGCGGACAACATTTACATGAAGTTGTCTTTTAAACGTCAATGGAAAGGCCTATTTATCGATTAAAATAAAAATTTTCAATATTTTATGCAAATTGGAGTGTTTTATTCGACTTTAAAAAAAACTACGCTTAAAAATCACCCCTTAGTTATGCTTTGGGTTGACTATACAATAACGAAAAATCAAACTTTTCTTACAAACAAGGAAAGGTTGGTCTTTATTGTTGACAATAAGTCTAAAGGAAGTTCGTATGTTCGGATGTACTCATCAGAATTCATGCTTTCGAACAACTGCCATCCAGGAAACACAAATAGATAGACCGGACAAAGCAAAATTATTAACTATGACGAACCAAGAAATTATGAATAACCAAGATGGGATCATGACATTTTTTCAGATCTATTTCTTAATGAATTCTATATCACAGTAGCCTTTTGATTCGTCGGAAATTCAGATGAAGTTTCCATTAATCGCCTCTCATGCATGGGTGACAGGATAGGGCGGGTGTTTTGTTTTTGGTTTTCGGTGGTGTTCGCTCCATTCTAGAACCGTTGCTCATTATAATCTCTAATTTTTAGCTTTTAGCCTTATGATAGTGGGAGTTGACTCACCTACTAGATATTTCTCTGGCTAGTCGTCTATAAAATCGCCATTTCAACCCAAACTCTACACTATTTTGGATATTTTGCACTTTTGTGCAATAGCTATATAATAAGTTTTATCAACCACTCTCTACCACTGTCAAAGCACCAATTGCGTATTCGAAGAATTGCATATTCGATTAAAATATCCAAGCCGAATCAGCAATCGTCTTAGCTGGTAGCGTGGCAGCTATTTGGACCAAATTAGTTCTATGAAATTGTCTTTTAATAATCGAAATGCTGCAATTATCAGTTTAATTTGGAATGATAGCATAAAATCTAGTACCTACACATCGAACGCCAAATATTTCGATGTGTAGGTACTAGCTTTTGTGCTTGATTATTTTATATGCAAATAAAAATAAGTTTATCACATTGTTTCCTCATACGTTAGGATGATTTTATTCCTTAAAATGTAAAATTCTTAATTTCAATTTTTCTTATTAGTTTATAGATTGTCAAGTTTTACCAGTTCCTTCTTTGTTTCTAAAATTTTGCTGGAATTTCAGTCGAAGGAATTTCCCTACCGGGACTCTCCTACTCATATTTGTGATAAGAGTTTTTATTTAAAGCGTAACCAACAATAATTATTTTTTCTGTGATCCTATGTTAATTCCGACTTTTAAGTTTCAAGTTGAAAAAAATACATTTTGTTAATTTTGTGTCGAAATTCTATTAAGTCCCAAGTTGTATCCTAATCAATACATAAAACACAAATTCTCCTCAATTATAACCAACCTCGTTCAGTCCTTGTACTAATAAAACGTACAACGGCTTAGACAGCCAATCACGTACGTACTTTTATTTTAATATCAGTGCAATATAATCCTACATCCTGTAAGTGTCCATTTGCGTTAAATTACGATGACAAACAATTGGATGAGTTCGCCTTTGAAATTCATAAAATTGAAAATAGTTTTTTTACCTTTAAACCGAAATAAAATGAATACTTTTCTACCCACTTACATACATGCATATAGTCCTTTAATTTTGTAAATAACCGCTTTACATTTTGATTTACCATTCCTTTCATTTTTATATCCATTTTGATTGCAAAAGGGACTGCTTTCGATTGAATAAACACAATTTGTCCTGAATATTGGCGTATCCTCTACCAAGCCGAATGCCACACACTTACATAGACAAGTCATCTGTCCTCAATATTCCGCTTCGTTCCATTATTGTTATTATTAAAATTCATCGAATGCATCGAGTTCACAGACACACACACACACATGCCATTGGTTATCAGTGTTATGATGATTTTATTATTTTAAACCGAACATCCGTTAGGATGAGACAATTATAATATAATCAACTTAAAATTTAGTGACTCGTGTGATTGGGTTTTGAGAGAATTATCATCGCTATTAACATTTAATTATGGTATGCTTGTGATTGTATTAGTTTTCGATGATAATGAGGATAATAAAATATTTCAATTATATAAGATGCTTAATGAGATACATGAGACGGCTTAAAAGTGTGCAATTTGTAGAATGTCATTATGAAAGGATATCAAGTGGTTTCCAGGAAATCTATTGTGCTTTGTAGCATTGGCATGACTTCATAGGAGTGTCCTTTTCAATGGCAACTATTGTAATCGGAGTCTTTTAGTGTCGACTGTAAGTAATATGAGATGGAAAAGGATTTGGTGAGGTGCTTTGATTTGACATTAAATGACTTTGTGTGGGATTGGAGGATATTTACACGCAACTTTTTGGAGCATTACAACGCTAAATACAGTTGTTGGCAATTTTAAGAATAAACAAAGCAAAGCATTCCGTTATAACATTAAAAAAATTATGTCATGTATATGGCTTTCAAGTCTTTATGTTGGACTACATTTCGCCTACGACGCGAATAATTGCAATTGCGATAATTATAGCCAAAGATTTAAAATAACACCACACAAATTTATCATAGCGAGTCAAATAGCCTGACCTCCAAGCAAGCACGGACTATTAAAGTTCGAAGAGTGAAAATTAGTAGACTGCTTTGTTCGAATTGAGAGGCTCAAATACGATGAAAAGATAAGCTTGGAGAAACAGGCCTTAGTCACAAACTTTTGTGTCCTTTAGTCTGAAGTTTATTTGATTATCACTATCTACATTTCACTAAAAAAAATGTTTTCCAATGTGTATTTCATTAATCACATAAAGCATAACTTTCGGGATACCCAGTCTGGTAAGCTTTTAAAGGTTGTTTATATCCTATCCCACAGTGGTATACTAGTTTTAGTACATAGCTTGTAAAATAGAGAAATTATTTTGGTAGATATACCTTAAAGGATATGGATCGACTCAGAATCGCTAGATAAGCCGGTTGATTCATGTCTATCTGTCCTGCCTGTCCGTATATCGCCAATTTTTAGGCATTAAATTTTGAGCTGCGATACTGCAATTTGGTGTATAAAATCCTTGTCCGTGTCTACAGATTAAGTGTTACCAATTTTAAAATAAGCCCGCTGCCAATCCCATTTGCTATAAAAACGTTATTTTTTCATCAAATTGTTAAGAATTCTGGAAAATGTTGTGAACAAGATATTTAGGCAATCTAAACAAAGGGTGTTTTTTCTTAGAGGTATTGAACTTTAAAATGGAATAAAACAAGGATGTTTTTTTTAAATGACATGAAAATTACGTTCTTTGAATAAAGAATAAAATGATTGAATGACTTCTGACTGGCCATGGCTGGCTCGGACGTAGTCTAATCTGGAGGTCCAATTTTCGATTTCTTTTTTCAACATTTGTGGCCGTATATCGGCAATAACGCGGCGAATGTTGTCCTTCAAGTGGTCAGTCGTTTCGGGATTATTCGTGTAGACAACCGACATCACATATCCCCATGGAAAATAGTCAAGCGGTGTTAAAACGCCGTTCAAATAAAGTTTCTTTGAAGTGTTGCCCAGTTTTTGAGGGCTTACATACTTACTTAAGTTGCTATTCAATCCGGAGTGAACATGGGCCTCAACCAACATGCCTGTCTAATCAGCCCGGTGTTTAGCTAATTGCCTCCAGTTGCGCACTCCAAGTTAGTTGAGTTCGGTCGCGCCACTTAAGGCGAATTCATTCTCTACTGCGTCCGGCGTCTGTGAATGTGAATCGAAGACTCTGCGAGCCGTAATATTGGTCTCCATTCGTTCTTCATGTACTAGCCATCTTAAAAGTCCGATGCGGAGTTTTTTGACCACAGACATGTCGCTGTAAAGCTCGAATAGTTCTTGAATGAATCTTCGTCTCAATAGCCCGTCAACGCAAAAAAGACCGAATATTTTTCGAAGAATTTTCCCCTCGAAACGACCAAGGATTTCTTCATCTGCTTTTGCGACGGTACATTATTCAGCGACGTAGAGCAGGACTGGGATGATCAGGGTCTTATATTGGATCTCCTTCGTAGTTCGAGTGAGGGCTTTACTACTGAATTGCCATTTTAGCCCCAAGAAACAGCGGTTGGCAAGAGTAATTCTTCGTTTAATTTCTGACGAGATGTTGTTGTCAGAGTTAATAGCGGAGCCGAGATAGACAAAGTCCCGTACTACCTCAAATTAATACTTGTCAATGGTGTCGTTCCGCCCAATTCGTTGTTGTCACGATATACTTAGGCTTGTCCTCATTCACTGCCAAACCCATTTTTGCCGTTCCTTCTCTATACAAGCAAACGTGGCTAAGACATCACGTTGAGTTCTATCAATGATGTCAATATCGTCGGCGTATGCTAGTAGTTGCATCGATTTTTAGAAAACTGTGCTTCTGATGTTGGCTCGGGGGTTTTGCACAATCCTCTGAGGAATAAAATTGAAGAAGTTACACGACAGCGCATCGCCTTGCCTAAATCCTTTTTTGGTATCGAATGTCCGACCCTGATAGAACAGCGAGAATTCTCCATTGACATCCTACACAAACAGTCGAGTTTGTGCCGTATACTAAAACCATACATGGCTCTGTATAGTTCGTCTCTATAAATGCTGTCGTATGCGGCTTTGAAGTCGACGGACTTCTTGGGTTTTTTCCACTATCTGCTGAAGTGTGAAAATTTGATCGGTTGTGGACTTTCCTGGCCTAAAACCACACTGATAAGGACCGATCAGGTTGTTGGTAAACGGTTTCAGGCGTTCACATATTACGGCAGATCTTATAGGCGATGTTGAGGAGACTAATGCATCTGTAGTTGGCGCAGTTTTGAGGGTCTCCTTTTTTGTGGATCGGGCAAACGATGCTGAGGTTCCATTCTTCAGGCATACTTTCTTCCGACCAGATTCGGCTTATGAGTTGGTGGATGTTACTTACCAAGTCATCTCCGCCGGCTTTATAAAGCTCGGCTGGAAGGCCGTCATTTCCGGCAGCCTTATTAAGCTTCAGTTTAGATATAGCTATCCTCACTTCACTCAGGTCGGGTGGTTGGCAGCTTTCGTTGTCGTTGCCAATATTGAATGGTTCGTTCTGTCTGACAGCGGAATGTTGTTCGTCATCGCCGTTTAATAGTCTGCAGAAGTGGTTCTTCCATAACCTCAGCATCGACTGTGTCTCAACTACGATATTTCCTTGTTCATCTCGACAGGATGCTGTGTTAACCTTATATGCTTGGCTTTGACGTTTTACACTTTTGTAAAACTTGCGATCATACTGGCCTGGAGTGGCACCTCTCTATATCCGCTTTTCTTGGACTTTTTTTAACTTTCTGAAAAGCCTGTGTTCTTTCCTTCTTCTCTGCCTATAGAGCTCAACGGCAGCTCTCGTCTTCACCTGCAGCTTAGCCTTTCGTTCTTGGCTGCGAGCATCTGTCGGCATTCCTCATCAAACCAGGGGTTGTGCGCGAGAAACCTAGCACTTCAGTTGCGGCTGATCGAATGGTAGTGATCCGAGTCTATGTTAGTTCCTCCGAGTGTACCAAAATACTGGATGCGTGCCTCCCGTATATCGTAGTGTGATCAATTTGGTTGACCTTTCGTTGATCACCTTATGTAAATCGTGGTGAGGAAAGCCTATTCTGGCTATAGTGACATTTCGTTGCGTAGCGAAGTCATATTTTTGGTGGCATTTCCTTAAAAAAAGCTTTTCGTTAAAATGTTAAGAAAATTTGATAAAAAGGTTTTGATGTAAAAAACTTCGGTAAATTATGATGAGCATGTCCATTGATCATTTTATCCCACGGAAAACCTCGTTTTTTGTCACACCACAAAAGGTTAAGATAATATGTCTGAATATGTCTGACAAACTCATATTCTATATTACATCATTATTCAGTTATTAGCCACGCTCTTTTTTTTATTTATTGTAAGGATGGGATGAGAAAGGGTATTTAGCCATGTGCACAGCGAATTGTTTCGCTTCGAAGCTTTTCCCCATCCAGCATTATTACCTGTATGGAGTCTTCTAGAAAAACATTTGGCGCACTTTAAGGAAGCTGTTTTGGACAATTGGAAACCATGCGGCTTAACTAGGGTTCCCATACAACCATCAATGCAGCGGGAACACAAATGAGAGAGAAACCCTCTCCCATTTCATCTGCAAATATCTGGCACTAGCAAGAGCCAGATTGCGTGCTTTAAACCAACCATTTTACGACAACCATAGCGATATCTTGGGTAAAAGGATACAAGATTTTAATTGCTTTCTTAACCTCACAGGCTGGATCTCGACACCGCCTGTATTACATCCACAACAACAATCAATATATAGGTCCCATTAGTCGTGGTAACAAAAAGGCATATAAATGCTACTTGGGTTCATGTGGCGGTTCGCACTTCTCTCTAACTACCTAGGAATTTATTTACTTCTAAAAGCCTTCTTTAAATACCTCAAAGCCTTACAGAAAATACTTTATTTGCTTATAAAAGGCCTAACAGAAGCTAATTATAGGCTTCGCAAAAAGCCTTTCCCGAAAATATTTGCAAGCCTTATCGAAGTTGAAAAGTAACATTATTTTTCGTTATTTGCTTTTTACATTTTGTTATATTATTTACTTTTATTAATTTCAATGTCAATCCTTTTTAATTATTAATGTGTGAATAGCCTTTTTCGGGACGGGTTTTCAACATTTTTCATCGGCTCGGAAAAAGTCCTGAATAATTTGAAAGCTTTCGCAATGGTTTTGACAGTGTTGAAGAACAACTCTTCAGAATTATGGAGGTGACACCATCTGGACCAATCGATTTATGTTTGTCAAGATCGATTAATACTCTTGAGACTGTACGGGTACGAAAGTGCATAGGTCGCATGGAATGTTCTACGTCCTTCTACCTCGGTTACAGAGAGAGAGAGAGAGAGACTTGACATAGTTCGCCAGAGTGGAACTGGCTGAAAAACGAGCAGCGAGCAGAATGGCTTTATTTAGAAAGGTTACAGCCGGCACGTCAATATAAATGAGCATTGGTATGGAAGATGCGGTCGAACTCTTAGTGCTGTTTTTACAAACGACCAAAACTTTTTACTACCTTTTGAACAGAGTAGAATATTTTACCTGCATTTTGGTTAAGAAGAATTTGACACGATCAATATAGCATTGCTGTCGTTTCTGGCTCGTTTGAACTATAATCAGGTTTTCTCTGTAGGCTTAGTTTTTCACCCTAACAGCCTCTTTAAAGCCTGGTGCTATGGCTGGGAATCGAACCCAGACTTTCTGCGCGACTGTTTATCGCACTTACCATCGCGCCACTAAGCCCGTCACAATGCATGATCAATGAAATTCTCATTTTGGAACTTCATGTTGGATTCTATTGTAGACATACATAAAATAATGCCCGGGGAAAAAAATGATAAATTGGCAATCGCCACCATTTCAACAGATGGTCAGTATAGGTACCTATATTTGACGTCGCCTTTCCCCTTCACAATCTCACATTGGTAACAAATCTTAATTAACTTATGACCAAGAGTAGACTAAATTCTCACATACCGGTCTTAATTTACTGCCAATGTGATCTTATTTCTTAAAAAATCAGGGACCTACAATTTTAACTGTGTAATTTTTTTAAGAACTGTAACTTAAGGTGAATCCTACAATCTTTTGAAAATATTCTCGGCAATGGATGTCAGCCCAGTTTACACATTTTTTGTTTAAAGACGAATCCAATCAATTTAAAATGGGATTCATTACTAAAAAAATGTTCGGCCTCTGGAACGTTTTTGAGAGGCGCATCATATTGAAGTCGCTTTCGGATAGTTCCTGCACCATCATCAACTTGAACGTATGATAATGAAGACCATTGTGAAGACCAGATTGTATGATTGGAGCTCTTACAGCGTTAAGCTGATCTAAAGGAATGCAAATGCATTCGCCTTCATCTTATTCTCTCGGTTTTTCGGAAGATTTAAGTAACAATTCATTTCCAACTCGGAATATGCTCCAATGGGGATTCAGAAGACGATCACAGAATATCTGCTTTCGAAGCAAGCCTACGAGGGATAAGAAATAAAAGCTTACAACCATGCTTGTCAAATGAGCCTGCTATCAGCCTGAATGGCTTGAATTCCAAAATGGAAGCTTTTTTTAAGATAAGGCTGCCGAAGGTCATGAACATTTATTTCACAAGGACAGTTATGTTTAAAAAAAAATCACAGACAATCATCTGGGACAATTTTAGCAAAAAATGCGATTTAAAAAAAAATTATGAATTTTATTAAACACATCACCCCCTTGTTTTCTTTTCCAAAAAATTCCTGATCCAAATACACATTTCACAAAAAAAAAGACACAAGGCAACCGAATATTAATTTAAAATTTTCAACAACAAATTTTAAAAGTATTCTTATCAATGCTTTTGTCGCCAAAATGTCTTTCCCTCGTAAAAAACATTGAATTCACTTTACTTCGCCTTGATTGCCTTCCCCAAGAATTTCACGATTACAACAATATGGATAAAAACCAATTCAATTGAAATGAATTTTTAATTTATTGCTAACAACGTCGAGGAAAATTCCATTCAAAATAATTATTACATTGTTTACATTCACCACTGATTGGCAGTGTCCTTAAACATGAATTTCCATCGACCAACAGAAGACAGAAAAAACAAATTAAGATCTCTCTTGTAACGAAATAATAATCGAAAAAATAAAATCGAAAAAGGAATAAGGACGAAGAGAAATAAAACCATATCATCAAGATAAGCAATATTGCTGGAAGGCATCGCAATATTATTATCCTATCTTCTTCTTCTAGTTGGGAGTAGTTTGAGTTTTTTTTTCCTCTATCATCAGTTGGGTTTATATTGCAAAGAAGGATACGTCTGTATGTGGGTTGTTTTATGTTTTTATTATATCCCCTGGTTTCGATTTCTATTAGCAAATGGAATGAGAGGTGAATGCCTACTTCTCTTGCCGCATCCGAAAACTAGATCATAAAGCTTCCTTCATCACGCAACATAAAGCACTTACTATACTCACATACTGGATATATCTCGCCCGAGGATATACACATCCTTTCATTTAGTTATAAAAAAAAATTCCTTTTTTTTCTAACGCACACATTCTCCATCTAAAAAGGAGCATACAAATCTTTAGCCAAATGTAACACACTTGGCGAGGAAATAAATACACGAACGAGAAAAAATCACTCATACGCCCCTATGTACAGTTGTTGTTGTTCGAAACTATCTAAGTGGAAACTTAAACTATCGGCATTGAGAATGAAAAGCTGTAAATAACTTCCAATAGAATGATCGAACGAGGAAACACAAAGTAGGAAAAAAAATTATACAGCACATAATTTAATGAGTAAAGTTAAAAAGGATGAGTTTTTTCGTCCTTCATTGCGTTCTGTTGCAAACAAATGACACGGAAGGAGGGATTTTGTCTGTACGTTATGGAGTACTCTCTATCTGGACATCATAGAGGTTATAAGACACTTTGTTTGTGTCTCCATTTGCAGCAATTACTTCAAACAGATTAGGTTCGTAGCCTGCGTCCAAACCATCTTAAGCGTATCTATGTCCTTTCGTTATGGTTATAGCTGTATATGTGTGATGGTATTCTGTTAATGATGAATTAAGCTATCATAATGGATATCTCTGGCTTAGCTGTAGAGACAATAATGAGCGCACAAAATCACCGACAAAAAGCACCAGGACCACTAAAATACTATACACATGAGTACCTTGTAATAGTATACTCCTAGCATTTAAAAGCAAAAGGATTTCGGAATTTTCCTGAATTGCGTTTGTCTTTTCCGATATAAAAAGTGACTGACAGACGAAAAAAAATGAGGACCCCCCTCGTCGAATGTATTTCGTCGTCTTCCATCATGTGATGCTGTCGAATGAAAAGGCTCTCTTCCCTGTGTGAAGTAAAAGATTAGCTAATCTGTTTTCATTTAGAGAGGAAATCATTTGGGCTTCCTTTTCTCTACATTCTTTATCCATGCCATTTCAACCGAGGACGACTGTCGGGAAGCATAACGTCACAACCACCACCACACCCCCTGCCGGAATATGACGAGAGATAAGAAGCATTTTTTCGCGTTCTAATTATTTTTCACTCTGCTCCCTCACACACACACTACCCCCAACACATAATGTGTGTATGTGTTCTTTTTTTTCCTTCATCTGTTTGCTTGCGTTCTGTTGCTGTAACAGATTATAAGAGAGAAGGTGATATTTGCTCGAGTTTCCATATAGATCAAGATGGCGAATTCCCCAAGGACATACTGCGCTGGAGGGCGAAATGAGATAAGAAATTTATTTAGAAAGAATGTGAACGATGAGTATATGCTCGTTCGGGGCTATGTGGTAATCAAATTCAGGATATTAGAGTCGTTTTGCCTGCTCTTGGCTATTAAGACATCTTTTCTCTTTGATTATACGGGGAATTGGTTAGCCATTAAGTTTTTTGGGACAAAAGCGCTGTGTATTATGAGCCAGAAATGGCAAAGACTGTTAATTGTAAGAAAACACTCACAGGACGACTTGAAAATCTGCGCAAATCGATTTTTATTATGCGAAAGGAGATTTCTATCTTGTCGATAATTGAGGTAATGAATGGGCATTTGCATGGATAAAACTGGAATTGGAATCAATTGTGTGGTAAGGGTGGGTTTGGGGCTCAGTGTGGGATGTTTTCAAAGTTTTCAAATGGAAATGGACGTATTGAAATTTGTTTTTTATTGTTGAGATAGATTAGGTGGGTCACAGATAAGGTGAAAAGGTTGTAAACGTTTAAAGTGGTAGCAGCTTAAGGCTTAAAGAGAAAGTTTTGTATCGAGATGTAAACTTGCCTAAAACAGCTACAGATAAATAAATTTTATGACTTGAGTGCTTAAAGTCAAAAAGTGACATTTTAATCGCAGCTACGACATAAACGCACGCTAAGTCATAAACTAAACCTCACACTCTTATTTGTGTCTTATCTCGTTTATATATAACTTACACGGGACTACATGGCATGGTGTTTTTTTCCCTACATCTCCATCGTAAGGGCCTGCTAGCAACACTTCTCGAAAGATCTCGACGCGACTTAGATGAGCCTGCTGCATGCGTTTGTATCTTCAGCCCATGACACATTTGTCTGTTAATGTTCCTTCTAGAGCCCCAAATAAATAGTCTAAGTTGTTAGAAGCCTTTAGTCAGATGTTCTATACAACTTATACCTCTACATTTAATCGACGCAAGCACTACCAAAACTTCTTTACAAATGCCACATGTACACCCAAACCCGAAAAACTCTATATAGCCTCTTCTATAAAATATGTAAATTTACCTATTAAACAGATTCAAATTCTGTGAGCAAGTACTCAATAAGCTCAATAGAAGTAATTGCTTCTGGGAATTGGTAATTTAAAACTTATAGAAGAAAAATTGCTTTTTGGGCACTACACTGTAACGCATGGTATATAAAATTGTAACGAATTTACGTTTCAAAAACATTTCTACTTAAGTGATCCGGTTGGAAATGGCAAACCTCGTGTTATATGTCATACGTGAGGAAATATGTCACTTAATTATCTGTTAGAAATTAATTCATGGAAAGAATTGTACTGCAATACCGACATAAACGTTGAAGGACCTTATATTAAATGTTTTACTTAAAGAATTGGGTTTCTATAGCTTCTATTTTGAAATTATTTTTTTAGCTGGAATATCAATTTTAAAATTCCATTGACAGGACATTAAAATCAATTAAAAAAAAACAAGTTAACTTATTCTGTGAGAGGTTTTCTAGAAATAGAATAATTTTTCTATTACAAATAAAAACACATACACGTCGCTACCCACATAACTGTGAGCGTGTCACCTTCTTGCACAACGGCGGGACCTCCATCATTATGCCGAATTTGAATGGCTGATTTGATATACCCAAGCTTTTCATGATAGTTGTATATTCTCTGATATTGTCATAATTTAAGCAAAAGTAAGATTTCAGCTCCAACTTATTTCTTCCAATCATAAGACTTTACATTTCATGCATTTTGTCTGCTGATTGGACAGAATTATTTGGAGAATGGATCACTTTTTGATAAAATTCCGATATAGAATTAATTCCAAAATTGAATTGCATGAAACTCATAATGTAGGAAACGTTCTTTAATGGAGAAAATTAAAAGACTATTGATTTTGATAAGCACTCCTAAAAATGGCGTAGCTTTAAATTTTTATCAAAATCGTTGGAAACTTTTAAAGAAAATCAAAACTAAAACACGTTGTTCTCTAATTTATTAGATTTTTTTTCAAACATTTATTTATTCACATAATATATATTATTTAATAATTTATAGCCCAAATAAATTTAAAAGCTATACATATGAATTTGAAAAAACTAAATGACCATAATGGTTCGTAATACTTTTTTTTTATAACTATGTATAGGTAAATTTTGAGTATTTTATTTTAAAATTAGAAAATTTGACTAAAACCCTTTAGAAGACAGTCGCCATTTTTTAATTCTTAATTTATATAAAACTAGAACTTACAAGATTAACTTAACCTATTTAAATCTTTCTTAACTTATCTTAGTCTATCTAAACCTATCTAGGCGCTGTCATATGATATTTATTGCATCGGCTAGCTAGTAAAAAATAAGCGCAAAGCTTACTTCTCCCTTACTTCTCGTTCGATCAAAAATCACATTACAGGGCCTAGTTTTACTTAATCCTAGTTTTACTTAATCCTAGTTTAACTTAATCCTATTCAACCTTTTAGTGTTACTTTTATCGCAGTCAGCTAGCAGTGTGCTAGTTCAGTACGATCTTCCCTACGGATTTTAGATAGTTGGAATAAAAGAGGCTTTTAAGCGACATGAATGCCGCTCTTGCCTTCTCTAAATGAATATTAAGGTCCTCATTATAATAAAAAAATTGGTCCATATGAACACCTCAATATTTCACAACGGTCTTTGACTCGATCTGTAGACCATTGGAACTCGTTATTTTTAGATTTCTAGAGTTGCGCCTCATATCTGAATTACCACGTTTTGTTATGGTGCGAAACAGTATGGTTGCACATTTTGAGTAGTTGATTTTAATTTTCCATTCGGAACAGAAACCTTGAAACCTATCAAACTTGTTTTGAAGTTGAGTTTCGATGTTGTCAATTGTTGAGCCGCTTGCATACAGTGCAGCATCGTCGGCAAATGCCAGTGAATTATAGAGTTCCCAAAGAATATCAGAAATGTATAAATAAAAAAGCAATGCAGCAGTTACTGTTCCTTACAGAAGACCATTAGTGAACTTAAAATCTACAGCTGTCGAGTATTCTCTATCTGTTATGACAAATTTCTTTCCGTGCTTCATGGATACTATCATCTTTTTTAGATGATAGTATCCAAGTCACGACAAGATGTTAGGACCTTCATTTATGCCGAATTTGAACGGCTGAGTTTTTATACCTAAGCTTTTGATGACAGTTGTATATTCTCAAATCCTTTTCTCATGATGTTGGCACAGTTTAAGCAAAAAAACGAATCCAGCTCCAACTAATTCCTTCCAATCATAAGACTACAATTGATGCCTTTTGTCTACTGATTGGACAGATTTATTTGGAGCTTCGATCGTTCTTTGATAAAATTCCGATAGGGAATTAAAGAAATTAAATTACATGAAACTCAAAATGTAGTTGAGGTTTTTTTAATGGAGAAAATTAGAAGACCCTAGATTTTGTTAAGTACTCTTAAACACTAGCGTAGCTTTGATTTATTATTAACATCCGTTGGGAAAATTTAAAGACAGTTACGTGTTTTTTTAACTGAATGCCTCTTCTAATTTATTACAATCACATAGCAATGAAATTTACTTTTTAAAAACTCACAGACTGCTTCTAAGAAAAACATAATTATGTAAAGTAACTGTGTCTGTATTTTTAACGAAAACTGCAGACAATTTGATCAAAGATTTCTGTTCACACCCACGTTTTCTTTTTATTCCAATTCATAAGTACCGGAAGTAAAAACATTTTCCTTTGAGTAAAAACAATGTTATCCTTCTTTAACACGGAAGTCCATTAAAATTAATGGCATATAATCAATCAATTATAATGAAATAACATGCAAACAATCAAACGAAAAAAAACCAATCCCTTAGATACTATATACACAATTTCTCACACCAGCAAAAGTGAATTCCTTCCACGTGTAATATTCTAACTCTGACTAGAAAAAAAATATAAAATCACTTCGTCCGGAAAATCCGGTCCCATCATATTTTTGACGTTGGCAATTTTTCCAATGAAAAGTTAAATCCACCATTTCGTCTTACCGACCAAACGCCACCGAGCATGCTTCTGCAGGATAAAACACACACAAATTTTGTTGGCCATCCTGATTTCGTATACTTACCACTCGAGGCAGCCTAATGTTGTGAGAGCAATACACAAAAAAAATAATTAACTCGACGGTCTAAAATTGATTGCCCACTACCACATTGTCGGAAAGTTGAAAATCAACAAGGATAATGGAACCATCCCGGCCCAGAGCCCACCCTCAACGCTAAAAGGCAGGATATCCCGCAACAAGAAAAGCTCGAAAAAAAAATCAGTCGTAAATTATTGTCCACCATTGTTTTTGTTTCTATTTTTTTGCCATAATTCCCGAACCAAGAATATACCACTCCTAGCATTAGCAGGACGCAAAGCAGAATTCTAACCAAAAAAAAATTTAATTGAATTATAGTCAAGCGCTCAGATGCTGTTGACGATTCTTCTTAATTTGCAGCAAGCACGTTTTGCAAAACTTTTTGTTGTTGTTTTTTTTTCGAAATAAAATTACCAAGGTGGGGGCGTGTCAAGTATTTAATTCGAAACTATGTGAAAAGAGCGAAAGCAGCTCAAGTTGTGCCGCCGGAAAAGGATTAAGGAAGCAATTAATGTACACAGGCTACTAGCTGGCGATAGTGTTGAATTTGAATTTCAATTCGTTTTTTTTTGCAGCCAATTTCGTCGGATTTCGAAAGTTGCAGAAGTCGCCAAAGTTTGGGGGTTGTAGCTATTTATACCAGAATGGTAATGA
Organism: Rhingia rostrata; assembly: GCA_949824845.1. Lineage (NCBI taxonomy): Eukaryota > Metazoa > Arthropoda > Insecta > Diptera > Syrphidae > Rhingia > Rhingia rostrata. The sequence goes on from OX463758.1 coordinate 53,674,147, forward strand.
TTTACGCTATAATTGATTGTCGCCCATTCTCCAATTGAACGTTGAGAGTCTTTTGGTGTGGGAAGGTGGTATTTATTTTTTGCGATACAGCTGCATGGGGATGATGAACTATTTTATAATTTCATCAATGGGAAAATTGGGCCATTTACCGCTAGGAGATGCTAAAAATATTATATGATTTGTTTTTGTTCAACGAATTAATATCTTTTGTTGTGTTTTTTTTATTTAAATAAGATATTAGCAAAAGCAGGGGATCGTTATGAATATATTCATTGGTTTTGATTTTGACTTATATTGCGATAGTTCAACTGTGAACTGGCTATTAGGAAATAAATTTTGGCTGTTAATGAATTTAAGCTTTTCAGTTTTATGTTGTTTTTCGTAAAAATATATATCAATGATTCCCTTACAAATGTTTGCCTTGAGCTCGTCAATGGTTAGAATTCTGCTAGGGTTCAATTTGATTTTTAATAACCTTACCAAAATTAGTCCTAAAGGGTGAAATCCGGAGGTCTGGTCGCCCAGTCAATGTGGAGCTGTTCGAGTGTTTTTTATTGACCGATATTTCAAAAATTATGAAAATTCGACTTATTCTTACCTTTCAAGAGTCAACTAACTATAATTACGTTAACCACCACAACAGGGTCTCCTGTTGCAACCTACTCCGGCGCTCCCAATCGGACACAATCCTGCTGAACCGCAAGCTCTCTCCTCCGCCCTGAGTGACGACACGTCTCGGTCGTACAGGAGCCGCCTATCCACAGTTCGTCGGAAGACGTGGTAGATTAGCGGAACCGCCTATCTATCCTGTATCAGCCCTCGACTATCCAAATATGGGAAAGCTTCGGGCGGAATAAAGGCGCTTAAACGAGCGCTCTCAAAATATTCATCATTGGGGTAGAAGGCCCCAAAGATGAGACTATTGTTCGAAGCCATCGCTCTTGCAGCATGAAAGCGAATGAGTTTCACCAGAAAATTGTCTATTCTGTTTATGTTGGCCCCGTTGTATAGAAACTGGTTGGTAGTCAGATACTGGTGTTCTGTGAAGTCCAAGGCAGCTCCTCAGACACTGCCCCTCAAACACCCGTATCTTTTCCATTTGAGATGGGGCAACGTTGAACTACACCCGGCACCCATAGGCAATCATCGGCCTAATGAGGGCCATATAGCAATTCACCTTCACCCTGCTGTCAAGACGATTGCTATAAAACAATCGTCTTGTCAGGGCAAATGCTCCCCTAGCTCTCGCCAGAGCAGCATCTACATGTCTTCCGAAATATAGATACAGATCTAACCAGATGCCAAGGTACTACACTTTTACTCGCCAGTGGCTGTCACTTTTGGTCCAACGATCACCAGCTTTCGCCAGTTCTTTTTCGTATCCCTAGAGGCCCTAGACAACGGTGTCCTAAACAGGATAGTTTCTGATTTCTGAAAGTTGATTTTCAACTTCCAGTCATCACAATATCTCTGGATCTTGTTCGAGATTGACAGGGGACTAGACCCATTTCGCTCGGCGACTATGGCGTTTGCCAAGTTTTCGTCATCAAACCGGGTGAAACCACGGTTCTCAGATCGCCATTGCGTTATGTCGTTTCTGAGATAGAAATGATGGAGCGGTTCGGGCGAATGCTATTATTCACCTTATACACTTCCTGAAAGACAGCTCTCACTGCCTCCACTTTCTCCTGAGGATCATCAATAAAATAGAAATCGTCGTCGAAGACGGCTTCCCCCGGATCAATTCCTGCTGTCAAAATTATGTTTGTATTGTCAGTTGTTCGTTGGAGCTTAATACACGGAAGGTTGTTATTACCTTTCCTCCTAAAGATCTTATGAATTTGTGGAAACATACTCGGGTCGCTGGAATTTACGGCCCAAATTCTGTTGTTCCAAAACAAATTAATCGATAACCGATAGTTCTCCTTTGGTTCCCAATTGGTTGATGTTTTTGATCGACGCCTTCAGTGTACTAATCTCCTGGTCGCGTGGGCTTGTCAGTCGTCTGTACAAGAGTATAAGTCTTGTCAGAAGTCCGCTTTTTTGTCTGTAACTCCTTCGGCGTTTTTTAAGCGGGATGCTTAATTTTTTTAATGATTATGGAGTTCCTTCTGCCTAAGTCGGATGATATAGATGGTAGACATGCGGTTTCAACAAGACGTTGGAATAGCTAGTGACATAATTCAGTTCCTGGTTTCCTGCTCAGGTTTTAGTGATAAAAATTGCTCCCCGAAATCATGTGACCCCATTTCTTTCTATTTTGAAATCAAAATCAACCCGTTTATTGAAGAAGGAGATTTAAACCCTAGATCAACTTAATTCAGCCACATTCATACAAAACGTTCATGGACAACTTAAGTTTGTCCCTGCAAATATATGAAGACCTTTTGCCCAATACGCTGTTCCATTCTAACCGCATTCTAACCCCTTTTCTAACCCCCTTTTGTGGAGCACCTTTAATAACAAAGAAGTTTCAAAAAGTTTTTCTGTCTAAAAATATCATAGGCAGCTGGTTGATATTCGCTATCCCATAGTGAATAGAATTATGAATTAACCTTTCCTTCGTTTAAACAAAAAAAACCCTTCCTGTCCCGTCAAAGGACTAGGTACATAATTTGTAGTAATCCCTATTTGATGATGATGATGCAATTTCATTTGAACGGATTTATCCTTCACTTGTGTGTGCGTGTTTTTATTTTTTCTATCATAGGGTATTCTCGGTTTAACAGATTGTTTGTAACATAGAAAACTATTAAAATAATGGGTTAGGATAGGAAGGTGAGTCGATTTTTGTATAACCAAGAATGGTTATATAAAACATATGGAATAGAGAAGATGGAAAAAGAGAGCAAGCTTATTGTGTGAAATGCTGAAAGTATTAGTGGTTGTTGTCTTTGCTATTGTGGAATGATAAATGTATCCAGTCATTGTTCTTATTTTATAATTCGCAAGCACTTTTTTAAAAGTGCAACATTTTACTGAACCATCTATAGCGTTACTACAGGAAGAGATACGAATTTCGCAATAACTGTCCTTCTGTCCGTATGTCATTGATGCCTTATACTTTTCTTTTTCTTTTTTCTTAACAAGTTAAAAGTTTTTTCTGGGCTTTTTTTTATTGAAAAAGCCGATGGAGTTGCAAGATTTTTTTTTCAAATTTTTCTGCAAATACAACTTTTTGGTGTTGGGCTCTAGACAATGTTTGTAGCCTTTTTTCTGCGATCGTGTAATAGATTGCTGGTGGGCAAGATGCTTCCCTGATTGCTAATATAATTCAATTCAGCGGAATAGCTTTTCTTTCACTTAAGTTTGTCTCGTAAATTTAAAGTGTGAAGCTAACCTGTCCTGCTGTTGTGCATTTTTTAATTATACAAAAATGGCCGGTAAATGTGTAAGGCCCAGTTAGCTCAAGTTAACTAGAGAAGCAATTGTTTTGCTTCCATCAACTTGTATAACTAGTTAACCTTACAAATTTAAAGAGATTATTCTCGATTGAATGATCTGGTTTAACTGATCCGGCACTGAAAAACCGGACATATGTAAATTTAAAGAAGAATGGAAGGCTCGTCTTTATTAAACCATAGTCAGTGATTCTCTCAAGCAGCCTAAATCTATGAAATTAACTAATGTCGTAGTGATTAGTGCGAAAGTGACAAAGCCTGAGTTTTTTTCACTACGCCACCTTTTGCAAAAGTCTAGCAAATATCCAATAGTATAAAACTTTCATGAGAATTGACAAAAATAATAATTTCGAACACACAAATGAAGGGAGAAGCTAGGTTTGAGGTCATGTAAGGGCCGTAAATGACAGATATTATAAGTCCTTGTTCAAAATTTCTTCATAGTCTTGGAAGAATAAAAATGTTTCCAAGAGTTAAATCGATTAGGATCTAACCTCCACGTACTATTAAAAGAGCTCCCAACTAGAAAATGTCCGCAGAAAATCTGTTTCGAGTTGAGGGACACCATCCCCTCAATTAATTAATCCAAAAGTAAAAATGTCGAATATGGGCTGATGAGATCTCAAGAATTGTCATTGTTGCATCGTGTTTGGTGTGGTTTTTGAAGTGGAAAAATCAACAGCTCGTAGTTTTTCGGAAACTATGCCTGCAATCCAATTCACTTGAATGACATTCGCTATTCTTACATGATATACGATTGCCTGTAGCTGTAATTGGAGGCTTATGTGGGTGGTATGATATGCCAATGGGTTCATTGGATTGATACCCCAGTAACTTTCAAAAAGTGAAGTCAATTAGCAGCATAGATCATATGATTCATTCGGAGTGTCACGGAACTTACAAAAAAATCCTCCGCTGTCTTAACTGTTTTTTTTTAGTTCATTGGAACAACATTTTCAGCACAGGTAAACTATTTCTGTATATCAAAATTTTCCTTATATCACAGCTTATTATAATGACGAATTCCCTTCATGATACATAGAAATAATAAGCTATACAATTTTAGCCGAAAGGGTGATGAGATGAAGCCAGAAAATTTTAGTCTCATCATATCGCAAATTCCTCCAATTCCGGACTTGTTGGTGATCTCAGAAAGATAATTTTAAGCACGCATATTAGCACAACTTGACATATTGTGCAAGGCATATATAAAATTAATTGTTTAAAAAATTAAGTTCTTAAAATTCATGCAGTCAATTCATGTAATTCTCACTTTCGGGAGCTCTAATTTCTCTTCAGTGTCGAATTAATCGTTCAACGTTCACTTTTGACTTAAGAAAAATCTCACTTTACATGGCAAAATATCGTTACAATAAAGAATTATGAAAGCGTAAATACTTGCATGGTTGTCCTCCAAATTTAATGTCCATAACAAATTTAACACGCCCACTTATTTTCACAATTGTTTTTCCAAAAGAAAATTAATTTGCCGAAATATTATTTTTTTTGTAGTTTAAGAAGATTGGAAATTGAGTTGGAACCAGAAACCTATGTAGATCTTTACTATACAGAAACAGAATGTGTAAATGCCACACCTTAAATGTGTTTTTTTTTTGTAAATAAAATAATCAAGCGTTTTACTTACAATACTGACTTACATGATAAAATATCAAATGTGACAACTTTACAAAATATCTTTAATAAAATGTGACTACTTCTGGTCTGCTTATTTAATGTGAACGACATTTTTATCACGCCTACTTATTCTTACAAGTGTTGTGTTAAATGAAAACGGATTTGCCACAAAGTTTGGTAAACGTTTGAAGACATTTGAAAGACATTCGGAACTAAAGATTTCGTTGATATTTATTCACTAAAAAAAGGGCTTCTATTGCCACGCCCACTTATGACGACTTTATTTTAATTTAAAAATCGAGCGTATGCTTACACTCGGAAGAAGTGTATGTTTATTATCGCATTTTCTCATAAATCTATTTATAATTATCTCTTCTTCGTTACAATTTTTCGTTTCATAAAATCCGATTCGCACCGCCCCAAAAGAAGTTTCACTGCAATAGATTTAAAATTTTGTAAATTTGTGTGTACCATCTCCAATTTAAGTGTTCCTGACATTATTTCATCATTAAGAAGTATCTTCCTAGAGGATATAATAGGGTATTGTAAAATACAACCAGCGGGGATGCAGCCTTCCTATATATGCGTGTGTGTTTTTTTTTCTTTTGAAAATATGTTGGTAAGATAAAAATACATTTTCTGCAAATGTTGCGGGAAATATTGCTTTGAGCAATTTATTTGAAAGTCATATATAAATACCACGTTGAGTTGGATAGAGCGATAAAATTGTGGCGGTGCGCAGATTTTAATTCACAATCACCCGTAGGTACCTGCGGTGATGTGCAACTGCTATTCCAGTGTATAGCAGGGGGTAACCCTGGGAAGCTTTAGATAAACGCAATATGCACTCAAGAGATATGCAAAGTCGTCCTCATGTTATAAATCCTTTTTTATACATTTTTTTGTCGTTGTCACCTACCTTGCCGGGTGTACCTTTGAATGCATGATTAACAGACCCAAATATTAGCGAGGCAAAAAAAGGAAACTAGGATACCTACATTTTTCCTTTTGATTTTGAATGGATGTGGTGCATCGTGTAGCATTGAATTTAATTATTAAAGAAACATGTCACGGGTAGTACGGGTGAAGACGTTTATGTATTTAAAATGTTATTGTTGGTGATGATGGAGAGGTGCAGAAGCTTTTTATATCCATTGATATGCCCAGGCTCAAATATCTAAAGTAGGAACTGATGGAAGGATGTGTGATTTTTTGTTTGTTTTTGTATGCTATTCATAGTTGGTGAATGTAATTGGCATAAATGTGTGCTTCTGATTTACATCATATTATAGCAAACCTTCACAAGACTTTTTGGTGAATCGTCTGTTTTATTGATTAAGAGTGAGTGAGAGAATTCTTTGGGATCTATGTTAAATTTAAGATATCCAAATAATCCAGCACTTCAAATCGAATGGTCATTAAATTGAAGTTTCTAACTTTCTGTGGACATTAATTTAGGAAGAGCCTCTTAACACCGCTGATACGTCATTGCATTCTTATAGGTTTACATTAATCGTATTCTACTTTTTTTTGTTCACATAGGGTTTGATCGAATATGCGGAACTGTATTAAATTGTCCTCGACAACGTCAAGGAAAATTTATTTCTTTTAACTTTTTTTAGTAGAATACTTAAAAATCTATACGGTAGGCGGAAAAAAATTCCCGTTAACCAAATTTTACAACTTAATATACATTTCATTACTCTTTTCAGTAGAATCCTGTATAAGAAAAAAAAAGATCACCATGCCAACGAAGCCTTAGGACATACAAACAAATTAAATTGAGGTCCTTTCTGAAAATACTATCTTAAAGGACAATACAAATCGATTCTTAACACCCACCATGTGTATGAAAAGGCCAAATAAACCCATATCCCTTTACGATTATTTCGAGGTGTGTTGTTATTTGCGACATACTTACTAAGTCCTTTTTCATTCAATAATGAAATCCTTTTATATCGCGGAATCCATCAGCATCTCACTATACACATCGAATTGCTTCCGCCCACTTGCTGCCATTAAACGTCTGTCGCCTGTGGGCTTTAAATTCCAACCCTTTTTCGCAATTAAATTCAGGCTTAGTAAAGTTGCGCTATCGTTTTGCCACAGAACGCATGATGCCAACCACCTCTACTGGCAGCTGGAAATTGCCCATATTCTCCCATTGTGAATGTGCGGAATTTTTCCAATAATCCTTTCAAAGCGGTTGAAGGATATACGAAATAAAAATGTTATTTTTCCACCTATCACTCCACCGCCGTCACCATGGGTCTCTTACTTTAGGCTGAGGATTTTTCTTCGTCTTTTTTCCCGTTGAGGAGATCCAATGCCAGGAAATAAAAAAGGAAAATCCTCCGTTATTATCCTGCTGCCGCTGCTTGTTCTTGGCAAAAGAATTCCGCGCACTGTTATTTACGTGAAGCAATTGTATGTATATACCTCTGCCAATTGAATCTACAATGGCACCGCTCGCTGCTCGCATCTATTCTTGAGCTTCTCGATTCTCAAATTCTGACGCCTACATCGACAGATGGTAGAAGTTGCTTTTGATATCGTGAAAGGACTTTTGGTTTTTTTTTTAATTCTTTGCTTTTCTTCGATTCTAATGTTGTGACGTAAAACGGTTCAATTTAACATATTTGGGGGGATTTATCGGGACTCCTTTGTGAATGAAGACAGGAAACATTGGTGAGCGCTCCAATAGAATTAGAAAATTAGACGTTTATAAGGAAGAGGAAATCTTTTTTTAGGGAAATTTATAGTATATCCTGTCAAGAATACTAGCTATTTGGAAATGCTTTGAAGTGTTCATAATTGAATGGGTAAAAGAGAATCAAGAGGATAAGCTTATCCCATCGACATTCAATTGAGTCGTTATGCTGAATAGCACGTTCGAAAGTGTCAGGGATGGCAATGATTTGAAATCATTAAGACATGCATATAGAAGAAAAGGTCAACCCTACTCACTAAAAAGAAGATTATTTTTAGAAAGAGTTGTGTATTTTAAAAACGAAATTGTTAAATATCCTAGACCTAGATTATTCAATTTCAAATACTGGGGGCTTTTAAAACCTTTAATTTATTTATTTCGCTTTTATTGTATGGTTTATAGTTTATTCTCGCGTCATTTCGACTCGTATTAAAAAGCTTCAAAGTATGCGGGACCTTAATCATGTCAAATTGTAGACTTTGGCGATTAAACAAAGGACGTTGCTTGTTTGGCACTTTGATTTGGAGTGGTGGTTTTGAAGTTCGACTGTACCACTTTCGTTTTATGAATATTTCCCGGGGAGCTATTTTTTACAATTAATTTGAATTGAATTTAATTGAATTGCGTAAATGTAGATAAAACTGCCTTGTTCGTAATTTCCATCAATCATAGTGATCACCAATGACAAATACAGCGTATGACATCTCATGATGTATCCTTTTAATTTTCTTAGTACGCAAGTAGTAGCTATAGTCTCCCATTGGCCGCTACCAGGGGTGGGGAATATAGGACTCCTCTGCAGATATGAGGGAAAGGTGGGAAATAAAATACTACTCGTGAACGAAAACTAGCTCAAGGTCTATTATTAACAAAAAAAAAACTACCCAGACGACAGCGGAAGAATTCCCAAGATGGAGTCAATGTTGGCGTCTACAGTCCCAGTTAGGATGGACGAAGTGAACAACCTATTTGAGCTGCTCTGACACATTCAGACAAAAGATCATCTGGGAATCTCAATGTCCAATCAGTTTTCTTGAACAGAGTTTGTTGCGGAAGAGGTAAGAGACCAAGGGCAGCATTCGGTCGCGTAGTGCTTATTGATGGCACCGTGCTAAGGACTTTGCTGTAGGCAAGGATTATAAAGTCATACAGATAACGCATTGAGAACAAACAACAGAAACTTTTGCTCACCAACTTCATGGTATGGGCGGGCAGTATGTACGTGTACACATGAGAAACGAGATCCAAACCTATGGCGGGCTTTGTCAGTACGACCCGGCATAGAACAATTTTTCTTGTATGCAGTGCGTCATCTGTATAACTTTATAATCTTTGCTTTGGTTAACTCTTCACTCAAGATAAAAATGTTTGTCAAGGAAAATATTGTTGTTTCTCAAAGTACTGAATTTTTGACGACCCGGCTAAATGAAAAAAGGACAACGACGTGCATATGTTCATCTTTAATGTGAGAGCATCAACTAGGAGTGATGCAGCCGAACAATTATTGGGAGCTCAAAGCTGCTATGAAGCAGACATTACTGTCATTCCGAAAATACTATTAGATGCGCCGTGAAAAAAGAGGAATGGAAAACTGTCACATCTACTACGGGCCGTTTTATAGTGAGCAGTAACAATGACTATTCGGATGTGGGTTTGTTATAAGTGCCAGACTGAAGCAAGAAGTATTATGTTTTCAAGACATTAGCGTACGCATTATACATCCGAACCATGAGAATTCGCCAACATGTGCCTTATATGCGGTCAATCTCCCTCGAGGAAAAAGATGATATTGCGAATGACTGCTTCTTCGAGTTGCTGGACAAAACTTAGGAGCGAATACCTAAGAATGATGTTAAAATTGGGATGTGAGATCTTAAAGTAAAAATACAGCCTACATGAGAAAACGTCAGGCAACGAAGTTAAACTAATTCTCTTCGCGGCGGAATAAAATGCCCATATAGCCAAAACTCGGTTATTCACCTCGATTTTTACAAAAGTATATGCCGATCTCCTGATCAACGAATGGTCAATCCAATTGATCATAGCAATAGACAAGAAGCACGCACCCAGTATTTTGGATGTCTTAATATTCCGAGGGGCTTGATACAACCAGTGTAAGAATGCGTATATCCACCACACAACAAAAAATCAGAAAAATCGTAAAAAATAAATAAATTATGATGAAAGACTGCAATCGAAAAGTCCTACGCATAACGTCAAGACACTCAAATTGCTACCCACCAAATATTCATAAATTTCAAATGCCAAGTCTAGTTTATGTACACGCCCCACACTCTTCGGTCCTTGATCTCATTCTTGAGACGATTGTGCAAAACTTCCGAGCCAACACCAGATGCACAATATTCCATAAATCGGTGCAACAATCATACGCCTACTCAACTACCAATCATATTGGTCGGACTCAACTTGGTGTTACATCCATGTTTGCTAAACGAGATATTTGCTGCCAACACAAAAGACACACAACATCGACAGTAGGACTTAGCATGAGCATTGGTGGTTATAAGTTTGAAGTATTGCGGGACTTCGTCTAGCTAGGCTCCGTTATTAACTCTGAGAACATTTCGTCAGATATTAAACAAAGAATTACCGCCGTTTTTCGCGGGCTAGTTATCCAATTTAGTATTTCAGCCCTCACTCGTGCTACTAAAGAGATCTTATAAAGGACCCTGATGACCACAGTCCTGCTCTACCACGCTGAAGCATGCACAACAGTTTGAGTACCAAATCATCAATTAGCCTCACATACAAATCAGTGTGCCAACTATAATATCTTTCGACTGCACACAGTCAATGATCATCTCCTTTCATTTCCTACCAATCAGAGTAATCGGCCAAAAAAAAACTTCATCCTAACCAAACCTCATTCTCAAATTACCCCCCATTTCCGGAAGAGGAAAATGTCCTTCTTCCTTCATTAATTTGCAAGACAAAAGAAGCAAAACCATACCCGATGAAGTAAAGTATAAAACCCCCAAAAAAAGAAACGCACAAGGATACACAGATTCGAAGGCAACAACAAAAGGTCATCTCTACTAAGAATAAACCCAAGAGCAGTCCTGCTCTACCACGCTGAAGCATGCACCTTATCAATAGGGAATGATGAAACCTGTAGTCGTTTTGAGAGAAAAGTTATTTATTTACTAAGACAGGACCTGTCTATCTTAAACATCCAATGCGGAGATTCTTGACTAGGGATATGTCGTTTGTATGGTTCTTGGTTGAATCTTCGTCTCCATAGCCCGTCAATGTAAACGGAATCGATAAGTTTTGTAAGAACTTTTCTCTCAAAATGACTTAAGATGTCATCATCCACATACGGTGCCTACTTCAGCGTGGTAGAGCAGGACTGTGGTCATCAGAGTCACTTCTGACACTTCTCTGACATGCCTTTGCAAAATTACATAGCTAGTATTAAGAGCCCATTGAGGCCTCAAACAACGTAGCTTTTCTATTTATTTTTGTAGCCGAAGTTAAATGTTTACCACAAAGAATGGGACCTTCAGCTGAACGGCCATTTCGAAAAGCCAACCACTAACCACTAACCAAAAGAAACTTTAGAACATCTATTACAACAGTTTGAGTACCAAGTACATGTGTTTCACTGAATCCAAACTTATTATCCTTAAAAAAAAGTAAATGCAACACCATTCCTGTAACTACATAGATATCCCCTTATCATGACCAACTAAATAAAATAAAATGAGACACTTACTTCAGGTTCGTGACCACCACTGAAACCATTCAATCCAAATCATCAATTAGCCTCACATACAAATCAGTGTGCCAACTATAATATCTTTCGACTACACACAGTCAATGATCATCTCCTTTCATTTCCTACCAATCAGAGTAATCGGCAAAAAAAAAACTTCATCCTAACCAAACCTCGTTCTCAAATTACCCACCATATTCGCGCACAGTCCCCTGAGTAACATTGCCCCCATTTCCGGAAGAGGAAAATGTCCTTATTCCTTCATTAATTCGCAAGACAAAAGAAGCAAAACCATACCCGATGAAGTAAAGTACAAAACCCCCAAAAAAAGAAAACGCACAAGGATACACAGATTCGAAGGCAACAACAAAAGGTCATCTCTACTTAGAATAACCCAAGCGAAAAGCGTGTGGCAAATTGAAAAACTTTTTTTTGTTTTTGTTCTTCTCCTCCTAAAGATTTTCTATATGTACGAAGACAGCTCCGCTGGGTCTTTGATGCAAAACCAGCAGCAGTCTTTCACAGGAAGAGTCAATGCTAAGAGGACATGTATACAGCAGACGAACGCACCAAAATAAAAAGCACTACATGAGTGTAGTACATGAGAAAAAAATGAAACAAAATGAAAGCAAAAGGACACAAGTGAGGAAGTTCAGGATAATAAAATTATGTCACAACTTTGACCCCGAATAAGAGTGTCACTTAGCTTGAAGATCACGTATAGATACGGCCTTCACAAAAGTCACAACGTTTTTGCGTTTTTATGTAGTCGCAGTCGATTATTTATGTACTCCATCGGCCTATACGCACACACACCACGAGCGTACGCCGTCACCAGTAAGTGGTTAAGACTTTTGTTTTAATGAGATACTCTCGTTCTAATAGAGTCTCTCACATCCTCGGTCCATCTATCTGTCTGTCGAACGTCCGGCGTCGTTCGTGTAGTCGACATACTAATTCCAACATGTTCAGCTCACAGTGAAACGAGCAACGAGGATACGCTTGTGAGCGACGGACATTTATCGCAAAATGGCTTACGAAAATTCAAATGGATTGAACAGGAAGAGTGGATATGCCTTGAAGTCCTACAAATGTCCTTGTATTAGACGGTCCAACCAGACGCGTGATATGAAAAATTCATTACGCTTAATTTGATGCTTTCATGGAAATATGTCCGGCTAAGCTAAACGCGAGAGTGCTGCGAAGCTGTAGTTGCCCGCACTCCGAGGACGACGGAGCACATACAAACGATGTTTTTGTTTTTTTTTGTGTGTTTAATATTCCAGAGGGTGTAGGCAGGAGTTTTATGGACAACATGTGTAAATAGCTTTTGAAAAATTAAAACTAATAAGCGCGAAGGCTGTGCAGAGTGGTTATTTTTTTAATTCTCATTTGTTAAGAGTTTGGTGCCGTTAGGCATTGTGGGACTTGGGACGGTTGTGAATTAGTGATATGAGGCCGGAATACAAAGTTTACCATACCATACCATACTTAATTGAAATCATACCAAAAAGTTAATAATATCCTCATCTAATATAAAAATATACTCATATACTGCTGGTAGATACTCAAGAGCATTGATGGTTCTTATGACTCGTTATCTGTGCTTTCATATCGGTACAAACATGACTTCCGTCCATCTGAACAGAAGAGCTTGCTTCAAGAAACTTGAAACATCAGAGAAACTTGATTAACAGTGCCGTCAATAAGCCAAACTAAGTACTTATGGCTGGTACAGAGCCTTAAAGCTAGATTTGTCTGCAACTTGTATGCATCATTGTTCCAATAGCTTGGAGAATGACAAAGAAATCGATTGTAGACGGTGACCAATAAATATTTGTTTCTATTGCGAAATAACAAAAATAAAAATTCAAATATACCGTGAAATTTATATTCTTAATATAATCGACAATTCTTGACACTAATTCTGTAAAGATAAGCGCCATAGCCCATCCATGATGACGTGTTCGACCATTTTCATCTGTATCTCATGAATAACCTTTGTATTGATAGCATGCACTGCTTCAATCTTAGTTGTCTTATCCACCTAAGAATTTAAGTAGCCCCAAATAAGAAAGTCTAAAGGTGTGATATCGCATGATCTGGCTAATTTACTGATCCGAAGCGTGAAATTTATTGTTCACCGAAGCGGTCTCTCAACATGTCCAGTGTTTCACTGTCTGTGCTGTAAGTAGCGACGTTTTGTTGGAGCCGATTATTGTTGAGATCTCGACATGATTCCACCGGAACATAAGGCCATAAATCACAACACACGTTTGCTTTGAGTTGATGGAACCTCAGATCTTTAATCTCTTCCGGTTGTTTTTCGCTCCATGCACAGCAATTTTTGCTTAATCACGTATACATTGAGACAGATAGGTACCTCATCGCTGAACAAAATGTTGGTCGATCTAAAGCATGGATTTCCAGCATAAGACTCTGGAGAGTGAGTGATCTAACTTACATACTTACAAAAGTGGCGCTACAGTCCGGAATGAACCTGCGCCTTAACCCACATGCCTCTCCAATTAGCCCGGTCCTAAGCTGGCTGAGGTTGGTCTCTACTTGTGTGCGCCACTTAAGGCGAGGTCTTCCTCTACTGCGTACGACTTATGGCTTTGAATCGCAGACTATGCGAGCGGGAGTATTTGTGTCCATGCGTTCTACATGTCCTAGTTATCTTAAACGTCCAATGCGGAGTTTTTTTTTGACTATAGGCATGTCGCTGTACAGCTCGAAGAATTTTCCTCTTAAATCGATCAAGGATTTCTTCATCCGCTCTTGAGACAGTCCATGTTTCAGCGCCGTAGAGCAGGACTGGGATGGTCAAGGTCTTATATAAGGTCTCCTTAGTATTCCGAGTGAGGGCTCTACTCCGGAATTGCCTTCTTAGCCCAAAGAAACAGCGGCTGGGAAGATTAATTCTTCGTTTAATTTCTGACGAGATGATGTTGTCAGAGTTCTACCTGTCAATAATTACGTTCTGTCCGTTCCGTCGATATTGTGTGTCCTTTCGTGTTGACAGCATATGCTTAGTATTGCCCTCATTTATAGCTTTACCCATTTTTGCCGTTTCCTTCTCTATACAAGCAAACTAGGCTATGGCATCACGTTGAGTCCTACCAATGATGTCAATATCGTCGGAGTATGCTAGTAGTTGCACCAATTTTTGGAAAATTGTGCCTCTGGTGTTGGCTCGGGAGTTTTTGCACAATCATCTCAAGAATAAAATTGAAGGAGTCACATGACTGCACATCGCCTTTCCCAAATCCCTTTTTGGTATCGGATGTGTCGGTGAGGTCGCTTCCGACCCTGATGGAGCAGCCAGAATTCTCAATCGTTATCCTGTATAGTTCGTCTCTATGAATGCTGTCGTATGCGTCTTTGAAATTTATGAATGGGTGGGTATCGATTTTTAGTTTAGATATTGCTATCCTCACTTCATTCAGGTCGGGTGGTTGGCAGTTTTCGATGTTGTTGCCAATATTGAATGGTTTGTTCTGTCTGACAGAACAGTCTGCAGAAGTGTTTCTTCTATATACTGTGTCTCAACTACGATATTTCCTTGATCATCTCGACAGGATTCTGTTCGAGCCTTGTATCCTTAGCTTTGACTTGGCTTTGACGTTTTACACATGTCAGCCTGGCACGACTAACGCGCCATCTGTCGAAAAACCTATTTAAAAAAATACCTGTTGATTGATCACCCGATATATGTGTATATATATATTGACTTCTCCAAAGCCTTTGTTTCACATAACATCATAATTTTAAACGTAATGCATATGGACTTTCTCCAGTCTTCATAGACTGGGTTTTCGGGTCTCTCAATGCGAACTTGCGAAGTAAAATTTATTGGTGACACGTCCAACACTTTTGTTGCTCAATCTGGAGTACATCAAGGAAGTCATTAAGGACCAATTTTATTTGTACTTCCAATTAACGATGTATGTAAGAGCTTGTATTCGAGATATCAAAATATTGATAAATGCTGAGGACATGAACATTTTCAAACGTGTAGGAGATCCAAACGATTCTTAAAATCGCATTGAATCTTATGAACCCTTCTAAGTGCCAGCATATTTCATTTTTACGAAAACATGTTTCATCAACTTTTTATTATACTCTGTCCGGGCAATCTCTGTCATGATTGCAGTTTTAAAGTCCACTAGGTATTTATTTTGAGCATAAAATGTAGTTTTAATAAACACTAACATAATGAGCCAATATTCCTGTTGTCTATTCCCATAAAGGGAAAATGGCACAATAAGTTTTGGCGCAAACGTGCACTTTTTGGTCATGCAATGGTTTTTTATCATCGGTTTTCAAAATATGCTTCAAAAAATCAGGTTCTGTGTTAACCATTCAAACGACTGTTTGGCCGTATTATAAGCGATGTAGACTGTCCACGTTGCCAATATTCATTGCAGTTACGGTACTGCAGTTTTTACGGAAGCAAATGCAATTCATATTCAAAATGCGCAGCAAGTTGGTTTCACACACATAGGTTTTAAATAAGACGATCTCTTACCGCTTAAATCAGTTTATTGAAATGTCTTGGGCTTTGATGAATGGCGGAATACCGACTCGGAATGGAATACCGACGATCTTGCACTGTCCCGTGATCAACATAATTCGACATCAAACGACCTACAGTGTTGTCAGACAAGCCTATCATTGAAGTCCGTTCCGCTATTTGAGTTGTTCAGTAGCCAAAGCTAGTTTTGTAATGAGTCGTTCGTGAAGTTGTGAGATGGTGGTATCCATTCTTAAGAAAATGATCAACCAGGATTTGCAATGCCATAATGCGTTGAGTTAACAACTTTTGACAGATACGCTTTGATTTTCTCCTGAATTTGTCCGAAAAAGTATTGGTATACTGGTAAGGGCTTACTAATGCAACAGCAGCAGGATTTGATGCCCAGTAATAACAAAATTTAAGGAAGTCCTATTTTGTAAAGTGGACTTCTCCGAGACTATAGCAAGAAAAAACTAACTTGCGTCAAATTCCACTAAATGGTGATCATGAATGACTCCAGACTACTTAAGACAAAATCCTTTTGATCGCCATAAAGTCACACTTAAAACCCTAAAGTAACAACACCAAAGTTGGACTGTTGCGTTTATCGCAAATCCGAATGGCAGCATGTGTGTTCCAGAGTGCCCGGCTAGTTGAAGTTTATTGGTGTTTTATTAATGAGTTTCTATTATAGATGGCTCTTTTGAATGTTTGACAGCTTCTGGTACAAGATTCACCTCGTCTGGGTGATGATACACTCAATTTTCTTTCTCTTTTTTCTTCTCTCCTGAAAGCCGGTGTTCTTCTCTGCTTCTTTGCCTATAGAACTATAATCTTCACCTGCAGTCTACCCTTGTATGCTTGTTTTTGGCTGTGAGCCAGTGTTCGCATTCTTCATCAAACCAGTGTTATGTGTTGAAGGGCAAGAGAAACCTAGCAAGAACATCCAAAATACTGAACGATTGCATCATTTATATCGCAATGTGATCAACTTCATTGACCGTTCGTTGATGGTCATGGCCCCTTATAAATATCTAGCGGCATTTCGTTTCGGCAATAATAGCATTTCGTTCCGCGTCTTGTAGGCTGCGTTTTCCGAAAATACTGCTAAAGATGTCTTCTCTTCCTACCTTTGCGTAAAAATCTCATAGTTTGTCTCATAGTTTTGTCAAGGCCCTCGCCGAAGCTTCCCCCGTCGGAGCGTGAGGCGTATATTAGACTTATGCTGGCGAGTTTGTCCTGGATACTGTTTGTAACAATGCGATTGCTAATTTCTTGAAAACATAAAACTTCTTGCCCAAGTCAGGCACTCATAAAAAATAGACATCGAATAGTCGCTGTTCCTGCTCACTGTCACACGGTCCGAATGAATGTCCAAGGGTTTCATCCCCTTTTTTCCGGCTCATCCTATGGTATTTTCTGGATGGCAGTAATGTCTGCTTTGAAAGCAACTTAAGACTTCCGGTTTAGCAACTTCAGCATTAATTGATTTGCCAAAAGTCTAGGAATCTGAAGCAATTTGTTAGTTCAGTCGTCTCCCAAATTTTGCATATCACACATCCAATCGGTTTCTGTCTTAATCCTGCATTCATTTTAGAGTTTTCTACAGTAATTCTAAGCCTCTCAGTCTGGGTGCCACTTACCGCCGTGAATCTCGATGCCTAAAAAAATATTGTTACGGCTTCGAAGTCACCTTTTGTGGTTACCTCATCGATATATTTTATTATGATCGTCGTCTGCTGTTTGGAAGTTCTGACTCTAGCTTCCTCATCTAAAACCTCAAATATATCAAGTTAAGGAGCTGTATGAGAAAATCTATTCCCTAAGTTCTTCTTTTTTTAAGAAAGCTTCCAATTCGGGATCTGTTTTTACGTTATACAATTTATCTGCTTAAAACTGTATTGTTTTTGGCCCCGGTAAGTTGGTAATAGTTACCAGGTGCTCCTTCTCATTCTTCACTATCAATACTGTTGCGAATGTGATTGTCGATCAGTCATTCCGAGGTTTTGGGATGGTCTCATTGGATTTAGTGCTTTTGAATTTTAACCATAGCGTATTTATTTCCTAGGTATACAAATCCCTTGTATATCACTAAAGGTCTCTTTGATGTATTCCACCTAAAGATTGCACATCACCCATCCATGTTAGGATACTCATGTGATGATAGGATAAAATCTCGTACCGCTTTCAGCTTTGTACATAATATGCAAACACTTAATCATTCTATGATTTGATTTTCCACTAATGGCCTTTTTGTAAAAAGAGACCCTTGTACAACACAGCAAAATATGGCAACACTAGATGACTTTCCAATTAGCTGCCAGTGGCATTGCCAAAAATATTCTCTTCAATGCATGTGCAATCATGCATCATTGATTGCAATTTGCACACCACTCATTGTTAGTTTAAATAATTTTTCCACAAAAAAAGGACCTCTGTAAAATATGCCCTTTTTCCTCTCGATGCATGCACTCACACCATCAGACACTAATCGCTCTTTATTCACAACCACTAAAAATTATGAAAAAAGGATGAATGACATTAAAAAATAAAAAAAAAACATCCCGCCTAACTTTTTACATCCGCGCACTATGTGAATAGATAATATCCCTGCACGTGTCCACTTCAATCCCACCATCAGTGTGGGTGTTGTATAGTCCCATAAAAACGATGAAAACATTCAATTATCCTGCGAAAAAGTTCATCCTCACGAACTACCAGCAAAAATAAAGTCCCCAAAAAAATATATATATTCTTTTTTATCATCCCTGTCCTCACAACCACTTTTATCCCTGGCCCCACCACTAACGCACATTTATTGACCTCATAACTAAATAGATGGCAGAGACTCCTGCTGTTGAATGTTAATCAAGTATCTCCCACTCCCCCCTGTTCGGTGTATATGAAATTCTTCACGTAGATTCGATTTATATATGTATACGTGTTTATGTTCAGCAATTAATAATTTCTACTTTGCTTTCGTCCTTTTAGCTTTTTTCGGGTAAGTACCAGTTTATTATGCTAATCCAATACAAGCGAGAAGAAACCCCCACACATAAACCCTACCGCTGAAGTTGTGTAAAAGGCATGAAAGCCAACCACCCCCGGGGACTCCTTTAATGGGAATCTATATTCCATAAGAAGGGCACGCCGAGCGCAGTGAACGTGAGAAGTTATCATTAATTTTCAAGGATATCGTTGGCAATAATCGTATCATCCTTCGACAAAGTGACGATTGCCATTAAATAGGTTGTTTGTTTTCACGGGCAAGGTCATTACAGACCGAATTTGACAAGCCGAACAGGAGGACAAACCCAGAAGAATTTCCCTTGCCATGTTGGCTTTTAAGTTTCGGACGTATAATCCTTGAAGAATGCGCCTCCGGCATACCGATGATGTTCGTCTAAAGGAGTGTTTGACGCGCGCTGTACAATTAAAATGCTGAATTCAGAAAACTGGACAGATTGGGAGGGCGCTTAATTTTCTGTGAGCCATTGAAACTTTCCCGCCCAGGAACGATACAATTTGACGAAGAAAATTTATTAAGGTCCTTGATTGCTTTTGTTTGGCTCTAATTTGTTTGTGAAAATGAGTTTAATATTTTATTGGGTGTGGCACAATGATTTGGAAGGGGGAGATTTGAGGAATTTAAAGGAGCTCACTTAAACGTGGCGTATACATTGGGATAGTTTACATATTCACTATGAGTGGTGCTATTAGGTGACAATTACTTTTGAAGGATCAATAAAGCTGCGGGGCGGGTCACCATAGATATGGTAATTATTTAGCAGGAGAGTGTGCTTAGTCATACATCAACATATACCTAGCGTGTTGGTGAAAGTAGAGCTAATTGCGTGTTGAAAAAGGAGTGGAATGAATTTATGTTTCTCAGAAGCATATTTTAATTTGAAGAAATTATTGTGACCTAAGACCGTCATTGAGTACTCGATATTTGATCCAACGCAAAAAAATTTCAGATCATTAGGCTTCTGCTTCCTCTTCTTTCTTAATTGGCGCTACATTCCGGAATGAACCTGGGCCTCAGCCAACATGCCTCTCCACTTAGCTCGGTCCATAGCTAACTGCCTCCAGTTGCGCACTCCAAGTTGGTTGAGGTCGGTTTCTACTTAAAGCGAGGCGTTCATCTACTGCGCCTGACGTCTGGCTGGGAATCGAAGACTCTGCAAGCCGGAGTATTGGTGTCTAAGCCATCTGAAACATCCAATGCATGTCTCTGTACAGCTCGTATAGTTGTTGGTTGGTCCATAGCCCGTCAACGAAAGCGGGGCAGACGATTTTTCGAAGAATTTTCCTCACAAATCGATCAAGGATTTATTCATCCGCTTTTAGACATTGCAAGTTTCAGCGCCGTAAAGCAAGACTGGGAAGAGCCTGATCATCCCAGGATCTCCTTAGTAGTTGGAGTGAGGGTTTTACTACTGAATTATCTTCTTAGCCCGAAGAAACAGCAGTTGGCAAGAGTCATTTTTCGTTTGATTTCTGACGAGATATTGTTGTCAGAGTTAATAGCGGGGCCGAGATAGACAAAGTCCCGTAATACATCAAAGATATATTTGTCAATGGTGATGGTCCGTCCAATTCGTCGATGTTGTGTGTCTCATTTTTGCTACTTCCTTCTCTATACTAGCAAACGTGGCTATGACATCACGTTGAGTCCTACCAATGATGTTAATATGCTGGTAGTTGCACCGATTTTTCGGAAATTTTGCCTTTGTCTCAGGAGTTTTGCATAGTCTTCTGAAGAATCAAGTTGAACAAGTCACATAACAGCGCATCGCCTTGCCTAAATCCTGCAATGTGTCGGTTAGATCGTTTCCGACTCTAATGCAGCAGCGAGAATCAACCTACACAAACGGACAAAATTGTTCGGTGTTCCAAAAGTAGACATGGTTCTGTATAGTTCGTCTCTATAAATGCTGTCGTTTGCGGCTTTGAAATCTATAAATAGGGGGTAGTTATCGATTGAACTTCTTGGGTTTTTTCCAGGATCTGCCGAAGTGTGAAAATTTAGGCGATGTTGAGGAGACTGATGCCTTTAGAGTGTTCCCTTTTTTTGGATCGGTCAAATAATGCTGAGGTTACATTCTGCAGGCATACTTTCATTCGCCATTTTGCTTATGAGTTGGTGGATGTTATTTACCATCTCCGCCGACTTTATTATGCTCAGCGGGGTGATGGCCTTCCCGCTGATATTAATAAAGTCCGGCAGC
Source organism: Rhingia rostrata (assembly GCA_949824845.1). Taxonomy (NCBI): domain Eukaryota; kingdom Metazoa; phylum Arthropoda; class Insecta; order Diptera; family Syrphidae; genus Rhingia; species Rhingia rostrata. The sequence continues at coordinate 53,695,379 of OX463758.1, forward strand.
CTTATTAAGCTTGAGTTTTGATGTTGCTAACCTCACTTCATTCAGGTCGGGTGGTTGGCAGCTTTCGCTGTTATTGCCAAAATTGAATGGTTCGTTAGACAGAACTCCTTTTTGTCCAAACCAACAACGGCATGACGAATTGACTCATTTAGCGACTCTAAGTCGATCCATACACTTAAAGCGGGTGGCCGCGGTGTAGTGGTAATGTGTTCGTCTGTTGAGTGGAAGGTTGCTCGTTCAATCCCAACCAAAATCCATTTCACTTTTATTTAAAAGAAATAAAAGTTCGGCGTAATACCTAAAAGTATGCACACCATCTTGAATTTCTTCAAATTTAACACAAGAAAAAGTGATTCCCCGAAGCTAGTTCGGACACCACCCATGGAGCTAAGTCTCCACTACATCCAAAATCTTTCCTATCCTCTCTTTCTTCCCCTTCTCTAACGCTCGTACTATGGTAACATATAAAGGGTATTCATAACCCCTTGAGTACGTGTAAATTATAAAAAAAAAAAGCTTTATCTATAAAAATTATTTTTTTATATTACAAACTACGTTTAGTGTACCAACATGGAACAAACTCAGATCTGAGCTGGTGGCCCCCAAGGATGCATTTTTAGTCCACTAATTTTTTACCTTTTCGTAAACGATATCGAAAACCCTCTACCTGGGGGGTTTCCTATTGTGATTTGCATATTAAGGTGAAACTTAATGAAGATGACCTGCGTTTTCTCACCTTCCGGCCATCTTATTTTGAAGCCAGCTTCCGCAGTTATTTGGCTTTGTATACGATTGACGTATATTCTTCTTATCACGATTTCTCTGAGCTGGAAGGCTGTGCTGTATCGCCATACAGGTTTCGCGTTATAGCGCTTTGATATATGAAACTTCTGTCACCCTTCTTCATAACAAGGGATGCACTGTTAGCCTACTGTAGATTCGGCTTACTCTTTGATTATATTGCGATACTGTTTCGTCTGGATGTTTATTTGGTGGAGGACACAGCGGGTAGTCGTTCACTGATTTGTTTATTGTATAGACTGGCATTATCCAGTTCACTAAGGCAATCAACTTGAACTCTGAATTTTGCTGCGACGAGTCGAAGTTTACCCACCTAAATTTGGTACATTCGTGGTACATTCAATTATTTCGATGCGTGCCTCGCATCTAAGAGCACACAGTCAATTTCGTTGGAGGTGCAACTATCTGAAGATTCTCAGATAGCTATTTGGATTTAAGGAAACCTAATGCGGCTGATTAAATTATTACTGATACCAATATCTGTTATCATTTCGTAGAGGCTCTGCTATCGAACTTACCCGTCAAAGATGTTTTCCTTTCCGATTTACGAATTCAAGTATAATTTTCACATCGTCTCCAGGAGGTTGTAAAATTCCTGCTTAATACGGACTTCAGTCTCATCGGAAGTGGCATGTGAACTTTTTTTTCTCTGACGCGGATCCGAGCGTTTAAAATGCTTTAGGTCAGTCACTCTGACTTGAGTTAATGGCTCCATGCTTAGGGCAATGAACTGATGCGAACCGTACCAACACCTAACAATTGTTCCGGCCCTCCACTCGCGATTATCTGACAAATCATTCGGGGAAATTAATTGTCCAGTTACCATGGGGCTAAAACCTGGAGGGCCGGTTTTAATTTATGAGGTACATCCTTTCTCCTTTCTCTAGCCTCTCTTTTCTTCTTATCCGCCACTTTCTCTGTTCAAGGGACTTGACTAACCCTTAAGATTGCTCTATGACATGCTATCCGAATATTTTGAAGCAGCTTTTGTAAGTTGGTCACTATAACTGGTACTCTATCTTAGGAATTCTTCCACAGCCGTTTGGGAATATGTCCTTTAGTGTGGAGAAACGTCTGAAAAAGGGCAAATGCGCTCTTCTTCCTCGACTCCCAGCTTCAAGCATATTTGTTCGTAATGTACATACGATGACCGCCCAAGGTACCCATCCATTCCCATAAATCCAAATGCACACATTTATCTGATTTATTAGATTTTTTGTGTGAACGCGATTATAAATTTAATTTCAGCTTCCTCATTGTCATACCTCGTTCCAGTTCTATGGCAATATTTTCCAACGAAAAAGGAATGCCATTATATGTGGGTAATAAACTTCAAAATCCTATCCAAAGTATACCATAAAGCCACTAAGGTATCCCTTTCCATTAATATGACGGTCATATTGTTGCCAACGTAAATTGAAATACTTTCGCCAAGAGATTTTAGTACTCCTCATGTGAATAGATGAAGACACGCGCTCCAATTTTATTGTCAAAAGAGTAGGCTCAAAGGACCACCATCTCTACGGTATGTCGAAACTCATTCCACCGTGGTCCCTACCCGCAACCATTAAGCACATGCCATAGGGTCTACCACCGCAACCGCTTTATATCTGCCATGCTTAATATTGAAATTAATACAGCTCACCACCCAAGGCTGGGGTTAGGTAATAAACAACCCATTCACAGGGCTTTTAAGAATGCTCGTAAATTTTCCAAGGAGTGCTGAACATAAAAATTCCCATGACAAGCCTCCATTTTAAATCTCATTAGCACGCATATATGGAGCACGTTTTTTATTGAATACAAATATCTTTTTTTTTGTTAAGCTATATGTTGATTGCCATTGTGCCAAAAGGTGCTTCTAAGACTGAATTTATAGCTAAAACTTCGACGAAATTAACATTAATATCCGATTCAAGACCTGTCCTCTGCACATCTCGCGTTCTAAGTATAAATAATGCCGTGCCATTCTTTCAGCACCCACCCCCTGGCAAAGAGGAAATAAAAAATGTAAATTTCATCACATAAAAGCCACTTTCGAGATTAATTTCACTTAGTTCATTTAACGCCGGATGGGTCAGAGATCTGTAGATAAATTACAAAATATATGAGGGCTGTACAAGAGACGGTAAGTAACGCGTGTATCAAATCCACAAGCAACACAACAACAGACCCCTATTCTCATCTACATATGCGCGGTGTGCCAAACAAAGTCGCTTCTAAGAACCGCTCTTCTATGGGCAGGATGCGGAGGGGTGGTATTAATAATAAATCACTTCATTCGAAAGTTCACATTGTTGTTGCCGAACGCTCAGTAGAGACTTTTGGCAAAAGTTACCTTTGCCATAAAAATAGCATACGTTTTATTAGCATCCATAAAATCCATCAGCGTTGTGTGCGAGTGCAAAGGAATCTTTTAACCACATCGTACAACGCACGCACACAAACACCCATAGAGGGAAGCCGCAGTAAATTTCTTTGTTAGGAAAAATTCCTACCCCCCACTATCAACCCTGCAGGGGCGAGATGAGTTTTTGTTCTCAAAGGTTTTCCGGTATAAATTAGAATTTTTGAAATAGGCGCGCCAACAGAGTCGAGGCACAGCTAAAGTTTCCGTATCCGTATTTAAAAAGCAATTTATGGCAAACACTTTTCCAAAGTGACGAGTGGAAGGGTGTCGTGTAAAAAGGGTTGAATTACTCAGAGATGCCTTCAGCTTGAATAAATGCGAAGCTTACCTGTTTAGGTGCGACCTATTACAGTTGGAACTTGAAGAGATTTTCAACATAACTAGTCGGGGATTTATGGGGTTAGATTGATGATAACGGTAAGTGTTGGGACCAATGAATCTTCATTTAGGTTAAATTTTATTCTGCTCAACTTGGTAATGCTGGGACAGATAAGAACCTGCAAGTGGGGAGCTGTAAATATTTTAAGTAGCAGCGCAAAAGGATTCGAACTACTTACTAGTCGAACTAATAAGGTTTAGGAGGTGGGTGCAAGTGTATATCCAATAAATTAATTAATAAATAACCACGCCTTCTTAACCAACATGAACGAGGTCATAAAAGAGAGCGTTGTTGCCATTCATTGTGATTGTTTGCAAAATAGATTCGTCGGTGGAGTTAGTTTTAATAAAGGATTGATGGAATAGTCACAGCTACGTTGTCATTTTTATTGTATACTTACCCCCATATAAACAAAAATCCACTGTCCGCTCCTTAACAGACGCCTTATGTAGATAACGGGTAGTGAACTATTTGCTATCTTTTGTTATTAGTAAATGTATGTTATATATCTATATATTTTTTTTAGTGTATACGCTGTAAAGTACTCTATTGGCGTTGTAAAAATTGCATCTGTCTCGAATAATGTGTGTTTAAATATTGTTTCTTAGCCTATACCTAGCTGCATTTCTTCTTAGCGTATCTGGAAGCTAAGAAAAAATTAAAGCTTAGCGAATCAAATGAAAATCATTAAGTCACCACAACAGACCAGTGGTGTCACATGGGCAATTTTGTTCCCCCAAAATACATGCGAAAACAGTTTGATTGGAAAATGAGTGGATTTATTCAAATTTCAATGTTTCACCCATAAATTCGTTCGCAAATATATTTTCGGTACCATTCTATCCGCAAAAACTTCACATATACATTTTTTTATTGATTGTTGACAACTTACAGATTATATATGTATAAAAATGTCTAAGAGTAAAAGACAAAATATATTTTTACAAAATTTATAATAACATCCTAAAAAAATGTTTTTTTATTGGTAAGAAAAAAAATATATAAAATTCTTATATTCTTTCCTTTTTTAGAGGTTGGTTTTTCGAATAGAGATAAAACTGACATTTTGTGTTCAGTTTGGTTTGCTATTTCATCATGAACAGTTTGACAAATGAACAACGCTGGCAAATCGTGCAAATTTATTTCGATAATAATGGTTCAGATCGCGAAGTTTATCGAGAACTCCTTCCATTTTATGGTTTTTTCTTACAGAGCAGTTAATTCGGTTAACCATGGGTCGTTTTCGCACTACGTTTACTCTGTGTGATAATACGCATCCGCAGAGACGCCGAAAACTGCGCACCGAAGAAGCAATTGCCGCTATAGAGCAAAGTGTTAAAAAGGACTCGTGAAATGCGTCGTGATTTTGGTGTATGGGCCGAATGTATGCTGATATATCGAAAAATTTTCTCAGTGATGAGGCTCATTTTTGGTTGAATGGATACGTCAACAAGCAAAATTGCCGTACTTGGAGTGAAGAGAATCCACATGAGACCCTTGGGAAGCCATTAAATCCACAAAAACTGACTGTTGGTGTGCTGTATGAGCTGGTGGAATCATTGGACCATCCTTTTTCCAAAATAATACTGGAAAGTCAGTTAACGTTAATGGAGACCGGTATAGAGCCGTGATAACCTACTATTTTGTTCCCGAATCGGATGATATGAATGTGGATGAGATGTGGTTCCAACGCCGTGGTTAGCGCCGTCTTCTAAATGCCTCACAGCGTATCTCACTGTCGATTTATTGAAGGAAACATTCGATTAACTCATAATTTCGCGGAATGGACCTGTCAATTGGCCACCAAGATCATGTGATTTGACACCATTGGATTATTTTCTTTGGGGATAAGTGAAGTCGCTCGTCTACGCCAACAAACCAAAACGCAAGGGGACTTGGAAGCCAACATTCTTGGCACTGTTGCCGACATACGGCCCCAAATGTTGGAAAATGTGGTTGAATACTGGACCTCCATATTGGCTTTATTCAAACCGCGGCAGCCACATGCCCGAAATCTTATTTATACAATGATGGCATAAAATTATCCTTCTAATAAAGCCAAATCGATGGAAATTTAAATGGTTTTCTTGTGTTTTATTTCAATTCGAAGTTCTAAACCTCTAAAAAAACACCCTTTACAAAAAAAATACTCCTTATGTGGAGGAAACAATTTAATTAATTAAGGGATTAACTTGTATTTTAGATGGATTATATTATAATATATGGGGTAGAGCATACAATGTTTTTTGTAAGAAAATACCTCAACAAATTGGGTGTACGTTAAAATGATCTAAATACGAAATGTTTATAATAATGTTGTGTTTTTCAGCTGCGGGAACCAAACAGAGCCTAAATTGGAGCAGAAAGAAAAACAAAGATCGCTTTTACAAATTATGGTTCCCGAGAGGGTTTGATTTTATTTTAGTTTTTAATTAATTTTACGACTATGGGATAGCTGGTGGAATTCCGAATAGACTCGGTCGTTGTTCGATCGGCTTTTTTTATAGTCCTCCCTGCCTTTCCGAGGGTTTTCCAGTCTCCATTGACATCTCTGGAACGGTTTTAACGTATTTTCCAAATGTCACACACTTGCTATGCTGGTATTTTCTACCAGGCTCACATTTCGGCAAATCAAGCATTTCTTCCGTACTCCTGGTGTAATTTCCTCTTCAACGATGTGCCATACGTCTATATTTGGTGTACAAATTGTTCCCACCTTAGATTTGTATGCACACCTGAATTCCGTTTTCGAAATTCCACCAACAACACGTCTGCCTAACTCCCCTTTTCCCTGGATGCGTCCACTGAAAATTCGGCTACTCATTTAGTGTCGTGGTTATCAGCTGGTCGTTTGACAGTTTTCGGAATAGATTCATCACTCATCAGTATACCTGCGGCGAATACTTTTGTTGTTTGTTGTCACCTGCTCTGCCGTTCCGCCGTTCGTGTTTCAGGTGCGATCGGCGAATTCCCATACCTTGTAACAAAAAACAATGTGAGCAGGTAAGTGTTTGTGTTTGAGGTTATGTGTGCTGCTGTGGTGTAATTCTATACTCTGTTTTAGGTGGATTTTGGCACCGAATGGTGATTGGCCACAACAATAACTTTATCGAAATAAAATTCTATATAATTTGACCAAAAATATTTTTTTTACTAAAAACGCGACCAAAAAGTGGGCATGGCCAAAAAAATTATATGGTAGAAATATTTGACTAAGTTGCTAATTGCTTCTGACAGTCTCGAAGTTCTTCGAAAAAGATTGAAAGTGAAACATTCAGACAACAAAAATGTTAGGTGACTTTATATATTTCAGTGTTTTTCTATGTAATTATGTAATTAAATACATAAACATACGGAAATTGATTAGATTTGAACATGGTTAGGTACTTATAGAAAAAGTAATCTTCATCAGTTCATTTTTTTTCGATTGCTGGTGACTGGTTTGCTTCATAGACACGATGAGCACGTGTACAAAGTAGTTTGAGATTTTAACTCACTGAAACCACCACCCGTTTTGTTTTTTTATTGCAACTAAGACTTAACTAGCAATTTTTTTTATTTCGATTATATTTACATGTTTGCCAGTTAACTTTCCTTTCACAGCTCCTTTTTTATCCGCAATTAATAGCGCGGTTTGTGATAAAATGAGTTCTTTGAAGACGCCGCAACAAATTTGTTTCGTCAAGAATTCGGAGGATCGATGTGTTAACGTGTCCTAATAAACGTTTTTTATGATATTGTGACAAATTTTTCGTTTCATCCTTAACCTCGCGAATACCCAGATCTCTGCGTAAATCTTCATTCCTTATGTACCACGGCGCATTGACGAATGATCATTACATTTGGTTTTCAAAAGTTTGTAGAAGGCTTTGATTCGTTTCACTGTTACAACTCCATAGTTGTATACCATATATCCAGACCGGTTTTAGCACTTGCTTGTGTAATAGCAGCTTGTTATCAAGGTTAAGCTTAGAATATTTGCGAATAACCAGTACAGTTCTCTGCATTTATTTTTAAGTTCTCCTCATTTCTTTTTTACATGCGACTTCCATTTTAATTTTGCATCGAGTGTCATTCCGAGATATTTTGCTTCATTTGCAAACTTGACTCGAACCATAATTAGAAATACAGGCAAATTACTTGTCCGTTTATACGAAAAATCTACATGAACCGATTTGCTCACCTCACTCAGGTCGGGTTGTTGGCTGTGGTTGCCAATATTGGCTTGGCTTTGGCCTCGACGTTTTACACTTTAGTAAAATTGCGAACATCGTTCCTGGAGTGACACGTCTTTATAGCCTTGATCGCGCGCATTTATTGCTCTTTTATCTTCTTTCTAAAAGCCTACAACATAAACGCCTGATCTAATGGCTTGTTGGCATCCTTGCAATTGTTCTTCGATATTCCATGCTGGTGGTGTGGTGTTAATCAAGAGATTCTGGATTGTTGTGGCGTGGTGGATATCCATTCTTATCTTGGCTGCAGCAAGGTAGTGGTCCGGGTCCATGTTAACTCCTTGGGTTGTAAGGAGATCCTCAATTCTGGATGCGTGTCTGTTGCCTTTTGCAATGTGATCGATTTGTTTGATCGTTCGATGATCTGGAGACCGCCATGTCAACTTAAGTCAATTCTTTTCGTAGCGAAGTCTATTAGCCTAAGTCCGTTACCAGACGTGTTGGTTTAGGCTATGTTTTCCGACAATACTGCTAAAGATGCCTTCTTTTATTTATTTATTTATTTATTTATCTACCGAGCTTAACTCTAACAGATTTGGATTTAAATAATATTTCCTTTTATCATATTTACATAAATAATTAAATTAATTCATAAAAATTACATTATTAGCGATCAGCGGATTTATTAAAGTTCAAAAATTTATCTTTTAGGATATATTTATATTTAAAATTGACAGTTTAAATTTTATTCTATCATCACACAAATCTATTTCAGTACAAACAGAATTAAAAAGTTTTATGCATTTTGTTATTGGTTCATGAAGACCATAATTGTAAAAATGCCTAGGATTCAATAACAAATTTCTGGTTCGAAGACTTCTTTCTGGTGCATATAACTTAAATTGTTCAAGGATATCGGGACAAATTATACGATAAGAAAAACATCATAAATAAATAGTATACAATGAACATTTCGTCTTTTTTCTAAAGAATCTAAACCAATTAACGCACATCTTGTTGAATAAGACGGCATTCTGTCAAGGTTCCATTTCATTTGTCTTACAACAAATCTTGTAAAAGACTTTTGCACTCTTTCCAGTCGCATTTGACAATTCGCGTAGATTGGACACCAGACCATAGAACAATATTCAAGGAAAGGACGTACTATAGACATATAAACAGACTTAAGGGCATATGGGTTAGAGAACTCAGCACATGTTCGTTTCAGGAAACCAAGCATTGAATTTGCTTTAGCAACAACGTAATCGATGTGAAGTGAAAAAGAAAGTTTCGTGTCAAAGATCACACCAAGATCTTTTATTTCAGTTTTTCGAGATATGCAGGTTCTGGATATTGTGTAGTCATAAATCATAGGGACTAATATACGATACACAGAAAAAGAATTACATTTATTTATGTTTAAGGTCAGGTGATTAAGCTCACACCAATAAACAAGTTTGTTTAAATCATTTTGAAGACGTTCACAATCATACATACTTTTAACACGCAAAAAGATCTTAAGGTCATCGGCATACATTAGGCAGTTAGCATGACTAAGCAATGAGGGGATTTCATTAATAAAAACATTGAAGAGCATAGGCCCTAAATGGCTGCCTTGGGGGACACCAGATAAGACCTCAATGAGCCTAGATTGAGAAAAACCAATTTTTACGTACTGCTTCCTATTGGAAAGATAACTCGAAATCCATTTAAGAAGCATCGAGTGTATGCCAAATGATTTTAATTTTGTAATAAGGATATTATGACATATTGTGTCAAAAGCTTTTGTGAAGTCGGTGAAAATAACATCCACTTGATATCCTGACTCCACAGAGTCAAAGAGATATTTCGTAAAGAGTGTCAAGTTGGTTGATGTGGACCTACCAGAAACAAATCCATGTTGTTGCAATGATATTTGTTCCTTTATTGAAAAGTAAAGTTTTTTTGTAACAATAGACTCAAACAATTTAGGAACAGCTGAAAGTTTAGAAATTCCACGATAATTTTCAACTTTTTGTCGAGATCCAGCTTTAAATATGGGAGTTATGAATGAAAATTTCCATTCATCTAAAAACATCCCAGACTCTAAGGATAAATTGAAAATTAATTTTAATGGAAGGCACAAGGATAAATTGCATTGCTTAAGCACATGAAATGGGATACGGTCTGGACCTGCACTTTGGCTAGTATTCATACAAGTTATGCCTTGCAAAATATCATCTATCGAAAGATTAAGTGATCCTAAACTTATATTGCCATTACATGGATTTATATTAGTATCGGAGGAGACATAATGATTCGAGTGATCGACATAAACTGACTCAAAAAACTTAGCAAAGAGCTCACAGGTTGAGTCAATACTACAGGAGACAGCACCTTCGAATTCCATATTTTGCAGAACACCATTCTGCTTTCTTTTGTTGTTTAAAAATGTCCAGAATGCTTTAGGATTCGTTGAAACATAAGATTCAGTGTTCATAACATACTGTTTATACAAGAACTTGTTCAAAAATTCATATTCGCGACGTAATTGGCAAAAACGTTTTTTGTCCAAATCAGATTTTGACTTTTTTAATAATTTATATACTTTGTTTTTAGCGTTCTTTAATTTGATCAGCCTTTGATTATGCCACGGTAGCTTAAAACATTGTTTTTTCTTAGTCAGTGGAACGAACTGAGAAAATCCATAGTCTAATATACTTAAAAATGTATCATAGACTTCTTTAAGTTGAAGACCAGAAAGAACGCTCGACCAATCAATCGAGCCCAAGTAATTATTTAAGGCATTGTAATTTGCTTTTGAAAAATTATAAATTATTTCATGATTATTTAAATTAGATTTTAGTGATGACGGAAAACTGCATACTAAATCAAGACATAGAGCGATGTGATGAATAGAATTTCTAATTAATGGACATACAACTTCTTTGACTGTACAATTTAAGTTATTATCTACAAATATAAGATCAAGAATTCTATTTAATGAATTATGACAATAATTTTGTTGATATACATTAAAAGTAAACATAGTATCAATAAACTTGAACTCACATTCCGTTTTCAAATTATATGGAATTAAACATTTATCTTCATTTGAAAATGACCATTTAATATCACCAAGATTAAAATCGCCCAAAACAATAAGATGTTGATGTTCAAGCAGCTGTTCAGCAATGAAATCGATGTTCGGTAGATGACATTCGTACACACATAGCGGGCTTTTTGGAGGTATGTAGCTCACAATGAAGAACAATTTTTGTCGTCCAGTTGCCTCGCTGCCGTCATCAATATCAACAGAAACGCATAGCTGTTCTGTCTTAAAATCGTCATGAGGTAGAGTAACAGCACAAGTTGTGAGTGTTGAGCGCACAGCAATAAGTACTCCCCCGCCACGTTGACAACCATTCATTGATGTTCGGTCAAGACGATGAACAGTGTAGTAGTTATCAATGATTTCAGCAGTTGAGAAGTTGTCATTCAACCATGTTTCTGTGAAGACAATAATGTCGTATTCATGTAGAGAAACAGCAAGAAAAATATCACTGGTCTTGGTTCTCATTCCACCAGCATTTTGGTAATAAACAGTAGTTACATTAGTTGACGAAGAGAACAATAAAGAGGATTGAGAAAGATTTACTTCATTGTTTATATTTGCACGGTGTCTGCGCTCTCGTTTTTTGGAATGAAACGAAAATTTCTCACATGCACATTTAAAGGCCAGTTATCAGCATTCAATGCATCGTTAATAATACAAGCAGGAACACCTAGGCGAAAATTGACGAATTTTAGTAACGACAGATCAGCATCTCTTTTGTAAAGGGGAAAGCAGGAGAGAAGATTTACAGGAACACTAAGCTTCTTTGACGCATACGCTAGAATCGAATCCGCTTTTGTGTTTGTAGAAAAACGAGAGAGATGAAGCCATTTCTTAGCAGATATTACTTCAACTTCTGTGTATGTGGAGTCTTTACCGATGATCTTTGACTGAATTTTATTGTTGTTCCTTTTCCTTTTTTGTACTGTATTCCATTGCAGATTTACTGGTTCAGTTAACTCTTGAGAATAAGCGTTAGATGGTAGGTCAGTGACATTGATAGAACTGACCGTGGGCTTCTCACAAGCAGTATTGGTGTTGATTACCGCAGTGTTTACTTTATGCACTTGTGTCTTGTTTTTGTTTTTTTGCAATTTATTTTTGTCGTTGTTAAATTTAGGTGTTCGGTCAGAAGGACTGATTTTCACTGTACTTTCTTTTAAGGTTTTAATTTCCTCATGCAAGATGTGAACAGTTTTGCATAATTCGGCCACTTTACATACTAAACCAAGCACTGGGACACTAGCACAAGCATTGCACTTCCATGAAGCCTTCTCTTCCTACCTTTGCATTAAAATCTCCGAGTACGATGTTAAACTTTGGTAGTCGCTAATAGGTTTTGTTAAGGAGCTCGTAGAAGCAATCCTAAGCTATATCATCTCTTTCCTTTCGTCGAAGCGTGAGCGCATATATACCTAATGTTGGTGAATTTGGCCTTGATAAGGATTACATAAGACTTGAAAACACAAGGTGGTCCGTAGTAGATGACACAGTTTCCCATCCGCTTTTTGTCTTGCCCATCCCATCGTATTTCCTGGATGGCAGTAATGTCTGCTTTGTAGTAGTTTAGGGCTTCCGCAAGTTCTTGGCTTGCACCTTTCCTATTTAATTTTATCACATTCCAAACGCAGTCGTTGTCCTTTTTTCGTCTAGCTGGGTCATAGACAATAAAATCAGTCCTTTCCGAGGCTATTGGTTGCTTCGTAAGAAATACTTTTTTCCATGAGGGGTAGCTTACCCAAAGTAAAACCCCCAATCTGGAGGGAAAATTATAATTTATTAGATATCCCTAGTACACGGAGCCATCAGCATCCACTGCGGGATTGTGCGCTGACGTTTGCCTTTCGGTTTATCCGCCACCATCTCCGTTCAAGGGGCTTGTCTAGGTTCGTCTGGACAGCAGGCCGGGTATTTATTCCTTGCCATTCTCACCAGGCTGTTTAAAGTGTTGCCGTTTTTCGTCTTATTATCAACACTCGTACTTGGAGGTTAAAAATAAGCACATTTGATGTGTAGTCAGAGTTAAAACTTCTGGGCATTGCCAAGTTAAAGCCAATCAGAGTCATCCCTCGTTCTACAATACTTAACCATCATATTGAAATGCATGGCCTAATATAACAATTTTTTTTTTTTAATTTGAAAAAGTACATTTGTCGTCAGTCTGAAGCGAAAACTCCGTAATGGAGGTATCTTCCTTAATTTTTTTGCCGTGCGTCGAAAGTCGAAATGGAGTTTATCGAAGCGTCGCAAATCGAGGTATTATTGTATTTAAATTGTCTAAATGTCTTGTTCAGACAAAACAAACAATATCAAGATTCGTTAACGTTTGACCAAAAAGTAGGATTGGTAGTAAATTTGTACACTAGTTCTGTATGCAAGGACAAGGATCCTGCCTACCAAATTTCACTATTGTAACTCAAAATTTAAGGCCCAAAACCTGGTGAAGTACGGATGGACAGACATAAATGGCCCAATCGACTCAGCTATCGATTCTGAGTAGACCCATATAGTAACTTAGAGGTTTATCTATCTGTTTTATAAACCTCATGTCATAACGTCAAAACTAATACATATTACACCACTATGGGATAGGAAATAAACATTATTATCGGGATCAGGTGGTCTATTATCAGATATAGCGTTATCAGATACCAACTGTACCTTGGATGTACAAGATTTAGTATCAGAATCATAAGCTGTAGTAGTTTAGGCTTTAATATAAGATACTGTTACTTGAGCATATATTCGGCCATCTTTCTTTTTTGCCCGTTCATTTCGAATCTAAAAGAGTAAGTTCTTCATTCAGAATCTATAAGAATATGTTCTTCCCTATCTGTAAGGTATTCGGAATTAACGGGGCAGCTCTTACTCGGCTTGAGATCATTTCGTATTTTTAATGAACTATTTCCATAGTGAGACATCCAACTTTGGAAAGAACTTTGACAGTTGATAGCGACCATATTGTTAAAGCTACATCTGTCAAAATTGTTCTCATTTATTCAGTCTGTTTTGCCAAATCACCATGCACAGACATAGCGTTCAACAACACGTGCAAATGGGTGTTCTGTTCGGCCAACTTTCCGCGCGCTTAACCTGTTTTACGGTCCATAAGATTGCGACTATCCTTCCTTGTGCTTATCTATTTCGAAACGATTCACTTTTCTACTGCTTCTGCCTTGGGCTGATTAGGTAACCATCGATTGAAGAGTATAATAATTCTTAACCAACGACAATTTAGCCCGAACTATCTTTTTATTAACGAAACTATCCTCAACATTCCATATCAAACCATCTCACTTAATTTGGGATTACTTTCTGAATCCGTTTGCCTATGTAATCCTTAAGTTTGGTGATCCCTTATACACCTCTCCCAACTAGTTTTCTCATTGCAAACATATTCGTTCCGTTGAATAAGGTCTACCTGGTACCAAAAGACTTGGGGTATCTAAATGAATTTTTGTTGAAAATTAAATTCATTTTATCCCCCGACCCAAGAGTAATTTTCTTCCTGATAACCCAAAGGAGTCTGATTTTAGTAAATTCCAATGCCACCGGGATAGCGTAAAACTAAAATATCCGTTTAATCGATTTAACAGATACCGAGTATCTATGGCTTGGCACCACCCTTCGCGCAATCCAACAACATTGCTTCATCCGGGTAAAGTCGAAATCTCTGCAAAGCTGGATTCCTTTACCTTACGGCATCCGAATTTATGGGCGATAATGATTAAGGATCAAACCCTTTTCTACCCAAATGTCATTGAAATATATCGATATACCGACCGACCATGTGTTGTCTGTCCCTTTGCTTGTGTGACCTATTGATTATTTTTCTCAGTTATGTATGAAATACCCACACATCCTCACTTCCTTCAACCGGAACAATCATTCAAGCGTACCGGAGCTTAGCTGCAGATACATAGAAAATAAGATGTTTTCCATATAGACAGGAGAACAACACAATCCTCCTAAATGCAGATAGTAGAGACATTTTACTTATGTTGTTTGAGAGGCAGGAAAAATAATAACATTAATGGCGGCGACGACGCGACGTGCACGTACACCATACACACGCTGTCACCCTCCGTCCACCTGCTCCACACACCGGCAAAAACGAGATATACCATGGCGGTATTATCGTTCCGCCATTTCGCGAGTCCACCGATTCGTATCATCGATACAAACTCAGAACGTGACTATTAGTGCGACAGGATGTAATTGACAAGTTGATGCTGCACACTATACGGGCGTACCTCGTACACGGATACTATATCCAGAGTCAGCAGCTCTTCACGAACGAAAGCTGTATTTTAATGATGAGCGCAGTAATCAGATGAGGAAATGAAATTAATTACGTTTTGGTGGATTAGGTTAATGGAATTTGGCAGGAGCTGCGGTGCGGTGGAGGCAGCAACATCGTCATCGTCACTGTCACTGTCATGTGTGTACTTTTCGCCGCACCGATATCACACCAGTACAGTGAATGTACACATTGGAATAATTTTAATAACCACACGAATAACAAACAGGTGCCTCACTGCCGCAGGATATTATTTCGGATTTACTCATAATCGCAGCTAGAGGAAAAACCGCACTCGGTATAGTTTTCTACCAAAAAGGAGCGGCGGTATTACTGTCATTGTATACACGTCCTACACATGGGTTCCTGGATTAGTGGTTGTTTACGGTAAAAGTGTAGATACGCTAATGGAGGCTCTAGTTAATTATGTAAATGTAAATTGTTAATTTGTTACATTAAGGAAATGACAAGTGGAAGACACCGCCAACAACAACATCAAGGGCATGCTCTTCTAAGTGAAATCGATTTGAATGAGTTATTCAAACCACAAGGATAACTTACAGATGATCTAGTTGTCCGTTGGCAGACGTGGTTGTGTTGATGAAGTTTCGCCTGCTTGGGAATCGGATGTTTGTAAGGGTAAATCAAGGTACAAGCGTACTCGTATGTGCAAGAACATATCTATAATGATACCTTAGGAAGTTATGTCTAGTTTAATATTAGACCAATGCTGCTTGGAATTTTGTATTTCTAAGCGCAAGAGTGCATGCTGAATTAAGATATATAAAGGGTGGTTAAATCTTAACCCTATTACTGCCATGTCATTTGAATAACGTAAACTGCCAGGGTGTGACTTGGAGACACTAATACAAAATACATAGAGAATTCATTTATTTTATTAAAAAAAAATGAAATTCAATACAAATTACTTAGCGATTGCTATTAAACTATTTATTTTTACATGTTAGACAAACTACTGTTTTTTGTGAATGCTCGTTACACACGGGTTTCTGACAAATACCACAGCATTGCTTAGAAGATCGTCCTTTTTCATAAGGGCAGCAGTAACAACGTCGTCATTTATTTGATTGTGCTGCTGGTACAGTTGGAGTTAGGTTTGTTGATGTGTTTTCCAATACTTCGTCAATTGCAGCAACGTTTGACTTTGACAGAAATAGCTTACTTCGACGCTGTATATTTGGAATGACTAAGGCTTTGGCGAGTTCCTTCAAAAACAATTTTCGCCGACAGTTTAGCTTCGCCTGGTTCCAGTTAGGGTATAATTTCAGCCAAATGACTTTTGCTGCAATACCACACACGTCAATAATGTTATAAAATTGTGCTTGAGGCCATCTACGCGTTTTTCGCTTTACAGTAAAAGCATGACACATTTGATCTAGCGTGTCTACACCCCCCTTTGTACGGTTATAGTACAAATTTATTTCGGATTTGTTTTTATTTTTGACATCTATTGCATTAGTATGATGCATCGTTGACAGAAGTACAACGGCTCTGTTTTTCTTGGGTACGTAGCTAAAGATAGTCATATTTCGACGAAAGCCAAACACGTTGCTTTCAACCTCCCTTACTCTATGAGGTAGAAAGTTTGCTGGAATGCATCTTTTATTTTTTCGCAATGTGCCGACACATGTTAGTCCCTTCGATAACATTGTTTGTGCTAGCTCAAAGCTAGTAAAATAATTGTCGAACGTCACGTTCCTGTTTGTCCTTTCAAATGGTTCACATAGCATATCAACAACTTGAGAAGAGAGATTGATTGCACGGCTCGTCCCTTCTTTTCCGAGGTACGGAATTCCATATAGCGGATAACTGGTGCTGGAATCGTAAATCCACCAAATTTTCATTCCATATTTATCCGGTTTAGAAGGCATATACTGACGAAATGATACCCTACCTCTGTAGGGCACTAGTTGTTCATCTATGCATGTAATGTTTCCGCAATTCTCTGTTTATAATATTCCACATATCTCTAATTGGCGCGAATTTATCTTGCGCTCTGCGAGTTGACCGTGTAGATTTGTAATCAAAACGTAAATGACGCAATAGTCCAACGAATCTATTCTTCGACATACAAGCCCGATAAATTGGACTCCCAAATAAAGGATCCCAAAATTCTTCGTAGGACGTGCCACCTTGTCTTCGTAATCCAGCATCGATCAATAGTCCAATGAACGCTCGAATTTCCACTATATCTGTTATCTTCCATTTTTTGCCCACTGTGTTGATTCCGTCCAAGTTAGTGTATTTCACAATAAGCTCTATTACTTCGTCAGTAAAAAATAGCGTAAGTCCATCCACAGGATGATCAATGTGTTTTCCAGGTGGTAAAATAACTTCATTTACTTTGCCTCGGATGATGTTACGAGCTGAAGGTCGGCCTTGCAAATTTGGTGGTATTGAAGACCACTCGGTTCCGTCTTTTCCGATGAATGATTCCGCAGTATTGTCACCACTTTCACTACCTTCAGTTGCTTCAGTAGATTCGTTGCTTCTTATTTCATCCTCTGATTCAGATGCAGTCTCCAAAACATCTGTTTCACTATCTGAGATGTCAGATTCAACAAAATCTTCAGCATTATTTTCTACTGCACTTTCGTCATCATCCGCTTCCATAGCGTTTCTTATTTCTGCCTCCGTTAGGTTTCTTGTTTGTCTAGGCCCAGACATGTTGCTAGTAAAAATCATAATTTCATAAACAAATTAAATTCAACAGCGTAGTAGTGTAGTGTAGTGTCTTAGAGTCACTACGTAACAGTTTATGTTATTTTTAAATATTTTATGTAACAAGTAAACATGATCGAAACATAAAACAAAAAAAGTGTATATAACAGTAACGTAGTAACCCATAATAAAAAAGACTAAACTGATTTTGCATTAATACATGTTTTTAAAATATTATATTGGTTTGAAATAGAATAGTGACTTACAGTCACAGCGTGGCAGGAATAGGGTTAAGGGCCGCTGTTGTTTTTGAATAAAACACAAATTATTTAGAAAATTTTTATAATTTGTTATTATTATGATAATATTGGTATGGTTCAAATATGCATGAAACAAAATATCGCCCAAATGGCCGCCGCGACCTCGGCCGCACACCTCCATCCGATGGTCCAAATTTTCGATGACGCTGTGGCATAATTGATGTTCTATGCCATTAATGTGACGAGTTATATCATCCATTAGCTCTTGAATTGTTGCTGGCTTATCGACGTACATCTTTTATTTCAAATAACCCCAAAGAAGGAAGTCCAATGGTGTCAACTCACATGATCTTGGCGGCCAATTGACATCGCCACCACGTGAGATAACACGGCCATTGAATTTGTCGCGCAAAAGAGCCATTCTTTCGTTAGCTGTGTGGCAAGTGGCACCGTCCTGTTGCAACCACATATCGTCCATATCCATATCTTCTAATTGGTGCCATAAAAAGTTCGTTATCATCTCACTATAGCGAACACCAGTCAGAGTAACGGCCCGACCGGCCTCATTTTGGAAAAAATTACGAAGTGCACGATATGCATTTTGCTTTGAACACCAATTTTCATAATAAGCCTGAATAACTTTAAGGCGTTGCTCGATTGTGTATATTTCCATGGTTCAAATTGAGTTAGTCTGAAATTGAGAAATGTCAAATGAAATGCAGAAAAAAACTTGACATTTAGGTGTGGTTTTATATAGATCTATAGACATGGTTGGAAAATTCAGAATTTTGAAAACCGAAAAGAGATTGTTATCTTAACTATCTAAATGTCGCGGGTCGAAATAATAAGTCAATTTCATGCTTATGTCAAAAAAAAAAATTATTTTACACGCCAGAACCAATAGGAAGGATTTTTGGAACATTGAAAGTCAATTATTGGCACCCACAAAAAACAGCAGTCTATGACGACACTTAGAATCCTGTGAGTTCTTAAAACCTGCATGTCCTCGCAGTTTTTTGGCTACATTATGGGTGGGAAGTAATATTAAGTTTATTTTTCGAGTCGTTAATCACCAGCCTATTGTCATGACAACATCTTCATAAAGCATCTAATTCGAACTGCATCACCCTGGCTGCTTCTTCCAGAGATGGACGATATAACCCGATTACCATTTCGTCTCCAAAGTTAAATGGCACAGTTTCTTTGAGGAACTTTCATTATTACATACAACAATTAAGAGTAAGGGACCCAGTCAATGCCGTTGCGGAAATTGTATACATGAACCCCTTTTCATTGTGCTAGTATTTTTTTTTTATCGAAATTGGCATTTTCCTTGAGTATTTTTGGCAATTTGCAATCTTTAAAATTTGTGTGAGAGTACCAACATCGATGTTGTCTGTTCGGCACACAAAACGCGTATAAGAGCGTAACGACATTAAAATTGTTCGGAACTAAACTCGGTTGAAGAATTTCAACCATTTTCTCTCCGTTTACCTCAATGCCCTCGCCCTCAAAACCAATTTCATACCAAAATATTCTAGTTGCGCATAACAAGTTGGATTAGGTGTTTATTTACATGCGCGCGCAACTAAAGGCGAGGTCTTCCTCTACTGCGTCCGACTTCTGGCTAGGAATCGAAGCCGGAGTATTGGTACCAATCCGCTCTACATGTCTTTCTTAGACTTCCAGTGCGGAGTCTTTCGAGACAGGTTTATCTCGCTTTAAAGTTTAAATATTCGTCTCCATAGCCCGTTAATCCAAACGGGACCGAAGATGGATTTTATCATTCGCTTTTGCTACGGTCCATGCTTTAGCGCCGTAAAGCCGGATTGGGTTGATCAGGGACTTATACACAAGGTGGGCCAAAATAAGTCTTCCGATGTTTCTTGGCTCTCATTTTAATCGGTTGTGGCTCGCACAGTGTTCGCCGTTGCCCCGTCTTGTTAGAACCACATGTCCTTCAGTCCTGATTCGTTCAATTGCACAAAAAAAACTCTGTTAACATGGCCCTACAGCACGCACCGTCTACTGTAATCGTTCGACCAGCGGCGTTCTCGAAAAAAATGGCCCGATGACTCCTTTAGCGTGAACAGCGCACCATGCAGTAACTTTGAGCGGTTGTAATGGCTCCTCGTGCATTACTCGTGGATTTTCGGTGCCCCAGAAGCGATAGTTTTGCTTGTTCACATACCCGCTGAGGTGGAAATGAGACTCATCGCTCGTTATGATTTTGGTCTAAAAATCGTCCACTTCGTCACCGAGATTGAGGATGGCTTGGGAGTAGGTTACACGCGTTTGGCAGTCGACAGGCAGCAGCTGATGCACGGACTGGGCTTTGTATGGTAACATGCGCAAGTCGTTGACCAAAATTCGCCTTAGGTACGACCGGCTATGGATAATTGCCTGGCACGGCGACAGCTCGACATCCTCGACAACAGCGGCGATATTCTCGGCAACGTCTCGTGTGGTCCCATACTCTTCAAGGTTGGTGGCCAAACGGCGCAAGGTTTGCGCAGTCGGTGTCGGACGGCTGGGGAATCGTCGACGGAATTCGCGCTGCTCCAACACTACAGACGAATTGTTACGCAAAAAAATAGACAAGACTATTCCGCTTTCTGAGGAGTGTATCACTCCATGGCTTGTTTATTTGTATTCTACATCTGTCTAGTCCACAAATGTCAAAACAGATTTGACATTGGCGGCCATTTGCAAAAATAAGAGCATCTTTCAATAGGGTGATCTCTTTTGGCCCACCTTGTATGATCTTCCAAGTTGTTCGAGTGACGAATTTACTACTTAATTGCCTTCTTAGTTTGAAGAAACAGGGGTATCCAAAGTCTCGAACTCCCTGAAAAATATATTGTCGATGGTGTGTATGCTTTCATAATGACACCATATACTTGGTCTTACCCTCATTTTCAGCTAAGCCCATTTTTGCTGCTTCCTCCTCTACATTAGTAAGCGTGACTGTAACATCACGTCGAGTCCGAGCGTATGCTAGTAATTGCACCGAGTTATGGAAGATTGTGCCATTGGTGATGGCTTGGGAGTTTTGCACAATTCCATCGAGAATGTTATAAAAGAATTCATAGGACAGTGCGTCGCTTTGCCTCAATAGCTTTCTTTTTTTTTGTATCCTGCACAGACGTATGAGTTTGGGTGATATTCCGAAACTAAACCATGCACTGTATATTATATTGTTGGATGCGGCTTTGAAATTTATGAATAGATGATGTGTGACGATTAGGACTTCTGGGGCGTTTTTCCAAAAAGAGGACTGTGCACCCAATTATAAATCGGCTGTCTTGAAAGCGCTTTAAGCATATTGGCAAAGACATTTTCTTGAAAGAATTCATCAGCTATGTCCGAGTTTAATCCAAAGAAAATCTGAAGTGCATCACCATAGTAACATCATCCACGATGAGACTATTTACCGATTTCCAAAAATCAATGGTAGGTACATCATCCTTAGTGCCCACTGAGTAATGATAATTTGAAACTGTTAATGACCATTACAAAGCTAAGTATAATCGTCTCTATTAAGCACAATTAATTCCAGATCTCTGAGAAGACTTTTAGGAGATCTGCCTCATTATGGCAGGTACCATAACGGCAGATGTTTAGAGGAGCGTCGAGAAATCATCCTTGGGCTTGTTGAATTTTAATGACCTAAAAATAAATGCGAGCTACTCGCAAGACTCTCGCTTCTCGCACACAAACTCTTGTGACCACTTTTTATTAACATAAAAGAGCTCTCTGTAGTGAATGCAATCTACGGATTCTAATTCTAATGCCATAGCATTCTGGATCTGGTGTGATTTTTTTTGGTGGTGGTGACGAAACATGAGTTTTGTGTCCTTGTATGTGTCGCTTTTTATGAGGTTTGAAGCAATAGATTTGCTATGTGGTGATGGGACATTTCAGGGGCGGTGTATGCGACATTTGTATTGCCTGATGTGTGAGGTACCCATCGCTAATTCGCTTCTTTAGTTTATTTTGTTTTTTTTTTGATGAGGAAGGACTTCTCTAATTTGAGAAACGTCTATGCATGAAGATCCACTTTAACTTCGTAGCATTCTACGACCTATTTTTTTCATTGAAACCAAGCAATCATTGAAATGAGCTTTGAGAATGCATATTCCCATCCACCAATATACTATCTAGGTACAAGAATTGACGAGCAGAGTTAATGAACATTAGCAAGCATAACCTAGGAACTCTCTACGAGCGTTACTTCACCTGAGTAAAGTATATACGTAAACTTCGAAGCTGATTTCTGCTGTAGAGACTTTTTAAAATTTTCTCAACGGTGCTGACACATTATAAGTACCACTGGTTTTGACACACCTTAACAGAAGTCCTTTGTGCAAATACGTCAAGTTGTCAAAATCGAAAGTGAACACTGACAGTTGAAACTTCTGTACGCCTGCCTGTACAATACCTCAAACCCTCGTTTCAATGATACTCTAAACAGATTGCATATTCAAATGATTTGATCAATCCACTTGAAAGCACCTAATACAATGTCCATGCGAATGGAACTAATACATAGTTAAGATGCCAACAGATGCAAACATACGTTCCTCAATTTTTTTTATTATATACTTGGTTTAACATCAATCAACATAGCCGGGATGCTTTTTTTACATTGTGTACCCACACGAACATAAGTATTTGTCATACGCATTTCTTCATCGGGGAAGATAACTTGTCAACTTTGCGTCAAAAACATACTTAAACTTATTATCTGTCAAAAATTAAGTTGATAGAAGTTGTAACTCTCGTTTAAATTAGGTTGGAATCTACCAGTGCGAATAACACTTACACCCTGCCCCCATCCGCTTTATATTGAAAATTCATTCTCAGATTTCGAAAATTTATAAACGAAATGCCATAGATGACATATTATGACAACCAAACTTCTGAAAGATAAGTTAAAACACACAAACATACTTGAGCTCAGCGGATGGAACTTTTCACTCTTCGGCTGGGTGTTTTTACCTTAAATGTTTACACCCTCTGAACAGGGGATAACATCCCCCAAGTGTGTGTGACAAATATAATGTGTGGTGAAATGTTTTTAAAAAATATATAAACGCTATGTGGCCCTATGGGTGGAGAAGAATCTTTCATCAGGCTTCTTAGAAAATTGACTCCCACAAAGACGCTCCCATACTTGGAGCAAAGAAGTATGAGAGCTTCTTTGTGAAAGAAATTCGTTTCCGTAATTGTTTGGTAATATCGAGCTTAAGTGTCATTTGCACTTCCTTGATGCAAGGATATAATTAACAGTCTATTTGCCATCAAGTATGAAACACTTAGTTTTAGTTGGAAAGTGTGAATACAGTGTTCCAAGAAAAAGACGTGAATGGATTCCATTAGTCTCGTTTTGTGACACAGTTTTAATAATTACTTTGACAGAATTTTATTATGAATGCTAAGATTTTTAATTAATTTTCAGGATGTGATATTTGTGGTTTTAGGTAATCAAAGTATTTTTATGCAGGTAAATTATCGTTATCAATGAACGTATTATTATATTCAACGCGTTTTTATCCTACGCAATGGAATATTGATCCTCAGGGAATAATTGCTTTGTCATCATGTAACAGATCCCTCCGAAGGATGCTAATACGTTGTCAACATACACATACTAATACTAAGTGAATTAATCATCCAAACATAGAACATTGTCATCGTAAAAGGCACTGTTTGACTATGAGTAAGACTCCAGAACTGCACTAAAGAAATCAACAGATACAAAATCCATCCCCTGCCTTGACCCAAATTCCAAAAAAAAAAGATATTTGAAGGCTACAATCCGTTGTGTAGATCATTGAATATCGTAACCTAAAGTGCGATTGTCTAAATATGTTGTTAAGACACTCTTTCAAAATTCCTAACGTCTTGGGCAAAAACTAAGTTTTTCTAAAAAGAAGGCATAGGCGGATTTCAAAAATGCTTACACTTATTCTGCTGGGTGCTTCAAGGAGCACATGTACCGAAATTATATCCTGCTAAATTATTTCACGATGTTACAAAATATGTACCAAAACTGATTTACCCCTATGGGATAGGATATAAAGATCCACAGTTGCCAAAATACAGGTAAATCTATTTGGCTTATCGAAGTGTTTTGAGGTGCATAAAGGTTCATGACCTTACTCTACCGATAGCTCAAAAATGTTTAGTCAAATAAATCTGTGATATCACATTCCTGATTGATGTAAAAAAAAATCCGAAGTGCGGTCTTCTAATAAGGACTTCCAAACTTTGATAGCGGCCAGTTTTTAAGCTTCAAATTGGCAGTCATTTATTCAGTCTGTTTTGCCAATGAAATTCATTTTCTGAGCGTTTCGTCCATTTTACGGTCGCCATAAATGTCCTACTGAGGGGACTATTCGTAGTGTGGTGTAAACGGTTAACTAATACCCATACGTCGATTCAAAGATCTACGGAAAACAAAGCCGCTGTCCGTGAGAATGTGCAGGAGAATCCAAGGCATCCGATTTAGCGTCGCTCACAAGATCTCGTGCAGCCCAACTCACACCACATTTGTGCACGAGCCATTTGAAGGCATAGCTATCTCAACTCGAGGATATGAGAACTATCCGCCGATTTTTCCACTAGACTTTGTCTTGTGGGATTTTCTGAAGTCGCAGGTCTATTCAAAGAAGCCACAAACAACACAGGCTCTCAAAGCAAACATAACCTATGACATTGGTTAAAACCAGCTTGATTTATGCACCAGAGTTATTGAAAATTGGACATTTCGAATGGGTACGACCCAGAGAAGCCGCGTCGGACAGTTGAACGATGTTATATTCTGAACATAATGATATCGATAGAACTATCAAATGAATAAAAGATGTCGATGAGATCTCACAAGCACTTTGTTTTATTTAAATTTAAAACTAGGAAGCGAATAATAAATGCATAAATTAAAGATAGACCTTAAATACGGGTTTGTAATATTTTGTATATTCAAATGGTAATGCTAGCTAAGGTTTAAAGAATACGACGGTCTTTAGGGATAGCCTCTAGAGACTCTAGCGAGTATAGCTTCCATATTGCAAATTTTTATTGAAGTCAATTATTGTTGGTATCAATGATTTGGTTTTGTTCAATCAGTATTCACGGTAACGTTCGTAATACTTACTAAAATGGCGCTTCAGTCTGGAATAAACCAAGTCCTCAACCAACGAGACTTCCCAACTAGCCCAATCCCAAGCTAACTATCTCCAATTGTGCACCTTAAGTTGGTTGAGTTTATTTTATATTTGTACGCTAAACTTAAAGAAAGTTTTTTACCTATTCCGTTCGACATCTGGATGGGAATCGAAGCCCGAGTATTGGTGTCATTCGCTTTACATCTCCTAGCCATATTGAACGTCCAATGGAGAGTCAACGCACGGGAACGGGAACTAAGATTTTCCGAAGAATTTTTCTATCGAAACGATGCGGGATTTCTTCATCCTCTTTTGATAGAATTTATGCTTCAGCACCGATTTCCTTAATAGTTCCAGTGAGGGCCTATTCAATTGTCTTCTTAGCCCAACGAAACTGCGGTAAATCTTCGTTTAATTTCTGAGATGTTGTTTTCAGAGTTCATAGTCCCGTACTACCTCAAGGTTATATCTGTCAATGGTGACGTTCTGTCCGCTAATCTTACGAATGATCGTAAAAGAAAATGTCGACTGGACAAATATAAATTTCATCGACTTGTGAAATGTCGACTGAAGTTTGATCGATAAAAAAAAGTTGGCAGTTTAAAATCCATTTTTTATCTAAAATAAAACAGTAATAGCAGGTTGATATGATTGAAAAAATACAGTAAATGTAAACATTAACAATTATCGAGAGTGACTTGTTGATCAACAGTGAACATCATTCACTTTGCAACTGTAGACCTTTTTATTTTAATCGACCTTATAGGAGTCAACATTTTGATCAGTCGGTATATTTACCAATTCGTCGCCGCATGCATGTGAACGGCTTGGGTACGATTGACCGCTTCTAAAAACATCGATTGCGAAAAATCGATCAAAAAAATACCGACAAAAAAATATCGATTGGTTAAAATGTCGACTGATCAAAAAATCGATTGTGAATATGTCGATTTCTTAAAATATCGATTTTAAAATGTCGACTATAGTTAAGTAGTCGACATTGAAACAAACAAAAATCTGTTTAACTCTATGTATGTAAAATACTCTCCACCCGATAATGTTGTTGGTTAACTATTGCATCTTCAATAAGGTGCTGGTAAACATAGATTTATTTTCCGAATGCTGGTGAAAATATTCATAGACACGATGGGCTTATTATTAAGGTTAAGCTTCGAATATTTTCCGAGTAACCAGGACAATTCTCTGTGATTATTTTTAAGTTCTTCGCATTTCTTTTTTACATGCGACTTCCATTTTAATTTTGCATCGAGTGTCATTGAGTCGAGATATTTCGAAGGCCTCTACTATGCAAAACCTTGTCAAAAGCTTGCGACACGTCAGGAAATATGGCTGAGCAAATTTTCTTTTCTTCGAAAGCTTTCTCAACTACATCAGTTATTCGATGAACTTGGTCCACAGTCGAATGTTTACATCTAAGCCCAAATTGATGGTCAGGTAAAAGGCGTTTCTGATCAATAGTGGAGTGTAAGCGACCGAGTAATATCCTTTCAACAACATTTAGATAGATAGATAGATATATTTATTTCGTATATGAATATTTTTACATAGTGATGTTATTGCACATTTTACAGAGATTTGATGATGATTTTATCTTTCTACTAAAATATTATTTTTAATGGTTAGAAGAATTTATAAAGAAAAAAAGAATAAACTTGAAGGAAAATACGAAAAAAACCTCCAATATAAGAAAAAAAGGATAAATAATTAAAAAAAGAAAAAAATTACAATTGCCATTAAATTGGTACATTGATAAATAAATAGATAGATAGATAAATAAAGAAATAAATAAATAAATAAATAAATAACTTTTGAAATTTTTGGAAGAAATGAATTAGGTCTGTAAGATTTTATTTCATTTGGTGATTTTTCTGGTTTGAGAACCATAATCACTTCCGCGACTTTCCACTTCTCTTGGTATATATTATAATCTTATTGCTGCATTTACAATGTAGAGAAGTTTAGTAAATGCTCTCCGAGGTAACATTTTAAGAAGTTCTCCTGTAATTAGGTCATAACTCTGAGCTGTTTTTAGACTTTAGTTTCTGTATTTCCTGTTTAAGCTCGGCAATACCAGCATATAAAACTATATTATTATCGGTTGTAGTATCGAATAAATTAATATTTTCTGGACCATCAAATAGTTTAAATGTTTCCTCAAGATATTCGGCGAAAACGTCCGCTTTTTCCTACTCTAATTGGTGGTACCGCGTTTTTTGTCGTTTTATGACTTTAATTGCTTTCCAAAGTGAATAATTTGAATTTTTTCCAGCGGTCCTTAATAGATATAAAAAATATTTCACCCCTTCTTATCTGGTCACAATATATAAGGCGTTTATACGCCTTAAACTTGAGTTTAACGCCACCATCTGGTCGGGTCCACCAAGCAACATTGCACCTCCTACATAGGATTCAAACGCGCGCGAAAAAAACTTATAGGAGATATTACAATGTCGAACTCTTTAGTTTCGCTTGAACACCGTCGAAATATCTTCTGCCTTACATTGTTTTATCGCTTTTTTAACAACCAATACTTACTTAATTGCTTAAGTGGCGCTACAGTCCGGAATGAACCTGAGCCTCAACCAACATGCCTCTCCAATTAGCCCGGTCCTTAGCTAACTGCATCCAGTTGCTCACTCCAAGTTGTTGAGGTCGGTTTCTACTTGTGCCCGCCACCTAAGGCGAGGTTTTTGCTTTACTGCGTCCGACCTCTGGCTGGGAATCAAAGACTCTGCGAGCCGGAGTATTGGTGTCCTGTACAGCTCGTATAGTTCTTGGTTGAATCTTCGTCTCCATAGCCCGTCAACGCAAACGGGACCGAAGATTTTCTAAAGAATTTTCCTCTCAAATCGACCAAGGATTTCTTCACCCGCTTTTGAGACGGTCCACGCTTCAGCGCCGTAGAGCAGGACTGGTATTATCAGGGTCTTATATAAGATCTCCTTAGTAGTTCGAGTGAGGGCTTTCAACAACGAATGCTCAAATAAAATAGCCAGATGCTACGAGTGCAAATCAGTTTACCCTCAAGCCTTTCTTCGGACGAACGCTGAAATATAGAGATTCGTACATGAACCAAACAACACGAATGTGGAATCCTCTACCAAACTCTGTTTTTCCTTTCCATTATAACTTACTGGCATTTATAACCAATGTGCGTCGGTATCACCTTTCTTCTTGTCCCAAATTGCCCGCACTGTTCTAAAACATATAAAGGGTATTCATAACCCCTTGAGTGCGCGCAAATTAGATAAAAAAAAAACTATTTTTAATATTTTTGGATAATTATGTTCTAAAATTCATAAGCTTTGTTTTGGTTTAATTTATAAAAAAAGCCGCATGAAATAAAGGAAAATTTCCAATGAGGGTTTTCAATGATAGCTATGACTGGGCCCTTAAAAAGAGATAACTGACTTTTTTTCAGTTTTAATTTTTTAACAGAATATTTGTATACCAAAAAATATTTGTTGAATTTTTACTCTTTTACCTTCAAGCAGTGTCACAGTAAAAAAATATCTTGTTGCTAGCTATGTCGAAGATACCAAAAAAAAGGGTCGGGAATAGATTTTCAAAAAGTCGTTTAGAAAAAAAAGCGATTTTTTTGCCGATTTCTCAGTGTGGAAAGTGAAGTTGCATTCAGTTGACGATATTATGTCTGCAGTTGGCGCAGTTCAGATGGTTTCCTTTTGATGGATCGGGCAAACGATGTATTATGCAGGCATACTTTCATGCGTAGGTGAATGTTACATACCAAATCATTTATACCGGCTTTATAAAGCACGGCAGCAGGATCGTCATTTCCGGCAGCTCTCGTCTTCACCTGCCGCTTTGCCTTTTATGCCTCGTTTTTGGCTGCGTGAGGCTGATCTAATAGTTTGTTGACATTGTTCTTCGAAATTACATGATTGTGGTGTATTGGTTGACGTGAGGTTAAGGGATACGCTTTCTGCGAAAGACTTCATTAAATCATTTCTCAGTAAATCTTGTTTGTTGTTTCGTGGTGGTTATTCTCTTAATCAACTTTGCTTGAACAAGGTAGATAGAAGTCCGAGATGATCTTAGCCCCTCGGAATGTTCGGACATCCAAAATACAGGAAACGTCCCTCTTGTCCATATTGACAGTCCATTAATCTGGAGACCGCCATGTCCATTATGATTATCGAGGTGATGAAATCGTGTAGGCTCTGTTTTTCGACAATGCTGCTAATGATTTTTTGTCGTCATTAGTCGACTTGTAGTCGCTCGAATCACGAAAGTAATAAGTAACTATCATGAAAGTAACAGTACCTTAGTATTGTTTACCTCGTAGCTCGTAACTACGATCAAATTTGGCCTTAATACGGCCTTACAATTCGTTCGCTAATGACTTGGAAGCAATAGAATTCTAGCTTAGACCTGACAGTTATAACCCACATCCGAACGGTCGATGTTCCTGCTGACTAAAACACGGTCCGTAGTAGATGTCACAGTTTTTCGTCTTCTCTTCGCCCGGTCCATCTCATCGTATTCCCTAGATGATAGTATAAAATCAACTTTAATATTTACTGTCCCATACGGGTGGGCGTTGCCAAGTTAACTCCGATCAGAGACCCCTCTCGATGTTGAATAGTAAACAATCGATAAAATCGTAATGTTGGTTAGATTCTTCAATTTCATAGCATCATTCCTTAAGGGTTTGTCAGAATTTTTAAATTGTCATCTATCTATGCTTTCCAGAGTAGTATTCAGAATACGGATTGGTTGGATCAGATTGGCAAAGTTCCATAATGTTTGTTGGTCCACCCAATTGCATTGCTTTGGTAACCCTTCGACTTTATTAACAAGGGATGATTGCTACTAGTTAATTGGTTTTAATACGCTGCCCAAAGTAATATTTATGCAGTTCACAGCTAAGTTAGAAATTAGATCGAAGTGATGATTTTTGATGAGATTGGTTAGGGTTGCAAAATTCGCAGCCTTGTCTCGTCTTGGTGACATAGTATTATGAAAGAAGGATTAAGGAAGTGTGGCAATACACGACTTTATCTAATTATGCCATTACCGACCGGTACAAATCAAATTTAAGAAACAGTTCCTGGTTCGAAACACAAAAGTGACGACACCTTAAGTATTGCTTATCCCACCACCTCTTGTCAAAGTCTGACAAAAATCTAAGGGTATGAAACTGCCATGCGAAGCTTCTGAAATTTAAAATCCGCGTTTAATAGGATGTCTCATACTTTTAGTGAAAATTTTACTTTGTGCACACAAATGAATGTTTTGGAACCCTAAATGGGCTGTGAATGCCGGATCCCGATTTTCTTGGTTTTCCCCTCTTCTATGCTGGGGGCACCACTGTTCGGCTCACACATCCCT
This sequence comes from Rhingia rostrata, assembly GCA_949824845.1. NCBI lineage: Eukaryota > Metazoa > Arthropoda > Insecta > Diptera > Syrphidae > Rhingia > Rhingia rostrata. Next base: position 53,726,022 of record OX463758.1, read on the forward strand.
TGAAACAGATATTTTGCATATCCTTTGGCTCTCTTAACTGTTTCCCCTGATCCTTTATTTCTTTGTCTTTTCATTGCTCCATTCTATATTCATTTGAGTTGGCTCGTTCTTTTCCACTGGTGGACTAAATGCGGAACCCAACAATCGCTTATTTTTCCTGTGGTGGTTGTGAATCGTTAGCTTTAATCTTTAAGTGGGTTTTGAAAGTGGCTCGTATGCGGTAGCCGGCAGGGGTATGACGCAGCCTCCTCTGCCTATATACCTGAAGCCGAAAATTTAAACTGCCATTTGTGTGGGAGGGAAAAGTGTGGAGGGGACTGGATGTTTCAAAAAGACTAGAAAACACTTTGAACATGAGGAAATTGGAAATCCGTTTGGTGTTCTTATAAAAAAGAAACGCGGTACCGAGGAGTGAAAAGGAGGTAATAACGCTGCTACTAAGTGCGCACCCAACACCCAGCTACATTGTACCGAGCTCCAGTTATACGTTATACTCCATGGAAGCGTTTAATTAAGTTAATTGGAGAACGGTTGTGTGCTGTTGCCCTGTTGTTATCTTAAACTATAACGATTTTTCTTTTTTACGCATAGCTAGGTTCTATTCCAAATGTACATCCTGACTGTCGTCTCTGTGTGAGTGTGTATGTGGGGATGTCGTATTTATTTTCTGCTGCCAACAACGAAAAATAAATTCAAATGAGTTAAGGGAATTTTCGCTTTGTCAGCGTCAACCATGCAAAGTTCGTGGGCGTTTATTTTTTTTTTTGTATCTCCTTTTTCCCACCTTTCGGTACGGATTAGGAATACTATCATACTCATCCAATTTTTTTTCTCCATGTTGTTGTCCTGTCCTGACTAACAGAACTGTTAGCAAAGGAAGATTCTATCGCCAAAGCGAAATGGAAATAGAACTTTGCACACTGCTCGGGTAAAGAGAGAGAAAATGTCCACCTTCACAGGATCTGAATGGACATTTTTCTTAATTGGTGTGTCTATGCCTTTGGCGCTGCGTTTTTGCTCTACGACGACACTCACAATGCAGTCTTTGAAAACTAAAAATTACTACAGCATGAGCTAAATAAATACAGTTCAGAGGAAGTCAAACATTCGTTAGGGAAAAGGACGAGCGGAGAGTGTAGAGAAGAAAATAAATAAATAAAAAAAAATATATTTATATAGCATAATCAGAAGAACCAACAAACGACGAAGGACTCTGGGATATAGAGTTTTCTGTTTTGTTGTTGTTGTATTTAAGTTTTCCATCACAGGTAAATTGCAGTCCGAATTTATATTTTTTGTTGTTTTTATCCTTTTAATTTGCTAATGGCTGCTCGTTCCGTTTTTGTTAAATAGTTGGGCTAGGACTTTAGCGCAGTTCTTAAAAAAAAGCATCGTTATGACAAATATTGTAAGAGAATTAGTTGATTTTTTTTCTTGGAATACGTGGGGCTCTAGTATTGTATTATTGTACCGACTTCATCGTGCAAAAAGCTTTGGACTTTGTATTACTAAGGGAATAGTGATTTTGCGGAGGGGACTAAGGTCTATAACAAATAATCTGAGTGGGGATGTATGCCAGTTGTTCCCAGAGGCTTGCAAGTAATTTCCGTTAAAATCTAATGCACTCAAAAGGCTGACTAATTTGCAGTTCCAGTTACAATACAACATGCATTTACAGTTTTTTTTTTAAATTTTCTTCAAATCTAATGAAAAGCCGGATAGAAAGTTTGTGACCTTACGGACATTTGTTCTTTGTTCTGTAAACCATGTTTGGTTTTCTTCTTAAGCAAATGACAATAACAGCCGTCCTTTTATTTCGTAACATAAAGCTACTGAGTTAATGGCAATGATTACACCAGGATCGATAGTCCGGGCTAAACGGAGATAATCTTAATTCAATAATCAAGGACTACTTTATTTAGGTCAGTCTTCCAATTTAAGTCACATGGACAAGCAAACAAATCGAACACTATATTCAACCTTCCATCACATGAACCAATTACAATTTTTTAACGCAACAGGTTCTTTTATACACAGGGCCTAGCTTTTTTCACAATCATTCATGTATGTGTGTGTATTTCTTGAAAGTTGAACATGTACATACCCACAAAAAAAATTAAGTTCTCATGAAAATGAGCTTTTGGTACAAATTTCCCCTCAATGTCACCACAAAGCGAATGGATTAATGGCGGAAATTTCATCGACAATTGGTAACAAGACTCCAAGCGGAAGACTTAGAACCTAATAGAGCAAGTACAGATTTCGTGAAAAAATTGGAGCTCGAGGTTTTAGTCAAACCTTACCCAAAACCGAAAAGTGCGTCCCGCAATTCTGTCAATATTATCGACTGAAGGATCTTTCATTTGTTTCCAAGGTGAGAAACTTACCGCCTATATACAATTAACTGCTGAAAAAATGTTGAAGTTTAAAATTTAAAGGCTTTAGTTAACTAAAATAAAATAGTTTTTTGGTCGTGAAAAATCCTTATTTAAGGAGAGAGAGAGAGAGAGAGAGAGAGATAGAAATAGAAATAGAGATACATTTCTTCAAATCCAGGAAATCAGAAGTGAATACAATTAACATCAAGAAATGCAGAAGAAGTGTATTACAAGAATGAATTGAAGAGCGAGGCAAGAAGGAGCAACGAAAACAACATATGAGAGGGCTGATCGTTTGATACCCTATCCCATCCTAAAAACTAATATCCCTAAAAGGCTTTATGGCGATAAAATATAGAACATGACATTGTCTCAACATATTGTTCAGACAGTTTATCAATGTGTTTTATGGTTCGATAAAAAAACGTTTTCTCCTGCATATACAATGGGGTAGAATATACAAACGGTTTTTGTAAGAACACGCCTCTAAAAAGTGGAAGTGGGTTAACATTATCTATAGACAAACTTTTTATATTATCATAGCCAATGATTTTGTATTAAAAGATTTTTTTTTCGAATATTTTAAAATCTTACCGAAAAATGTTTTTTTACTTAAAACGGCCCCAAAAAGTGGGCGTGGCCAAAAAATAAATATAAATGAAATAAACGTATGGAGATTACAGAGATTTTCTCAGAATCTTTTTTAACATTCTTAATGCTTTGGCCAAAAACTACATTTTTCTAAAAAAGGGATGTGGCAGTGTCTAAAAAGGGGAAGTGGCAGTGGACGGATCTCAAAAATGTTTGCACGTGTAACAGATTTCATCATTTTAGCTCAAATGTAAAGGCCCAAAAACTATTGAAATACGGGCGGACAGACATAGCTGAATCGACTCAGCTATCGATTCTGAGTCGATCCATATACTATAAGGTACATCCAGCTAAATTATTTCTCTATGTTATAAACTTTGTATCAAAACTTATATAACCCGGGGGCTATTTCCATTTTGTTGGTAACTAAGCCACATGAGGCTTATTTACCCGGGGTTTATTTCACTGCACCGACTAATATACCCTTATGGCGTACGATATGGGATATGACATAAAAATGTTTTTTCTTGTGAGTGAATTAAACTTTTGTTTTTCTTTTAAGAAAGCGCTTCAACAGTGCGATTGACTTAGAAAATATACAAGGTTTCTCAAAGAAAGGGAAATTTCCTCCATTATATTATGCTCAGGTCAGCGTTCGATACGTTTGACTTAAACCCTACAATTCGTCGTTTTAACGAAAAAATATCCCTCAACTTCCGCTTATCTCAAGTGACGACAGAGGTTTTATACATTTTTCTGCTGTGGAAATATAAGCCTATAGATATCACACCATGTTTTTTTTTGCTTTTAAATTCATTTTTTATTTACTTAAAATATTAACTTACTACTAGACAAAAATGCTTAAATCTAACTTATCTATAACTGGTTTACTTAATCTAACTTATCGGCCCTTAGTGGGCGCTGTAAGCTTATATTTAGCTGTTTTATTTTGCCTTTGGGCTTAAATTTGTCGGGTTTTTTTTTATATTTAATCTTAATTAACAAAGAAAAATAAAAATAACGTTGTATAGTGACTTAGATATCACACCATATTGTAAGGCTGATGAGCCAAATACAACAACAACCATAATTTTAGTCAACAGATGTGATATATATCTCAGTTCCAATACAATCCGGACAGAGCTCAAATTGATCTCACTTGACGGACAGCACATAATTGGTGCCTTAGGTGGGTGCAGTGGTTAGTTCGTTGGACTACTAAGCACGGTGTCCCTGGTTCAAATCAAAGTAATAGCACCCAAGTTTTTTTTTACACCGTCCCACCTCATGTAAAAGTTTTCCAAAAATGCAAGAGCACAAAACTGTCAACATAAGAATTCTAAATTTGGCGTTCTGAATAACGTTAAGCTGGAGGTCCTACTACCTTATGGCAAAAAATAAAACTTCGCAGACACCAATAAATGGAGAAATTATTTTGAGCCCCTGTATGTGGCGAAAGAGCAGGATATGTAATATCTTATTAGAATAGGACAGAAAGCGAACCAACAAAATTGTTCAATATGACAAACCCGGCAGATATTTCATTTCTATAAATAGAAATAATCTTTGAGTCAAGCACGCAACAAATGACCTCTGTAGATAAATAAAACGAGTGGTGGGAGCACGACTGGATCGTACGCAACTTTCTCTTTTACAGCGAGTTAATTTGACGTTTCTAACAATTTGGCCAAAATACACAATAATATTTATTTTCATTAATGATGCTAAAAATTATATAAATAATGTCGAAATGTGATAATACGAACGTTTATTCCGTCATTGAAAGTTATCGGTGTCCATGTGAATAATAATGGTTTTCCGTTATTGGCCAAAACTGAAAATTCCGTTTAGAGATAATTGGACCAAAACTAATTAAGTGTAACTCATGAGAACTGTAATTGTAGTGTACAAACTAAATTTCATTCAATTTTTCCAAATAGTTTGCGAGGAATTGACAATTTTCTTTATATGGCCTAAAAGCAAAAACCCGATAAAAAAAACTGGGTATGCTTTATCTTCCTAAGTTTTCTAATAAATTTAAACTTTTCACTCAAGTTAGCTGGCTTCAAATTTTTATCCAATGTATAAGTGAAAATCCTTCCACATTTTATAAGCAGCTTATGGTGGTTAAGATATGTTTTCCTTGATATCACGACGAAACAAACTAAAGGGTGATCCATTTCGAGGTTCCCTACTTTTTTAAAGAAAAAAACACACAAAATTCAAATTTAATGGAGAATGTTTATTATCATTTGAAAGAACATTCATTGGCATTTATTTTTTGAAGATTATGTCTATCAAATGTTGGCCGTTGCTACGTCGCAGATGGTCCATCCGTTGAGTCCAATTTTCGATCACTCGTTCGAGCATTTCGACTGGTAACTGGCGAATGACACGCGTGATGTTTTCCTCCAAGGCCTGAATCGAAGCGGGTTTGTCGGCATAAGCTTTTGACTTTACATATCCCCACAGGAAAAAGTCTAACGGTATGATATCACACGATCTTGGTGGCCAATCGACCGGCCCAAAACGTGAAATTATGTGCTCACCGAAATGTTCTCTCAATAAGTCCATTGATTGATGCGATGTGTGGGAAGTGGCCGTCTTGCTGAAACCAAATGTCGCCGAGATTACGAGCTTCAATTTCAGGCATCAAGTAGTCGGTTATCATGGCACGATAACGGTCGCCATTGACGGTTACGTTCGCACCGGCATAATTTTTAAAGAAATGTGGACCGATTATTCCACCGGCCCACAAACCACACCAAACCGTTGTTTTTTCTGGATGAAGAGGCAGTTCTTCAATCTCTTCAGATTGCTCTTCGTCCCAAATGCGGCAATTTTGTTTGTTTACATACCCATTGAGCCAGAAATGGGCCTCATCGCTAAACAAAATATGCCTCGAAAACGTCGGATCTTCTTGGAACTTTTCAAGATCCCATAGAGCGAAGCGATGTCGCTTGGGAAGGTCGAGCGGCTTCAGTTGTTGTACAAGCTGTATTTTGTACGCTTTCAATTTAAGATCTTGACGTAAAATGCGCCAAGTCGTTCCATACGTCAGACCGAGTTGCTGCGAACGGCGCCGAATCGACTCTCTACGGTCTTCGTGTACACTCTCAGCTACGGCCGCTATATTTTCTTCACAGCGTGCTGGACGTGGTCTATTCGGTCGAATATTATCCAATAATGAATGCTGGGTCTCAAAATGGGTGATGGAGTTGTGAATAGTACGCTCAGTAGGCCGATTATGTTGACCATAAGTTGAGCGAAGTGCACGAAACACATTCCTCACAGAACGTGAATTTTCATAATAAAGTTGAACAATTTGTAAACGTTGTTCACGCGTAAGTCTTTCCATTATGAAATGCCAAACAATACTAAACAAAAATAACATGACAGCATGACACGACTCACACGTGATCTGTCAAAAAAGGCTATTGAAAAAAGTATCTCCACTTGGATCACCCGTTACAACCTAACCTCACCTAAGTCGTAAAACAGCATTTTAAAAGGTAGCCGTTGCTATTTGATTGCGACTCTTTTACTAATTTTTATTCATCTCAACATGCATTTGAATTGATTTTGATTTAAAATTATTTTTTAAAGACAGATTCCATGCCTCTCTTCTTTTAATAAAAGCGCACAACGTATGCTTTAAGTTGATCTACAAATGGCTGTCTTCTCTATATACTTCGAAAGGGGTAGCTTGTTAATTTCTTACGTCGTCTCTCGTAACCTCTGCATGTACGTCTTTATTTTTATAGTCTGTCGCATGTGCTGTCTATGCGTAGCAACCTACCGCACCTTCCGTATCGTCCGGTATAGACTTTTCCCTTGAGAAATTTTTCGGTTCATTTCATTTGTAGTATGTAAAGGGTCTTCCAGTACGGACTTCCGAATTTTGATAGCTGATAGCTGGTATATTCGTAGTCCAGTATGTTTAGCTTGATCACCTTTTAAGAATAAAGCGTTCAACAATACGTGCCAATGATCAAATTGTTTTATCATGCTTCTTCCATATCATGCTCGCCATAATCATCCTATGGAAAGAACTTTTCGCAGTGTGGTGGATAAATTTGAGTACACTGGTTCAATAGACGATAAACCAACACTCATACGTCGACGAAACGCAATATCTGCCGAAAACATCGGTGCTATCCGTAAGAGTGCAAAGGGAAATCCTAGGCAATCGATTCCGCTTTTCTTTCAAGATCTCCGCCTTTTGCTGACCACAAATTGAAGAATTTCGCATCGTGGCTTTAGTCTTAACCTCTACCTTATTCAACTGATACAGAAGCTGAAACTTAACGACCACATGTGTTCGCTGAATAAGCTCCGGAGTAGTCAAAAACTGACCATAGTTGTAATCGAAAAACCATCTTCAGCGATGAGGATGAATGGTAAATGGAGCCAAGAGCGTCCAATGCATCCCGTTTGTTGTGGATTTTTGGTTGGTGGCGTCATTGGCCAATATTTCATTGAGAACGAAGTTGGCCAGATCATCACCGTCAACGGCAAGCCATATATATCGTTGATTTTTATAACATCTGTACGTATTTTCTCTATTGTACGTAATTTCTCATATCTCGCCTGAGCTTCTTTTATGTCTGAAATACAAATTGATTTTCTAGTTTCATAGTTAATCTCCCGTCTGTTATATGTATCACGTCTAGTCTGAATTGCCTAACGTCTCGTCATGTCGGAAATGAAAGTAAGTTTTCGCTTTTCTAAACTTATTTTCTTATGTTTTTTTTGCCATTTTATTTATTTTAACGATTTGTAAATTCCTCCACTGCAAGGATCTGGACTGTTTCTTGTAGATGAAAGCATTCGAAATTGCTCTCTCTCTCTCTTAAAGTTTTCAATGCTGAATTCCACGTTCCAGGTCAATTATTCAGCATTACGTTAGACAATAAGTATTCAACTATTTCCCTAAATATTTCACTAAACAGACGTTAAATATTCGACAAGAAACGTACATCCTTCAGCCAAAAGCTGTTCAGTACCTCCTGCTTATTCCAAACAAATTGTAATGACATTATGTTCCACAAAATAAAGTCAACAAAACCACCCAATCGACCCAGCCGAGCTCAATAATCCCCAGGATATGACGACCTCATCGTTTCCCCACCAGTTTTGTAATTTATTAAAAAGATAACAAAATAATTTTCCATTTGGCTGAGCAACAGGACAAAAGAAATTCGAAGAAGGAAAATCAACAAACCAACGTCAGAAAATAAAACCAAAGCACATTCAGCGTTATTTTCACTCACATTTTAATTTCTATATCGACAGATGCTATAAAAGCCAGAGCAATTCCCAAAAAAAAAAAAAGTCCTTAATTCACAGCAACGAATAAATAAACAATCAAATCGTTACTGAAGTTATTGAAAAAAAAGAACAGAAGGAAGCGGAAAACATCTGCAAACCTTCACCACAAAATTGTCAAAAAAACAACTCATCGTTTAAAAAAGGGCAAAAAAAAACCCGAAACCTCAAACATTTATCGACAGGTGGCGCCTTATCACAAAAACAAAAAAAAAAAAGCTTCATTCTTCTTACAAATGCGAGGCACCTTTCAACACAACCAGTAACCACCCATTGCGCGCCCGCACACCAATAAAGTCAATTAAAAGCATTCGATTCTTTAGCGAGCATCCTTTTGGCATGACTGCCCCAGGAACAGGAAACAAAACACCCAATAACATTGAAAGCAACCAACACAAAAAAAAATGGAAACATAAAAGAAGGCAACAAGGAGAATGGGAATAGGAAAATAATATCCCACAAGCAAGGACGACAGATACCTACCCAATACTCTCGATAAAACAGAGAAAATAACAATCGAAATCGAAAGATGGCTGTACCATGTTAGAAGAGACACTGTACAACAGTAAAGTCTCCTAAAGAGGGTCGAATTCAAGGATGCATCGGAAAGGGAAGGCAAGAAAAAAAAATAAAAAAGATTTAATTTCACTTGGCAGCATTGTTGCCACCCCTCCCGCCCACAAAACGACTTGCTGATGAAATTTTCTCTCTGATTCCTTTCCGTTTGTCCTTGTTTTGGGTTTTATTTTATTTTTCGAATAAAATTCTATTTATCACTATCGGGCGGAAAGTCACACCAAAACTACTTCCATATAATAGAATGTTAAATCGGTGAATTCTGGACGAGTTGGCGAAAAACAACCGTTGATTGGTGTTGTAAGCAATTTTGTTACTTTTCCCGAGTTTTAGGAGTCAATTTGGTGAAGACAATGGAAATGTATAATGTTTTAGCTAATTTATAAAAAGGGATATCATTGTGGGGTACTTCTAAGTAATAAACAATTAACTTTTATAATCTTTAATGTATGACATGAACTCAGGAGAGAAAACTGTCGAAAGGGGAACAAACAGAAAGGCGTAACAAACGAATCTGTGATTTTTATAAATCGAAGATAACGTTTAATGCATAATAACCGTGTGCCAAATGTGTTACCATTTTGGTCAGCGAATAATTGTTGACATACGACTTTAAATGTTTAACCTGCTCTGTTGCTAGATTTTTAATTAACTTTAGTCGGTGAAATTTAAAGAAAATTCAAATAAAAACTCCGATGAAAATATTTCAAGAATAATGCTATGAACATTTCGTATATAGATCACTTAAACACACGCCTACATTTTGGGGCGTTTTCCTAAAAAAACGATTTGTTATGTCTATCCTGTGGCATTCATAGAAAAACGTCGTTTTTTGTCGACCCATTAAAGATTTAGATAAACTGTCTTAATAAGCTGTGGTGGCAATGTTATTCAGCTTTTAGCCACACTCACTATAAGGTAACATTTATTTTAAGGATGAGATGTGACATGGTATTCAACGATTCGCCTTCTCATATGTTAATGTTGTGAATAAATATGAACCCAAAAATATTTCTAAAACGAATATCAATTAATCCTTGAGAAGAGCGTTTTGTGTACGCAACTTTCTGTTTCACAGCGAGTTGGGAGATCAAATGCCAATCATGAGAGAATTTTACGATATTCATAAATTGGCCGAAATACACAACAATATTTATTATTCAGGGATGTTCAAAAATATAAAGTAATCGATGTCAATGTGAATAATAACGATTTTCCGTTATTGAATAAAACTGAAAATTCCGTTTAGAGATAGTAGGGCCAAAAACAATTATGTGGCCTTTTTTCAAACAGTAAAAGTAGTATATAAATAAAATTTATTCAATTTGACAAAATAGTTTGCGAGAAATTGACAATTTTCCATTTACGGCATAAATTTAATAAACTCTGTTATATGGATTTTCTAGAAAAAATTGGGTATGCAGTTTCTTGGAACTAGTATTACTCAAAATCGTTAGAGTCGTTTTCGAGAAAATTGACGTTATGTTCATAACATGGCTAAAAGAAAAAAAAAACGGCCTAGAATTATGACCAAAACAAAGTGGATACAAAATTTTAAGAAAATCGGTCAAGCAATTTAGGCTGGGGAGACCATTACGGACAGACGGACAGACGGACAGACAGACAGACGGACAGACGGACAGACGGACAGACGGACAGACGGACAGACGGACAGACGGACAGACGGACAGACGGACAGACGGACAGACGGACAGACGGACAGACGGACAGACGGACAGACGGACAGACGGACAGACGGACAGACGGACAGACGGACAGACGGACAGACGGACAGACGGACAGACGGACAGACGGACAGACGGACAGACGGACAGACGGACAGACGGACAGACGGACAGACGGACAGACGGACAGACGGACAGACGGACAGACGGACAGACGGACAGACGGACAGACGGACAGACGGACAGACGGACAGACGGACAGACGGACAGACGGACAGACGGACAGACGGACAGACGGACAGACGGACAGACGGACAGACGGACAGGACGGCATGGGGTTTGGTGATGTTAGTGCTTCGCTTCATAGTGTGATGACTGGAATACATAACGACCCTCTCTTAAGACCACTGAGCCACACCGGCACGTCAAGGCAACAAACCAATGGTAGTGGATGAGGGGAGATCAGGTATATGCTGTCATTACGAAAGGAAACACAACATCGGTGAATTGGACAGAACTTCACCATTGATCAACATAACTTTGAAGTAGTACGGGACTTCATCTACCTCCGCCCCACTATTTCGTTAGAAATTAATCGAAATATTATTCTTGCCAACCGCTTTTTCTTCGGGCTAAGAAGCAAATGCAATAGTAAAGCCCTCGTTCTGACTACTAAGGAGATCCTATATAAGACCCTGATATCAAAAATAAATGAAGAAATCTCTGGTCGATTCGAGAAGAAAATTCTTCGCAAAATCTTCGGTCAAGCCTGTGTTCACGGGCTATGGAGACGAAGATTCTAACAAGGCCTATACGAGCTGTACAGTGACATGCCCTAGTCAAAAAAAAACTCCGCATTGGACGTTAAAAATGGCTAGTACATGTAGAACGAATGGACACAAATACTCCGGCAAAGTCTTCGATTCCCAGCCATACGTCGGACGCAGGAGGGGAAAACCTCGCCTTAAATGGCGCGCGCAAGTAGAAACCGACCTCAACCAACTTGGAGTGCGCAGTTAGCTAAGGACCGGTCTAATTGGAGAGATGTATTGGTTGAGGTCCAGGTTCATTTCGGACGGTAGCGCCACTTAAGTAAGTAAGTAAGCTAGTCCTGTACTAGTCAAATAAAGCTTCGAGAATAACTTCTTGATAACTATTCTAAATCGACTCAAATAAAAATTTGATATGACAAGACAGGATAAAACTGATCCTGTGTGTTTTTTTTACCGAGATCCTTCTTGTAATTAGTGTAGCGTTTAGTAGCAGACGTGTATCAAATCTGATATCTATTTTGTGTTCCATGGAGATATTGGTAACTATGCAACTGCAGTGATTTGATGGGTAAGATTTGACCAAAAGGCCAAGACTTCCTCTTTAAGGTCTGGCGTTTTCCCATCGAAGAAGAATCTAACTACTCCTATTGCTTTAACATCTCTAACATCCTCTAACTTTGTAGGAACGTCGGACTGCTCATTCTAGGCAACAAGTTCAAGCATTTGTCATTATCCGTTTCGCGCACAATCTGCACCTTTTGAACTATCCCCAAGGTTCACACAGTATAGAACGTGCGCCAGGTGAACAAGTCTTCATGTTTTATTCTTTCTTCTGCAAAAAGATAGTTTTTAAAGTCCATATCTAATCTTTATGCGACAAAATGCGGCGCTCATTTGTTCGGACCTACGATGGTGGTTCACAATAGCGCTAAAAGGTATGCCGTCTATGTTGGAGGTATCAGGCTAATGCCATTTGGACTTAAAAAGCTTGTTGTCTCTAAAAATCAATAATTAGAAGTGAACCCTCATTGGGTGAGAAAAAAAAGCCCTTGACCACTCCAGCTTTTGTAGAAAATCATTCTGATGAAACTCTATTCAGCACCATTTGAAAACAGCCGTCGAATTTAGAGAGCATTTGCGGCATTCCATATATGTTTTTAGTTTGCCTATCAAAGCTTTTTCCAAACTCAACTATATGCCTTCAATGCTCCCGATTTTGCACTGATTTGTCATCAGGCTTTAGAGAGACAATTATTTTAAGGCATCATTTTTTTAATAATCTTCCAGATAATTAACTTATTTGGGGAAATCATAAAACCTGCGGCAAATTTTTTGCTCCATAGGCTTATTTAGGTATATGGTAAAACTTGTCAACTTTGTGTACCTACATATCCATCTAATACTTTGAATTCTATTTGAGAAAGATTGTAAATGCAAAGTCTTGTGGCACTTGCCTTAAGCTCCATTCACTGCATTTTCAAATGAAAAGGATTTATAAAATCAAGCGAAAACACACAATTCCTTCCTTACTTCCTTCCTTCCTCCCCAATCTAAGGCTTTGCAAAACTCCAACCAATTTAAATGGATGTACGACTGCGAATAAGGTATGTATGACAAGCCTTCCGCCCCACCGAATAATAAATAATAACAGAATCATTTATGAGGATTTACCTTTATTCGGTGTTCCCACCCCTGGCAGGCAAGCAGAATTGTCATGTTGCTTCTGTCAAACCAGTGTATATACAGTGTATGCTCCTTCGCTTCGTGTGTTGTTTTTGCCGTCGTCATCATCATCCTCGTTGTCAGAAACCAACATCAGCATCAATTATTAATGTTACCCATGGAATGAAATTGCATTCAATTAGACGAAAATCTTTCGAGACCAGTTTACATGTAAGTAGTTCCCAAAGGGAAATTCCAAAATGTCTAGATACAGCGTGTATCTACACGCTTCTAGATCCGATCCCAACTGTAGAGAAAGGCGACAAATTGTCGCCAGATGCATTCAGGCGACTAAAACGAAGCCTTCCACTAATGGATGAAGACGACAGAACTTAAAAGCACTTAGGCAACTCCATTAAACCTTTTTACTCCCTTTCACTGGATGTCGACGTTGTTGTTATCGTTGTAGTTGTCGTCGTTGGTTTTATATACACAAACGAAAGAGAAAGGCAGACTTTTTTTTTCCCTTTGACCTTCCACTGTTATTACTACTGCAAGACGTAGACGTAGATACGTAACAAGTTTGCAAAGCTTCTTCATCTTAAAATCCACGAATTGTCTTATTTTCATTCAAATTGCAAGGAAAACATTTAAAACTTCTTCATAACATAATTTGAGCTTGTAAATTAATGAAAAGGATTACATTTGGATTTTCGTTTTTTTTTTGTGTACTTGGTCCTTTGTTTGTCCTTACGTATTTGTTAATTGCATCGCCTGAAGCGGGTTTTACAAGGATTTTGTAAACAAGAACAAGCTTGTACTTAAAATGTATGTAAGTGTGTAAGTTTGTATGCCTACGGGCGTGTTGTCGGCCTAGATGTAGTGTTGCACAAGTTGGTGTGTGCCATTGTGTTGAAATTAAGTAACTAAACGTATGGACGTAGGCAAATGAAAATCCTTTTAACTGTGCCTAATCCAGTAATAAGTTGTGGTACACTGGGAAACTTATTGAAAAAAGGACGATTTTTTAGTTTAAATTCTACCTTTGCACCAAATAACCCAAAATTACGGAAGTTATACAACGTTTTCTGCAATGGTTATGGCTCCAATATAAGAATGAGACTGACCTTGGCTTCAGCTCAACTCTTTCCCCAATTTCCGTGACTTCTGCGCCAATGCGTAGACCTCTTACACCTTGTGGACCTCGTTTTTCGCTGTCCTGGGTTACCGCCTAGCATTTCATAGTGTAACTTCAGAGTTTTCGATGTCAAGCTAGATTATAGACGCCCTAGAGAAAGACCTTGCATTAAGTTCCACACACAAATGAAGTCAACCAACTTGAAGTGTACAACCGGAGCCAATGTACTTAAGGAAGAGATAATGTACTTAAGGAGGAGGAAAGAACATCGTCTTTTCAGAAAAAAGGGAAAAAGAAAAAGAAAAGCGAGCGATCGATGATAAAGAGGGGTGCCACTCCAGGAATGATGAAGGGATACAAGGCTCGAACGAAATCCTTTCGAGATGAACAAGGAAATTTCGTTGCTTAGAGTATGGAAGAACTATTTCCGAAGAATATTGATTGCCGACGATAGCGAAAGATACCAACCTACCGGCCTAAGTGAAGTTAGGGTAGCAATATAGCAATGGGAGTAGCTTAACAAGGCTGCCGGAAATGACGGCTCTCCCACTGAGCTTTATATAGCCAGTGGATATGATTTGGTAAGATACATTCACCAACTCTTAAGCAAGATTTAATTGGATGAACGTATGCCTGAAGAATGAATCGGTGCCGTGAACGTATGAACAACCAAGATTTGGCGCTATTTCGCTTTTACAAATAAAGCCTTATTTGAAAATTCGGTGTTTTCAAAATGACAAAATTAAATAATACCGAATATTGTTTTTGAAACAAAGCCGAATTCATAGGGAAATTGGTTCATACTTTCCGCACATCCGAATATGGATATGGGGGTTATGAAAAGTTTGCATGCGGAGGACACATGCAGCTTCCCCCCAGACGTTTTCAAATTTTAAATACATCTTAACTCGCAATCGGAATTTTGCAAAGTATTTACCCCCTACTTGGTCTCACTGTTGGACTTAGGATGGGTGCGAGATTTGATGCATGCAAAGCTAAATAAGGGCTACTCGGCTTTATTTCTCTTTAGCAACATGCCTAATTTCGCTTTGATATAGTGAAATAACTCCGAATTTCGGAATTCGGCGTTATATCGCGCAGAGGTTCCAAATGGAACCTCAGCATCGTTGCCCCGATCCACAAAAAGGTATACCCACTGAGACCCCTGAAATCGTTTACCAACAACCTAATCGATCCATATCAGTGTGATTTCAGGACAAGAAAGTCCATAACAGCTCAAATCTTCACACTTCGAAAGATCCTGAAAGAAACGCAAGAAGTCCAATTCGGTACCAACCACCTGTTCACCAATTTCAAAGCCTCATGTGACTGCATTTATTGAGACGAACTATACAGAGCCATGTCTTGTTTTGGTATAAACGTTCGTTTAGGCAAGATGACGATGAAGAACTCTCGCTGTTCCACCAGGGGCGATGCACTGTCTTTACATACTCCATTTCTTTCCGATTGCGTTTTTATAAGAGTATAAGACTTTCATAACGCGTTCTTGGATGTTTTCTTACCAGATCAGTTTTTTTATTTAAAACTAGACCCAAGTACCTGGCCGATACTGCGAATTTTAGACTGAAACCATTAAGTTAAGGAGGGTCAATGTGCGGGAGCTTTTATTTTCTGCTAAAAAAGAGCAATTCGATTCATTGAAGGTGGCGCAGAGCCCATTTAGAGAGAACAGATAGGTTACAGGTTACTACGTGAGGATGAGATGCAATGATTCCTTCGCATTCTATTTCTACACCTATCAAGAAAAGCAACCATAGTATGTATGCATACTCATTTGCTGGTATTGGGTTTTCGATGATGCGTATCAAGGAGTAACGCGCTGTTTCAACTTACCCTTTCATTATGCACGGGAGATCCTTTGGATTTATATAACAGCTTTCTCCTGCTTTGGGGTCGAACACAACTTTTATTTATGTCCATGGCTTGGGGACATGTACTGGCCGTAGACAACTGGTCATGATGGTTAGTAGCCATGGTACTAGGATCTCATGGTTGTATTGGATTTCCGCGGGGGATTTAAATTTTGATTTCCCAAAGAAGTTTTTCTTTGTTGACCAGTGGTCACATATTGGTTTATAGAATGAATGTACCAAACCACTCTTGTTCAGTATCCATGGGATTATAAAAGTTACCAGAAAGGTGGATGTCCAGAAGTAAGTCAATGTTTTCCATACTGGAGGTTGTCTATTGACCAACTGGTTTGGGTAGGTAGCTAGACATTGGTGGAGAGGATTTTAAGGAGTCTAGTAGCTTCTGAGCTTTCTTCTATGTTATCACAGAAGAAACGACAAGATATAATTTATGAGCTTCAGGTTTTCCCAACCTTTCATTATCATCTGAGCGATTAAGCTAGAAAAAGCATTTCAATTGTCACAAATCCTTTGATTATCGCTTTAGCGAGTTGTGGTATTACGATTTTCACTGATGTAGCATCGGTTTACTACGGCACTCTTTTGGCATCTCCAACTTTTCGTATAGTAGATGATGACTCCGAAGTAGTCTGTCCATTAATTGTAATTAATACACGATACAACGACACGATATAAGCGATCAATGACGTCGATATCGTCTGCTTATCTAATTAGCTGGACAGGTTTTTCAAGAAGATTGCCTTTCTGCCCTATACCATATCCGTTGCATCACGACTCCTAGTTGGAATCCGCTATATGTTTTTTATAAATTTAAGATAAGCTGCAACTACGTTCCTTCAAGTGCCGATTGTTACCACAAAGACGTTAGTACCTTATCTTTGAACAGAATGGATCACTTCAAAAACAAAAGAAAAAAAGCTTTAAAAAAGTGTTTACTAAGGAAGGCGCATTTGCTAAGACCTTTTGGAATTTCCTACTGTTGACACACATTTGAATAGAAGCCCTGGAAGCACATTATTTGCACAGCTAATTAGGATTTCATTTCCCACCTACATGACCTCCATTCCCATCTCTAAGAGGTTCATATATATGTTTCCAAAATAGGTAACGCTCTTTGCTCTACATAACCTTAAAGTAGCATACCAGTTACTTACAAAAAAAAACTATTCCAACAGCTTTAAGAGGCAGGCAACATCTCTTCTAAAACGTCATCGTATTCAAATAGATACCTACCAGCAGAATTGCACTCTACGAAAATTCAGGATGCCAGTACTGGCTTGCTTCTTCCTTAGGAACTAGGTATTTCCTTTTTTATTGTAGATTTTAACATTTCAACGTTCTTCTTTTAACTAGGAGCAGGAGGAGTACTAAAATACACACACGGACACAAAGTTATTTCAGCAATCTCTCTAGAGAAATTCATTCTGTTCATGTACCCAGATATAAGCTACAACCCTACAACCTACAACAACGATCAAGCTATACAGGATGACGATTCTTTTTTTATATGTGTTCGTGCTTCAAGTTTATTATGCGATGCAACAGTGAAACGAATCTTAAATGCCGTGTTTATTGTGCACGAGATGATGGCAGACAATTTAAGAATCACCTGAGTTTGCATTTAATGCCGCTGGAGGTGAATCCTTCAAGGAGAAGCGGTGAATTAAAATGTCGGGTTTTTATTTCATAAAACGATGACGTCGTTATGGAATTTAAATTAGCCCATTCAGATCAGGACAGCTGTTGTATGGTAACTATCTATAAAGAGGGTATACAGAGGTCATTCATATTTATGGATGTTTTTGTCCTCAAATTGAATCTGATTACCGTGGGGAAAGAAGCTGAAAAGGTGAAAATCACGAAGTTGTTCAGCTACGAAGGATTTCATTACTTAATCTTTGCAAAGAAATTCGTTTAAAAAAAAGAACATCCATTTGGAGGTCTCTCTCCACTGACAGTCATTTTTCTGCCGTTCAGCTAAGCTGAAGTCTATGATCGTTCATATAATAATCATTTCTTATAGGTACGTTGGAATGCTGTAAACATTTTAAATTTCGAGATGGTAAGCTCCACTGCTTTAAACCATGCCGACAAACTATTAATATCACACTGAAATCGGATACAGTGTGTTATATTACTTATAGGAGAATATCAATTTAAATCGTCCGCGAAAGTTAAAACGTTGCAATATTTAAAAATAACATGAATGTCATTTAAAAATTAAAAAGCAATGGGTCTAAATTGCTACCTTGCGGGGCACCGGATGTTACTTCAATGTCGGGAGAAGTGTAACCATCGTTCTTAACCATTTGCTTTGCGTTTATTAAACAATTATGGAATCATTTAAAAATTGAGGAACGAAAACTCAACGATTTAAATTTTGCTAAAAGTAGGGTGCACACTATCAAATGCTTTTGTAACGTTAGTGTTGATTACATCAAAAAGCTCTTAAATACACAATTAGTTAATAAATATAAATTAGTAGCACAGGATCTACCTCGAATGAATCCATCTTGTTCATTTGAGAGTAGAGGAACTTGGAATCAAATCTTTTCCTTAGCAATGCTTTAAAAAAAATTTAGGAATTGCAGAAAGCTTCGATAAAGGTCGATAGTTTTCTACTTTTTTGTCTTAAACCATTTTTATAGATTGGAGTAATATAAGAATATTTTTTTCTAAAAACTTTCCAGTAAATAATTAATGGTTAAATATAATTTTTAATGGACCGATAAAAGACGATAAACGATTTTTCAATACTACCTCTGGTACATCGTTCGGACCAGGGTTTCAGCTCAGTTTTAATTTATTTAACGCAATTGTAAAGTCTTCCTCCGAAAATTGTTTCAAACCGATTTCTAGTAACTTCTTGTAGGTGCACTTGAGTTTTATTATTTAATGATTCAAAGAAATCAATTGCTCGGCAAATCATTGGAACTGACGTTTTCTAACTCCATAACCATAGGTACCTGAGTTATTTCGTTTTGAATTAATGTGATTCCAAAATAATTTGCTTTAACGCTTAACATACCAATATAATATCAATACAATATGAATTCTTAAACAAATGTTTGTATTATTTAAGAATTCATATTGTATTCCGTATCTCAGAAAAATTTCACGATTTGCGGCTGTTTTCTTGTTTAAAAAATGTTTGTACGATTTTCTCTTGATATCAAAATTTCTTTGAGGATAAAAATCAATTCTTGAATCACTTTCCGTGACTTTTAATATTGTTATTGCTAAGATTACTAAAGCAAGCTTGTCAATCGTTTATTCGACAACGGAATTTTTGTACAAAAAAACAAACAATTCTTTTTGTGATTTATTTTCACGGGCTCTCTTACACCGCGTCTCCACGAGCAATATTTGATAGCTTACTATCTGTCACGTTTCATAGTATGAAATAATGATAGAATGCTATGAAATGTAGGGTGGGCATTTCCATTGCTTACTATCTCAAACAATCTTACAACCTCAAGCAGAAATGACAGCCCATAGCATACTATCCATAGAAAGCAATTGAGTGAGCAATACATAGCAAGAAATTTTTCATAGAATACTATATGAGGTCTCCACAAGCAATTTTCATAGAATGCCACATTGCATGCTATGAAATATTGCTCGTGGAGACCCCGGGTTAAAAAAATCCAGTTCCCGGTCTAGCTTTTTCCTTTGCCATTCAAAGTAACGGGTGATTTTTTATGCGTAGTTTTTTCAAAAATCGAATAAAACATTCAAATTTCAATCAAATATTCAAAATTTTAATTGTAATCTATAAATAGGCCTTTTCCATTCACGTATTAAAGACAACTTCATGTAAATGTTGTCCGCGGCTCTTTTTCAAATGGTCATTTCCGAAGGTCAAATTTTGCGTCACTTTTTCGGGAATTTCGGTCCATATTCCAAGAATTACGCGTGTTATATTATCTTGTAAAGCTTTGATCGTTTTCGATCATGCCATTTCGAGAGATAATCTGCTCACCAAATCCATCTTTCAAGCTTTACATTGTTTTACGAGCTTTGCGGCATGTGGCACCGACTTGATGAAACCACAAGTCAACCAAGTTCAACTCAGCCAATCATGGCTCGATATCGCTCGCCGTTGACGGTAATGTCTCTTTCACGGTCATCTTTGAAGAAAAATGGACCGATGATGCCACCAGCCCATAAACCACACTAAACTGTCGTTTTTTCGGGATGCATCGGTAATTCTTGTACGGCATGTGTCTGTTCATCACTCCAGATGCGACAGTTCTGTTTTTTTTTACGAATCCATTGAGCCAGATGTGCCTCATCGCTGAACAGCGGATTTTCGTGGAGCTTCTTTCTTGCACAAGTTGAATTTTATAGACTTTCAAACCCAAATCGGCAACGAATTGACATTTCACGATCTTCATTAACATTGGAATCAACGACTGCAATATTCTATTCGGTGCGCACTGTACGCATGGGAGCCGACGGTTTAATGTCCAGAAAAGTAAATTTGGTGCGAAATTTGGTGATAATAGCACGAATTGTTGATTCACCAGAGAACAAATTTTGATAATAAATTTCAATAATTTGCAATCGTTACTCGTTTGTAAGTCTTTCCATGATTAAACGACAGAGTATACTGAAAACTTTTTACTTTGACAGATGACGTTTGGACGCCTCTATCAGTGCTGCTAACTGAAAGACTGAACTCTTAAAAATCACCCGTTAGTTGCTTGTTTGAAGAGAGAAGTTGCAACATTCATGATAGGCCCATTAATGTTCATTTTTGATGTTTATATTTCATTTCAAAACTTTCTATTAAATAGTTTTTTTAATAAGAGCGCTGGATATCAATGAAATTCTTTATTCCTGTGAAAGTACGTTTGATGCCATTATGTACGGAACTCGATTTCTCTTGCATGGCCACGACGGGCACGCTTGAAGAAGTCCAGACGCTGAACCCAATTTTCGACGTTTTTCAAGCACAAATCGGCCGATACTGCTGCAATTTCGTACGAAGTTCATTAATAGCCGCTGGCTTGTTGGCATAGACCATAGACTTGACGTAGCTCAACAGGAAATAGTCTAACCGCGTCAAATCGCACGACCGAGGCGGCCAAGCGACTGGACTAATTCGTGAGATAACAAGTTCTCCAAACTTGGTGTCCAATAAATTGATTGCGGCATTCGCTGTGTGGCTTGTGGCACCGTCCTGTTGGAACCACATGTCCTCCAAGTCCATATCATCCAATTGGGCCCAAAATTATTCGGTTATCATTGAACGGTAGTGATTCCCAATCACAGTAACGTGCCGGTCTTGATCATCACGGAAGAAGTACGGCCCAATGACGCCGCCGGCCCATAAACCACACCATACCGTAATTTTTTCGGGATGCAATGATGACTTATGGAGTACGTGTGGATTGCTGCCTGACCAATACCGCATATTTTGTTTATTGACGAAGCCATTCAGCCAGAAATGAGACTCATCGCTGAAGATGATTTTTCGATGAAAATCCGAATCATTTTCAAGTTGTTGCTCAGCCCAATTCATGAACATACGACGCTTCTGGTGGTCAAGCGGCTTCAGTTCTTACGTCAATTTAGTCTTGTAAGGATGTAGGCCAAGATCTTTTCGCAAAATTCGCCACAAGGACGTCACAGAGATGCCCTACGCTTGAGAACGACGTGTGAGAGACACATTTGGGCTTTCTTCAACTGAAGCCTCAGCGGCAGCAATATTCTCGACACTACGGGCACTTCTTTGTCTTACTGGCACGGGAACATTTTGTACTGTGCCTGTGGATTCAAATTTTTCCACTAGACGCTCAATTGTTGATCTGCTAGGACGATTACGACGACCATAAATTGGACGCAGCGCTCTTAACGTTGTTGGATCGTATATCTTTCCATCCTGAAATGGCAAACCTTTTGGAAGAGAAATTTTAAAAGAGCGGCAACAAATATGGCGTCGTTTGCTGTCCCTCTCGCTCAACTTTTGTAGCGTCCCTGTTGAAAAACCCGTCACATGCAATTTTAAAAGTAATAAGTTGTTCTGAATATACTGTGACTGTCATCGAATCGCACAGATCAACCAATACGAATAGTTGTACGAAAATGGAAGGACATTGACCCGTTTTACCAGAATAAAATCATGACAAAAAAATGATACTTCACCAGGCTAAAGACTCTTTTACCACACCTTTTCTCGTTTGAGTTTGAGAACCTCACCACCTAAGGGGATCATTATTTTTTCGACCACTTCACACGTGCCTCATGTCACAGTTACTTCACGTGGAATCACATAACACAAAACCAGCCGAGAAAAAAAAAATCCTTTTGAAGTTTTCCTATTAACTACCGCTAAAGGACCCTTTAAACACCTCAACATCACATTTTTCCTTTAACAAGCGCAAAATTATTTTCTTCATTTTTTTTTCTAATTTACTCTTTGACACCATGCAACTGCACCAGCATACAGCACCGTATATAGTGCTTTGCACTGCCTGCAAGCAGCTTTCAATTAAGATCCAATTAAATTTTAATGCCCACTCTCACAAAGCGCCACACCCTGTCGGCAACATCATCGTCATCAACTCCATCGTGTGGCGTTAAAAACGCTTCAAGCTATTGCCAATTTGTGGACAGGAGGGAAAAAGTGAAACCAAATTAAATCAAATGTCATACAATGTACACACATACGTAGAGAGTTGTAGGTTCATGTCTCCACTTTGTATAGACATGTGGTTGCTGGCGACAACAAACACCCAAGGACCCTTATCGGAGTGTGGGTTTTTTGGTATCTGCACCCACTCCCCGTATAATTAGTGAAATTAATGCTCGATGCCACAGGAGCTAGATCCCATAAAATTGATTTAATTTAAAAACTGAGCGGAACCAAGGATAACACGTATACTATCCTATCAGCATAAAGTCTTGTTCTTGGTGTTTCCATTAATGTTTGTTCCTTCGTTTGGGTATCTGTTTCGTCGTTGTCGTCGGTAGCGTCTATCGTCGGCGTTCCACATTAATTGCTTTCAATTTAATGAGATTTTAATAAAACAGGATATGCAGCTACAGGATCCAGCTAAAGATACACGGACTACAGGCAAAACCACCATCCGTATTCTTGTATATTATGTGCATGCATCTGAGTAACGTATTTGTGGAGGGTATATTCTGCTCGGGCGGAGGGAAATCCTTTAGTCCTTCTTGAGTATATTCATGCCTAAACGATGTGATTACACACAGTGCGAACGTGCCACCGTTGAATTTATATTGACACTGACGAAGGATAACGAACGGTGGGTAGGATGAGATTGGACCACTCTCTGTTCAGCCCGTTTTGTCTTGTTCAGATTGGGATTCCCAAATGGGATGCACATTTAATCCAACGAATATTTTCCAGCGCACAATTCCCAAAGGACCAAGAAGGTGTGGCGTGGGGAGTATATTTATAACGTTTTGTGCATGTGTGCATGCGTGCTATTCATTGTCATAAGTCAAAAAAAAAGTATTTTTTAATAACCGGTGAGAGGACCCAAATGCAAGGTGTTCCGTTGGGAATATACTAGTCCAGTGGCTAATTAATTCGCGTGCCTTATGCGCGTGTGGATTTTTTCTACATTCCAAGGAATTTTATTGGTTTTACTTGTCCTGGAAGAATGGCATTAAGCGCTATTAATTGCGGTCGTTATAGAGTAGGCGAACAGAAATACTCCATGACGCTTTGTGTGTGTGTTTTTTTTGGTAAGCCTGCAGGTATTTAAAAATAGTGAGAGAAGAAGCTTTTGTAAAAAGTGGTGCGAAGTTGTGTGTTTTGGAGCCATTACAACAAAAGGACGTGAAATTAGGTGTTGGCAAGGGGAATTCAATTGAGGGCCCTGTTGGTGTTAACAAATTTATTCGTTAGTGACATGGACACATGATAATTAGAAAAAATTAAGTTGGTGATATGACAATTTCATTTTTCAGTCGAAACAACCGTAGGGAGTGAAAATCTTACCAATATGGCTTCTCTTGTCCTGTTATCCTTTCATCACAGACTCAAATAACAAGAACTTACAAACAACAAGATTTTGAAAACATGTTGGTATTGTAGCAACGTGACACTATAAGCTGTGCACCCTAAAATTGTCACTTTTTGTAAGCAGGTAATTTCGCGACTTTTTCTTGTTGCCAACTATGTAGACTGACATTACCAAGGCATTCTGGGCCTCAAACCTAGCTTCTCCCTGTGTGCAAAGTTTTTATATTTGCATAAAATTTAAGTTTAAATCTTCACAGAGAGTGGAGCAGTGAACCAGGAATCCCATGCTTAGTAGTCGACCCACTAACCACTAGGTCACGGCAACAACTAAAAAATCAATTACTCGAAGTATATTAGCCTTTGGAGTGCAAAATGCAGCAAACGGCAGCAGTTAATAAGTCTGCTGACAATGGTTATCCAGGAACGATCAGAAACATACTCACGGACACCAGATATCAGGGAAACCAGAAACACTAATAAATGTGAGACTTCCAACGTTCTGGAAAGTCAATTCATCGCTTAGGTTGGCAGTTGAAACAGACCATTTCAAGCGATGTCCATCAACGATTGAACGTCACCCTTATGCAGGAACTTTCAACCAATTGTATTTCGCAAAATAGAAAATCGATTATACTCTAGACTTCGTATCACCACAGATAGCTTATCCGCAATTCCTTAATAGTCAAAAAAAACGTGCAGTTGCTATAGTAAGCTCAGCAACGATGCAAGGAAATGCCAAAAGTCCTCCCACTTATGTCCAACAGCGTGCTTTGAACTAAATTTGCTTTTGTCGCCTGAGACCGGAGGTAACAGCAAGTTTTTGATAAAAATACCAACCACCAATACCGCATCCATTCAACGATAAATCAAGAGAGAAACCATAAACTATCTACGCAGCCAAAACCTCTCCAATCCAACACGACGTCGCATCACATGGTAATTTGTCATCGCCGATGTAAAATTAGGGATTTTTAATGCTGACCTCTTGGAACATTACGGTCCCATTATAGACCTCAAATCAAAATGTGTCATTGAAGAAACAACATTTAAAGTTTACATTTACTTAGAGTTCGTGGTGCATTAACTAAAAATGCAACTAGTACAACGTCCGAGGGAAGTACTGCACCTCACTACATCGTGACTACTGCCCATCTATTGGCAAAACGTGCGCGCGGGAATTTATCTGGTCATGCGATTTTCTTAGACACTTAAGGGCGTCCCAAAATGCGTTTCTGTAGGTGATGCTTGAAACTGAGTCAGAAGTTAAAAACACGGGTTGCGCTTGCACAATGTGTATCTTCTTGAATCTGTAGCTTGAAGTTGAATGGAGGGCAACATCATTACAGAAATGTATCTTTAATGTGTCTTCAAATGGCATCATCGCATGTCGGCACCGCACGATGAAAACTGCACTAATGTATCAAGAAGGAAAGAATTGGATCAGCATTAGCAATGCCAGATCTTCGCACGTCATTCAAAAGTGATATCAAGGCATCAGCTGCCGATATGCTTTATGGAGTGAATCTACGGATTCCCGGTTAGTTTTCAATGACACCTTTTGAATTGATCCTCAGATATTCATGGAGAAAACCCGGGAAAAGATGAGACGTGTGCGACTGTTTCACACCAGGACGAAGCCGCTCTTTCAAGAACTTTCGAAATTCACGAACTTAGATATTTCTTCGTTGTGATGCAGTCAAAAAGCCACCTGAACAAAAATACAATGGACCGCATCTCATTTTCACATGATTAACGAATGACTCTACAAAACCCAAGTTGAGCGTACCTTTCGAAATATATCAGGAGAAGGCTGCAATCCGCTGTGCTAATCTTTAATACCCTATCCCAACACATCCCATATTTAAAACTAATAACACCGAAAAGCGGGCGTTGCACAAAAACGTTATAAGGATGAAATATATAAAATGCCTTCGTCACAGCATACTGTTCACACAGTTCACACAGTTTATCAAAATCGTTTATTTTTCGACAAAAATAGCGTTTTTCTATTGCATATGCTATGGGATAAATTTTTTTAAAGAAAACGCCCAAAAAAGTGGGCGGTGCAAAAACCTTTATATAGACCAATTATATCTTTGCATGAGGATTGTTTAAATATAATTTTCATATATTTTTTAAAATTCCTTACACTTTGGCCAAAACAACGTTTTTGTTTGAAGTGGGTATATTTCGAAAATTTTTACCCATACCGTGATTTGAAAAAAAAGAAGACAGGGTGTTTCAGAATCTATGTTAAAATACTTCTTTTTTTTTATCAATTTTGTACAAAAATATACAAAGCTTTTTCAAAAAATTGCATGAATATTGGTATGAAAAAAGAAAAGATCACCTAAAAAAATATGTTTTATTGAAACATCTAAGTTTTATTTAATTCAATTCAATTCATTTTTATTCACAAATAATATTTTGCAGCCTTTAACAGCCTTATAAAGGCTTTACTTCTTTTTTACGCTGCCGTATTTATGCCAACAGGATGTTACAGCAAGCCCATGACAACCCCGATTTTTATAAAAAAATCATAATGAATGAAGAGGCACATTTTCATTTGAACGGATATGTGATATAATGAGAATAGTTGGTTCTGGGCAATGGAAAACCATAAAATTATTCATCAGTCAACTTTGCATTCATTAAAAGTTACAGTCTGGTGATGAAAATGAAAACAGCGTAACGGTTACTGTGAATGGGAAGCGATATCTTGATATGATTAAAAACTTTTTAAATGCATGATTAGGGTAACCAAGCCCTAATCATGCATTTAAAAAGTTTTTAATCATATCAAGATGTCGCTTCCCATGTGGTATCAACAAGGCGGTGCTGCATCGCATACAGCCAGGATTACAATGAAATTACTGCGAGACCTCTTTCCACAACAAGTTATTCCAAGAAATGGTAGAGTTGATTGGCCTCCACGGTCGCCTGAATTGACTAATCCGGACTTCTTTTGAGCAGCTCAAAGTAAATATTCGTGATGAAATTAATGAAATACCGCGTGAAATGTATGAGAATGTGATGAAAAATGTGCTCAAAATGGCTCGCATTTGTGAGACTAATAGAGGCGGATATTTACCTGATATTGTATTCCATAAATAATTGCCGACATTAACTAAGACATTTATCAATATAAGATCTATTCTTTTTCATTTAATGAAAAATTAGAAACAAACGAAGTAGTATACCTTCCCGGCGGACACCCTGTATATAATTCAAAATAAAAATAAATTTAATACAAATTTTATAATTTACAAAAATAAAAGTTGTGTTTAGAAAGATTTGCTTTATATTTTTTGTATCTGTGCTGCTGATGCATTAAACCATGTAAGCATTCCTTAACTTTGATTCCACTATAGATTATAGTAAGCCTGTCTTAACATAGACGTGGTAGCAAGCGATTGTAGGTGGGTAAGTGCGTATAAAGCTCTTTTAAGTTTGCAACTCATCAATATACTTATCCGACAGAAAATTGCTGTCAATGGTCACTCCGAGTTATGTGTAGCTCTCAACTATCTCAAACGGATAGCTAATTTAGTTACTACAGGATAAATTTCTAAAAAAGATTTGTTGCTGAGTAGCCTTGAACTTTGGACTTCTTAATTTTTGAAGAGTTGATCGTTAGGGCGTGATCATGACACCATTTCAACTCATTATCAAACTCCTCCTGCTTTATTGTCGTATTGAAAGATCTGTGTCGTACAACTATTGCCGTATCGTCTGCATACGTGAATGGTATGGCCTGTTTAATACTCGTAGCAGCTCGTTGGTTGGTGTATAGGATAAATAAGATTGAGCCCAGTTCTGATCCTCAAGGGAATCCTCATTGCACTCGTTCCTTTTGGCTATATGTATAGGTATGTTGATCTTCATTCAGCCAATTTGACATCAAACTTCTTATGCCAATGCATTCAAGCAGTTCTATTAACTTTACGTGGTTCAGCTTTTCCAAACGCTTTACTGAAATCCACTAACGGGACGAGAACATGTTGGCTTTTGTTAAGGCTCTCGTTTATGCAATTGGAAAATTCCTCTAACAGCTCGCCAGTACTCTTATTTTTCTGAAATCCGTACTGGCTTGTAATTAACTCTTTGTTATGACTTCTTCAAGGCCCTTTTCAACTATCGGCAATGCTGACATTGGACTGTAATTGTTTATCTCGCCTTTAGTACAACCTTTATGTATTAGCCGGACTACAGCGGTTTTCAGCGGTTTTTATGCTAAGGTTAACGAACGTCCACGTGTCTGTTAAAATCTCCAACTGAGCGATTTTTTTTTGATTTCCGATAAGGTCGATTCTTGGACAAATACTAATCTAGCCAATGTTGAGCTTGTATGTGTCGATGTAACAGCGTCGCATTGAATAATAATGTTTATCTCAGTGGGAAAGATTTTTGCAAATGCAGTAGTGAGGTTAGGGTGCAGTTATAGCTATCATTGAACAACTTCATTGGAACACAAAACATGGTGGAACCGGAATTTTACCTCCATAGCTTGGAAAATTATTAGAAAATTCCGTTTCAGTTCGGTGTAACGACAATCAGTTCTTCACAAAAATAAATCTTGACCAGTGAAAAATCAAAATTGATTTTCTACGGAAACTATAGTTAAAAGTTTAAATATTTTTGGATAGTCATGTTCTAAAATTCATAAGCTTTGTTTGACACCAACTCGCCAATGATGAAAATATTCAATGAGAATTTTCAATGATAGATATAATTGGGACCTTATTCAGACACATTTTGCCAGAAAAATTGCAATTGTTTCGTCAACTCCAGACTTTTTCCTTCCCAGTATTTCGATGAAAATAACACATGATTTACGGGGGTCGGATCTGATTTGGTTGAACATAGATTTATAGAGCCTTTAGAGTTTTTAAATCTGTTAAAAATGTAAGTGTTAAAAATTGTTAATTAAAGTTAACTAAAGTTAGGGAAACAATTATAAATAAAAATTGATTTCTTGAAAATGTTCGTCTAAATTCGGGGAAACTTCTAAAAAATTCATCATCATGAAGAGTATCGTTCTATTGGTTGCATTCCGTAAAATCTGTCTAAAAGGCAATTATGCAAAAAGTGGCAGCTTGTTTTCTTAGTAAAGCTAAGACTTAAGAGTGTTAAAGTCTTTTCATAATTCAACTCAACGTCAAAAAATTTAGTCGAAAAAAGCTTTCCGAAAATCTTAAAATTTTGCAATATTAAACAAAGTTGGATCATAATTGTAGTACAGTAATGGTCCTGTTTATAAGCTCCAATAATCTTTCGAACGATTTTAAAATTTTTCGGCTTGTTAAGCCGTGGCCGTCCATTTTCTTTAAAAAAAAACTGTTAATCTATGGCAGGGCTACCAAACTCAGAAACTCAAAAGGTTATTTTCAGCGGTCCCTGATGTTGCGTAGGATATACGATCTACCCAAACTCAATTTTGCTGTACAACAAGGTGAAGTAGTTCCCAGTCATTTATTGAATTTGTACTTCGTGTGAACATTTTTTTTAAATTTAAGTTTAAACTTTATTTGAGCTTTAAGAACTTTACAATTGGTAACCTGCAGGATATTATTCGTTAGTTTTTTCTTTTAAATATGAACTCAATCCACATAATGAATTTTTGTTTGATTTATTGATTAGAAACTGAACTGTTATGAAAATAAATTAATAACTTTATGAACAAAGATTGATATTGCAATTTAAGATTCTACTTTAATGTTTCCTAGATATACTAACAAGATCATGACGTTGTTTTTAATAGAAATGTTTTTAGTTTTCTCTTTCTGACATTGACCTGGTTTATATTTTTCAGATGTTAAGGTATACTATTGAATATTCTGGGTACGGTATACGTCAGTCTTCTTTTGTCGTATCCATTTGTAAAGGAAGGATGTCGATACATTCTCCCCACTAGTCGTCTGGTATCGTACTGGTGAGTGATTTTTGTTCGAAATTCGGGTCATCATAATTCATTTCAGTCAAAGTCATTTTAAATATCTGCTTCACTTTTAGAACCATTACGATATTGATCATGGTACTTCTTCTAGATAGTAATTTGATCACCCTATCTTGGATTTTCTGCAACTTCTCGATGTGGGTTTTTGCTGCATCAACCTTGCTGCTTCTTTTACAGATTCGTGGCAGACGACAACGCTGTGTCATCTGCATGGGAAAACGCGAAGCTACGCTTCGAACATTTTAGCATTTCATTTGTATACAAAATGAACAGAAGTGGACCAAGCTTTGATCCATGCGGGACCCCATAACTCACCTTTTGTTCACTGCTACGGCAATCCTTGATTTGTACGCGAAGTGTCCGTGCTTCTATGTAATCAGTTAAACAGTATGCTAATTTTCCCCTAATTCCGGCTTGTTGATAAGTCTGTTATGGTCCAGAGTATCAAAAGCTTTGCTAAAATCAAGAAATAGAACTAACTAACTAAAGCTGATAGTAACTAAGTTTGTAAGGTCTCCACATAATTGGTTAGTGCTTTTACCTTTTTGAAAGCCATATTGCTTTTTTGCATACTAAGTCATGCTTTCGGATGAAATTCCGAACTCGATCTGTAAATGTTTGCTCCATTATCTTTGTCATGCCTGATTCAACTGATTCTGTAAGTTTTTTGGGTACTGTTCGGTTCTTATCGAAGCAAAGATTTACCAGCTTTGTTATAATGGGTTATATAGTTCTGATACCATCTGCCCCATAATCCTTCTGAACATTAAGGCGATTTAATAAGCTTTCTCAGAGCATTCAATATCTCCAAAGTGTATAGAGTCTCGAAGTATATCACTAGTATGTTTTGATGTTGTAAGACTATAGTGATGAATGCTAAAAACTACCTGCTGCGAAAATGAGAAGTTTTTTCTTTTTACTTTTCAGCGACTGTATTTGACAAAACTAGACTTGCCGCAATAGTTTAGTCGTTAGCAAGTGACACAAAAAAAGTACTACAAAAATTGCGACAGAAAAGTCGCAGGTATTTACATGAAGTGTTTATGTGTAATTTTCCGTGGCCGCTCAAAGAAACATTCAATACAAAAAATGTATATTCACTGTAAAAATTTAAGGGATTCATAAAATAACAAAATACCTTTAGTTTTAAGTAATGACAGAAAAATCGTGCCATACTCACGCAGTGTTAAGGAGCCTTTTACGTTGTGAAATTTAAACACTTTTTACATTATTCGGAAAAAAAATAGTTTACATTGAGTTTGTGGAGTTGTGACTTCTAGCCACTATATAGTTGATAATCAGAATACTTAACAATTATTGTGTAGCATGAAATGCGACAGAAAAATCGCGTGTTTGTATATTACGTGGACAATCGCTCGTTTGTGCTAACTTTTGGTGCAAATAATGCCCATTTGCTATGAAAATTTTAGGTAGTTATAAAATAACAAGATTCCGTGTTTTTTTTTTAATTACCAATAAATCTGGTGTTGCAGACATTATGCGAGGAAACCCATTATTTGGGTGGGATTTGAAAACCTTCTAAACTGCTTCGTGAATAGTGGTCTACATTGATGTTAACAAAATTGTACATCCCGCTACTATAAAGTCCCAGATCAGAGCACTAACAAAACCTCACTATTAACATTGCGACAGAATAATCGCAGCATTTCAATAAATTTAATATTACTGCGAACATACATATTATTAGGTTGTGACAGCTTGATTTTTTGTAATATAATTCAAATTAAGTCAACAGAGTACAATATTTTTCATATATTAAAGAAATTGAATAATCAACAGGGAGGAACGCAGAAAAAAATCTCTCCCCGCATACGCAATAAAAAGAGTCTGCAGTCCCTGACAATCGCATCAGATTTACTACCACAGTAGTATGAGATCCTTTGTCAATATTTCGAAGTTTGTTTTGAGTATACTTGATAACAATCTAAAGACAACAACCTCATCCATTCAAACTGTCGGATAAAACCTTAAGGCCCAGTGCCCCACTTTTTGCAAGTCTATTTCCTGGGCTCTTAAATATTCAAAAAATCGTCCAGTGCACATAGCTGGACGAATTTTTGAATATTTAAGAGCCCAGGAAATAGACTTGCTTACGCATAAGCACGTAGGTTACGTGTCCTTGTATCAATTTCATTAGAAGAGAATTTTTCAAATTTAATTTGCATTGTCAAAGTAAATCTCACGATATGTTACGTTACGCAGATGACTTTTACACAACAAAAGCAAATCCTCTATGCGTGGGTTCAAATTGAATTTTGCTTCATGTGTTTACCCATACGCATGCCAACAAATTACTGGTTCGAAGAATATCGAACGTGTATCCTCGTCCAGCTATATGCGATGCGGTTGTATATACATATAAGGCAAGCGTAAGAAAATGAAATAATCCGTCATCTGTATCCGGATCTTATTTCGAACCAGCGCCGCCATCAAACTCTGCTAACTTCGCCACAGAAAAGCGAATCAATGGGAAAAGGATCTTCCTCTGATTTTGTTATGTGTGTGTTGTCCTTTGTATATTTGTTGCTTGGGTTGTTTTTATTTTTGTGCGCTCCCAAGGACTAATGGCAAAAAATACTTTTGTCATGCAAGTTTTTTGGAGTTTCCCAGAATATTCTTTTTGCTCAAAAAAAAAACAACAACAACACTCCTTTCTTTCATTTTCTATGTAATGAAAAAAAAAATCCTTCTGATTGGACGTAACTTTCTAACAGAGTTTTCGTTGTCATTTCGTATCTTTCGAGCTGAAAGTTTTTTTTTGTTTCTTCTTCTGTACGAGTATATGTTCTACTCGACTGTGTGTGTCATTTGTTATACATGAGTTTTGCAGGATGCTTAAGGAGTATGTAGGATAGGGTCATGCTTCAATTACTTGAATGTTCTTTTCTCCTCTTTCTAAGCCAGTGTCTTTGAGATTTCGTGTTATGCGCTGCTTTTGTGTCAGAGACTGTACAGGCGTGTTGCCAAAGCAGTAATCATGCTCGTTATGTTGTTTTTAATTGAATATCTGTACCGTCTTTGACGAGAGAGGAGAACACTACCGCTGAGTGTATCCAAAGATGGATGCTATTTTTACATTCTGTCGTTTGTTTTGTGAATATGACATCAAAGGGAGGTTTCAGGCTGTAACCCAATAAGCATCAGGATACTAATTAGGATCTGGATACACGAGTGTGTAGATAATTTACATAACCGGGTTGCACGTGTTTGATCTTTGATGGGCTCGAAGCTAATGGTAGACACGCATGTTGGATGCAAATTTATTCCGTTGTCCTTTCCTTTATTCGTTCTCCTTTCCTTATCAGCGGGATTATGATCTGAAATGATCAATGGAAAATTATTTTTTGTGCTTTCAGTATTATATCAATCGGGACAGGAATACCTACCACATGCCATTGTAGGGTAATTTTTAAATCCAGCTTAGTGAAGCATGAAAATTCTAAGACAATGTTAATGAAAAGCCTAAAGGAATGAGGGTTATTGAATATGCTAATACAAAGTAAGGAGTCTACATATCTATATACCCATATTGACATCTTTGTATGAAGCGAAATTGAGAACAAACAAAAAATGATTACCATATAGTAACATCACCCAACATTATAATGTTCAAAAGATTCAGGACGGGACGGATGGATTATTAGCTAGTCTAGTCTTGAATTAATAGGCTGGAAATATGCGGTGGAACAGTACTATTATTCCTTTCGCTTCCTTGCCTTTGTTTGTGCAGACATCATTTTAAATTTACAGCCTCTCCTTGTTTCTCTGGGGTATTTTCTGGGATATTTTACAGTCCTTATAAGTGATAGATTCGACGACACGATTAGTCAACGTGTTGAACCACATTATTGTTGCGAAAAATGAATTCTGGATATCATACTTTTTCAAATTGCTGAATATGTATTAAATTTTTGATACGCAATTCAATATCACAGGGAGTCACCCCTTCTCTTTGGAAGAGCTCTTTCATAATCCCCTTAGATAAAAAATTGCCCTAAGAACGAAAACGACCGATCGCTTAACTCTCTTGCATACCGAAGCTATTTGAAATCATCGCTTATGATAAATTCTTTTTTAATTGCAAATCTACCTTTCTGCAAACCAACTCGGATTTCTTAAAGGTAGGTCAACAACCACCAACCTAACAGAATTTGTATCTAACACTCTATGCGTCGATGTTATTGCCACTGACTTTAGTAAAACTTTCGTTAAACTTTCACATGAAATAATTCTTCTTTAACTTAAAGCACTAGATCTTCAACCGGGCTTAATTGCTTCGATAAAATCATACTTTTTGAACGCCAATACAAAGTTCTGTTTAGGTAGTGCCTACAGGTAGCCATCTTGGTCCGTTGATATTTATTTTGTCTATCAATGACATTGAAAGTATCATTGAAAACTCATATTTATCTGTCTATGCCGATGACATGAAAATCTTTAGGCACATTTCCTCCTCCACTGACTCTTATCTACTTCAAAGAGATTTAAACAACTTTACAACCTTGTGCCAAAAAAACTTCCGGAGCTCAATGTCATCAAATGCCAGACCACGAAATACTCCCGTAAGCGTCTCTCTTCAGACGCGAGATCCTATTTAATATTTGGTAAGCCCGTACCTAATGTGATTTTCAGGCGCGATTTGGTTGATATCTGTGACAGATAACTTAACTTTCGCTCTCATATTGATAATATCATCAGCAGAGCAACTCCGTACTTCGGTTTGTAACACGCTGGTCTAAGGAATTCACAAATTCTCTATTTTTTACATTTGTTAGACCTTTCCTTGAATATGCTAGTCAAGTATGGTCGCTTTATCACAATACCCATTTCCTCCGTATTGAGAGTGTCCAACGAAGATTTGTCAGTTTTGATCTTCGCGGTCTCCCCTGGGCAGACAGTTTTAATTTACAACCCCTACGAGGATCTTTTGAAATTGATAAACCTTCAATCACTGCAAAAGCGTTGTGAAATAGCCGACATTCTTTTTGCATAGCAGCTTCTAGCAGGTAATATTGACTGCCCCGCTCTGCTGGAAATGATTTCCCTCAACGCCAACTCCAGAAATCTTAGATCTGTTCCCCTTTTCCGACTCAAATTCCATCGAACCAACTTCGGTAACAACGAGGTACTGACTAGAATACTACACCTGGCTAATAGGCATAGCTCCTAAGATTTTCACTGTAGCAAACTTGCTCTACGAAACTCAATTATTTCCTCCTCATCTGCCACTATTCCTTAACCCTTCTTCTAATAATTAAATTTAGTTAAGTTAATTTAGTCTTAAGTTCAGCTTGTACTAAGCTTAAATAACTAAATACTAACGGGTGGTTAAATTTTAAGGGCCGATATTTAATGTGAACCACACCTAAACGTCAAGTTTATTTGTGCATTTCATTTGACATTTCTCAATTTCAGACAAATTCAATTTGAAACATGGAAAGATACATAATCGAGCAACGCGTTAAAGTTATTCAGGCTTATTATGAAAATGGGCGTTTTAATCAAAATGCATATCGTGCACTACGTGATGTTTTCGGTCAATTTAATCGTCCAAATGTGCGTACAATCGGAAAAATCGTGCAAAAATTTGAGGAAACCAGGTCTGTAGGAGATGTGAAAACACAGTGCATGCTTGTACAGCTCGTTCTGCAGAAAACATTGCTGCTGTTCGCGATATTGTGGCTGAAGAGCCGTCCGCCTCAACTCGTCGTCGTGCTCAACAATTGCACATCTAACGCACGTCGTTGATGAAAATTATGCATAAAGACTTGCATTTACACGCTTACAAGGTGCAATTGACTCAAGAACTGAAGCCTCTTGACCATTTCAAGGGTTGTAAATGGTCAGAATGGTGGCAAGAAATGGCTACTGTGGATGATCAATTTTCGAAGAAAATCATCTTCAGTGATGAGGCACATTTTCACCTCAGTGGATTCGTCAATAAGCAGAATTGCCGCAATCCAAGAGTGATTTTCGAAAAACCAATGCAACTACAAAGAGTGACTGTTTGGTGCGGTTTATGTGCCGGCGGCATCATCGGGCCGTATTTTTTTTTCAAATGAGGCCGGTTAGGCAATTACTGTGAATGGTGTTCGCTATCGTGAGATGATAACGAACTTTTTGTGGCCCGAATTGGAAGATATTGATGTGGACGATATGTGGTTTCAACAGGACGGTGCCACTTGCCACACAGCTGACAAAACAATGGGTCTTTTGAGCTACAAATTCAATGGCCATGTTATCTCACGTGGTGGCGATGTAAATTGGCCGCCAAGATTATGTGATTTGACACCGTTGGACTTCTTTCTTTGGGGTTATATGAAAGAAAAGGTGTACGTCGATAAGCCAGAAGCAATTCAAGAGCTAAATGATGAGATAATTTCGGCTCATTAACGGCATAGAACCTCAATTATGTCTCAGCGTCATCGAAAATTTGGACCATCGGATGGAGGTGTGCCGCTGAGGTCGCGGAGGCCATTCGGCCGATATTTTGTTCTTAACATAATTGAACCATACGATTATTATCATGATAAAAAGAAATGACATTCATTTTCTAAATAGTTTGTGTTTTAATCAAAATAAACATCGGCCCTTAAAAATTAACCACCCTTTAAAACGAGAGCATCAACAAGAGCTGATGTGAGCGCCTGCTTCAGTTGCGAAATAGCTTCTTTTTGCATCGGAGTCAAAAGTAAATCTGCGTGGTAGCATATGTGGAACGAACATATAAAGCTAATTGATTAAGCCGAGGAAGTGCCGCCGTTATTTAAAATTTCTCGGATGTGGGAACTCTTTAGCTGCCTGATTGATATCGTCTCCAAGAAAGGCAACGGGTATGACTCCTATCAGAAATTTGAATTTATTCAAAGTGACCACACTTATCAACAGCCTTTCAATAACAGCACTGAAATTTCGGTCGTGTCCTATCATGTCCTTCCTTTAATCAAAATGCCATCTATTTCTCAAACGACTCCGTCTAACCCTTCGTGAATAAGTTGCACTTGTTTTGGTAAAACTCTGAGGTGATGTAAATACAAAAGGACTCCCTTTAAAAAAAAAACTTACCTAACGGAGTGAGGATATTTGAAACTAGGTGTTATTTGGTTGATAGCTTCATCAGCCAAAATCTATTGTTTGCGTCGAACTTGGAAAAGTACTTGAAAATTTCCAATTGAGCAAGCGAATAATTACCCACCGACTTCGGATGTATTCCTCACTGATTTTCTATGTTGAGATTTGACAAATCAACGAATGTTCACTTCGGATTTTGAGATAATCACCATTGGAGCACACCAATCCGTCGGCTCATCCACACGCCTTTCACCCCTAACTACTGCATCTCATCTGTTGTTGCATTAGGATTTGCATTCGAGGGTATTATTAGTACTTAGCTTCAAGAGTTTGTCAAATATCTTTAGCTTTTCAAAAAGAAGGATATTTCGATAGTCTCGAGATTTTATTTTAACATGCTCACATTACGATTATATGTTAAGTTCGTTGGCATTAGCTGCACGGAGATGCGCATGTGGATCTGTCAACTTCGCTATATTCGTTCGCCCAATTGAATCATTCTTTGGCTCGATTGTTAGTGCTGTGAGCTGCCACGTAGAAGGAGTGGGTACGATTCCCAGACGTAGCAACACCTGAATGATTTTTCACTAACCCTCCTTTCTTTATGATTTGACAAATCGTCCGAGTAGTATAAATGATCAAGAAAAACTGATCTCAAATTCGCCGTTTGGAGTCGGGCATAAAACAGGAAGTCATAGTGCATGAAGTACACATAGCTCTGAGAAAGCTCGGCCCTGGGTACTAACGAGCATTTTGGGCTAGAATTGTATTCTTTTTATTTCAAGCATTCAGAGTATTCAGACTATATAGCGTTGGAGGTTTCTGACACTTTTATTAGCCAGCTCACCTAGTTTGCCAAAGAAAAAGTTTCCCAGATGGAGCTTTCTTTTGTCTGAGAGCGATGGACAAGAGCAGAGAAGGTAAGTCCAAGCAGCTTCTACATAAGTTGTTGCTGATGATGCCTGGTCTTTTTGCGTGTAGGCCTGTAGGAAAGTGTCCCGTAAGAGCATAGCTTAAGTTTTTTAATGATTGATGTGTTCAGCGTTGTCATGAACCGCTTCTGATTATCAGCCCTAGCGAGGTATCCGTCGGAGTGGAAAATTCTCCGATTTTGTACGATTCGGGAATAGCTTCCAGGTATTCTGGCGTAAAAGCTTTTCGGAATATTTGTCCGACATTTTGTAACGCATCCCGTCGAATTGCCTTGAAGTGCGTTCAGGTGCATTTTTCTTGCAATTTTTGACAACTAAATGCAATTATTCCGCCTCCGAAACAAATTCTTCCAATTTATGAATTTATTCACGAATTGTAGTAGATGACACATACCTCGAATGGAATTTTAACCTCCGACGAAGTGCGCGTTGCGGAAAATTGTCCGCTCCGACGGATACCTCGCTAGGGTTGTTTAGTTGGGCCACAGTTGCTTGGATATTTGTCACGTTGCGACGTATATACGTCTGCGGTTTTCTATCTTGATCGTAAGCGACTTGATTAGTAATTTACATGTAGAGAGCGGCATACTAGTTCCCTGGTATGTCTTTATGGTCCGGCACCCAGAAAATGTGAGTGGTGAAATGCTCTGCGATCTCATTAAGAGACAGTTCGCATTCGGGCTGTTTCGATTTAAAAGAGGTGGATTCAAAGGTTTTGATTGCTGCTTGGCCGTCAATGAAGATGTTAATATACTTCTTGGATAATGCATTTCTTTTAAGTCAGGACAACGCTTCTTTTATTGCCATGATTTCCGCCTGGAAAACGCTATGATTAACGCGAATGTGAAAGGATATGTTTAGGTTAACCATATCGGAGCAAACACTTCCACCCAGTTCAGATTATTTTGTAGACCCATCCGTATATATGTGAATCGAGTAATTGGTTCCGATCGTATCCGACTCCAATTCAAGGCAACTGGGAATGGCTCAAAACTGGGTTGGGTAGTGGTGTGATTGGTGTTTTCTGTAAGGCTTAGGTGATTCAGAATTTATGTGTGTTCACCTTGAGTGGGTGTACATTGTGACGGGGTTTTCAGTCTCACAGCTGCCCAAGCTATAGTCTGTTTGTCGTAAATATCTAGAAACATTAGATGTAGGATAGCATCTTAGACTGCAGAGGGGTTGTCCTTAGAGCTAAAACGTATGCAAACCAATCTTTGTACTTCACTTAGTAGGTTGTGAAGCCTACAAGCCTTCAAGAGTGAAGCCAGAAGTAGATATGTGGTTTCATACCCCATTTCTTTCCGATTGACTTTTTACAAGAGTTTTAGGCTACAGTGACTTTATTAACCACGTTCTTGGATGTTGGCTTTCCAGTTCAGTTTCTTATCCTAAACCAGGTTTGGCTGATTCTGTGATCTTGTGATAGAGTTTGGGAGGGTCAATGAGCGGAACTTTGAATTTCCTGCTGAAATGAATCAATTCTATTTTTTGAGTGTTCGCGCCGAGTCCACAGCTGACGGCCCAATTAAAGAGTATTACGATGATACGGGTAACCAAAATTCCACTTTGCTCTTTCATAGATCACGATGTGCTGCATGATAACATAAATGCCAATGGGACAACTTTTTTTTTGATTAACGGCCGAAAGATTAAATGACAGAAATATCTCGTCTGATTGATCAATCCTTTCAGTTATACAGTGGTTAATGCGCTGTACTCCTACATAGAGAGAGTGGGAAGTTCGATTACCAGTCGTACCAACACCAAGATGTTCTCCACTAGCCCTCTTCTCCCGGTAATCTGTCAAATTATCAGAAAAGCATCAACTATCATGAAAATGTTATTTTAAACTTAGCCATTAAAATTCCGCATAAAAACTGATGACATGGTCAACGTAGAATTATTATGAGGAAAAGCTGGCCTTGGTCTATAACGAGATTGTTGCAACAAAAATTTGTTTTATTTCAGTTTACTTGGGATATTGCCTTCAAAGGAACTAACAGCACCACGAGATACTGTACGCTGACAGATATGCTCTATTAAAATGTTTATCGTGGTGGTGGGTGGCCGCGGTGTAGTGGTAATGTGTTCGTCTGTTGAGTGGAAGGTTGCGCGTTCAATCCCAACCAAAATCCATTTCACTTTTATTTAAAAGAAATAAAAAAGGTCGGTGTAATACCTAAAAGTATGCACACCATCTTGAATTTCTTCAAATTTAACGAACACAAGAAAAGGTGACTCCCCGAAGCTAGTTCGGACACCACCCATGGAGTTTAAGTCTCCACTACATCCAAAATCTTTCCTATCCTCTCTTTCTTCCCCTTCTCTAACGATCGTACTATGGTAACATACAAAAGGGTATTCATAACCCCTTAAGTACGTGTAAATTATAAAAAAAAAATAAAAAAAATCGAGGAGAAAGACAACCTCCACTACCTTTTCCACGTCTGTACCCCTATATCAGTCAATACCTACTATTTAGGGTGCACATCTAGGCCCAAGTCCATACTTGCAATATCCAACTCTTATCCAACGCATATATTCACTCGGTCTTGAGAATTTAATAAAAGCACTCGCAAAGCTACAATATGAGCTACAAACTCATAATTAATCCTGAATAAGAAGGATATCACATAAAATGAATAAAATAATTCAGATCGCTAAGTAAATCCTTAAGATGTCTTTCGTACCTACAACATTACGGTTGGTATAAGGCATATATACAACCACCACCAATAAAAAGAAAACACAATACATCATACATTCTGCATAGCCTTTGTCTCCCACTCCCTATGATCACATGTGGGTTTACCTCATACCTGCCATCAACGGGACAATATAAAAAATTAAATCCTAAAAGGAAGAAAAAGCCATAAAAACGCAAGCAACTTTTTTTTATTTGTTTCCTTGCAGTACCTACTAAAAGCCACAGTTTGTCCTTGAATTTTTATGACACCAAAAATCCTTTAAGGAGATAATAAAATAAAAAATACGCATATGGGGATTTTTTTTATAATTTTTATTTTCAAATTCATATTGAAGCATCCAAATAGGCCGGTGGGATAGGAAACACCTAGCGTATGTTGTGTTTATCATATTCCATTATATATTAAGGAAGTCGAGTTTTGTGGATTCCTTGGGTGACAATGTCCTTGATATTTCATTGAAATTACTTTGAAGGACAATTTGGAAAATTCGATATCTTTTCGAACTTTTAATTGGGCAAATTATTTGTTTCGTCGTTAGGGCTATATTTAGAAAAGTTGTAAAAGTAATGCTTGTTAATGTGATATCGCTTTTAAAATGATCTGAACTTTGAAGTGCTGTCAAACGATTTTTCTTCCCATAGTCAGGGTACGCATTATTTCATTGATAAACGTAAGCGTATTTGAGCCTATTTAATAACGAACCACAAAGGAATACATTAAAAAATTTCTCTAACTCTGTGTTTACCACCTCCATGCATCTTATTCGATATGAGTTGAATTGACATATCGTCGCCCCAACATTGGGTTGCCGCAAACAGTGTCGCCGAAAGCTTAAAAAAAGTCACTTAATCGACACAAGAAAAAACTGTTCACTAGAAATAAAAGAAAAATCAATTTTAATAAAGTATTTATAAAATTTAAGTTAACATTTTGAAGTCTCTAATCGCCATACTAATGTCAAAAATTATCCACTGGATAAAATTTTAACGCGTTTGACACACGGCTTAAGCCGTGTTTATATATTCGCAAAGCCTAAATCTTCACCCAGCCGAAACAAATCAACAGCACGCAAAAAATCGAAGAAATTACTAGTGGTCGTGGAAAAAACTAGAGATCAGGTAAAGTCGTAAAGAAGAACTTTCCAGGACTTAACGTTTTGCCTACAAGCCAATTTTGAAATTTTCCAGGATTTCGACAGATAAGTAGATCACCAAAGTCCTACCGCAGATACACTAGCTAATTTATGTATCAAAACGACACGTAACAGATCATGTGATAAAGGTGAACCCATACGAAAGTTTCTTATCTCTTCCTTACATCTCTGTTAAAAACTGTAAAGAAGAACTTTCCAGGACTTAACGTTTTGCCTACAAGCCATTCTTGAAATTTTCCAGGATTTCGACAGATAAGTAGATCACCAAAGTCCTACCGCAGATACACTAGCTAATTTATGTATCAAAACGACACGTAACAGATCATGTGATAAAGGTGAACCCATACGAAAGTTTCCTATCTCTTCCTTACATCTCTGTTAAAAACCGTTATAGTTGAATATTGCAGGAATGTAACATCACCAGAGCCGGAATTTTTAGAAAAACGTGTTTTCGCAAAAAGCCACTAGAAAAGTAACTACAGCGACTTTATCACTCAATCGGCAACACTGGCCGTAAACGCCATTTGAATGTTTTTGTAAAATCACATTCAAAGTTTTGTCAGCCTATTGCATGAGACCCAACCGCTGGGATTTTACAATTTTTGACATGATATTCATATTCATACGGAAATCCTATTTCAAAATTTGTAGGAAGTTATTCTAAGTAACTTTTAGTTTTTTAAAGTATTTAAAAGTTATTACAAAATGAGTTTGCCATATACGCCCCTAAACTAAATATTTTTTTTATTCCGAAAATAAATAAGTAAACAAAATGCATTTACATAAAATCAAGTTTAAAGAAGAAAAAAAAATATTTATATCACATTTCGCAAGACTAGGGTCGACTTTCTTTTTATGCTTTCGTTGATGTCGATACTTTCTCGTACTTCCATTACACACTTTCATTG
This sequence comes from Rhingia rostrata, assembly GCA_949824845.1. Lineage (NCBI taxonomy): Eukaryota > Metazoa > Arthropoda > Insecta > Diptera > Syrphidae > Rhingia > Rhingia rostrata. The sequence continues at coordinate 53,768,799 of OX463758.1, forward strand.
CAACACATTCGTATTTTACTTAACCTAGCAGAACTGATTATTTTTATACCCTATCCCATAGGGGTATATTAGATTAGACATTAAGTTTGTAACATAAAGAGAATTTATTTCGCTAGTTGTACCTCATAGTATATGGATCGACTCTGAATCGCTAGCTGACTGTATCTAGTGATTGGGTATTAAACGATCCTTCTCATATTTTTTTAGCTGGTTTTGCTGACTTCTTCTATACTGGAAGGGAGCGTTGCCTCTTCGTTTATTTTAGATGTGGGCGTATTACTTGTAGAATCACTTTATTTATTAGCTGTCGGAAATTCCACCCCAAATACATCTTTTCGCGAGATGGCTTACTTACCGATTCGGCTACCATCTTTAATTATGTAAGCACTGTGGGTTGAAAAGAATTTTCACGTCAAAAATAAAGGCATGACGTTTTCAGAGTTCTTGCAGCACATGTGTTCGTGTTGCTGAAAGTATAACAAATACCACATTTTACCAGCAAGCGAATCATGAAAATTAATTTTAAGTCAAGTCTTATCACCTGTTTATCAACTTCAAGTATGCACATAATACCAACCACTGCCTGGAATTCTTTGGCCAATTTCGGCATTCCGTCTAAAATGATCCAGCAATATCGCCTAATACTTTACGAAAGGTGCCCTGACATAAGGCCAAGCGTCTTAGGACAAAATTTATGAATTTGGCCTTATATCGCATTATATAAGTGACATACGACCAAATTCTAGCATTCGGTATTATGACAATTCGATAAAGCAAATAAAATTGTATATACACGTATCAGGGAAGCAAACATAACATGCAATTAAAAGTGCCATAAATCCAAATTGGTCTTTTGACGCTTCATCAAAGTGTCATAAACCAAATGCTAGAATTTGGCGTATGTCTTTTTCAGAAATCGTCCTAAGAGCAAAGTTATATATTTGGCCGTATGTCATGGCAGCTTTTTCGAAATGCTATGTTGTCTTCAGTTTGGAAGAAGCCCATTCGAACATTTTCGAACTGAAGTCGGACAGAATCCCGAAAACCAAAACTCCGAAAACCCAAAATCGGGAAAATCCAAAATCCGGAAACAAACACAGTTTTTCTGGATTTTGGATTTTGGTTTTCATGATTATGACATAGGGTAGGGCAGGGCTGGTTGTGACACTTTACACAATTATTACAACTATGAAACTGATACAATCGAAAGAGTAGACATCTTGCTTCCTAATAATTTTTTATAAGTTCTAGCAAATACGGAAATGTCTAGAAGCTGAAGAAGAAAGCATGACAGTCCCATTGGCTTTAGACTTTAGATGTGTGATTGTTCAGAGCAAGTAATAGAAGTCATAAGCCATACATGCTTTCATTTTATACATGCTTTTTGAAGTGGACCATGAAAGCAATAAAATTCATCATTGGTGGCTCAACCGCTAGCATTCCCAGTTCCAATGAAGTCTGGTGGACATCCGTTCATAAAATGGGTTTTTGTAATTTTATAATGAAAAAATAAACATAGGTAAAATTTCAACTCCAAAAGCTGAGAAGGCAGTAGTGATAGTCGCGTTCTCTAGGTAGTGTTCCTTGAATAATGTTTCTTGGCGCGCATCGTATACTTCAATTGAACAGCTGGTCCAACTTACCCCACACCTAGTGTGATGAACATATTTTATCATTGATTTCTATTGGTTGGGTTCGATTGGTTACTAATCCGCCGATACAATGCTACTGGTTCTGCACGCGTTGGTAGCCCGACATGACCCGTGGCCCAACTAGCCGCGATTAAAAAATTAAAACAAACAACAGGCTAGTTAGTACCCAGGGTCTAGCTTCTTCATGAACCCGTGTGTACTTCTTGCACGATGGTGGGACCTCTTCTTTTATACCGAATTCGACCGGCTAAGTTGAGATGATTTTTCTTGACAATTGATACAATTAAGGCGAGCTCTTCGGTCCATTGTTTCAGTGCCGTAAACCAGTACTGCTGGTTGATCAGGGTCTTGTATAGTATCTGCTTCAAAATTCGTATGAGGGCGTTAATGCCTATTTAGCCCGAATTAAAAGCGATTTGAAGATTTATTCTTTGTTAACGTAAACGATAAACACACTCCGGTACGTTGACGAAACCCATGATTTGCAGAATCTTTCGCTGCTGTCCTTTAGAGTGTGCAGCAGAATTGGAGGCAGTCATCCTCGCTTCGCTCACAAGAACTCGGCCTTTCGCTGACCATAACTTGGCGAATTTTGCATCGTAACTTGATAATGCGCTTTTACAAAATTCAGCTTACCAGGAGATGAAGGTAAACGACCTTAGAAAACGACGTGTATTAGCTGAATGAGCTCTGCAGCAGTTTGAAACTGACACTAATTTTCATTGAGAAATCATATGTAAAGATGAGACCCGCTTCTGGAAGAATAGGTAGGTCAACTAACAAAATTTTTCAAATTTGGAACAAAACCAATTCACATGAGATCCAAGAGCGTTCAATTCATCCAAAAATTCATCTATGGGTGGCCGCGGTGTAGTGGTAATGTGTTCGTCTGTTGAGTGGAAGGTTGCGCGTTCAATCCCAACCAAAATCCATTTCACTTTTATTTAAAAAGAAATAAAAGGTCGGTGTAATACCTAAAAAAAAAAAAAAAAGTATGCACACCATCTTGAATTTTTTCAAATTTAACGAACACAAGAAAAAGTGACTCCCCGAAGCTAGTTCGGACACCACCCATGGAGTTTAAGTCCCCACTACATCCAAAATCTTTCCTATCCTCTCTTTCTTCCCCTTCTCTAACGCTCGTACTATGGCAACATATAAAAGGGTATTCATAACCCCTTGAGTACGTGTAAATTATAAAAAAAAAAAAAAAAAAGTTACTGTTTGGCTTAGATTTTGGGCTGGCGGCGTCATCGTCTATATTTCATTGAGAACGACGTTTGCCATAAACGGTGCACCCTATAGGTCGATGATTTCCAAGTTGTTTTGGTCTGAATTGGATATGGACACTAATGAAATATGGTTTCAACAGGATGGCCCGGCGCTTACTGCCACAGAGCTCACTCCACATTGGAAATTCTGCAAGAGCGAAACAATGCGTTATCATATCACGTGGAGGTGATGTGAACTGGTCATCGAGGTCGTGCAATTTGACGCTGTTAGGCGTTTCCAAAGTCGCAGGGCTAAGTGAATAAGCCACAAAGCACAGCGGCCCTCAAAGCCAACATAACACTTTTCATCGTTTAAATTTAGGCTGATTTATGCGCAAAAGTCATGAAAACTTGGACATTTCGAATATGCGAAACTCAGAATCCGCACGGACTGAACGATTTTTATTTCAGATACAATTGCATCTGTGGGCTATTCTCACACACACATTAAATTTATAGATATGAAACTCTTAGTACGGCAGTTATTGTAGGGTTTGTTGACGATTCATATGCCTCTGGGTTGGCAGTTCATAAGGTCTGCTTTTTTGTCAAAAGGGCAATAAGTCCCCCGGTTACATTCTTTAGGCATAATGTCGTCCAATGAAATTCTAGTTTTGTAAAGTATATGGATTGTCTTAGAATCACTAGCTGAATCGATCTAGAAATGTTTGTTTGTCCGTCTTTCCGTAGATCTGTATGTCACCGATTTGAAAAAAATACAACTGAAAATATTTTTAATATCAGTAAAATTTTGAATAAAAATATAATTTATTGCAATTAAACAGTTTAATATATTGAACTCCTTTCTTTTTTTTCAGCAGACATACAACTTTGACAAATTCAGATCTCTGGTAAGTGCTGTACAATTTTGAAATTTATTTTAATAATTGAGAAGATAATTTACCTTATAATACAATTTGACAGGGTAGGTCAAATAAGAACTATTAATCTCTAAGACCTATATCTCTTGTAATAATCATTTGTTTTTGTAACAATAATTTGTTTTTATTTATGTTTTATAATTTTTATAGAAATTAAGTATGAAATATGACATCAGACTAATGTTCACTATTATGATACAAAAATTGATTATTTTCATCGAGTTTTCTAGTCTGTATTTCGTCTCAAATATTCTGCTTTAGGTGTCTAATAGTCTTATTATAGTATAGTACATTATTAACGTTTACTTTGTATTTAAAATATCCACAAAAAAGTCGGCCACATTTAAATCTTGGAAAACAATGTTGCCAAGGAAAACTGGGGGCTCATTCCGTAACTTTGAAAACTTTGGAACCACAAACGGTAGTCATGGGCAATATCCTCATCAATTTGCTTCACATAACTCGACACCTTTACTGTATCGTCGACTGTTTTTTTTTTGAGACACTCTTAAGCCGTAGTTATTAGTTCTAATACTTTCCACAAGATGTCAGATAAACCGATGTTTTTTTTACTTTTTTGTTATGTTTGGCGCTGCACAATTTTATAAAAAAATGCAAAATGTACGTATTTGATGATTAAATACTAACACAAATATTGATTTTATTATTAGGTCAGTTATGGCCAGATAAATTGACAGTTTACTGAAACATTTAGCAAACTTTGGTAAATGTTCAAATTTGACACTTACGGAAAAATGATTTTTTTGAAATCAAATGTTTTAACAAAATTTTACACAGAAGTTCTATAGTTGGGATGCTGCTCCGCCATTGCGTTCATTGTTTCTGCAACAAACCCGAAAATCAATTTTGGCGTTTCGAAGCAAAGGGAAATAAAAAGCGAAGTGCCATTAAATCTTTAAAAAAATATATTTTTACTATTAGAAAGTAGAAAAATTCGTGTGCCCACCCACTAAACGCCACTGATATGTGATTGATTATGTGTTTGTTTATTTATTTGTTTATTTATATTTATTATATAATAATATGTTATGTACCAAAAAATTAAAAAATTAAAGTAAAACGTTGAATTTATTCTACCAGAAGTAATGTATTTTATAAAAGTTATTTTCTGAATATGTCTTTTCGTTTCCAAGGATATTAAGTTTTTTTATCCGACATCTTCTTTATAGCTGGACATTCCTACAGACCCAATATAATGACAAAGACAATATCTTAAAAAATATCCTGATATGTTGGTGACCAAACAATAGAACAGTAGGTATTCTAAAATAGATCCAACTAGAAAACAATGCAATTCTTCTGTTCCTTTTAACATGGGAATTAGTTTTGGACATTGTACGTGTTCATTGAAATTTAACTTCGAATGAAACGCAACGCTCAAGTCATCAATTTCCTCAACTTTACTTATTACGTGTTTACCTATGGAGTACCTTAAGTGAAAAAATGACGAAACGTTTCATTCCCCGAAGTTTAGTTGTAAGCAAAGAGTAAAGATATGCATAGAGTACGCATCACAGCTTAAAATTTTGTAGCCGTCTCTGGAACGGGCAGTGAGTGCCATACAACAGTATGCTGTCTGATGTTGGGGTAGCAATGTAAACCTTAAGGCATCGATATCAGTACCCTACATAGAAAATTTTCGTTGTATGAGATGCGCACTCTATGTAGTTCTATACTCTTTGGTTCTATGTTATTACAATTAGCCCAGTTCTAAGCTAACTCCCTCCTGTTCCGCACTCCAAGTTGCTTGAGGTCGGTTTCTACTTGTGTGCGCCATTTAAGACGACGCCTTCCACTACTGCGTTCATTGCTGGGAGTCGAAGACTCTGCTATCCGAAGTATTGGTGTCCATTAGTTCCACATGTCCTAGCCATCTTAAACGTCCAATGCGGAGTTTTTTGACTAGTGGCGCGTCGCTACACAGCTCGTATAGTTGTTGGTTCAATCTTCGTCTCCATACATGGTCAATGCAAACGGGACCAACGATTTTTCGAAGATTTTTCTCTCAAATCTCTCGATTCAATAACTTTTGATACGGTCCATGCTTCAGCGACGTAGAGCAGGACTAGGATGATCAGGTCTCATATGTAGTATCTCCTTAGTAGTTCGAGTGAAGGCTTTACTTATGATTTGCCTTCTTAGCTCGAATAAATAGCGGTTGTCAAAAATAAATCTTCGTTTAATTTCTGACGAGATGTTGCCAGAGTTGATATCGGAGCCGACGTAGTCAAAGTCCCGTACTAACTCAAAGTTATATCCGTCAATGGTCAATATCTGCAAAATTCATTGATTTTGTGTTTACCTTCGTGTTGACAGCATATACTTAGTCTGACACTCATTTATTGTCCAATCCATTTTTGACGTTTTCATCTTTATACAAAGCTGGCTATGACATCAAGTTGATTTCTACCAATGATGTCAATATCATTGTCATATGCTAGGAATTGCAACAAATTTTGGAACATTGTGCCTCTGGAGTTTTGCACAATCCTCTTGATAATCAAATTAATGAAGTCACATGACAGCGAATCGCCTTGCCTAAATCCTTTTTGGATATCGAATGTTTCGGTGAAGTCGTTTTCGACCATAATGGAGCAGCAGGAATTCTCCTTCATCATCCTGCACAGGCAAACAAATTTGGGCGATATACCAAAACTAGACATGGCTCTGTATAGTTCACCTCTTTAATTGCTGTCGTATACGTCTTTGAAATCTATAAATAGGTAGTGGATATCGATTTGGACTTCTTGGGGTTTTTCCAAGATCTGTTGAAGTGTGAAGATTTAATCCTAACCTAAATCCATACTGATAACGGCCTATCAGATTGTGAGAAAAGGTTTTAAAGCGTTCACGTAGGCGATGTTATATCCTTTTTTGTTGATCGGGTAAACTATGGTAAGGTTCCATTCTCCAGGCATACTTTCATCCGACTAAATTCGGCTTATGAGTTGGTGAATGTTATTTACTAAGTCTTCTCCACCGGCTTTATAAAGCTCGGTGGGAAGGCCGTCATTTCCGACAGCCTTTACCTTGACTTTATAAATTGCTATCCTATCTTCACGTAGGTCGAGTTATTTGATGTTTTCGCTGTCGTCGACAATATTGAATGTTTCGTTCTGCCTGGCAGCAGAATATCGTTCATCGTCGCCGTTTAACAGTCTACAGAAGTGGTTCTTCCAAATCCTCTGTTCAAGGATTCTGGCTTACTCTGAGATTTCAAACTGACCTATTGTCCAAATATATCGAAGCTGCTTATCTAGGTTTACATGAGGAAAACAAGACTGATTTAAAAACAAAATTTCAGGCTCGTTAGTACCTAGGGCCGAGCTTTCTCACAACCAATCATGCGTGCGTGTATACTTCTTGCACGTTGTTGGGACCCCCTGTTTTATGCCGACTCCGAACGGCGAATTTGAGATAAGCTTTTCTTGACAATTGATACTACTCTGATGATTTGTCAAATCATCACGAGAGGAGGGCCAGTGAAAAATCATTTAGGTGTTGCTACGGCTGGGAATTGAACCCAGATCTTCTGGGCGGCAGTTCATCGCACTTACCATAGCGCCACTTAACCCTCTGACCAGGACAGACTGATTTACCGTGCCTAAAATTCTGACCAGGCTGTTTTTCGTTTTGTTATCACACTCGCCATTTATTAGTTAAGCAAGTGAATTCCGAATGAATGAGACCTGTATCCGATGGTTTCCACTTGGAGTTTAAATAAGCACGATTATTGTGTACTAAAAGTCATAAGCAGAAGTGCGACGGTCTCAATGGCGCGATGGTTAGTGCGAAGAACTGCCGCGCAAAAGGTCTGGGTTCGATTCCCAGCTGTAGCAACACATAAATGATTTTTCACTGGCCCTTCTCTTGTGATGATCTGAAAATGGACCTGCTTTTCATAAAGTCATGTTGATATGTGGCTAGTGGCTACAGATTCCTTTACAAAAAAGTATAACTTCTCTTTCACTATACATTCAAACGATTTCGGAATCGACGACTGTTTGTTACCACATTCCTACTAGCGGAAATCAATGCGGCTAAACATTTCAGCATCTGTTGAACAATATAAAAAAAAATGCTGATTTTAAGTTGAGACATCTAAAACCCTACATACTCATTCCTCTGAAACCCGTAAATATTCACATTTGAAAGAAGCCCTTCTGATAGCCTTTGAAAGCTCGCTTTCCAAAAGTCAAACGACTAAAAACGATCGTACGAGTCAACATTTTCGTACAAATGTCCGCCCACGTCAGTGAAATATTTAGTAGAAATTCTACTATACTGCAGTCAGTAGAAAAAACTAAATCGAAATTGTTTTGTTATAATTTGTTTATACAACTTGTTCGCTGTAAGCCAAATGACGATTAGTTCTCTAGTAACGATAGGTCATGTTGTACATAAACATCTTATCGGACACTATTTATTTTATGATGCGGGCTAAATTGCAAGTCATCCATTAAATACCTTATTCCCACGAATATTTTTCTATAAGTCTGCTAGACCTTGTCTTCAAATCGCCAAGTATAACAACAATTCCCTTTGAATCACATCCTCATTAAAATTACGCAATCTAAATCCACACTTTCGTGATAAATAATCCAATACGTATTTTCAGATTATCGAGGATAATATGTTGATTCCAGCGGGATATTACACTTTAAAAAAAAACTGTGTGCTGCCACCATACTCGATTAAAAGCCAAAATGTATCTCTGTCTTTCGTCTACATATCGTTAGCTATTCCCGCACATATATTTTCCCAAAAAAAAAAGAAACACCCCACACACTCCCCTAAATCACCAAATAGCATTTAGAATGTCACAAAAAGTGAACATTATGTGCTACAGCGTATAATCCAATTACCACATTTAATGTCACCCGAAGTACAAACAATTCCACACTCCCATACACATACAAACATTTAAATTTGATTTCACTAATTCCTGGCTACATCCTGGCGCACATATCACATTGTTTTATGTAACCACTCTGTTTGACGCAAACAAAAAAGCAATCAAACCCGATATACCAGCGCACTCTCGAAGGACCCAAATAATTGTGGTGCGGGGGTTGACATATGAAATAGAGGCGCAGCAAAAAAAATCAAACTGCGCGTCCAGATGGGAGTGAACAAAAAATTTAAATGACGAAATTTTATCCATTTTGTGTTATATCTACCAAATGTGTGTGTGTGTTTGGGGAAACGAAATCGACATCGGATAGCATTTAGAAAAACATTATACTCTGTGTACAGATGATTCGTCCTCGCTCACGTAAGCTGCTCTCGCTGCCTAGGTACATCCCCCACGGAAATGGATATGGATACGAACGAATACGAATGGGAATATGGATAAGGTATAGCAGCAATCCTCGCTTTTCACCCCATCATCGTCATCATCCTCATCACCATCATCATCATCATCCACATCATCACTAAGTAACATCATTGTGTGCACATCCACCATTTCTCTGTCTCCCAGCTTCATCGCCACCCACTCATTCTAGATCATCCTTTGAAAGCTATTAAAGTAAACAATTTCCTATCCTGTATCTGGGTTAGGAATAAAAAAAACGCAAACCATTAAGCAAATCTGCCAAAGCATTACGCCGCAACGCTTTCGCAAACAATGGAATTCTCATTTTATTTTGCAGGTCCTGGTCCTAGAACGCAACGCTAAGCCGGCATCAAGTATGGGAGGGGAGTATCTACAGCTGGGCATGGCCACGAATGTGTATTTTTGTACATAATCGTATAATCGTACATCAGATGGAATTTCCGCCACATATATGTTTTTTTTTTTGTTACTTAACCTTCGTCTTTTATTTATTGTTCGTTTGAGTTTATTGTGGTTCCGTTTCCCTCTTGTCGAATGTGTGGATGTGTGTGGGTGTAGGTTATGGGTGCCGGATATTGGGGTCCACCAGGGATATGTCGTCTATGACCGCGAGATAATAAATGACACAATTTGCCAGGATATAAACACAAATTTACACGACCGTACTCAGAGAGATATGACGTTAGGTAACCTCTACTCCAATGAGGAATAACAAACTAGATACATAAACTCGTATACGAATGTGATAAGTTGTGCGAGATCTTACATACAAGCGATAGGTAAAGATGTCAGCCCCCTGTTGGCCATTAGTTGTCCTTAGAGGGAGGTGCTGTAGAGTTATTTTTGTAATGATAATAGAAACGGGAACAAATGGGATTGTAGAATTACGGCTATGGAACGGTGATCAATTATTGTCGTATATGACATAAGGGATGGGTAGTTGTGTTTATTTTGTAACATGAATAGGATTGAATGCATCTGCAGTTTAAATTACTGTGGATGGCATCGTTGCCCATTGGGGGTATCTTTGTCGAATCACGTACGGATTCGTCTGATCAATAGTCTGCTAATGTGTGTGATATACGCTGGAAACTGATTTCGTTGTATTAAATTTAAATCATTTGAGAAGTTCCACCAGCTCCTTCCGAAGAGCTACGTCGTCATCTGCAGAATCAGCTTCAGAAATTAAATAGTTCACGCAGAAGTCATTCACCTTACCCTGGAGATAAAAGAAAAAGTCTTATGGAGTCAGACGCTTGATCACGGTGGCCAGTTCACATCACCTCCATGTGAGATGACCATGTCCTCGAATATCTAGTGCAGAATTTCTAATGTGGCTTGAGCTGTGTGGCACTAAGTACTGTTCTGTTGAAACCACATGTCGTTATTGTCTTTATTATCCAATCCAGACTAAACGAAGTTGGTAATCATCGAAATATTGGGCGCGCCGTTGACAATGATTTTATTACAAACGTCGCTCTCAGAGAAATACGGAAAAAAACGCCGCCATCCCAAAATCTAAACCAAACAGTCAAATTTTCGTGACGCATTGCACGCTCATGATTCTCATGTGAATTGGTATCGTCCATAGTTCGACACTTCTGTGTGTTGATATTCATCCATCCATTCATCCAGAAGTGGGACCCATTACTAAAGTTGATTTTAATTTTGAAAATGATGGTCAGTTTCAGAGCCCATCCAGCGAATACAAGTCTTTATCCTGGCCATTTACCTTCAGCTTCTATGGCAGTTGAATTGTGTACGTGTGGAAGCTCTAGTCCTGAAGCCGCGGTGTAGTGGTAATGTGTTCGTCTGTTGAGTGGAAGGTTGCGCGTTCAATCCCAACCAAAATCCATTTCACTTTTATTTAAAAGAAATAAAAGGTCGGTGTAATACCTAAAAGTATGCACACCATCTTGAATTTCTTCAAATTTAACGAACACAAGAAAAAGTGACTCCCCGAAGCTAGTTCGGACACCACCCATGGAGTTTAAGTCTCCACTACATCCAAAATCTTTCCTATCCTCTCTTTCTTCCCCTTCTCTAACGCTCGTACTATGGTAACATATAAAGGGTGTTCATAACCCCTTGAGTATGTGTAAATTAAAAAAAAAGGAAAAGGTCATAATCTCCTCCAAACACTTGCGGACATGTTTTCATCAGATCTTGCGTTTTGTCGACGTGCGGGTGTTGGCTTATCGTTAACATACTTAAGTGGCGCTACAGTCCGGAATGAACATGGGCCACAATCAACATGCCTCCAATGTTATCCCGGACTTTTGCTAATTGCCTCCAGTTGGGCACTCCAAGTTGGTTGAGGTATGTTTCTACTTTTGCGCGCCTACTTCCTTTACTTTGTCCGACGTATAGCTGGAAATCGAAGACTCTGCTAGCCGGAGTATTGATGTTCATTCGATTTACACATCCTAGTCATCTTAAACGTCCCATGCGGATTTTTTTTAGCCAGTCAACGTAAACGGGACCGAATCAACCAAGGACTTCTACATCCGCTTTCGATGCGACCCATGTTTCAGCGCCGTAGAACAGGAATGGGATGATCAGGGTCTTATATAGGATCTCCTTAGTAGTTCGAGTGAGGGCTTTACTCACTTCTCTCAGTTTGGGTGGTAGGCAGCTTTCGCTGTCGTTGCCAGTATTGAATGTTTAGTTCTACCTGAGAGCGGAATGTTGTTCTTCATCGCCGTTCAACAGTCTGTAGAAGTGCTTCTGACTGTAGTGGCATTTCGTTCTGTAGCGAAGTCAATTAGCCTAAGTCCGTTACCAGACGTGTTGTCGTGTAGGCTATGTTTTCCGACAATACGGCTAAAGATGTCTTCTCTTCCTACCTTTGGGCTAAAATCTTCAAGAACCATTTTATCATCGTACTTCGGTAGTCACTCATAGGTTTTGTTGAGGAGCTCGTAGAAGCAATCCTTAGCTCTATCTTCTTTTCCTCCGTTGGGGCGTGAGCGCATATAAGGCTTATGTTGGAGAATGACCTTGATGCGAATTGTTATAATGCGCTCGATAATGTTTCGGAAACATATGACTTCTTGCCCAAGTCTGGCACTTATAACAAATCCGCATCCGAATAGTCCTTTTCCACTAACTATAACACACGCAGTAGTTAACGTTACAGTTTTTCATCCTCTTTTTGCCCGTCCCATCCCATATTATGGCAGTAATTTCTGCTTTGTAGCTTTGCATCGTAAGAATGTTTTTTTTTCCATGGGTGGGTGGTTAACCCAAAGCACAACCCACAACCTGTAGGGCCAGCTCCGATTTATATAAGATATCCATAGGACATGGTGCCATCAGTATCAACTACGGGATTGAGCGCTGCCGTTAGCCTTTCGGTTCATCCGCCACCATCTCTGTTCAAGGGCCCTGGCTTACCCTTGAAATTCCTAGACGACGTTTTTTCAATGCTCCTAGTCATACGAATGTATGACAATCATCCAAGTGTAAGACTGTCATGAGAAACTTCCCATATTCGGCGCTCGGATTTGGCTTTAAGCCGGGGGTCCTCTTCTTTGTTGCAAAAAAGTAATAACTTCGCACACACAAATATAGAGAGAATATAAATTTGTTGCCCTGTATGGACCGTTGATGACGGATATTTAATTTTGTTCACTGCCTCAGCCACATTAATCTGGAATCAGACAAACCTGTTCGATTTAAATCTTTATTACATTGTAGCCCTTAGAAAGCAATTCATAGGAGAACTTCTCATGCCAGGTTGTTATATTACATATTGTATAGCGAAAAAGCATTTCGCACAGCCTGTGCTATTACATTTTCACGTGCCACATATGTCCATCCATTTGATATCCTCATTTTCAGTAAAACCTTACCTTATGGCTAACAATTGAATTTTACGCACACGCATACATCCAACATAAGCATCATTAGCTTAACTAGAATCCAACTGACACCATCCATCTGTGGGCATATTGTACCACAATGTATGCCTATGTCTTGCGACATTGATTGAAGGTACCTTTCGATAGTATTATGTGGATACCACCTCAGTTCACTATAAAGTCGAATTGAAAAGGATTTTCAAGAAAACACATGTTCCTGATAGCTTCTGCATGCCACACAAGAAGTTCTTTCATTTGGCACACACATAATGACACAGCTGAAGGAAGCTACACCAAGTGAAGTCTGTGAATCACAGTTTGCCCTCTTATCTGTCGCAGTGAATGAATATCCTTTCGGTTGATGTCAAAAACAGAGCACATATCCCTATCATCACATGACTATCTCGAAACTGCTGCGAGTTTTTGTTAAGGCACCATCCAAACCACACCATCAAGTCGCTTCTGTACTGACATCTGAATGATGAAACTAGTTCTAGGTCTTGTTCTTAAATTTCCATCATCCGTTGTATGTGTGTATGTGTGCGTGTGCAGCTCCTTTATTCAGAGTAACACAAAAGCCTTTTTGCCAAATTTCGGCGGTTGGGGTGGTACTCACACATGCCACAACGGTATATGATATGGATTCATATTATGGTGCCACATGATATGTGGGAAGTATGTGCTATCTGAAGGTCATATGGGGAGTATTATTTGTTTACGAAGGATTTTATGTATAAGACGAAAGGACTACATCTTCATCTTTGCGTTCATACATGGAAGACTGGTTAAGAGATCATTATTCAAGTTCGTGCGGACGCATTTACAGTTTTAATTTGAACGTTATTGAGAGATGAGCAAATAACCCAACCGTCTGTTGGATAGATGACAAGCATACAAGGACGATATTGTTAATCCTTAGAGTAAACTTGAGAAAACAAATTTTCTACTGTTTGTCAAAAAGTCCTAATTTACGAGAGATGCCACACACAGGGCTTGGTCTTTTATTTATTGAGGTATGCAAATGTTGTGAAAGGACCTCAGTAAATATCGAAATCGAGTGAAGTAAATTTAATCAACAAGATTACATGTCGTTGGTCATGGTTGGTCAAGCCTATTTCGTTCTTGGTAATTAAATTTCTAGGGAATTACGGTTTAAGGATCATTGGGTGAATTGTATTTGGGTCAGGTCACTACGAACAGCATGGGATTGCTTGGCTTTCCTTTGTTTGAATTAAGAAACGTTTTTTTTTTCTTGCAATTTAAGGATGTAGTAGATGCTAGTGATTAGTCCCAGACCCACAATAATGTGAGATGGGGGAATAATGGTTGATTTTTGGCATGTTGTAATTTAATGCATGACATGCGGTAGAGGCTTTCTAATTGAGGTAGCCTGCCTCTACGCACTCTGACAGATTATTGTTTAAGGTTAAAAATGATTTTTCGAAATTCGGATTATTTTATGAGCAGAAAAATAAGACCTTAAATGGGACGGACAAAAGTCTTGAAATATAAAGCCCTGACATATGTCCCTTCAACTGTTTTATGGGCCATGATGCTTAAGAACATTAGGAATACCCGTCCAAATCTAGATGGTTCACTGCTGTATGATCTCAACCATATTAAAGCTAGCAGCTCTATTTATAGGTCCGTATAAAGAAACCCATGTCCGGCAGTCTTATAAAGCTTTATGTATTGCTGTCCTTGGGTTGGGGATTATCTCTTAACGTTTGGGATAGACTTCATGACGCTATTTATATACAAAAAATCAACAAAAAGCACTAGCTTTTCTGTTTGTTTAGTCTTCTTCTTCAAAAACTGGAGTGCTCCCTCCTATTTTTGTCTTCAAATCTCTAGAGCAGCTCTCGAAATTTCTCTTGCAGTGATAGTTTGTAATCTTTGTTATTGTAATTTTCACATTTTTTGCTGACCCAGAGTTTGCGGTAGAAACCTAGCAAAACAGTTGCACTCTTTCTTGTTACTTTTGGTCAAAGTATAAATGGCGTCACAGGATATTTTCTCACAATAATACATGTGTATCCTTCATATAAAGGGTGGTTACATTTAAGGGCCGATGTTGATTTTGAATAAAACACGGCACACCTCCATCCGATGGTCCAAATTTTCGATGACGCTGAGGCATAATTGAGGTTCTATGCCGTTAATATGCCGAATTATCTCATCCATTACATACGAATTGAATTGTTGCTGGCTTATCGACGTACACCCACTCTTTCAAATAACCTTTCAGTCGCTCTCCAACTCCCGAAGTGGTTAGTCGACTAAGTTAGCGGAAGTGATTTTTAATATCCTAAAAAAAACATAAGTATATCCAAAAGGCAAGTTGGCCTACTTAAATTGTATAAGCCATTTGGTGCGGTGCTAAAGCACTCGACTGGCATCCCGAGCTACCCTGGTTCGATTCCCAACCAGGCGTATGCATTTTTTTATTTAATTTTTTTTTTTTTTTTTTACAAAAAAAAATCTAAATAAATAACACGTGTTTTGTTAAGTGGTCCGCGGCCAAACTAGTAGTGTCGACAGGCGGGCAAGCGCAAGAGGGCGGGTTCAAATCCCGGACGAGTCCACAATCGAGAAATTACAAATTTCATCGAGTGGGAAAACTGCCAAATGGAGCAGGAAGGCTAACGGGGGATATCCCAGCAAATACGGGACCGACGATAGCAAAGAGAAAAAAGAAAATAATTTGTACGCCTAATTTGGTCAAGCGGCGTACAAAAACCGCTTCAGCCACGCTGTCTGCTGAAGCGATGACGTCTTAGACATCAACGGCAGCAAAATTACAACAACAACTTGCCTCTACATCAGATGATGCAGAGGTATCGTACATTTCCGATGAAGGGGAAGGACGGTACACTACCGAGGATAGCAACAGGTTTGCGGTGCTGTCAACGGATGATGATGATGTTGTAGAGGAGGAGGAGGAGCTTCTAACCAAGCAAATAAGTTCATTTGAGGATCAAATTAACACTATAAAATCCCAATTAGAACCGCTGGTTAGAGCCCTCAGACAAAAACAACAGGAGCGTCGCGAGAACGAAGAAAAATGCCGCGACGAAAAAATACAACAACAACAACAACCACAAAAGGTATTGACACACAAAAGCAGTAGGACCGAGACAAAGCCCAATGCCCAGGAACCACAGCTTACAGAAAAACAAAAACAAATACAGCAACAGCCAAAGAAGCAACAAAAAATGCAACAACAGCAACCACAGACACGGCGACAGCCACAAAATATGCAACAGCAGCAACCGCAGGCCAAACAACAACAGCCACCGAAACAACAGCAGCAACAGCAAGCAATAAACCAGCAACAAAAGAAGCAGCTTCAACAACAACAACAACAACAACAACAACAACAACAACAGCAGCAGAAGAAGCGGCAACAACAACAGGAACAGCGGCAGCAGCAGCAGCAACAGCAGCAGCCACAGCCGCCGAAAAAAGAAAAAGTGCCACCCATCAACACGTATAAAATGGACCTTAAGGAAACCATTGAAATATGTAAGTCGGCCATAGGCAACAATTTCACAATAAAACGATTAAGTGAAGATAGGCATGCTATCCACTGCTTAACAGTGGAGCAGTACAAAATTATAAAGCAATTACTAGCAGACACCACAACGGAGTTTTTTACATATACTCCGAGAGTAGAAAAATGCCAGACGGTTGTCTTAAAGGGCATAGATTCCTTGACGGACCCGCAGGCGCTTTTAAGTGAGCTTCGCCAAGTAGCGACTGACGAGCTCGAATTCGTAGGGGTAAAGCCATTCACCACAGTGAAGGCAAGACGGGAGAATCGGAAACTACCGATCTTCCTAGTACAGCTGTCGCCACAAAGCAAGATGGAAAAGTTGAAGAGTATCTCAGTCCTCAACTTCCAGGTTGTACGATGGGAAAAATTAAAAAGAGGTGACAGCATGCTTCAATGCATGCGTTGCCAAAGGTTCGGCCACGCCTCAGCCAACTGCGAAATGCGGTCACGCTGTGTTAAGTGTGGAGAGAACCACAACATAGGAGAGTGTAGTTTAGGAAAGGAGCGGGTCGATGACATGACCCTACTTAAATGTGCACTATGCGGTGGCGGCGGGCACCCCGCAAACTATCGGGGCTGTCCAAAGTTTCAGCAAATGAAAATTAATAAAAAAGCGAAGCAAACGGCTGTGTCGAATCAACCAGCCGTTCGCCCTCCCTCAATGTCCGTCAATCCCCAAATTTCCTACGCCCAAATGGCGTCAGGAAAGGGAAAAACGGTACAGCATCCACCTAAGGAAGCCAGACAGGCCCCCGTGCATCAGGCTCCAGCAGTGGATGCGGATTTGTTGACTGCGTTGCGGGCCATTCAAGGTCAGCTAACCGGTCTTCAAAACCAGTTACGGGAGCAGGCGTCAAGAGTAGACTATATCTACTCCTTGTTGCCGAGCTTAACGCAAATTAGATCGTAACGGGCGCGCTGTCAGAGAGACCCTTAAAGATCCTGGCTGTGAATGTAAATTCACTGATTAGGATCGAACGTAGAGCTAATCTATTCCAGTTGCTTACAGACCAAAGTCCCGATGTGCTTATGGCTAGCGAAACTAAGCTAAACCAGAAGCATAAATTGACTAATAATAATTACAATATCGTAAGAAGGGATCGACCCAACTCCACTCAAGGAGGCGGGGTCGCTATCTTTATACGAAAAGGCATTAGTTATAAGGTCATATATAGTGGTGAAGTGCGCCGATTCCGGCTGCTGGAAGCCTGCGTCATATGCATTCCTCTCCAACAAGGGAAGCGACTGTATGTGATAGCGGCCTACGCACCGGAAGCACCTCAGCCTACACTTTTTACAACAGAGCTCGGAAAACTTTTCGAATCTCTAAGACTGAACTCAGTGGAGAACTTTTATCTTTTGGCCGGAGATTTAAATGCCAAACACGAAGATTGGGGAAATCAATTACAAAATCCTCGGGGTAACCATCTTTACAATTGGATGGTCCACTACAATGTTGAATATAGGATCGACATTCTCGCCACAGATAGGCCATCGTTTCCGAGAAGCGGTGCTTTCCTGGATCTTTTACTGCGAGACACAAGACTGACAGTTACTAATAGAGTAGGTCAACACCCGCGAAACTGTTTACGGACGATTGAGTACGACAGTGATCACTGCGGACTCGCCGCCGTAATACAGCTTCCGAACGAGCTTGTGGCGCTGGAGGAGTATGTGCCTGTGCATTCTTACAACTACGGTAAGATGCGCTGGCCTCGCTTCACCAACGCCTTATCAAGAGAACTACGTTCGAGGGCCTTTTACCCACCAAACAACAGAAACCTAACAAACAACGAAATCGACGAATACTTACAACAAATGGACGAAGCGATTCAACGAACAATGAACAGGACGATACCGAAATACAAAGAACATGACATAACGTCTACGTACAGAAACGCGACCATTGACGCACTACACAGACAAAAAAGCGGACTTCTGACAAGACTTAAACTCTTGTACAGACGACTGACAAACCCACGCGACCCGGAGATTAGAACACTGAAGGCGTCGATCAAAAACATCAACCAATTGATCAAGGAGAACTATCGGTTGTCCATTAATTTGTTTTGGAATAACAGAATTCGGGCCGTAAATTCCAGCGACCCGAGTATGTTTCCACAAATTAATAAGATCTTTAGGAGAAAAGGTCATAACGACCTTCCGTGTATTAAGCTCCAACGAACAACTGACAATACAAACATACTTTTGACAGCAGGAATTGATCCGGGGGAAGCCGTCTTCGACGACGATTTCTATGTTATTGAAGATCCTCAGGAGAAAGTGGAGGCAGTGGGGGCTGTCTTTCAGGAAGTGTATAAGGTGAATGATAGCATTCGCCCGAACCGCGTCCTGGAAAACAATGCCCTGCTCCATCATGTCTATCTCCGAAACGACATAACGCAATGGCGATCTGAGAACCGTGGTTTCACCCGGTTTGATGACGAAAACTTGGCAAACGCCATAGTCGCCGAGCGAAGTGGGTTTAGTCCCCTGTTAATCTCGAAGGTGGAACTCCAGATCATCTTCGATTCCATAAAGAAAAAGAAGTCAGCGGGAGTCGATGGTATATCCAACATTGTACTGCGACACTTACCCCCTGAAGCTGTGGACATTTACGCCACACTGTTCAACAACGCGCTGAATAATGCATATTATCCAGTGCGTTGGAAGACGGCGGTGGTTCATCCTCTCCCGAAAAAGGGAAAGGACAACTCCAATCCGGCGAATTTCCGATCGATAAGTCTCCTTCCGAGTATCAGCAAGGTTTTCGAAAAGATTCTCAATCGAGCACTGTTCAAGTGGTCTGAGGACAATAACATTATACCAGAGAACCAGTTTGGCTTCAAGGCTGGACATGACTGCATTCATGCCGCCTCCAAACTAGTTTCTGATATACAATGGAACAAAGCCAAAAAACAGTGCACCGGTGCATGTCTGGTTGATTTAGAGAAGGCTTTTGACACCGTATGGTTAGAGGGCCTCTATCTAAAGCTGACCAGACTTGGCATAAGTAAACCACTGCTATATATGCTTCATGACATGCTGACTGGTAGAACGTTTGTTGTCAAAAGTGGCAATGTAACTTCTACCACAGAATTTTTCATTAAGAACGGTCTGCAACAGGGAGCGGTAAACTCGCCGATTCTCTTCAGCATTTACACCAGTGATATGATAGGTAGTCTTACTCAGGCAATTGCGTATGCGGACGATCTTATCGCGTACAGAACAGCCTCTACTGTCGAAGTCATTCGAACACTTTTGCAGCGGGACTTCGACAAGATCCAGAGATATTGTGATGACTGGAAGTTGAAAATCAACTTTCAGAAATCAGAAACTATCCTGTTTAGGACACCGTTGTCTAGGGCCTCTAGGGATACGAGAAAGAACTGGCGAAAGCTGGTGATCGTTGGAACAAACGGACAGCCACTGGCGAGTAAAAGTGTAGTAAAGTACCTTGGCATCTGGTTAGATCAGTATCTATATTTCGGAAGACATGTAGATGCTGCTCTGGCTAGAGCTAGGGGAGCATTTGCCCTGACAAGACGGTTGTTTTATAGCAGTCGTCTTGACAGCAGGGTGAAGGTGATTTGCTACATGGCCCTCATTAGGCCGATGATTGCCTATGGGTGCCCGGTGTGGTTCAACGTTGCCCCATCTCAAATGGAAAAGATACGGGTGTTTTAGAGGCAGTGTCTGAGGAGCTGCCTTGGACTTCACAGAACACCAGTATCTGACTACACAAAATACTATTCCAACCAGGTCCTATACAACGGGGCCAACATAAACCGAATAGACAATTTTCTGGTGAAACTCATTCGGTATCACGCTGCAAGATCGATGGCTTCGAACAATAGTCTCATCTTTGGGGCCTTCTATCCCAATGATGAATATTTTGAGAGTGCGCGTTTAAGCGGCTTTATTCCGCCCGAAGCTTTCCTATATTTGGATAGTCGAGGGCTGATACAGGATAGATCGGCGCTTCCGCTAATCTACCACGTCTTCCGACGAACTGTGGATAGGCGGCTCCTGTACGACCGAGACGTCGTCACTCAGAGCGGAGGAGAGCGCCTGCGGTTCAGCAGGAGTGTGTCCGATTGGGACCGCCGGAGTAGGTTGCAACAGGAGAACCTGTTGTGGTGGTTAACGTAGTTATAGTTAGTTTTGACTTTTGAAAAGATATGGCCGACTTGCATAGTTGTTTAGGTTATGTTAAGGGAAACAGTCGTGGTGGCACCAAAAAAAAAAAAAAAATCAAAATGCTTGCTGTGGCTGTTCTAGTTTTTCTAGTTTTTAAGTTTAGTTTTTTTTTTATTTAGTTAGATGTAAGTAGTTTTAAGTAGTTTAAGTTAGTCGATAAGTAGTTTTAATTAGTATGTAAGTTTAAATTAAAAAAAAAGACAAGAAACCAAGTTTTTCTCAAATGTTTCTTGGTAAACATCATTTTATTACTATTAGATTTACTTATTAGATAATAGGCCGAAAGGCATTAGAATTAAGTTATCATTTAATTTAGGGCGCCCGCATAGGGCCAGTAAGTTATTTAAGCAGTTGTTAAGTAAGCTAGTTTTTCATGAATTTTTGTCTAGCATGTAAGTTAGTTTTAAGATAAAGTAAAATAAAAATGAATATCAAAAAAAAAAAAAAAAATAACCCCAAAAAAATGTCCAGCGGTGTAAAATCACATGATGTTGGCGGCCAATTGACATCGCCAACACATGAGATAGCACGGCCATTGAATTTGTAGCACAAAAGAGCCATTGTTTCGTTAGCTGTGTGACAAGTGGCACCGTCCTGTTAAAACAGTCCCGAATTGGACGATATGGATGTGTACGATATGTGTACACATCCATATCGTCCAATTCGGGCCATAAGAAGTTCGTTATCATCTCACGATAGCGAACACCATTCACAGTAACGGCCTGACCGGCCTCATATTGGAAAATACGACCCGATGATGCCGCCAGCCCTGCTTGCTTTTTCGACAATCACTCTTGGATTACTATACGCCCAAATGCAGCAATTCTGCTTATTGACGAATCCACTGAGGCGAAAATGTGCCTCATCGCTGAAGATGATTTTCTTCGAAAATTGATCATCCACAGTTGCCATTTCTTGCCACCACTCTGACCATTGACAACGCTGGAAATGGTCAAGAGGCTTTAGTTCTTGAGTCAATTGCACCTTGTAAGCATGTAAATGCAAGTCTTTATGCATAATTTTCATCAACGACGTGCGTTAGATGTGCAATTGTTGAGCACGACGACGAGTTTAGGTGGAAAGCTCTTCAACCAAACTATCGCGAACAGCAGCAATATTTCTGCAGTACGAGCAGAACGAGCATGCACTGGTGTTTTCACATCTCCTACAGACCCGGTGTGCTCAATTTTTTGCACGATTTTTCCGATTGTACGCACGACGATTAAATTGACCGAAAAAATCACGAAGTGCGAAGTGCACGATATGCATTTTGATTTGAACGCCCATTTTCATAATAAGCCTGAATAACTTAAACGCGTTGCTCGATTGTGTTGGTTTCCATATTTCAAATTGAGTTCATCTGAAATTGAGAAATGTCAAATGAAATGCAGAAAAAAACTTGACATTTATATATATACCTATACTTTATGCTGAATTCAAACGGCTAAGTTGAGATTGCTTTTCGATAGATATGTCAGATCATGGCCAGTGAAAATTATAAATTGGTTAGGTAGTGAGGCCAGGTTTTCTGCGCTACATTTCAGTGTACTACCTGTAATTTAAGACCTTAAAGATATAGGTCTGTGGTCTGAGGTCTCCGTAATATATCTGATTTTTTGTTCGGAATTCTTCTGACATTCAAGGTTAGGAAGAAGTTTGGTCGTGTTTTGCACCCATCAGAACTAAATGCACCCCTATACTGCTGGTGTTTGATAGCGTAGCTAGGCGTGATGACTGGGTAATGAGGCCAGATTTCCTTTTTAGCATTTCAGCGCACTAATAGCAATGTTAAGTCAGAAACATGCAGCGTTTGCTTCTGACATTCAACGTAAGAAAGAAGTGTGGTTGTGTTGGTTCCATTGCTACCGATTTTCCCGCCTTACGACTCTGTCATAACCCAAGATCATAAACTTGTGAAGAAGGTAGACTTTCCCGTAGGTGGCTACGAGAGCCTGGTTCGCTCAGCGTGTGGGGTAGGCTCGTGTTTACGTTGACTCGACTTTTTATACTCTCAAAAAAAAAAAAACTCCTTATAATCACGAAAGAAAGTTTTTTATGTCTTTTTCAGAACTAAGATCGCCAAGAAGTGGCTTCCTTTGTTCGAACTTGTACCTTTGTCCAGCATCGATCCCATTTATTCGCTCTCATATTCGCTCTTGGAATTCAGCACTAGTAAGCCTAATTGCGAACTCCCAGCTTTTGCATCTGATTATTGCCGACAAGAACGAACGCTTCCCAACATAACATTTTGGTCCTCAACGATGTATACCCCGAAGGCTTGTGTTTGGTTGGTATTTCGTTCGCGACTCTACTACTATTTTGGACCCGTTTACGATGATTTTGCGTGCAGATTTTGGTATATGATGTACCATTCGGGTGCTTTTAAATTGGTTTTATATTTACGTTGGGCTTGAGCCAATCCACAGCCTTTGCTTGTAGTTATCGATGTAGCCAATTGTTGCAGACATGCCACGTGTTTTTTTTTTTTACATCATCTTCTTTGTGATGTCCTTATGTATTAAATATTGTGTATGTGTTGTGGCGAGGGTGCTTATTTCGTCCTCCGTCACGCATCGAACTGTTCAAAACGCATCTATCTAATATTTGGCGCCGTGAGTTTCCCACGTCCGTTGAGCTTCGACGATAGCGTTTTTCCTTGAACTCCTGTCGCACGCTTTTGTTTGCCGTTGCTCTAATCTTCCTAGGGCTGCACCGACCAGAGTTGGCAATCTTTGGCGACTACTCTATTTCACTTGTAATACCTGAAGAGAAGATAGTGGATCTGTTGCTGACGGGACCCCCTGCTGCCCACTACTTCCTACAGATACTGGGTTTGCTACTATAATTAAGAGAGGGACCAAAAGAATATTAGGGATAGTGCGTGAGACTTGAGACATCAAAACTTAATAGACCTTTACTGCCACTGAGAATTATGTTTGCCATAAGTGGATTTCAATTTAAATTAATAAATCAGTATTCGGGGAATGGTCATAGCAATGCTTACCAGTCGCAATCACCTTGTTAATCATGGTGTCATCAAAAAAAAAAAAAAAATCGACCCGGTGACGCTAATTTCTGAAATGCTAATTTGTAAAGTCGCAGATAGAGTAGGTAAAATCCTTTAAAATATTTGGATCTACCTGAGTCATATGAAAAATTTCCTGGAATACGACTTAAATGAGTAGGTGGATGCGATGATTTTCCTTGAACAATACATGGATACTTTTTAAAAATGAAACTCAATTTTGTTTGGCTGATGCATCCCCTCAGAGGGAAATGGGCCACGTCGCTCATGATAAATTCCTCCCGAAAACCGATGATGTTCAGAAGAGCATGAACTTTGTATAGACTCCATTGTCGGTTTGCAGGTAGTAGTTGGTAAACTGTCTGCACTTAGCATGTTTATATCTAGAAGGCTTTCAATGAAATGCATTATAAAGAGGAACATATAATGGCCAATAGCTTGGCATTTCGTCTTTTCGACATCGATATAGGCTGGACAAATCGACATCTTTGCAAATACTCTTCTGTCATGTCATGTTGTTTCAGTTTCGTTAAGGCGAAGTGTTAAACCAGTTGGCTTAGGGTGCCTAGAAAATCTACGTCGAATTATACTGTTGTTAATTTTAGTAAAAATATATATTTGTACGACTATACATGTATTCCGTTTCGATTCTTATTGATATATCTTTCCAAGGCTTGTGGATTGCCAACACACGAAATATACTAACTTCTTGCGTTTTTTATTACCTTGACACCAGCAATGTTTGCAGTTTATGATGGAAGTTGGCTTTCAGGTCTAGCAGGATCCTCGTTCAGTTGTCATAATCGCAGCATTTGAAAATAAAAAAAAGATCAAGATGGGCTACTCCTAATTGTCCCTTCGAAACTTCCTTCTTCTGTAGGTCCTTACACATTTTGTTAAGCAGCTCGTAGAAACAATCCTTCGCAATGTCATCTTTGTCATACATCGGAGCGTGAATGTGCCTTAATGCGTTTTTTTTTAAATGAGTGCGGTGATTTCTTCAAATCATCCGAATTATTGCCTAAGTCTGTTCCTGGTCACTAACGCAGACCATTGAAGATGTCAAAGTTTTTCATCCTCCTTTTGTCCGAACCATCCCATCGAATTTCCTGTATAGCAGGAATGTCTGCTTCATAGCAGCTCAGGGATTACGCCATTTGTACCTTTTCTGTTCTATGTTCTCACATTCCATGTAGTTGTCCTTTAAGGTATTTGGCATGGTCATCAACAGTGTGATGATGGACTCATTGGAGCGACGGTTAGTGCTATGAACTGCCGCACAGAAGATATGAGTGCGATTCCCAGTTAAAATTATGAAAACTATTATTCACTTGCACTCCTCTCGTGATGATCTGACAATTATTCGAGCAGCATCTTATTTTATCTCAACTTAGCCGCTCGGATTCGGCATAAAACAGGAGGTCGCGCTATCCTGAAATAAGTGCACATGCACTTCATTGTGAGATAATAGATAGCTGTTTGTTCTAGGCACCAAAAGTATTCCGAGGTAACTAAGAGTCGGAGTTAGTTGGCATCTACTAGGCGAATTGAGTCGTCATTCTATTAAAC
Source organism: Rhingia rostrata (assembly GCA_949824845.1). Taxonomy (NCBI): domain Eukaryota; kingdom Metazoa; phylum Arthropoda; class Insecta; order Diptera; family Syrphidae; genus Rhingia; species Rhingia rostrata. The sequence continues at coordinate 53,794,175 of OX463758.1, forward strand.
TCCAGGCGGTAGATGTTATCATGTTCGATAAGAATAGGATGAGCTTCGACTTGAAATTCATGAAATCCTGAAAATTAATTTCAAGTACTTTTACTAAAATTAATCCGGTTGTATGCACCAGTTAGCATAATTGATGAGTAGTATCGACAGCGTATTCTATTGCTCAAGGCCACTCAGTTTTCAGCGTCCTTCTACAACACCCCAACTAATGTCCATTAATGGTCTTATTACTTACATGTACCAGAAGATATACCAATTATCTACATCTAAAATGAACATTTTAGATCCTTGAGCGCCTTTTAATTCCTCAAATATCCCCTTCGCAAGACATCGAAACGATGCAATGAAAACCACTAGATTTCTAATGGTTTACCCACAACGATGTGTAATCTAATGCCCTTCACAATCGTCAACGCCAAACATGACTTAAAGCACTCAAGACCAACGTATACATACCGTGTTTAAAAGCAATCCTATAAGTTTCTCTATAGATTCAATAGCGTAAATCTTCAAATCTATTTTACCCTTTTCATAGCCTTTTCCTGAATCCCAAGTGATCCTAAGAGAAAAATGCTACATAACCCATCATTTGATGTTTCCTACTCAAAATGTTTATCTTAAAAATTCGAGACAAACAACGCCATCCCAAAAAGCTATCCGAAAATATCGAGCTTCTTGTTTTTTCGGCGAGACCAATACCATTCACTCGAAGGATAAATCTCTAGAAAATGTTTCAAAACTTCCCTCGTGGGTAATATTTTGAATAAACAACATTTTGCTCTAAACTTTTCCTTTCGTTTTTTTTTCACTTCTTCCTCTGTTTTTATGTATTCCTCTATATTGTATATTCGCAGTTGTTGAAAAAAAAGAATGGGTTGTCCTTGAAAGTCGGAGTTTTAATATTACTGTTGATTGAAGATTTCCCATCCGCATCGACGGTTATAATTTGATTGACCTTTTTGGTCGCCTCTGTATAAAGTTTAAATTTTTTTTATTTTCTTCACAATTGAGACAATAAAGGAACAGCATAAGAATGTATTCTATTTTGTGATCCTTCCCCCGGGAGCGATATGCCATTCAATTTTTCATATGAATACATTATTTTCTAAAGATTTCATCGTCTGGATGTTTTGAGGTCGTCGAATTTTATGTTAGTATCGACAAGGGTTTAATGTTTGATAGGGTTTACAGAATGAGGTTATCATTTTTTTTTGTTTTTAAGTTTTTTAAGGACTTGGGAATGCCCAATGGTGTGGAGAAGGAAATAAAAACCCTTCGGGGGGTCCTTATACCTTATGCGGATCTAGAAGTTATTCCTTAAGCTTGTCATAACCCGATGTCATTGTATGAAAATCTTTGCACATATTCCTGACGGGATAATTTCACGCATTATTCTACTCAATGTGAGTATGTGTGTTTGACTGTTGATTTTGTGTGTGAATTTTGTTCGCTCAATCGAATGGCGGCCAAATATAAGCACGTAACTCTCACATCACTAGAGAGAGTAAGTGAGAGGTTAATAATTAAGCAGCTTATTAATGACATGTTAATGGAAAACGTGTGCTCAGGTTTATTTATGAAATTAATCGAAATCCGAATTTCAATTAACCCGTACTTCATGAAGACTGGTCGGAGCAAATCAAACCAATTTCACTTGAAAGACAGGTGATAGCCGAACGTGTATAACTTATTTTTGATGAATTTCAGAATGAAGGTGATTTTTTATGCTTATTTGGATTTCTTAATCGGATCACTTGTTAATCGTGGGCATAGCTGAAAAATCCCTCCGAGGAAGAGAAGAGCACGTTTTTATAATTGACTGATGCTTGCAGAATAAACAATTTTTAATCATGACCTTGACTTGCCGAACTCGTTCATGACTGACGTTTCGTCAAATATGGGTAATTACAGGGCATCCAAGGTTACTGCGTATATGTGTTAAGTTGTATTAGAGGTATAGAGGTACATTTGGAAAAAAATGTTTAAATAGGCGTCATATTTGCTGAAGTTGTTTATATTATTTTTGCAACAAAGAAGGGGACCTCCTGTTTACCGTCGAATCACAACGACATCGAATCTCATGAAAATCCTACGGACTTGTTCTTATTAGTCCAATGATCCTACTACCAGGCCACTGCACTAAAATGGTGAAAACACATTTCCACCAGCTGATGCCTGATGCTTCCAAATTTTACTTCGCCGCTGAAACCGCTGGATACCTAGTACCTTGATCATAGGCAGAGTGTATACTTTTTGAAATCTTAGTGGTCTCAGATGAGACCGGGGTCTCAAAAAAGGTAGTGTAAGAATTTCCAAGATGGAGACAATAGTGGCGTCTACAAAACCCAGTTAGGATGGACAATGTGAAGACCTTGCATGATCTGTTTCGAATGGGTCATCTATGAATCTCAAGGGTTAGCCATTCCCCTTAAACAGAGATGGTGGAATATGAGTTGGAAAGCCAAAGACAGAGTTCAACCAACTATTGGATAATGGTGATGAGTTTCCCAGTTGGAAAATTTCTTTTGTCTGAGAAAGCTGGAGAAGAGAAGAGAAGCTGGGGAATACTTTACTCATATTCTTCGTCCAAGCAGGTTCTACAGAAGTCAGTGCTGAAGAGTCGTAGTCTTTTTGCGTGTAGATCTATTAGACAGTGTACTGTAAGGACACCGATTATGGTGCTGCTGTTTAATATGTTCAGCATTATCAAGCAGATGGAGCGCTTCTATTTAAAGATTGGCCAAAGTTGCCTGGATATTTTGCAGGTTGTGCCGTTTATTCATCTGCTGTTTGCTTTCGTGATCGCATCCAGTTTGGTGTGTGACGTACATGTTGCGACGGGCATACCTATCATATCTATTTGTGATAGTATATCAAGGGTTGTGCCCTATCTGGCAAGCTCATCTGCCTTGTAATTGCCTGGTATGTCTATGTGGCCCGGCACCCAAAAAGGGTGAACGGTAAAATGCTCCGTGATCTCATTAAGAGACAGTCGGCATGCGTGGGCTGATTTCGAATTAAACGAGATTGCTTCCAGGAATTTGATTGCCGCTTGGCTGTGAAGCATCTTGAAGATAACACCTCCACCCACTCCAGATTCTGTTTTAGACCCAATGTTGTAGATCAATTCACGTCTATTGGTTATAGGTTATTGGTTTCGATCGAATCCGACTCCAATTCAAGTCGACTGGGAATGGTTGTACTGAACTTAATCTCAAAACAGAGTTGGGTAGTGGTGTGGTCGGTGTTTTCTATAAGTATTTACGATGACAGCAAATGCTAGCAGCGAACCAATCTAACTGAAGTGAGGGTACCAATATCTAAACAAAAGTTCTGATGCCTGAAGAATAGAACGTAATCACCGTTTGTTTGATCCAGAAAAAAAAAAACGAAACTGCTCTAACTACAGAAGCATAAGTGTCGTCAACAAAGTCTGCAAGATCATATCTTCCGTAATATGTGCACTGCTTAAATGAAGCCAAGAAGTATTCAGATGAGCTAACCTTCCAATTTTGGTAGCTTAGCTTAAGTGGCGCTACAGCCCGGAACGACCCTGGGTCTCAACCAACATACTTCTCCACTTAGCCCGGTCCTTACCTTACCTTACAGCTTCCAGTTGCGTAATACTTTAAGGTGGTTGAGGTCGGTTTCTACTTGTGCTCGCCACTTAAGGCAAGGTATTCCTCTTCTCTGCGAGCTGGAGTATTAGTGTCCACTCGTTCTACATATCCTAGCCATCTTACACTTCCAATGTGGAGTCCTCTTTACTTACAATAGATCAATCACATACTCTGGGTGGGTCCACCCTCTCACTGTCAGCAAGTGCCATTTATCTTGTAGTGATACTTGATAGCAAGCTTACCTGGAATTTTAACTTGAACGAAAGGGTAAAGCAAGCAAATATTGCACTATATGGCGTCAATAGAATCCGTGTTAAGAAATGGTTCCCTTCCCCGAAGGTAACGGAATGGCTATACACAGATATTTCCACAACAATTCTCACCTACGGCTGCTTAGTCGGTGGAATTACACGAAAAAAGACGATGCAAATGATTGCACTGACAAAGGTTCAAGGAACGTCATGTGTACTTATAACAGGAGCTATGCGCACAAACCCCACAGCGGGCTTGGAAACAATGCTTAACCTCCCGCCAATCGACTTAAGGATGATTGCCACAGTAGCGAAAAGAGCAACACGCCTCAAAGAAGCGGGCAAACTTTGCATCAAACCCTTGGGTTGCAGCACAGTATAGAAATTAGTAGAATAGGAGATTGGGGCATCTAACTACATACACCATCCCATATCTAGATTTTTTAAATATTAAATACTCAATCAGAACACCAAGCAGAGACGACTGGTCGGAATCTATAAAAAAAAACAGCCACATGGGTCTAAAATGAAAATACGAGTGGGCTCTGGGATCTACTCCGATTATTCGGGGTAACCATTTAACTTAAGCTGCCAAACTCGTAAAGTCTAGTGCAAGCAGAGATCGTAGCCGTACTCGAATCTACCGAATCGGCTAGAGTATTGGACATATCACCATTTACGTAGATAGTCAAGCGGTCATAAAATCTCTGGCATTCAACTTAATTAAATCGCGAGTAATTGGACATTGCCGCAAATAGCTTCAAGCTCTATGTAACCAGAATAAAGTGTAAATTATCTTGGTGCCAGGACATAATAAATGAGAAAGCTGACGAACTAACTAGACTAGGAACGAACAATGGCATTTGCTACAAATAAATATGAGACAATAGGGTTAGAATCCAACAAAAAAAAGAAGGAAATAACAAGATATACACAAAATGAAACAAAATGTAGGTGGCAAAACATTAACACTTGCATTCAAGGATCAATGTTCGGAATTTAGCGGCAGCTAATCTAAGAAGATTATTGTTCTGAACAGAGCTTTCATTTCTACAGCCGTGAGAGTGATAACAGGTCACAATCACTTAAAACACTTCCGTAGAATTAACCTAACTGAGTCGCTTCAACTATGCAGGAAATTCGAAGACGCAGACGCCAAGGAGGACACAATCTACCTCCTATGTCACTGCCCCGAGACCAGCAACAGCAGTAGGAAACTTCTCGACAGTTTTTACTACGAGGACTTGTTGGAGCTAGCTACAATCCCCATAGCACAGATCGTCCAATTTTGTTGTAAATCGGGAGGAGCAATTACATCTTTGAAGCGAATGGAAAAGCACAATGGAGCAGCACTTTCACTAACGCAACTTTCTTTTCCCGGAATAACTATTCTCAAAAAAGGGGTATCGCTATGGGCCCACTTAGGCCAATGCGAATTTGACGGCTCACTTGAACTTCAACAGCCTATCAAACCTGACCTAATCCAACCTAACACTCGAATAGAATCCCTAATCTCCTGTATAGATGCAGTTTTCTTTTGACTAACAGCTTTTAACCCAGATATGCCTTATGGCCTATATGTAAGTCGGTCGAACATGTTCAAACTTGCGGTAAATGATTGACACGTGCTGCTTGTGTATTGGTTTAGTGCATTGAGAACAAGTCACAAGTTTTAACATTGAGAACAAGAACAAGTTTGATTTCTACCAATTTTAAAAATGTCAGATTACGGTATTCGCTTCGAAAGGTACGTAGTTGGTTTTATAGAAAATTTAGTTTTACTAACTTTACAAGTTATGTTATGGAGTAATAAAATGTTACTCTTTCGTTTGTAATAAACATATAATTTCTTAGAATTACGTTTCACTGTGTTTATGGTGCACACCGTACGGTGTACTATATGTAGGTCGATAGGCAAATATACGTCTATAAACAATTTTTTTTCAGGGGGTTTTCATTGAATGAAGCTCTTGGTTATCTTGAAGATGATGAGGAATTCGCAAGAAAAGTGGACGACATTGCAATATTTCCACCAAATAATGCCTGCGCGGAATTGACGGATGAAAATTCCGGTGGTGAGGAGTTGGTTTCCGTCAGTAACTTACCAGTTTCTCAGTTACAAGCACCTGCCGAAATAACATTGAACCATGGGCTTCATGATGAATATTCGTCTGATGATAACATTCCCTTATCCAACTTATCAAGGCCGAAACCGAGTACTTCAACACAGTCTTCTAAGAAACCACAAAAGAAGAAGAAAAAAAATGTATAATCGGATAAAAGAAGATTTACCAATAATGTCTTCCACTTGTTCTCAGTTTGAAAACTCTGAAGAGTTCAATGCATTACATTCTCCTTTGGAGTTATTTTATAGATTTTTTGATGGCGAGCTTTTTGAACTTATTCTCACCGAAAGCAACAGATATACCGTGGTGGAAAACTAATTAGAAACAATGAAAATAATGAATATAGTTTTTTTTCTAATCTTTGTTTACACACTTTACACCCAAGATATCAGCACCGGTAAACTACCGTTTTCTTGCAGCCATCGTTGCGCTTTTTTTTGTCTTATATCGGTCACTGAAATGTGTTCACAACAGAATAGTTCACAAAACAAACTGGTGTCGTTGAAAGCTAAGCTAAAATTATCTGGAAAATTAATTAGAAACAGTGAGAAAATATTGAAGAAGTGGTATTATTGAACGGTAAATATTGAACGCTGCATATTTTTTTCTGTTAAAATATCTTAGCTTAATTATCTAGTTTAACAAAATGGGGGAAAAAAAGAGTTGCACACCAGAGTTAAGGAAGCTAGTCATTCACAAGTATTGCCAGGAAAATGCTTCTATGGATACTATCGCCAAAGATCTGATGTGCTCCAAAAAGATGGTGTATGGTGCAATTAAAGTGTATACGGACACAGGCAGTACAGAGAATCCAAAAAGAAAGCAACGGCTGAGAAAAACAACTGCCAAAGAGGACAGGCTTATTTGTCGACTGAGTAAGGCGAATCCTTTTTTCACCAGCAAGGATATTCACTCAGCTGTGTCGTCTCAATTAAGCTCAACAATTACACATAGGACCATCAGGAATAGATTGCTAGAAATAGGTCTGCGAGGGTGCATTGCACGCAAAAAGCCGCATGTATCACAAAAAAATATAAAACGTCGGTTGGAATTTGCAAGGGAGCATGCACAAAAACCCTTGGCTTTTTGGAAAAAAAATTTCTGGAGCGATGAATCCGAATTCAACATGTTTGGATCGGATGGCAAAAAATATGTAAGGCGACCAGTTAACAAAGAACTCGATCCCAAGTACACCATCAAAACGATCAAGCATGGTGGTGGAAACGTCATGGTTTGGGGAGCCTTTTCCTGGTACAGTGTTGGTCCTATTGTGCGCATCGATGGCCGAATGGATCAGCATATGTACAGAGATATATTGAAAAACTATATGGAGCCATACGCTTTTAACCATATGCCAGTTTCATTTATTTTTCAACACGACAACGATCCCAAACGCACTTCACGCCTAGTGAAGTGCTGGTTTGAGGAGGAAAAAATAAGTGTTTGGAGCTGGCCAGCGCAAAGTCCTGACCTAAATCCCATTAAGAACTTGTGGGCTGATGTTGAGAGAAGTTTGGGCTCAAAACACTCAAAAAATTCAACAGAATTGTTCAAGAGCATCGAACATGTTTGGAAGAATATCCCTCTCAAGCGATGTCAAGATTTGGTAGCTAGTCTACCAAGACGCTGTCTAGCTGTTATTGCTAATAAGGGATACCCGACAAAATATTAGTTTTAACTTTAAAAAAAAAATATTTGAAGTGTAAAATTTAATTTCTTTTCTTTTATTTTGAATTGTTTTTGGCTTTTGATTTTATGTTTCTAATTATAATTCCACATAAAATTAGACTAAACTTTTTTTTTTGTGAAATACTTTTCTTGTAATAATAATTTTTACTTTTTTTTCTTTAATATGAATATATGTATATATTACTGTGCTATTCGGTAATAAAGTTTCTATTATTATTTTGTTTCTTTTGATTTATGTGACCAACTTCAGGAAAAGCAAATTTGTGTTTCTAATTAGTTTTCCACCACTGTATATCCCAAAAAAAACAGGCAACGAAACATAGAATTTTGCGAACTCAAAGCCTTTGTTGGAGTCTTAGATCTAAGTGGATACGTTCAGGTGCCACGAAGGAGAATTTACTGGGAGCGAGAGAATTACAAGGGATAGGTTTGAATATATATTTTCAAATAATCACTTAGCTGACAACGAAAACCTGGACCAAGCTGACAAGTTTTCAAAAGTAAGGCCTTTGTTCAAATACCTAAACAAACGATTTTTGGATAACGCTCCAATGGTGACATATTTCGGTCGCCATGGCTGTAAGCAGTTTATACATGGCAAGCCTATTAGATATCGCTACAAATTGTGGGTAGGTACAACAAGGTTGGGATATGTAAACTGGTTTGAACCATACCAAGGACCCCGCGATTAGCAACAGCAGTAGCCTACTCCTCGGCAATTTTTACTACAAGGAATTGTCGGAGATAGCTACAATCCCCATGGCATAGATCTTTGAAGCGAATGGAGCATCGCAATGGAGCAACACTTTCACTAACGAAAGTTTCTTTTCTAGGAATAAATATTTGATCGTCAATAGCCTATCAAACATAACCTTACTGAACCTAACAGTGGCCTTGTGGATAGCATCTAAGTTTTGTCAGCATCTAAGTCATTGCCCCACTTCTTGCGAAAGGCTGACTAATAATTGTGATGAGAAGCTTCAAACATAACCTTACTGAACCTAACAGTGGCCTTGTGGATAGCATCTAAGTTTTGTCAGCATCTAAGTCATTGCCCCACTTCTTGCGAAAGGCTGACTAATAATCCTAATCTAATCATTTTTTTTTTTTGAATTCATTTTTATTTTATTTTTCTTAAAACTAACTTAAATGCTAGACAAAAATTCATGAAAAAACTAGCCTACTTATCAACTACTTAACTAGCTTACTTGCTCTATGCGGGCGCCCTAAATTACTCGATAACTTAATTCTAATGCCTTTCGGCCTATTATTTAAGATGCAAATATAAAAGTAACATTTTTTTTACCAAGAAAACATTGAAAAACTTGATTCCTTGTCTTTATCCACTGGTCGCATGAACACACTCTACAACAAAGTGATGTGAAAGTTAAAGAGACACTGACATGTGTTCACCCCATACACATCCTTCAAAAAAGAGAAACAGCGAATCCTTCTACTAGAAACAAAAGAATTATATAATTAAAATATCTTTCAAAAGCTATGCAAATAGATTTCAAGATTCGTGTCGATATTCATTTGCTCTCGAAAGTGCCCACATTGCCAGCCGTTGTTGGCCCCTTCCGGCAAACATGCAAACATTATTCACAAATCAATTTTCTATTGATATGTTCCTCAAGCATCCTCATAAATATCCGCAATCTGTTCAAGTATCTTTGGCATTTTTCAATAAGGTCTGCTTCTACCCTTTACACTGTATTTGTAATCATTTATGATGGTGAAAAATTGAGCAACGACAACAGAACGACGAGGGTCCGTCCAATCAAACCTGCCGAACAATGCCAAGCCATGGATTTTTACTTAATCAAATATTCCAGCGGAAGGATCGATAAAAGTTTTTTTTGCCTTTATAGATGTCTTTACCTATACCGTCCCTTTATACATGACCCCACTCTTAAGCAGTGTGTCTGTGTGTGTTTTTTTCGTATACCAACATATGTATAAATTTGTTCATACTACCCCGGTACTTGAAAACAAACTGAATATCCGCTAGTATCCTTTCTACCACCTGAGTTGAAGGCTTGAAATATTGAGTGCTATTTTAAATATTGAATTAGTTCACAGCACCAACGAACAAACAGATATACCGTAAAGCCGTACCTAGTATGTGCTCCCTATTCTTGGCTGGGTGGCTGATTCTGGCGTATCCTTCCTTCAGATTTCCACATTGACATTGATAAATGAAAAATTAATCGAATTTTATACACATTGGGCATGAGCTTGTAGTGAATGGCGACCGATAAATAAATGCCATCAAGATTTTATAAACAAAAACAACAACAACAACAACAGACTGCAGGATGTGAATTTAACCACGTGATACACTTTCAACTACCTCCACATCAAAGGAGGGATGGAATTTATCGAGGTATTTGCGCCCCTCCCATAAAAACCGTCGGATTTGGCCAACAAAATACCCAAGCTGTACATCGATGCCCGTCCTCAAAAAAGGACGCTGCTTATTATTATCCTGCCAAAACATGCTAAATACGATTTTTATCTATGAAAAACGACCTTGATACTTGACTAGCGATGAATAAGTAAACACGGTCGGCTTTGTTGTGGCTAATCGTTGTTGTCGGGTGATGTGGCCGCAGGTTTTATTATTATTTAAATAGGTATCTCAATTTTTTAAAAATTTAAACAGCGGGCTTCTTTTAAAACTTATTTTCTTATGCGAACAATTAGGCTGACAAGGGTAGGCAGGCGTGGATAAATCGAATATTTTCCAGACCCCATCGCTGGTGTTTTTTTTTATGTAATTCCATGACTTATATTGAATACATTCATGAGGCTTGTGGTAAAATATAGAATCTGAATGTCCTTGGAGGGGCAAACAAGTCCGTAAAAGTGAAGCGTTGCTAACGAATCGAAACAAGGGAGAACATATAAAAACGTAGTTACCTTTAAGTGTTGAGGATTATTGTAGATACACGTCTGCTGACTGGCTGAAACTGAATGCCATTGGAATTCATTTAGTTAATTCAAGCGAACGATTTTTTTTCCATTAAAAGATGTTTTGTTTTATCCTGTATCGTAGGGAGGATCAAAATACACTGTTATCGTACAGAAAATCCGTATAAGTCTCAAAAGGAAGCTTATAATTATTTAGTGAATCGATTAATGAAAAGGAAACCATCTATTGAGCAAATTATATATAAAATCAAACTGTACCGACGATTTATTTTTAAATTTGTCTCTCAAAACGACTATGGATCTCTTCGTCCACTTTTGATACCATATATTCGTCAGCGCCGTAGAGCAGGACTGGGATGATCACGGTTTTTTTATAGGATTTCCTTTGTTGTTCGAGGGAGGGCCTTACTATTTAATTGCCTTCTTAGCCTGAAGATACAGAGGTTGAAGAGGAAGAATTACGTTTGTTGACGTCAATGTTGTGCGTAGTTTCGTGTTGATAGCAAATAATTTGTCTTACCCATATTTACTGCTAAAACCATTTATGCCGCTTCCTTTTCGATACTAGCAAACGTGGCTAGGACATCACGTTGAGTCCGATTAATGATGTCAACATCGTCGGCGTATGTTAGTAGTTGTGAACCGATTTTTGGGAGATTGAGCCTCTGATGTTGGCAAGGGAGTTTTGCATAATCGTCTCAATAATGATATTAAAGAAGTTCACATGAGAGTGTGTCGCCTATCCGTAATCCTTTTTTAGGTATCGAATGTTTTTTGCAGGATCTGACGAAGTGTGAAGATTTGATCAGTTGTAAACTTTCCTGGACTTGCACTACACTAATATGGACCGATCAGGTTTCAGGCGTTGATATAGGTATTAGGTAGATCTTGTTGGCGATGTTGAGGATGCTTATGCCACTGTAGTTGGCGTAGTTAAGAGGGCCGTCTTTTCTTTTTATGGGGCAAACTTTCTTACGACTTAATTTTGCTTAAGAATTTGTAAATTTTTCGTACCAAACCATCTCTGCCGGCCTTATAAAGCTCGGCGGGAAGGCCGTCACTTCCAGTAGCTTTGTTGAGCTTAAGTTTTTATATTGCTAACCTTACTTCAATTAGGTCGAGTGGTTGGTTGTTTTTTCTTTCGTCGCCAAAATTGAATGGTTCGTTCTGCCTGACAGCGCTAGATTATTCATCGCTACCGTTTAACAGTCTGCCGAATTGGTTCTTCCATATACTCACAATCAACTGTTTCTCAACTACGATATTTCCTTGTTCATCTCAACAGTATTCTGTGTAAGGCATGAACAGTTTTGATGTTTTACACTTTGGTAAAATAACATCATTCCTGGAGTAGCACCTCTCTATATCCTCGATCGGTCATTTTTCTTGACCTTTTGTCTTCTTTCTGATTTCTGAAAACCATGTGTTCTTCTGTCTATTCTTCTTTGTCTATAGAACTCAATGGCAGCTCTCATCTTGACCTGCAGCTTAGCACTGTGGGCCTCGTTCTTTGCTGCGAGCATCTGTCGAAAATGTTCATCAAACTAAGGTAGGCGCGAGAAGCCTAGCAAATCAGTTGCGGCTGATCTAGTAGCTTGTTGGCATATTTGCCATAGTTCTTCGATTATCGATGCTGGTGGGATGGTGTTAATCGAGTGGTCAATGGATACACGTTCTGCGAAGAACTTGGCGTTCTCTTACGATTACAGTCTTTCGACATATTCGGACTTACTTACTTACTTATCGGGCTCCCGACCCGTGAAAAGTCTATGCCTGAGACACTGCCGCCTCCCATCCTCTACTATCCCCGTCACGATGCTTCCAGTTGTTCGGAACAAGCATCTGGAAAACGCTACGGATTCCTCTCTGAAACGGGGGTTCGGTCTTCCTTGTCTTCCCGAGCCTGGGGGCTGTGATTAGATAACCCTCTTAGCTGGAGCACTTTTGTCCATTCAATCGATGTGTTAGTCGACGTGATTTGGCTTTCTTTTGACTACATCCACATCTTGGTACAGCTTATAGTGCTAGTGGTTCTCCTCCATTCGCCCTCCTCGTGCACAGTACCAAAAATCCGCCGAAATATTTTTCTTTCGAAGAAGCCTAGTATCAGCTCTCCCTTCTTGCTTTTCGTTCAGATCTCGGCGCCATGAAGCAGAACTAGCAGGATAAGGGTTTTGTGGAGCACAAAATTCGTCCTTTGAGTTAGAAACCCAGTTGTTTTGCCAAACCGAGGTAGCAATGGTTTTCTAGGGTAATTCTTCGTCGGATACCCACTAGGGTTTCATTCCTTAACTACCTCAAAATTGTTGCTGTCAATATTGAAATCCTATCAAAGGCTGTGGACAGATGCTTGCTTCTTTATTTACAGCATGTACTTAGTCTTGTCTCATTTACTTCAAGGCCAACGGATTTCGCCTCTTCTTTAATCGCTGTGAACGCTTCTTTCACGGCACACTGGAAGCGACCGATTATGTCAATATTTTCAGCATAGCCCAGCAGCTGGACAGGCCTTGTTTAAGATTGTTGTTTCCCTGCCCTGAGCACTATCTGCTCCGTTAAGAGATTGACAAAGTCGCATGATTGAGCGTCTCCTGCCGAATTCCTGTGCATGTTTGGAATAGTTCGGATAAGCTACTTCCAAACTGCACTTAAAAATACAAATTTTCGGCGCAACAGGCTCTATAGTTCCCAGGGCCGAGCTTTCTCACAACCATCATGTGTGCGTGTGCACTTCTAGCACGATGGCGGGACCTCCTGTTTTATGCCGACTCCGAACGCCGAATTTGAGATAAGCTTTTCTTGACAATTGATACTACTCGGATGATTTTTCAGATCATCACGAGAGGACGACCAATGAAAAATCATTTAGTTGTTTGCTACGTCTGGGAATCGAACCCAGACCTTCTGCGCGGCAGTTAATCGCACTAACCATCGCGCCACTGAGCCCGTCTGCACTTAGCAGCGCGTGTTTTCCAGCGTCACTTGACACAGCTGAATCAGTTTTGCCGGGATTCCCCGGAATGTTCAGAAATCCAAAATACTGGAAGTACAATGCAACATGATCAATTTGATTGTCCGTTCGGAGTCCTCAATGTCGACTTTGGTTATTAATGTAAGGAAACAGAGATGGTGTCATATAGGGTGTGATATCTTACAATAATGCAAGGTGTCCTTTGTTGCTAACACTACTTCAAAACTGTACTTCGGTAGTCGCTCATCAGTTTCGTCATGAAGCTAGTAGAAGCAGTCTTTCGCTATGACATATTTTTTCTCGTTTGGACCGTGATCTAATTCGGCCTTGATTCAGATTGCTGCAATGTGCCCACTATGGTCTTCAAAACGTACGACTTCTTGTCGAAGTCTGGCACCTATCCTATCTATCCACATCTGAATACTGCTGTTCTGCTCATCATAACACGTTCCTTATTAGATGACACAGTTTTTCAGCCTCCTTTAGGCTGGACCATCCTAGCGTATTTACTGGATAGCAGTAATTTCTTCTTTTAAGCAGGACTTTTGCTAGTTGTTTGGCTAGAGCTCTTTTGTTTAACGTTCTCACATTCCAGGTTGAGGGCCAGATCTAATTTATTGTATACCTCTAGAGCACGGGGTTGTCAGAATCCACTACGTGACTGAGCGTATTGGCCTCTCAGCTTTTTTGCCACCATCTCCGTTCAAACGACCTGACTTACTGTTGAGATTCTTGATACCGAGCAGCTTAAATAGGTTGTTTACTTTGTCCATTCTTCCGTTGCCGTCTAGGGAGGTTTTTTGATATGGAACCTTGCCCCTAAATAGTTTCGGTCCACGAATGTTATTTTTATTTCCCATCCATCCCACATATCTGCCACCCGAGAACGCTTCCGATAGGAGAGTAGTAACTCCACACCAATATGGCCTTGCATTAGCATTTCATCCATTAGAGATTTATTTGAATAACTCGCATTAGAATTCGAATTTTAATTAAGCTTTTCCATGACGAGAAAGGGATATTTCTTTTATCTCCGTTTACTTAAAGAAAATTGAGCTTGGAACAATGCCTCTCCTTTCTCGCAGCTTTATTTACCTCATCATAGAAACCTTCATTTTACATCATTGGAACATGTATCTAAAGTATAAAAATATCCATAAAGCCTCAATTGCAAACAAAGATAATTTCGTCTATATTCTGACGACATGCTGAATTTTAATACCCAACTTATAAATATGAGAAGATATCGACATAAGCTGATTCTTACTCTCATTAAATTCTTCAGAATAACTGTTTATCTACAATGAGTATAGCCTCGCACTTAATATAAATCTACATTATGCAGAGTCATAGAAAATTTTCAAAATGCATTAAGTACCCAAAATCCCAGTGCGTAAATGACAAGCAAAATGGAATCCCATCTTAAAAAATTCAGTATTCAGTAATTCAGTATTTTGGATACAAAAAAAAGTATGCCAACAAAATCCCTACAAATGAGATTGTACTGTAGAATTTTTCTCAAACTTAACACACTTTATAAACGCACCCTAAGCGCCAGAAGCATCTGTTGAAATAGACAAACGAGAATCTCATTGAGTGTTAAGGAACTGTATGACGGCGAAAATTGTCGTATACCCATGTACTTGAATGTACACATATGTTCAAAACAACACAAAATATAATATGAGTCCTCTCTCATCCTGCGGTAGGGATTTCTTTTTTTAACAGAATAATCTCATACCTGCTGTGCGGGAATATTTTAGAACCTAATATGGAACGTGCTATTGTTACGTTGAAAGGCATTTTACGGAATGACAAAGCTTAGGTATGGAACATTGTAGAAGACATCCTGAGCTATACATGTGGAAGTTTAGTTAATCCGCTTTTAAGCACTTGTGTGTCAGAGGAGTCAGTGGGAATCTTTTTTTAATGGAATTGATGTTGACAAAGGCACTTATAACAAAATCACAGATGTTTGGCCGAAAGGGCTTATATTTTATTGCCTTTACATAAACTTTACCCTATTTCGACATAGATTTGGGTCATTTCGCCTAACAAAATCCAAATTCACAAAACGAGTTCTTTGAATGGCGCACTATGGGTTTTAAATTACAAAATTAAGAAGTACATTTCTTACCAAACGGTAGCCTAATTCCCATGCCGGTGTTTTACATGAGAATACACGCATTCTCACCCTAGCCTCTCATTATCACTTAGTGAGGAGTGTGCTCTCACTAAGGTACTCACTCTTAGGCTACAGCAAAGGAATTCCCTACATGGAATCAACGGTGGCGCCTACAGCTCCAGTTAGATCGAACTGGAAAGTGAAACCCCTATATGAGCTGCTTCGATATATTTTGAACACCAGGTCTATAGGAATTTCCAATACTGAGCCAGGGTGTTGGAAAAGGGTTGGTTGTGGAGGAGCCGGCGATGGGTTAACGGCAGCGCTAATATCTCACAATGGGTTACTGGCATCGGTATTTCCGGCTCTCTATCCTTGGTTTAAAACAAGGGCCTGACCCTCTAGGTTGGTGGTTATGCCGTCGGAGTAACTTCCCGACCATTGAAAAACGATTACAGATATGAGACATATGACAACAAGACCCGGGAAGTCCATGGACCATGATATAAGAGTATGTTCCTAGAATGTACGAACAATCTAAACTCTGGGTGCTACTCAAAAATTTTTTTTTACCGGGGGCTGGTAGAAATCTTCATAGACACGATGAGCAAGTGCCCAAAGTGTTATGAGAATTTTACTCACTAAAACCACCACCCTCTTTGTATTTGTGTTGCAACTCAGTATGTGACTTATCTAGAATTTTTTTTATCACGAGTAATGATTGTTTGGCAGGTAACTTTCATTTGGGTGTTCCTGCTTTTTAGAGCAACTTATAGTGCGGTTATTATCGGGCCAAATCCAAGGGCTTTGTGCTTTGGAGATGACGCAATGAATTTGTTTGGTTAAGAATTGGAGGACCGCTGTGTTAACGTGTCCCAATAAACGTTTTTTATGATTGCGGACAAAGTTTTTCGTTTCATCTTTCACCACGGGAATACCCAGATCTCTGCGTGGACCTTCATTCCTTATATACCACGACGCATTGACAAATTATCTAAACATTTTGTTTTCAAAAGTTTGTACAATGTTTAGATTCGTTTCACTGGTACAAACTTATAGTTGTATACCATATGTCCAGACCGGCTTTTGCACTTGCTTGTATAATAGCCGCTTGTTATGAAGGTTAAGCTTCGAATATTTTCTTAGTAATCAGTACAGTCCTCTGTATATATTTTTGGGTTCTTCGCATTTCTTTTTCACAAGCGACTTCCATTTTAATTTTGCATCGAGTGTCATTCCGAGATATTTCGCTTTCATTTGCAAAAGGGACTCGAACCGTATTTACAGGCGAATTGTTTGTACGGTTAATCTACATGAATCCATTTGCTCTCGAGTGAATAGGAGGTACAAGAGTGTTCCAAGGACGCTTCCTTGCGGTACTCCCGCCATTTTTTTTTTAATGCTGACTATTCGTCTCCAAGTTTCACACGGAAGAGTCAATACTCAAGATACGACACGAGGTTTTCATAAAATTGTTTAGGCAGAACTTGTCTTAATTCATATCGAAGGCCTCTATGCCAAACTTGTCAAAAGCTTTCGACACGTCAAGAATTACGGCTGAGCAAATTTTCTTTCCTTCGAAAGCTTTCTCAATTACGTCTTTAATTCGATATACTTGGTTCACCGTCAAAATTACTTCTAAGCCCAAATTGATTGTCAGGTAAAAGGCGTTTCTCATTAATTATGGGGTGTAAGCGGCCGAGTAATATCATTTCAAAAACTTTTGAAATTATTGGAAGAATTGAAATAGGTCGGTTTGATTTTAATTCATTCGGTGATTTTCCTGGTTTTAAAACCATAATCACTTCCGCGACTTTCCACTGTCTTGATATGTAATCTAATCTAATTGTTGCCTTTATTAAAAAGAAGCTCAATTAACGCTTTCCGAGGCAACATTTTGAGAAATTCTTCCGTAATCAGGTCATAGCCTGGAGATTTTTTTAAATTTAAGTTTCTGAATTTCCGGTTTAAGTTTGTGAAAACTTGCATATCTTCTTTTGGGTCGATGAGAATTGGTTCGTATAAAACTAAAAACTGTAACGAAAAAAAAAACCCCAGCTGTTTCTGGAGTTTTGTTTGATTTGAAGTTAAAACATAGTACGTTCGTGTGAAAAAAGGTGAACTAATATCAGAAGTGCGGAGCTGATATGTCATTTAACCAAAGTGAACGGTATAGCTTCAGGCAGTTTCGCGCTGTCATGTTGGTTGCTATAACCGTCCTACCTAGATAATTATTCGTAGTGTGGTGGATAAGTTTGAGCCCACTGGTTCAGTAAATGAGGGCAAGACTAAGTATATTCGGTCACCACGAAAGGATAAACAACATCGACGAATCTGACAGAACGTCGCCATTTACAGATATAACTTTGAGTACGCAGTACGGTACTTCGTCTATCTCGGCACCGCATTAGACTCTGACAAAAACATCTCGTCAGAAATTAAAAGAACAATTACTCTTGCCAACCGCTTTTTCTACGGGCCACGGAGGCAATTCAGTAGTAAAGCCCTCACTCGACCTACTAAGAAAATTCTATATAAGATGAAGAAATCCTTAATCGATTCCAGAGGAAATTTCTTGACGGGCTATGGAGACAAAGATTCAACCAAGAACTATACAGCGACATGCCCCTGGTAAAAAAAAACTCCAAATTGGAAGTTTTAGATGGCTAGGACATATAGAAAGAATGGACACCAATACTCCGGCTCACAGAGTCTTCGATTCCCAGCCAGACCTCGCCTTAAGTGTCGCGCAAAAGTAGAAACCGACCTCAACCAACTTGGAGTGCACAACTGGAGGCAGTTAGCTAAGGACCGGGCAAATTGGAGAGGCATGTTGGTTGAGGCGCATGTTCATTCAGGTCTTTAGCGCCACTTAAATAAGTAAGTAGGTTCAGTAAACGATAAACCTACACCACTTAGTTGACGAAATGCAAGATATGACCGAAAAAAATCGCCGTTGTACTTGAGAGTGTGAAGGAGAGTTGGAGGCAGTCGATTTCGCATCAAGTACTGGTAAGACCACAACTTACAAAATTCAACTGACCGATGAGCTGAATGGTAATGGCCTTAGACGTATCTCCGCTGAATGGGCTCTGCAGCAGTTGGAAACTGTTTATAATTTTCATCAAAATATCGTCTTCAGCTATGAAGCCCAATTTCGGATGAATGCGTAGCTCATCTTACAAAATTGACGACATTGGGACGGTACCAATCCACGTGAGATTCAATGATGTGAGCCCATCAACTTCAATAATGAGCGCTATAGTTCGATGATTAATAACTTATTTTGGTCTGAATTGGATGATATCGACACCAACGACACGTGGTTTCAACAGGACTGCGCTACGTGCCGCACAAATTAAGCCGTAGGTCAAGTTCTGCACGAGCTATTTGGGGGCATGGTTCTCTCATGTGGAGGTGATATGAACAAGCCACTGATATCGTGCGATTTGACCCGTAAGACCTGAACTCACAGGCCTAAAAAGATAAGCCACAAACAACAGCGGCCCTCAAAGCCAATACAACCCATGCCATTGACCAAATTTAGCCCGAATTATGCTCCAGATTCATGAAATATTAGACATTCATATGGCGCGCCACCCAGAGAAGCCGTGGGGGACATTTGAACGATGATGTATTGCACACGTAATGCCATCGACAGCCCTTTCAAACGAATAAAAAATTTCAAGGATATCTCACACACACATTGTTGTATATAAATTTAATGATAGTAAAAGCTTGATGTAAAACCTTTCATATTATTTGAGAAACAATTGCCAGACTAACAGATACTATAATAAGAATATTTTAAATATTTTGCATAAAAGATCATTGAAAGTTGCTCATATGAATACCCAATGAAAATCTGAATTACATTATTAATAATATCAACCTCCCATTATCAGTTTATCATTGTTAAATAATTATGGTGTGTCCTTGGCCATGGGTAATAATTTATACAAGGCAAATCACTTAATTCCACCCTTAGTAGATACAGTCGATAATAGCTAGTTAATAATTTATAATCGATTCTCACAATGTTTTGCCCTACTTCAACTAAGAGAAAACAATATTCACACAAATATCATACGCTTAATATCGCAAATTGGAAATCTCAAGGAATAGTATCTAAATCCATCATAATATTGTAATGATTACATACGAATTATTATTTACTTCCTTCGAATCATTACGTATGCAAATCCAATATCGGATTTTGTTATGTCTCACCATCCAACTTATATAAATGCCCGTCTTACATTTGCATGGAAAAAAGGACCTCAAAAATTAAAAATTAAAAGGAAAAGAAAACAAGGGAAAATTTCCAGGTTAAGGAAATTATGCAAATGCCGGCAATGCTTTTTACCGCAGAATCTCTCATTTAGAGAGTATCTTTTTTTTTTTGGTGGAGAATAATTCTAATGAAATTCAAGCGAAGGAAAATGCTCAAGCGGTACTTTGCAAAAAGTTTGGAAGGTATTAGCTTTGTCTACACAAATTATTCCATTAATTCCTGTAAGCGATGGTACCTTTATGGAACAATATTTGCATTCTGTTGGTTTTATTAATTTTTAATAGCTGAAAATCTTTTATTGGTGAAAATGGTATCCTGGCTTTATAAATAAAAATCCGTTTCCTATAATCCTTAGAATGATTTTAAGAATTTTGTTGGTGCTGTAGAAAGTTTTTTTAAGTTTTAAGCTACCTCAGGAAATTCTATTATAATCACATGGAGCCGCAGGACGGGGATATACTGCTTATGCATTTTACCAGAAAAACAACTAAACGCTGCCCTAAGAAACTTAAAAGAGATCAACCACATACTCGAGTCCTTGCGGAGACACCAGTGAAATCACCAGGCGATTAATCATATCTGCGCTGCCATGGCGACGAACTGCACGCACGTTTTTTATGCAGGGGTGGTCTATGTGCATATACATGATCTGACCTATCGTATCAGATTATGAAATCGACCTAATCTGAACTAGGCAATTATATAGGGAGAGAGTGACATAAGGGTTATTTAACTCTTTGGGCCACCTTTTTATTTATTGACGATAATGTTAATGTGTTTATCAAACTCAATTTGAGGATCAAGATAAACACCTAGATCTTTAGAAACTGTTCACATGACAGAGGGTGTGTCCGGACAAAGTATAATTAAAATTGGATGGAACAAGTTTTCGTGAAAATGTCGTATGCTGGCACTTAGTAGGGTTCAAATTCAGACGGTTTTTAAGACACCAAATGGTGAAACTATTTAGATTGGTTTGTAGTTAAAACGAATCGTTTAAATCTAGTACACATTTCAAAATGTTCATGTCATCAGCGTGTATCAATATTTTGCTATCTCGAATACAAGCTTTTACATCGTTAATTGCAAGTATACATAAAATTGGTCATAAATGGTTTCCTTGAGGCATTCCAGATTGAGCAACGAAAGGTTAGGATTGACTTTGAGAAGTCGATGTATATGCAATCAACTTCTTTTTTATTTTCCAAAACATTGGAATAATAGTGCATTAAAGTCAAGAGAAATGTGACAGTGGATCGTTTTTTTTTACAAAACCATGTTGTTCTTCACATATGATATTTCGACAGAGAGAGACCAATTTATCACAAATAATATGTTCGAATAACTTAGGAATGCAAGAAAGTTTTGAGATTGGTCCATAATTAGAGATATATCCTCGCTCAACTTTGTTAAAAACAGGTTGTTATAAATGCATTTTTCCATTGAGTAGGGAATAATCTTTTGGCAAGGGAGCTTTCAAACATATACTTAAGGTATGGCAAAAGAGCAACTTTGCATTGCTTTAAGTCGTGAAGCAATGCAAAGTTGCAATAGTCGATTGGTGAAATTCCATCGTGCCCCACAGAATAATATTTATTTACTTACTTACTTACTTAAGTAGCGCTGAAGCCCGGAATGAACCTGGGACTCAACCAACATGCCTCTCCAATTAGCCCGGTCCTTAGCTAACTGCCTCCAGTTGCGCACTCCAAGTTGGGTGAGGTCGGTTTCTACTTGTGCACGACACTTAAGGCGAGGTCTGGCGAGCAATCGAAAACTCTGCGAGCCGGAGTATTGGTGTACCTTCGTTCTACATGTCCTTGCCATCTTAAACTTCCAATGCGGAGTTTTTTGACCATGGGCATGTTGCTGTACAGCTCGTATAGTTCTTAGTTGAATCTTCGTCTCCATAGCCCGTCCACGCAAGATGGACCGAAGATTTTTCAAATAATTTTTCTCTCAAATCGACGAAGGATTTTTTCATCCGCTTTTGAGACGGTCCATGCTTCAGCACCAAAGAGCAGGACTGGGAGCGGCTGGCAAGAGTAATTCTTCGTTTAATTTCTGATGAGATGTTGTTGTCAGAGTTAATAGCGGAGTCGAGAGGTTTTAACTTGTCAATGGTGAATTTCCTTCCAATTCGTCGATATTGTGTGTCCTTTCTTGTTGACAGCATATAATTCGTCATGCCCTCATATACTGCTTAACCCATCTTTGCCGCATCCTTCTCCTCCTGTGTACTTGCAAACGTGGCTATGATAACACGTTGGGTCTTACCAATGATGTCAATATCGTCGGCGTATGCTAGTAGTTGTACCGTTTTTGGAAAATTGTGCCTCTGGTGTTGGCTCATGAGTTTTGCACAATAATCTCAAGAATCAAAATTAAAAAGTCACATGACAGCGCATCGCCTTGCCTGAATCCTTTTTTAGTATAGAATGTGTCGGCAAGGTCGTTTCCCACCCTGTGGAGCAGCGAGAATTCTCCATCGCCACCCTACACAAACGGACGAGTTTGGGCGGTATACCAAAACTAGACATGGCTTTATATAGTTCGCCTATATAAATGCTGTCGTATGCGGGTTTGAAATCGATGAATAGGTGGATAAGGGCTGATCAGGTTTTTAGTAAACGGTTTCAGGAGTTCACATTTTACGGCAGATAGCATCTTGTAGGCGATATTGAGGAGACATATGCCTCTGTAATTGGCGCAGTTTTGAGGGTCTCCTTTTTTATGGATCAAGCAAACGATGCTGATGTTTCATTCTTCGGGCATACTTTCTTTCGACCAGATTTGGCTTCTGAGTTGGTGGATGTTACTTACCAAGTCATCTCCGCCTGTTTTATTTTATAAAGCTCCACGGGAAGGCCGTCATTCCCGGCAGCCTTATTAAGCTTGAGTTTAGATATTGCTATCCTCACTTCACTCAGATCGGGTGGTTGACAATTTTCGCAGTCGTTGCCAATTTTAAGGGGTTCGTTCTGCCTGACAGCCGAATGTTAATCGCCTGTGTCTCAACTACGATATTTCCTTCTTCGCGTCGACAGGATTCAGTTCGAGCCTTGTGTCCTTGGCTTTGACGTTTTACACTTTGGTACAACTTTCGAACATAGTTCCTGGAGTGGCACCTCTCTATATCCTCATACGCGCGCTTTTCTTGCTCTTTTTTCTTCTTTCTGGAAAGCCGATTCTTCCCTTATTATCTGCCTATAGAGCTCAAAGGCAACTCTCGTCTTCACCTGCAGCATAGCCTTAAAGGCTTCGTTCCTGGCTGCGATCATCTGTCGGCATTCCTCATCAAACCATGGGTTTCTTGCTGGTTGGCCCGAGAAACCTAGCACATCAGTTGCGGCTGATTTAATGGCTTGTTGGCATCGTTGCCTTTGTTCTTTGACGTTCGATGCTGGCGGTATGGTGGTAATCGAGAGGTTAAAGGATACGCGTTGCGCGAAAGTATTGGCGGTCTCTTGCGATTGCAGTCTCTCGACATTACATTTTTTCACAGTATTTCTAGGTAGTTGTGTCGTATTGAATATCCGCATTCTTACCTTGGCTGCAACAAGGTAGTGGTCCGAGTCGAACTTGGCCTTTATGCGGATAGTAACAATGCGTTCGCTAATGTCTTGGAAACATATGACTTCTTACCTAAGTCTGGCACTTAAACAAATCCGCATCCGAATAGTCGCTGTTTCTGCTGACTATAACACGGTACTTAGTAGATGTCACAGTTTTCATACTCTTTTTGACCGCCCTATCCCATCGTATTTCCTGGATGGCAGTAATGTCTGCATTGTAGCAGTTTAGGGCTTGTGATAGTTGTTCGTCTTTTGTCCTTTTTTCGTTTAGACGGTTCGTCAAATGAGACATTGCTGAAACTTACTTGAGGACAGTCATTGAGATAACTGAAATAATGTTCATCTAAAGCTTAAGGGGTTTCATAAACGATTTACTGAAATTCTCTGCGAATAGGTTTGATAATATGAGATAATTTCGAGTTGGCAAGTCCCCAAAGGCGCTAAGGGTAATTTTTAAGAGCATTCTCCATATTGACTATAGAGTTATCATATAAACAACTAGTCATCGCAGAGAATTCATTAAGCAAATTAAGGTAGTTATCACAGTCGTAACGGTTTTGGCTTTCTACAAAATTATTCTAGGTACGGTTACGTCTATTTCGAAGAGATTCGTGTACCAAGGATGCTGAATTTCAGCTCTTTTAGGTTGCTTCTTCTAAATTGGAGAAGCGGTCAATATTTACACTCGAAAGAGTAATTTCATCGGATAGCCTTTGGAAGTTCGCTTTCCGAAAGTCAAAAGAGTAGGTGAGTACGATCGTACGTGTCAGCATTTTCGTGCAGATCTTCGCTTTTGTCAATGAAATTATCCAGTGGAGGATGATTTTTGTCTAGTTAGTAATAGTGGTACTAGATTCCAGTACTGCAGTACTAACAGAGTCAGAAGAAAAAAACTGAATCGAGAATTCGATTATTGTGATTTTTTTTAGGGTTTGTTTGCTGTAAGTCAAACGATAGGTTGTCAAGTAATAGTAGCTCATGTAGTGCAGAAAGTTCAGATGGTATAAAATGAGGTTCTCCATCGGAAGGTACCCAGTCTATGTGTCTTAAGTTAAAATCGCCAAGCAACAAAATAGTACCGTCACAACAAGATAAGTCAAAGATATATTCTAACGCCAAAGATAACTCAGAATACAGAGTAGAAAGGCGGTTTTTACCACCAGCTTGAAAACTTGTTGAGGATCTAACACAGATTCCACACATTAATGACAAATTTTAAGGAAAAACAGGTTCAGATCAAGACTACTAAATGCTTTTGGAATAAACAAGCGAAATTCTTTTTTAATAGAAAGGTCCATGGTCTGAATATGGCGTCGTTCAAGTTTCTACCGTGGCTTCGCACTAGAGATGAGGTTTAAGTGCCCTTTTTCCATAGTTACGTAATGGTAACTGACGAATCATCCGGTAATATCTGACCTTAGTTTTCCTCTTTGATATTATTTGGTTTGACTTGTTTCTACATATATCCAAAAAAAAGTTCATCAATATACTTGCCAACTCATGCGCTTCGTAATGTGCTTGAAAAACAACTCACTCCCTGGTATACGTTTCCAATCAATGTCAAACCATCACACATGCATAGTGATATCAAAATCAGATGCAGATCACAATTAACCAATTCAATGGAATTCAATAATGTCCCAGGATAGAAACATAAGAAAGGACATCCAACAAAAGAACAATTTCTATCACGCGCCGTTGGTTTTCACAATTACATTTGATTTTACAACCCTGCTAAACAATCGACACATATTTTCCAACACATAAAGGTCGAAAACTCCACTCCCACACGCTCTACTGGATTCGGTATCACAAAGGACATCCGAAGATTTATATTCTACACATATTGTTCGGCGGATCCGACGACTCCTCGAAACCCATTACTCTTCGTCACTGTAAATAATTGATAAATGATACCAAAAGAGGGACAAACGACACAATCCGATACCTACCTATACCAATACCAACATCAAGCTACTCACGTACGTAAAATTTCCAATGAAATCTTGTAGTTATCCTATCCTAGTCGTTTGTGTTTTTTCTGTGTACTAGTGTTGGTCTTGTTTGTTTCGTATAACCACTCCTTTCTCAAGACAGGATACAATACTTTTAGATAGCAAAACTGGGAGACGGTATACATACAATCGAAGGTACGGAAAGCTCCTAATTTGATTGTTCGACAAAGCAATCAATTAATTTTTTTTATCTGCGCATCGTCCTTTTTCAAGTTCGTTTCAATATTAACCACAAGTTGGTACGCGCTGCGGATGGTGATACCCCCTATCAGCATTGAAAAGTTGTGTTTTCTGTTTCTTCCATCCAGGACCAAGAACCGCATGCTTACTTTGGCAAACGTCAATATTTCACCTTAAGTGCCCAATTTTGGGACAACTTGGGCGATATTACGGGGTAATGCTTCACAGTCATCCAGGTGATGTACTTAATGAGTGACGTTGAGTAATTCTCCTTGTTTGAATGGGAGACGGTAAATTAATTTATTTTCCCTTTTGTCCTTTTTCGTTTTTGCGGGTATTATCTGGGTGTCAACATGGCTGCCGCCGTAACGAAGTTGCTAATGATCCAGGTGAAGCGAAAAAGGATACAAATTGAATTGACTGCAATTTATCTATTGGACTAGGTATGGAAGGATGTTTTCTTTGCATTTCTCTATCTCTTCGTAATGGCATGGACGAATATTAAGTATTTTGCCAAGCTTGCGAGGCACGTTCTGGTTTGATCAATTGGTTGCAAGTCGTCTGAAGCTTTTAATCACGAGGGCTTGATTTATTTGATGATGCGTGATGATTTACATGCGAATGCGTTGCTTGTGTATATACTTTCGACGTGAACTTTTTTTTGACAATGGAGTACCAGGACGTTTTTCTGTCTGGCAATTGATTGTAGTTGATGGGCTCATGGTAAGTCTGGGTTCGATAATGAATGAATTTTCCTGTTCTCTATTAGTTATTGAGAAATGCTAATCTCAATCGTTTGGGTTCGGCGCAGAAAAGAGGAGGTCCCACCTTTTTGCAAGAACTACACACTCATACATAAATGTTTGAGAGAATTTTTTTGCTGTATAAAGCCCAATGGAAGCTTTCTTCTTCACTTGCAGTTTTGCCTTGTAGGCCTGATTTTTGGTTTTGAGCATTTGCAGGTACTCTTCATCATACCCTGGGTTTCTATCTGGTGTGCGAGAAAAACCTTGCACATCAGTTGTGGTAACCAAACGTCTCGTTGACATCATTGCCATTGGTTTTGCACCTTAGATGCTGGGGGTATGGTGTTAAACGAGAGGTTAAGGCATACATATTCTGCAAAGATTTTGTCGGTCTCTTGCAATTGCAGTCTTTCGACTTCAAGTTTTCAATTTTTCTAAACTTGGCTCTTGTGTATCGCAATGTGATTGATTTGATTGACACTGACTCTGAACACCCCCCATTTTCTCTTATGGATATCGAGTTGAGGAAACCGTTTGCTGGCTTGAGTGGCATTTCGTTCCGCAGCTAGGTCAATTAGCCTAAGTGCTATATTTTTTGACAATACTGCTAAAGATATTGTTTCATCCTAGCTTTGCGTTAAAATCTTATAGCGATTTTAAGATCGTAGTTACTTCGGTAGTCACTCATAAGTTGTGTCCAGGAGCTTGTAGGAACAGATCTTCGTAATGTCATCATTCTTCTCCTTCGTAGCGCGAGCGCGTATATATCTTATGTTGGCAAATTTGGTCTTGATAAGCATTGTTACAATGCGTTCGTTGATATCTTGGAAGCAGGCGTTCCTTAATATGTTATTGCCTAAGTCTGGGACTTATAACAAATCCACATCCGAATAGACACTGTTTCTAGCCACTATAATTAGGAAAGTAGTGTCATAATTCTTCCTACTCTTGTCGGGTCCATTACATTTCCTGGATGGAAATAATGTCTACATTGTAGCAGTTTACTGCTATCGCTTGTTGTTGGACTGCACCTGATCCTTTTAATGTTCGTGGATTCCCTTTGCAGATACGATAGTTGTTGTATTTTTTTGGTTTAGTATTGTCATCAACAATCAGTTCTTTCCGAGGCTTTTAATCTCTTCGGTTCATTGATTTTTGTGAGAATGCATAGCCTGGCTTTAGTTTTTACATGAGTTCATCAGGCCGAATATCTCATTCCAGTCATTTTGACGGGTGTGTTTATTTTTCATCGTAATTTCAACACTCGCAGTTTTTAATTTAGTAATTCAAATCCTGTTAAGTGAGGCCAATATCCGATAGTTAGCACTGGGAGATAAAAAAAGCACAACTGATGTTTATTCAAAGTTCAAGCTACAGGACATTGCCAAGTTCACGTCGCTCTTGGCTTGTCATGGTTTAACCGCACCGTCAAGTTGAAATATTTAATAGAAAAAACTGTGTGTCAACTTTGGAGCATAATTAGTACGTTCATTGACATAGATTATAGCTTCGGCTATATTCCAACCCTTGCCATCTAAAATTTCTTTCAAACTAAATTGGTGGCTGACTACCAAAACTACACAGGTTGACATGCAATACATACCCGCGCATATTTAATAGAGCGCAACCAACCATGTTTGCCTCTGAAGCATGTCCCTCGTTTTTTTTCCTTCCTCAGCTCCTAAATGGATTTCCAATTATTTATGCACCAGAGGCACCGGATACACGTGTAATAAAATCCAAATTGCTCGGCAATAAAGCTACCGGCCGCAATAAATTTAATAAACACTCGAAACACTTAAGCTAAACTGCAGTTAAGGGTGATTTCTTTGGCCCGCCTTCTCTCTATCCCATCTCATCAGCAAAACACTCTTCACACTTTCACCTTAACAAAAGAAACCATTTAACGAAATATAATAAAATTAACACCCATGTGGAAAGTGGAAAGTTGAACTCGCTCCACGTCCACACAAGAGGGCCTTGAAAATTTTTACAACACCCTTGAGCGTGTTTCGTGTCGTCCACAAGGAGGTGGTGGTAGTCTTTCTCGATTAGAATGCAAATTGACCAAGTCCAACTCCGCCTTTGGTTTTCATTCATTAAAATCCATCCAGCCGCCTTGCAGGCCGTAAGGCATTTCCTATGCCTTGGGAATTTTCGTGACAAAATCGCATTAAAATCGTTTAACAGTTACGCACACTGGCTGCGCCATGCTGGTGGAGTAGCATAAATGTCACATGACGTCCTTGGTAATAGTTAATGCCTCCCTAGGATGTATTGTTATTATTTTCGTTTCCCATTTATCAAGCCAAGAAAATTTCACGTAGGACGAAGTGGACAATACAAAACAATCGAGAGATTTATGGGTGCCAAATAGTTATATATATCAAGAAACAAGCTTTGTCATTGCGTTTAGATAACCGATTCGCTCTTGTAAGCCATTAAGGGTTTCGCCGTCGAAATAAAAGACCCAAAAGGTAAAACTAGGCTATTATCTGAATAATCCATGAGGCAGCTAAATGACCCTCAATGAAAACCTAAATTCGGTTTCGGCCTATTCAAGAAATAAGTACACAAGGAGTCGACCAAATGATTGTGAGAAAATAAACGCTCCATAAGGAACATACGAGGAATTAACAAGCTCCGGGGAAAAAATGAGGTTTGGGTCGAATGAGTGTGTCGACCAGGACGTACAAGTAAAACTTACATCCCAATGGATGTTTTTTTTTTAATCGTGTATTCATAAAGGCTTAACAATTTTATCGACGTTTCTTCGAAGCCTTGTGGCTTGGCTGCAGAAGGTTGTGTTTTTTTAGATTTAAATTATTTAATTAAGCTTTTAATTGAAAGACGTAAATGTAAAAAAAAGATATTACAATAACTTTATACTGCAGAATTTTGAACGTTCTTTCATCGTTCCGCAGATAGCTTGAGTTTATTTGTTTCACCGCTGAGTTGTAGTATTTTGAGTGCCACGAATAAACGCCGAGCGAAATAAAGCCAAATTCCAAAATTCGTGATATATCCAATCAAGGGGATGTTTGTGGATTTAGAATTTGTATTAAACCCCCCAGCTTGGGCTAACTGTTGGTGGAAGCTTGTTTGTCCATACATCCAACATCGCACGCAACCCAAATTCAACAGTAAGCCCAAGCAGGAGGGCTGCAGGGGCAGCATGTAACCCCCCACCCATTTCAGACTTTGCATACACCCAAACTAGCACTACGATGTATTCAAGGCATGAACCCCTTCTTGGCCTTACTGCTGGATATGAGATACGTGTAAAATTGAATGTATGTAAAGTGAAATAAGGTCGAATCGGCTTTCTAACCGTGGCATGATACCGCAATGGCCCAATAACACCTTTTCCGGATCCATGCGCAGCTTGTCGTTGTGTTCGATATTTGTATCTTTCTACTTATTCAATAGTTTCGTTTGCAGCTTTAAGTCAGGCATCATTTCTCAAGTACATTGTACTCTGTGTGAGCTTGAATTGTGGATTCCGGATATGTAACATCGTGGTTTTTGATGCGTTAAAAACTAGACCGTTATCGTGGCACCATTTAAGTGCTCCATTTAACTCCTCCTGCGTACCACAATTGCCGTATCATCAGCAAAGGCAAATGGAAAGCTCTGCTTAAAATCGCAAATGCGTTCATTCATGTAAGGGGTGAATAATATTGGACCTAGTTTTGATCCTTGAAGTACTCCATACTGCCTTTTTTCTCATTCATCACGTCCTTAATCTTTACGCAAAACAGCTTGTTGTGTAAATAATCCTTGAGCCAATCAGCCATTACTCCTCGTATGCCAAATGGTCTTAGCCCTTTTTTTTTAATTTGCGCGCACTCAATACCCTTTATATGTCTTAGGACAGTGCGGGCGTTTGGGAAGTTCGGGTTAAGAAGAAACGAGATACCGACATTGGTTTTAAATGCCTGTAAGTTACAATGGAAAGGAAATACAGAGTAGATCATCCCACATTCGTGTTGTTCGGCGTTCGTCCGAAGATAGGTTTGAGGGTTAACTGGATTGCATTCATAGCGTAACGAGTATTGCGGCTGAATTGTTGAATGGGAGTAATGCAGCTGGCTATTTCATATGAGCATTGGTTGTTCAAATAGCGATAAAACAATGTAAGGCAGGAGATATATCGACGGTGTTCAAGCGAAACTAAAGAGTTCGACATTCTAATATCTCCTATAAATTTTTTTCGCACGCGTTTGAATCCTATCTACGAGGTGCAATGTTGTTTTTGGTGCACCCGACCAGATGTGGGCGTTAAACTCAAGCTTATGGCGTATAAACGCTTTATATATTGTGGCCAGATCAGAAGGGGTGAAATATTTTTAAATCGATTAAGGAAACCTAGACATTTCGCTGCGTTTTTAGCGACTTGGAATATGTGGTGTTTCCAACGTAAGTCGTTACTAACACACATACCTAGCATGGAAAGTTTTTCGGTTTCTTCGACGTAAGTGCCATTGATGGATAATGGCTCTAGATTTTGGTTTCGCTTTAACGACAGAAGACAGCATTGTGTTTTGGAAGCATTGAATTCAATTCTGTTAGATTTACCCCATTTGATGATGCTATCAAGGTCGGAATCCAATGAGCTTAACATATGTTGTCGTATAAATTCCACGTTCGAAGATGAGGGACGGGGACCTGAAAACGTACATGAAGAGCTGAGAGTACTGTCAACAGCGAAGGAATAAATTGGATTAGATGTTGAAGACAGGAGATCATTGATAGCCTTGAGGGACACCAGCATTTATTTGGTGAGTTGCAGACTTGAATCCGTCCAAAACAACTTGAATTGAACGTTTCGAAGAAGTTTTTCATCGACTCCAAATGCACACATTTTTGACAAAATGGCTTGATGTCAACCCTGTCAAATGCCTTTGTAATATGAAGTGCAACTATCTTACTTTCTCCACCGAGGTGGGTTGATTGGTTCCACTTTCGGTGAGATATGTCATCAAATTACCAGTGGACCTGTTGCTGCGAAAACCATACTGTCGGTCATTAAGAAGTTTGCGTGTTTCAAAATATTTCATAAGCTGACTTTTTATCAGCGTTTCCATGACCTTGGAAAAAAGGGACGTAGGTACAATTGGTCGTTGGTTGGAGAGAGAAGATGATTCGACTTTTTTTGGTACAGGTTGGACAAATGCAGTTTTCCATCTTCTCGCAAAGAATAATCGGGGAAATACCATCTGGACCATCGGACTTCTGAATGTCAAGATCAAATAAAACTCTTGCAACTGTACGAGTGCGAAAGTGATCTTGTCCCATAGAATTATTAACTTTCTCAAGTACAGGAGGAAACTGGGCACAATATGGCAATTACTGTCATTTCTGGCTTGTTTGAATTTTGTTCGGTTTTCCTCTGTTGGTAACTTCTAGTAACTTTGAATGGTTAAGCGTGTCGAAAGCTTTAATGAATTCCATGAACAGGACTGGGACAGGATGGATTTTGTTTAAACTTTCTTTGATACCTAGCTAGTTAACTACCTAGTTTGTCTGTATTTCTGTTTTGAAAATTAATTAGAGAGTACTTGTCAATAAGACTCTGCAACCTTTGCGAAATTACGACTTCCAGACACTTGTTAACTACTGGAAGTATTGATACCCAACTAACAATTTTTCCTCCATTGTTCATGAATTTCCTTTTTCAAGAAACAATTTCTCCTATTAAGCTTTTTCTACTAGTGCAGAGAAGTTAAGTATTTATAATAACTCTTTTGTGTAAATGCACAGGTCTAATAGAAGATTGATTGTTATATAGCTTCTAAACGGATTCCAGAGATGTGTGTACATGTGACTGTTGAAAGTATGTTTTGGGAAAGCTTCCGCCGAAGTAATACATTTAGAATCATAATGCACGTGAAGAAAGCTTGGCCCTGGGTACTAACGAGTCTGTTGCGCCAAAATAAACCACACCAAACTCTCGTTTTGTGACGGGCTCAGTGACGATTTTTCACTGGCCCTCCTCTCGTGATGAGCTGACAAATCATCCGAGTAGTATCAATTGTCATGAATAGCTTATCTCAACTTAGCCGTTCGGATCCAGCATAAAACAGGAGGTCCCGCCATCGTGCAAAGAAGTACACACCCACACATGAATGGTTGTGAGAAAAAAGCTAGGCCCTGGGTACTAACGAGCCTGTTGCGCCATAAATTTATTTATTTATTTTATACTATCGTTTGGTGCATCGGGATGCATCGGTAATTGTTGTATGGCATGTGGCTGTTCATCACTCCAGATGCGACATCTTTGATTATTTACGTATCCGTTGAGCCAGAAATGAGCCTCATCGTTGAACCCATATTTTCGATAGAACAGCGGATTTTCATGGAGCTGTTCCAGTATCCATTCACCAGAAATTTGAAATTTAAAGGCTTTCAAACTCAAATCGATACATAAAGTTTTCTATGTGGTTGAGTAACACATGCCCAATTGCTGAGAACGGCGACGAATCGACATTTCAGGATCTTCATAACCATTGGACGGCAAAGACTGCAATATTCTCTTCGGTATGCACTGTGCGCTGGATTGTTTAATGTCCAAAAAAGTAAATTTGGTGATAATAGCAAGAATTGTTGATTCAGCAGGTCGATTATGACGACCATATTATGGTCGTAACAAACGATGCACATTTTTCACAGAGCACGAATTTAGATAATAAATTTCAAAAATTTGCAATCGTTGCTCATTTGTAAGTCTTTCCATGTTTACATTGCAGAGTATGCTGAACACTTTTCACTTTGACAGATGACGTTTGGACGCCATTACTAACCAGTACTGCCAACCTGAAAAACTTAAATCTTAAAAAAAATCACCCGTTAATTGCGCTTATTTCTTTGATATTTTTTAGTATTAGCAAATATTGAGTTCTCTACTCCTGCATTCCTATGATCAATATGATTTGCAACATATGTGTACATACGACATACGCTTCAGCAGCAGATATGGGGTTTATTGCTGCCTGATATCAGCTCCAGCTCGAACGCCTACATCGAGTTTTGAACCATCAGTTTAGAGGGATATGGTTTCGGTGCCCAGTTCGTTCCTCTCCCACTCCTCTCTACTTCTAAATTTGCAGGAGAATAGTCATTGAGAGTCAAGGTGAGGCAGCATTTAGTCAGAGGTTTCAGCTGAGCCCAGATATTTGTTTAAAATTTGAGCGTGTCCTACTAAGTTTATTTTCCAGCAGTTGAGCTGGCTAATTCTTAGAGAACTTTTTAGCTGCAGATTCTTGCATGTAAAGGTCTAGCGGTATCAGGGTGGTTTCCGTTCCCGATTTTGATGTGGTTCTCATTGCTCTATTATCGCCCATACAGCCTATTCATTGTATCTTTGTCATATTCTTCATATGGGTGAATATATTTGTGGCTGCTACCAGGCAAGTCCCCCATATGTTAATATAGGTCTTAAAATGGCCGTGTACATCCTTAGGACAATCCCACAGTTCGATCCCCAAGTTTTTCCGATGTTGAGGTAAGCTTTTTTGACAATTGATACTACTCGGATGGTTTGTCAGATTTTCACTAGAGGAGGGCCAGTCAAAATTTATTTACGGCTGTGAATCGAACACTGACTTTATGCTC
Source organism: Rhingia rostrata (assembly GCA_949824845.1). Lineage (NCBI taxonomy): Eukaryota > Metazoa > Arthropoda > Insecta > Diptera > Syrphidae > Rhingia > Rhingia rostrata. Next base: position 53,828,315 of record OX463758.1, read on the forward strand.
GGTAGTTTATCGCATTAACCATCGCACCGCTGAGCCCAAAGTTGAGGAACCTTATTATACATAATTTTCAATAAGATGGAAGCTAATACCGATGCTCTTGGAACTGCTTCACTTGTAGCGTTTAGACGTGGAACTTCGGACTAAGAAGAGGTGGAGTTCTCAGGATGAAATTAGATCCTACGGGCCTGATTACAGGTTAATCGGATTATTCATTAACCAACCAAAACGAGGGATATCCCTATTTGGATTTATTTCTTATGCATTCTGCAGTGTGTTTTGTTCCTTAAAGAATTCAGTTGACTGGTATGCAGAAGTCTCGTCTTTATCCTACTCAACTTGCTTAATCTATTAAATCTTGTATACCAGTAACCCCCTAACATTAGGCAAAAAAATAAAACCTTGTTTACTGTCGAACAAAATCAATTTTATGAGTGTGTCCGACATATCGTCAAATTTATCTTATAAACAATGGCACCACCATCGCCCTTGCGGCATATATTTCTATCAATATGTCCCCGTTTAGGAACAATGACAACCCCCCCTTGATAAATACATTTCACAAGCATAGGGTATCAATTTCCTTAAGAGAAAAGACAATAACACGCAAGTGAGAACGGTATATAATGACCCTCATTAATCTACTCGAAATCAGTAAAGTCTAATTGGGTAAACAAGACCACTGTTCCGATTGTGGTCGAAATTTGACAGAACTTAACTGAACTCAAAGGAAAAATATCAAATTAGGTCGAATGTTTTTTTTTCAACAAATAATTGCAAGGAAATTTGGTTTGGAAAGTAGAAAACATGGAAATCTGAAAAATACATTGTTTGGCAGTAGACTTGCTATATTTGATATCGCTTTTCTTTTTACTAGGACAGTAAGACAGTTCTTAAGTTTTCAGGGAAAGGCTTCGTTATCCCAAACAGCTCGCATAGGTGAATGCAAAAATGTGTCAACTAATGGTGACTTGGCAGTAAGTCTTATAGTGCTTACACACCGAATCATAAACTGAGTTTTTGGCAAAAAGTTTACGTAAACCACTAGATGCTTTCACACCGAACTCTGACCAGCTTTCGTTTGATATTTCAATCAGCTGTCAATTGTGATTTTGATACTAGCTGCAACATTTGTGTGTGAAAATATTGTAATTGAATAATAAATGAATTCTAATATAATCAAACTAATATTAGTATTTGAAGTTCAAAATGAAACAAATCTAAAGATTTTGACAACAGTTTTTTGACTCTCAAGCCCGCCGCTACGAAAAAAAAACGCAAACAAATGCTTTTGCAAATTGTGAAACTCCAACACAAAAAAGCTATTCTTATAAAGGCAATAATGAAACGCCAACAACAGAGAATTACGTGGATAAAGGTGAGTTTTTAATTAAGTTCAAAATAATATATAACACCTAACTCATATATGTGTTTTGCAGATGCGGACGAGTACATTCTGGGAAAAAGAAGTGGTTGAGAACAACGAAGAATATTTTAAACAACATTTCAGAATGTCTCGTCGTACTTTTGAAATTTTTGTCGTGAACTACAATGTTTGGAAAAAAACACAAATTATAGAAAATGTATTCCATTAAAAAAGAGAATCGCAATCGCAATGTATGCGCTTGGTTCGTCTGCTGAATATAGGACGGTTTCAGTTGTCTTTGTTAAAGCATTTTGCGAAGAAGTTTGGCATGTTCTCCAGCCAAAATATCTATGCTCCTATCCTCTGACAGAACAAACAATAAATAAAGAACACACCAGAGCTTCTTCTTTTTATTTTTTTTCTTTTCCAAATCCATTTTAATTATTCAATCCTGTGAAAATGAAATGAAATATAATATGAAGAAAAAAAACATTTGTTTTGACAGCGAGTTCATCAGCTGTTTTGTGGGACGTGTGGAACACGTGTAGAATCTATGAAAAGCTGTGTTCGTTCCAACAACCTTTAACGAGATGACGTCTGCGAAGTGGTTTTGAGATGGTTACGCCATAACCTACTTGTTTTTGAGAACTAAAAACGTATGGAAAAACTCGGTTTATGATGAAGGTTTCAGGTGTTTTTGCGTAAACTCAGTTTTTGGTTCGGTGTGAATGCCCTATTACCATTCATTCTCAGAGAATGATTTCATTCTCTTTAACAACATGAACAATTAAAAACAAAATACTATAAAAAAAGCGCACTTTTCCAAGAATTAATGACACTGGATCTAGAGTAGGACCCTAATGATTTTTCACAGGCCCACCCTCTCGTGATAATCTTTATCGGAGAGAGTAATATCAATTGTCAAAAGCAGCTAGTCCCATCTTAGCCGTTTGAATTCGTCGTAAAACTGGAGGTCCCGCCATCGTACAAGTAGTACAGAAGCACACAAGAGAGTGTGTTTGATGTGTTTGATTTGAATGAATTTTCAATCGATTAAAATTTAATTTTTTTATTTCAACAGTTTTGTACGAAAAACACCCTCAAAAATTGGGCGTGGTATAAAAACTTTGTGTTGAGAAATTATCTGTATAAATATCTTGCTCAGACATTTTGCCAAAATTACATACCGTTTAGCCAAAAACAAGGTTTTTTTCTGAAAAGTGGGCACACACGCACTACACACACATTATATGTTTTCAAATTTCAAGAAAACTTCACAAAAACCATGTACAGAACAATGACAAAGATGTGTGAAAGTTTGGTTAAAATCGTTAAATGCGCTTAGGCATGATCCGGCGACAAACATTTAAAGTCTCATTTTTTTTTATATATATGGATTGACTCGGAATCAAATTCAGAATTCAGGCAATTGTCTGTATGCAATTGCTTCTGTAGTTCACCGCTTTTTTGGCCTTAATATTTAGACTAGGATATTAAAATTTTGTAAATGTGAAACTTGTCTATGCCTACTGTAAACTTTTTCAAAACCAGAACACTACCACTCCCACTTTTTAGAAAAACTTTCTCTTTCCACACCTTTTTTTGGTGCAATTCTGTATAAAACGGTTTTTGGTAACATGTAAGGGAAATCTGAAAAAAAAAATCATTTCGATGCAAAAACATTAGTTATATAAAAATGAACATCTATAGATAATCTTAACTCAAGCCCCCTTTTTCCGACGAAGAAGATCGTTGCTTTCTTTCTAACCAAGTTTAGATGCACCTGAAGTCTGCTACCTAGGCAACAGATGGGGGATTTGATCTAATTGTTTGATCTCTCAATATTCCGTTCTACAAGGTTAAGGGCAGTAGACTTCAACCAGACATTAATTGTAGATATCACTTTGTTTTTTCTCTGCTCGATCTCTTTTTTTTATAATTTACACGTACTCAAGGGGTTATGAATACCCTTTATATGTTACCATAGTACAAGCGTTAGAGAAGGGGAAGAAAGAGAGGATAGGAAAGATTTTGGATGTAGTGGAGACTTAAACTCCATGGGTGGTGTCCGAACTAGCTTCGGGGAGTCACTTTTTCTTGTGTTCGTTAAATTTGAAGAAATTCAAGATGGTGTGCATACTTTTAGGTATTACACCGACCTTTTATTTCTTTTATATAAAAGTGAAATGGATTTTGGTTGGGATTGAACGCGCAACCTTCCACTCAACAGACGAACACATTACCACTACACCGCGGCCACCCACTGGAAATGCTTTACTACAGTTACGATGCTGATGTCATCCGCAAAGCCCTTTTACTTTTCATGGCATTGCCAGCCTCAAAGCACCATCGTACATAATATTTCAAAAAAAAGGTCCTAGAACAGATCCTTGTGGAATGTCTGCTTACACATTGTAGTACCCTGCTGTTCTTTGTCGGTGCAGTGAAATAACCCCCAAGGAAATAAGCCATATGGCTTTATCAGCTGTGCCTACTAATTTTGTTTTGCAATGAACTAGCACGAAAAAGGCATGGGTTCGATTCCCAGTTGTTCCAACACCAACTTGTTTTTTTTTTTTTCGTTTCCAAAAATATTCAGACACCCATTGTCATACCCTATCCCATAGCGGTATATTACTTTTGAGACATAGTTTGTAACATAGAGAAATACTTTAGCTAGATATAGCTTAAGGTATATGGATCGACACTGAATCGATAGCCGAACCGATTAAGCCATGTATGTCCATCCGTACGTCACCAGTTTTTGGACCTTAAATTTTGAGCTAGAATGATGAAAATGTTGGTACACGTGTTTGTTGTTGCTCCCAGCAGAACATGTGAAAAAATGAAATCTGCCCACTGTCACTCGGCCATTTTAGAAAAACGAAGTTTTACGCCAAACTATTAGAGATTTTGAAAAAGTGTCTGAACAACATATCTATACAATCCTTATGTCCATATTTCGTCTACACAAAGTTTTTTGGCAAAGCCCACCTTTTTTCAGCAAAAAAAAACGTTTTTCGTTAAAAATTTAAACATTTCGAAAATTGTTGGATGCAAAATGGTCGGTTATGGTAATATAAACTTTTCTTCCTAATATCATTTTAACCCACCCCCACGTGTTTCCATAAAACTAATAATGCTGGAGTGGAAATAGCTTAGATAGTGCTTTATATAATCTAAGTTGTTGGTTACGAGTTCCTGAGACTCTTCAAAACAGTATTCCAAGTATATTCCAAGGAATCAGCTAACCAATAGAACTAGACCTTGACGCATATAAGTTCATAGAAAGAATCAAGTTTTCCTGTGTGTTCAAGCCTTCCGAAAAAATTCCGTTTATAAACAAACAGAGCATGAATCCCAGCTCTTAACGTAGCCACATTTAAATGTAACCTATTCAAACAAACTTAAAATACTTTTACTCACCAATTTGCATTTTAAATAATTCGCCTCCATAATTCTCAAATTACATTCCAATTTTTAATTAACCCGCTTAAGTATATTAGGCTTCACAGAAAAAACATTTTTTTTAGTTATTGAAAATTTATTTCAACTGCGCTTCAGGAATTTCTCGAGTACCCTTTTGCGGGTGAGAGTATGCAGTGGCAATTTTCAAGCCATTAACAAAAATCCAGTTACCCACTTTCGATACAAAAACATTTTAATTATAAGCAAATGTTTGCATAGCTCCTGCACGTTGAAAATGCCATCGCGCTTATACAGCATAAGAGCGAATATAATTATTTCGAGATGAAGGCCGTTCGAGGCATCGCACCGCCACAACTCCAGAAATACCAGTACTCCATTACACAGCCGCCATTATATCCATCCGGCCACCTTATCTACGGTTCAATTAATTTACTTTCGCGCCACAGAAACTCAAAACTGTATTTTGTGCAGAATTTTTTTTTTTCAAAATAAAGTATCTCCATGCCATTGCGGTGTGGTGTTCTTCTACCTTAACTACTGGGTTCCCCGAAAAAACCAAACTTGAATATCTTTTCCATTTAAACTCACATTGGCGGGAGACTTTTGAACGTGCGCTCATTTGGGGCTCACGCAAACACTCACATCGTGAGCGATATTAATAAAATTTATTTTTCGAGCAACAAAAATGTTTTACAATGCAAAGGTTAATCCTACATACACACACACACACAGGGATATTATAGCAACAGCACTTCAAGGATACCTGAAAAAAGAAAACCGGGGCCAATTTATGGCTGCAAGTCAGCAGAGGTACTAACATACACAGAAAAATCCTTGGGGGAAACGATTCGACAAGGATAGGTAGTGTTTTATTCACTTTGTGATGTTTGTGCGTTTTGCTTCGAGGGATATTTTCGTTTATGACGAAAGTCACATCTCGAACATACAGCAAGGGAAGAACGAATGGAGCTTGTGTAAAATTTTGTTTTTCGAAAGGACGAGTGAGTAGTGTCATGTACACATTTCGGGAGGTTGGCATGAAAAGTTATCAAAATAAAGCTGATTTTTGATGGTATATAAGGTCAGGTGATAGAAAAAACTATGATGAAATGGGAGAGGATAATGTGACACAAGGATCAGATTCAAATGTTCAATAGAGCTTAAGCAACAACCGCACTAATAAATGAATTTGCAAATTTTTTTTTATTAAACGGTTTTCAAGTGCTCTACATAATTCACTAGAAAGAAGTGGAAGCCGTTCTGATTTCTGACAAGTTCTAGGTTAAACATTTGTTATGCATGGGAATTTTGGGCTTTTATTTCTTAACTGGGTCGAGGTTAATTTCTTGCATACATATTATATAAGGTTAGGTTTTACAATTTTTGAGTGCTCTGATGAGGTGCCATAGCGTTCCAGAAATGAATAATTGTTGATGAATGGGTATGATGACATTAAGGTAGAATTATGGTGTAGACCCGATTATTTGTAGATTTTAATAATCAGGGGTATTTACCAGATCTCTTAAATCCTTATGACACCTTACAACGATTTACAAGATCTGGCAAACACCTTTATGGTACGGATTATTGAAATCTTTAAAGGATCGGGTCTACACTATAGTTCCGACAGGAACCAATGAACTTAAAACAAGTTTGACCATATTGTTGAAGCTATATTTGTCAGATTGGCTGTCATTTAGTTAGCCAGGTTTGCCGAATCGCCATGGACGGACATAGCTATCAAAAACACGTGCTAATAGGTGTTCTGTTCGGGGAAAGTACCGCGATCTTTGCCGTTTTACTGTCACCATAATCATTCTACCGATAGAACTATTCGTAGAGTGGTGCATAAATTTGAGTCTACTGGTTCAGTGAACTATAAACAAACATCCTTACGTATACGAAACGCAAGATCTGCCGAAAAATAGCAGCCGTTTTGGCGTCGCTCACAAGAACTCAGCCTTTCGCAAGGTCAACGACTATACACGACGACACACAGTGGGGCCATTTGTATGGCAAGGCGGAAAAAACTTCATAAAAACCAAACCACTTAATCGATTTGGATGAATGAAAGTAATTTTGGAAAGAAAGCACCACAATTACTTTCCACCCCTTGTCACGTTTACACTAAAATCGTCAAAGCTGACAAAAATCCAGGTAAAGGCTAAAGTTTATACTTTTTTGAAGGAAAAATATACATAGGTGTATATTCGTTTTGACATTAAGTTTGTAACATAGAGAAATACTTTCAAAGTGTAATGAGCCACCCAGAATCTAGCTAGCGGAGTCGATATAACCATGCCCGTCTGTATGTCACCGATTTTTAAGCCTTCAATTTCGAGAGAGATTAAATAAATTTGGTACAAAGATTCTATCCGACGAACCCGAACAAGTGTAAACATTTTCAAAATCCACCACAATCCTAATATCTATATTTCGCCATTATAAAGCTTTCAGCCACGCTTAAGTTTTGGGGGTGTTTTTGGTAAAAAAAAACTTTTTTCGGTAAAGTGTAAAAACATTCCAAAAATAAACTTTCTATGACAAATCATTGCTTATAATAACATTTCGTCCATAACTAATTTCAATCAACGCCCACTTTTTGGGGGGCATTTTCTTGCAAAAATCATTTGTATACTCAACCTAACCCAGCCATAGAAAAACGTCGTTTTTTGTCAAACCATAAAATCTGAACGAGATGAGACAATCGCGCCTTTCGAGGAAACCGTTCGGTGCAAAATTTTCTACGATTTGTTCGATATCGGTACCGAGGTATCCGTTCGCATTTACATTTCTTCCGACGAGATGCATCGCACATGATCGCGAGACGGCTTATTGCGTCAAGTCAGCAATTTTTTACAGCTACGCTTTGAATTTCTTCGGAAGTTCTCCGACGAAAAATGTTTACGGTACATTTGCGAAAATAAAATAATTTTTTTTGTTTTTTTCGTGGCCTTTGACTTTAACTCACTGAAATCACTACACTTTTTGTATTTGTATTGCAACTAAGTATGCGACTTATCTAGCAATTTATTTAACATGACTAATGACTTTTTGGCAGGTAAATTTCCCTTGAGAGTTCTTGCTTTTCCGAAATTTATAGCGCGGTTTGTTACTATCGGACCTAATCTAAGGAATTAGTTCTTTGAAGGCGCTGCAATAAATTTGTTTTGTCAAGAATTTGGAGGACCTTGGTGTTAAGGTGTCTCAATAATCAATTTTTATGTTTGCGTGCAAAATTTTTCGTTTCATCTTTAACTGCGGGAATATCGAGATCTCTACGTAGATTTTCGTTCCTTACATACCACAGCGCATTGAAGACTGATCTTTACATTTCGTTTTCGAAAGTTTGTAGAATGTTTAGATCAGTTGTTTCACTAGTACAACCCCATAGTTTTATACCGTATGTCCACACCACCTTCAGCACTTGGTTGTATAATAGCAGCTTGTTCTCTGTATTTATTTTTAAGTTCTTCTCATTTTTTTCATTTGACTTCCAATTTAATTTAGCTTCGACTGTTATTCCGATATATTTCGCTTCATTTACACACCTGACAGATTGTCAAACATACGCGAATGTTTTAATGAATGCTTCATTCTTTATTTTTTTTCCGCAACGAATACATCGATGTTAAACTTAGTTCTGACCGGAACTGACTTTCGTTTCGGAAATTCTTAGAACAGATACCTCGATATGGCTGAATATAATTTTCTATCCGTCGTGCGGATTCAACGATCCGCACGACCGTGACGGATTGTAGACTTCACTTTTTTATCCTTTGTTTGCAATACTTACTTGTTTTATATGGACGCAGTCTTTTTTGAGCAATAAAATCGGAAACGCTCAACTATTAAAATAAAATGTTCATATATTATAAAGAATAGTTTAAGAAATTGCAATATTGCCCATTGCAAAAGTTTATCTTAAACTTGGTAAATAAAATTTGGAGTAATAGGAAAAATATATTTTTTTTCCAAAACGTTTCGTTATTTTTAACCTGAATCCTCTTCAAAACCCACTTATTCGCTTATGTCAATTCCTAATTATTGAATTTTTCAAGATCTGCCGATTTTGCTTCTAATTTTTTTTGGTTGGTGGATTCAGCAAATTTTGCAGCGGGACCATATCGGATGTTTCCTAAATTGACAAATGGTAGCACTTTTTTGCAGACTGTATAATTTTGTAGCCGAAAAATGTTTCAAACTCAAGGTTGCTAGTTAGTTGACTTATCATAAAGGGTGATCCATTTCGGGGTTTCCTACTTTTTAAAGAAAAAAAAACACAGAAAATTCAAATTTAATGGAGAAAGAACATTCTTTGGCATTTATTTTTTGAAGATTATGTCTATCATATGTTGGCCGTTGCTACGTCGCAGATGGTCCATCCGTTGAGTCCAATTTTCGATCACTCGTTCGAGCATTTCGACTGGTAACTGGCGAATGACACGCGTGATGTTTTCCTCCAAGGCCTGAATCGAAGCGGGTTTGTCGGCATAAGCTTTTATCACACGATCTTGGTGGCCAATCGACCGGCCCAAAACGTGAAAATATGTGCTCACCGAAATGTTCTCTCAATAAGTCCATTGATTGATGCGATGTGTGGGAAGTGGCGCCGTCTTGCTGAAACAAAATGTCGCCGCGATCACGAGCTTCAATTTCAGGCATCAAATAGTCGGTTATCATGGCACGATAACGGTCGCCATTGACGGTTACGTTCGCACCGGCATAATTTTTAAAGAAATATGGACCGATGATTCCACGGCCCGCAAACCACACCAAACCGTTGTTTTTTCTGGATGAAGTGGCGGTTCTTCAATCTCTTCAGGTTGCTCTTCGTCCCAAATGCGGCAATTTTGTTTGTTTACATACCCATTGAGCCAGAAATGGGCCTCATCGCTAAACAAAATTTGCCTCGAAAACGTCGGATCTTCTTGGAACTTTGCAAGAGCCCATAGAGCGAAGCGATGTCGCTTGGGAAGGTCGAGCGGCTTCAGTTGTTGCACAAGCTGTATTTTGTACGCTTTCAATTTAAGATCTTGACGTAAAATGCGCCAAGTCGTTCCATACGTCAGTCCGAGTTGCTGCGAACGGTCTTCGTGTACACTCTCAGCTACGGCCGCTATATTTTCTTCACAGCGTGCTGGACGTGGTCTATTTGGTCGAATATTATCCAATAATGAATGCTGGGTCTCAAAATGGGTGATGGTGTTGCGAATAGTACGCTCAGTAGGCCGATTATGTTGAACATAAGTTGAGCGAAGTGCACGAAACACATTCCTCACAGAACGTGAATTTTCATAATAAAGTTGAACAATTTGTAAACGTTGTTCACGCGTAAGTCTTTCCATTATGAAATGCCAAACAATACTAATCAAAAATAACATGACAGCATGACACGACTCACACGTGATCTGTCAAAAAAGGCTATTAAAAAAAGTATCTCTACTTGGATCACCCGTAGGTATATTGATATCTAGACAGATTATCTTGCAGAAATAATGGCAACGCCTGATCGGCTGAGAAAGTTATGGATTTATGGTGTTCTTCAGTCGACGCAGCTGAATTTAAAAGGCATTGTGGATACGTTGTTTGGAGGCTGCTTATTTTACTTCTCTTGCATCTCTTTCAACTCATCAAAGGATTTTCTCGGTCTTCCAAGCCCAACACATTATGTATGTAATGGTTCACCTACGCTGAAAATAAAGTCATGTTCCATCAGATCACAAATATATGTTTTATTTTATGTCGGCAATGTATGCAATACAATATCAGGTAAATGTCCGCCTCTCTTAGTCTCACAAATGCGAGTCCTTTTACGCACATTTTTCATTACATTCTCACACATTTCATGCGGTATTTCATTAATTTCATCACGAATATTTTGTTTGAGTTGCTCAAGCGTTTCTGATTTGTTTGCGTAAACCTTGCTTTTCAGATATCCCCACAAAAAGGATTCCGGAGCAGTCAAATCCGGCGACCGTGGAGGCCAATCAACATCACCATTTCTTGAAATAACTTGTTGTGGAAAGAGGTATCGCAGTAATTTCATTGTAATCATGGTTGTATGCGATGTGGCACCGTCTTGTTGATACCACATGTTAATCAAGCCCAAAGCGTGCAGCTCTGGCGTTAAAAAGTTTTCAATTATATCACGATATCGCTCCCCATTCACAGTTACCGTTACGTCGTTTTCATTTTCAAAGAAGTAAGATCCAATGATTCCTCCTGACCAAATTTCACACCAGACTGTAACTTTGAATGGATGCAAAGGTGACTGATGAATAATTTCAGGGTTTTCCATTGCCCAAAACCGAATATTCTGTTGATTCACATATCCATTCAAATGAAAATGTGCCACGTCACTCATTATGATTTCTTCATGAAAATCGGGGCTGTCATGGGCTAGCTGTAACATCCTATTGACATTATGTACGTAAATGGTCTTGTGGAAGAAGCTCTTATGGCAACTGAATCTTAAATGGAGACAAATGCAAATCCTTGTGCAAAGTTGTGGCCAAAGTTGTTTTTTGAAGACCAAGCTCCTGAGCACGGCATCGAATTGAGGTTGATGGATTGTTTTGAACACTTTCTTTAGCAGCAGCAATGTTTTCAGCCGATCTTGCAGTACATTGTGGTCCATGCTTGAGCCTACCACCTACAGACCATCTTTCTTCGAAATCATTCACTCCACGATAAATATTACATTTTGTTGGCGTTGTTTTAATCAAAAATTTCACGTAACTTTCTCATCGTCACAGTAATCGATGATTGATTTTGATAAAATGTTTGAACGATTAAAACAGGTTGGCTTATCGAACATTTTTTGCATAATAAATTTGCCACGTGTCTACTTCACGACTGCCAAATATGAAATGTGTATCAAAATGGCGGCAAAATATAGTAGTATACCTTTCCGGCGGACACCCTGTAGCAGTATCCAAAATTTATAAAAATTTGCTCAAAAAAAAAAAGTGGTTTCGCACATTTTGAAATATGAAAATCTTCAAGATCAATTTATGTCAGTTGAAGACATTTCAAAAATATTGGTATTTCCACGGGTATTTTTTTAAATTGAAATTGTACTGTTTATTCCGCTCTCGTTCTACACAATTTTATTTTTACCTTACTGCCACCCAAAACAATATTCAAAATCCACTTCTAAAAAATAAATTCCCATCAGAACAGAATCCCACAGAAAGTTTTTTACGATTCAGTCCAATAGATACATTATACCAAACGTTTTTTTCTTTTAAAATCGAGCTGGTCAACTAAAAAAAGGAAATAAACCACTCAAACCATCTTAAGGAATCCCTATAATTAAATCCTTTGAATTGCTTTTAAAATCATTGATTTAAAATAAACTTATTACGAAAAAAACAACCTAAGAACTTCAAATAATCGGCAACAAAAGAAAAAAAAGGACATTCCGGACATGAACAAAAAAAACAAAAAACCCAACACAAAGCATTAACAAAATAAAAATCCCTGAAAAGCACAACAAAAAAACAGGTGCTCTGACTACAAAAACAAAGGATACACTCAGCACAACAACAACAACAAAATAAGCATAGTCTCCTGTGGTTTCCTCTTCATTAAACCGGAAAAGCAAACAATCGTTGGAAATAGGACACAAGCCCTAGTGAATTCACCGTTAAACAGGCAACTTCCTAATCCAATTATTTACAGTTGGGCTAGAAATCGACAACGTATTAGACACAGCAGATCAGAGCCGAGCCATGTGCTATACAAGTCCACACCCATCCTTCCTAAAAATAACACAACAACCAAGCAGCGCAATAGCGAGAAAGGATATAATTTAGCTATCAGTAGGTGAGCATTGTAATTAAAGTGAACAAGGATAACAAAAACAAAAATAGGTGAACACAAAAAAAAAATCTAATAGAGAATTCGCACTGATTTTTCTTGGTTATTCTTTTGTTCCTTGCTATGGTTTAGGGTTTTGGTTGTTGAAAGGAGAACACAAAACAGCAAGAGGAGAAAAACAGAGAAATTCAAATTACTTTTCTTCTAAAAATAGTAGGCAGTGGCGCAGTATTAGTATGTAATAGTGATATGCTTAGATAAAATGAGCAAATTTGATGGTCACAGCGAAATTGCCCTCAGTATTGCCTGTGATATAGTGGTCGACAGGGGGATTTTACTTTATATGGAATAAAGGGAGTCCTATTAAATTGATGTATTTACATATAGTTTTTAGCAATATGGAGGATGAAGTCAATCGGCTAAGACATGCTATGCTTAGGTCCTTATTGAGAAAGGGCTTCTATATGATGAAATAATGGTATTATGTAAATACACCTACAAAAAATTGCACCAAATATCCCATATTAGATAGAAGGCTATGATCCGCCATACTCCAGTGTGATAGGTCCACAAAATCTTTAAGTGAATGCGCCTCACACAATTAGCAATTATTCCTCTATATGGCAATAGAATTTAATTTCCGCAAGCTATTATTTCTATAGGCCTTATATAGTACTTGTGCGAGGTGGTTGAGCAATTTTTGAAAAGGCTTGAAAATATTTTCGAAAAGGCATTTTGCGAAGCCTATAATTTGCTACTTTAAAGCCTTTTACAGCAAACAACGTTTGTCCTGTAATGCTTTTTAGAAGTGTTATAGAAGTAAATAGCTTCCTTAAATTGCGCCAAATGTTTTTCAATAAAACTTCATACAGGTAATATGGCTGGTATGGAAATAGGTGCTTTGTCGAAGCGCAATGTTAATGGTCTGAACATCAAAGGCATTATCTAGACATCGATTTTTAGCAAAGCGCTCCTCAAATCCATTCCCAGTAGCGAAAACAAACCAAATTTGTAAAACGCAGTATTGCAAGAACAAGAGCTGAACCATAATAAATTTAACACAAGGAGTTCTATAAAGCTACCTTAATCCTTTAACGGAAGGAAGTAAAGAATGCTACTTTTAAGAAAAAGTCAAAAATACTGAATCATCTAGGCTGTTGCAAGTCAAATGTATAATGCTACCTTAAAGGTCCACAGGAATGAGGTAAAGAAAGCCCAGCGAAGAAACAGGCGCATGTTATGTGTAAACAGTGACCTAGCTGTTCCTATCTTGAACGCTTAAGAGCGGAGTTTTGGATTTAATAGTAATAGCACTTATGTTTTTAAGTACTGCCTCATATTTTATGAAATATTGTGATCTACGGCAGCAATGACTTGTTCTGTACGCACTGTACGAAGCGACGTCTCTGTTGATGCGTATTATCACTTAGAGTAAACGTGGTGCGAAAACGTTCCATAATTAATCGTATTAATTACTCTGCGATACGTATTTTGGATTTCGGATAATCAGTACAAATTTGCACAATTTGGAAGCGTTAGACGTCAGTCTATTTATATTGAAATACCAAACCAAACTAAAAATAAAATGATGACAAATTGGCCGTCAGCTAAAATGGTGTTGTCAACTTGAAGTTCTTTGCCTCTAGAAAAAAAAAAATGTTCGAAAGTTTGAGAAGCTCCTAATGACAGGTTTTTATTCAGATATTTGCACCTGTGTAGGCTATGAATGCATTAAATTTAATTTCTGCAGGAATATCGTAACTTTTAAGCTGCGCAAAGTCCTGTCAAAATGATTACCAATATTTCGTTCCCTTTAGAAATGCAGAGATCTACATATCGCGAAGGAATATGCTAGTGGACATCAATTAGTATCAGTCGTAGGAAGCTACTTAGCCGATTTGCTATGAGGTTCTACTACTAACCTAGCAACCTAGCAACCTAACAACTTAACCTAGTATCCTCATGCATCCAACTAGTACTTCAGTAGATTCTGAAATAAAATATCTGTTTCTGTGGAAGGGCACTGACTTTTAATTCATAACGCCTGTCAATGATCATGAGACTGCATAAATGAGTAGAGCAAGCTAAGAGAACTCCAACTTCAAACTTATTTCTGATAAAAAGCTTGTAGCCCTAGAACTGTATGATATTTTCCAGCGCAACTTTAAAGGCATTTGAAGCATCATCTGGTTTACATATAAGAATGTTATCTTTACAATAACCATGGGCTGGGCAGAGGTAAGATCCGTTTCAAATGATAGATATAACTTCACGTATTTATCTTGGCGAATTTACTTCTTGATAATTTCGCCACGAAAGGAACCTCTATATCAGAGCTTTCCTGTCATTAAGTGACATTTGAGGAAACGGAACTTCTTGAAAATAGTTTACCTATAGAATAATTAATTTCTGTTAAAACATTCATAAACTCAAAAACGTTTAAACTCTTTCGACTGAAAGCTGGTGTGTTGGGCGTTGCTAAGGTAACGCCGATCAGGAATGTCGCGTAAATCGGCGGATATTCTTCTGACTTATAAAATGTAGAAAGATAATTGTTTCCAATTGCCTTAAAACAGTACACAAGTTGAGCATTGTGTGTGTTTAATATTCATTCCAAATACTGCAGCTCTTTTAAATACTCCCTTAAGTTGAGCGTTTTTATTTATAAAAGTCGGAGTTTATGATTCGCAGTATGAACGTTATTTGTTCACCTAGGCCATGAATGAAACTGTGCCAGAATTTCTACACATGGTTTAAGCATCGAATTTCCACAAAAGATAAATAAAATGAACTTCCTCCCGTTGCGCGCCAGTAAATGACGCCTATTCAATTTGAAAGAATTATCCACAAATTGGGCGTGTTCCATCAACCTATGTTGCTACAAAACCTACTTCAAATAATCACGCAGATCTGAACAAAATTAGCTGCGTTCGTAAAGTTGTATAGCTCTTCAAATTCACCCCCTATGGTCGACTTAATGTTAATGAAATCCACATGTGGACTTTTTACGATCCATTGTTAATCAATGTCCACCTTTATATAAATATGCGAAATAAACCTCACACAATAACAGCTCATTAGGGTCGAATTTCTTTCACTACACAAATACATCTAGATCCCCAACATGGAAGAGTAAGCCTCCTCGAATTAATATCCACCTCTAGACCAGTGCAATAAAAACTTATTTGCCTAATAACTTCCACACGACTAGATGAGATTATGATCTAAATTATGACCTTAATGTCCCGCATATCCGTAGTACTCCCCAAGCGGTATTAATAACACCATGAGTAAACAATTCATAATTTCACAGCCTTGGCTGCCTTCAAAAACAATAGGACTCAGAACAATGGGTTAGAAAAAAAATCGTTCTTCCTATATATTCATTTTTTCCATCATTTATGCCTCGGAGTCCAAGTAATTAAATTTCATTTCACACAATCAAGCTTACGACATACTTAACCAGGAACAACATACACGCTCAGCTTACAGCTCAATTAGATTTCACCGGCCTATACATTTTTTTTTCTCCTAAAAGAATGTGTGGATAATGCTATGTCACTGTGTCGTCCTATTGAAATTGCTAACGAAAGAGAGACCTTGGTGTAAAAGTTTGTCCTCGAAGGCAATGCCGGCCGGCGAACAATTTAATTAAAAGTGTCCTTTTGGTAATTATTTTCGTAGATATTCATCTGCAAATTCAAAACAAAAATAACTGCTAGCGGGGAAGAGAAAAATCATGAACGGTAAATTCATGAAAACCGAGAAAATGAAAGCACTTTCCCAAAACGAGCTGAGGATTATCGTCCTCAAAGCAATTTAGACCAACATTGGATGCAAAATAGTGTGGGCTTATTTTTAAAATGCCCTTAAGCAGAACGGCAGGATTAGAGAAAATGCGGGTTGTTGTTGCAAACACTGTGTGGGTGTGAACTAATCCTTAGAATGTTGACATTTTAAGAATTAAGAAAGGACCTTAAATACACATTGTGTACTAAATGTCTTGAAATTTATATAAAGTTAGTGAACCTCAGACTGGAATAGTTTGTTCTTTCGTTTTGTGTTTGCTTCATAGCTAATCCTTGCAAAAAGGTAGCATAAATGTGAGTGGTCTTATAATCCTTTAAGAGAGTTGGTCAATCCTTTATGTCGCATTAAAGAAAACAAAGCGAAATAAGCCCGTTGTTAATATATCACCAAATTTTATTAGCTAAGGGTCAACGAAGGCATTGACTTTTCATATTTTTACAGATGTACTATCAGATGGGTCTGAAAGGTTTATTATGTCCCAAGAGTTTTAATATTTTTATTTAAGGAGATTCACCATTCCGATAATCGCTATGTACATCAAGCTTTTGAAGCAGGGATCCCACTTAAAAAGGTTTTGGGAATAAAGGTTAAACAAAAAAAGGGAAACAAAATAAAACCAGATCTTGAAAAAAAGCATTTGTTTAACGAAAACATTTTAGTTTATTTTAGAAGTGTGGTTAAATATTTAATGCCAGCGTTTAATCTTTGGGGTTATTTTTTCGCAGTCGGTTCTGTTAAAAAGTGCAGTAGATTGATTTTTGTTGCAGTAGATTTTTATTTCAATTTTGGAATTCAGTCCGTCGGTTCGTCGGTCCGTCGGTCCGTCTGTACGTACAAGCCTCTCCAACCTAAACCGACCGATTTTCTTCAAACTTCGTGTCCAGCATTTGTTTGGTCATAATTCTAGGAACTTTTTTGTTGTTTGCTTTTAGCCATGTTATTACCGGTACCTGCCATATAAAAATCATACTTGACCTCAATTTTCTCGAAAACGGCTCCAACGATTTCGATTAAACTTCTTATATGCTATAAGCATATTAGTTTCCAGAAAATCCATATAAAGGATTTTTGCATTTAGGCCATTTAAAGGTAATTGTCAATTTATCGCAAACTATTTTGCCAAACTGAATGAAATTTAATTTGTATACTACTATAACTATTTTCATGGCCCAATTATCACCATCGCAAAATTCAGTTTTGGCCAATAACGGAAAATCATTATTATTTACATGGACACCGATTACTTTCAATGGCGGAATAAACATATCGACATATGTGTATAATGGTTGTGTCATCAGGTTAATTGTCTTATGACGTGCAAAATACCCTCTATGTTGGAGACAACAGCCTAAGATAATGGATCCTAGGAAATTCCAACTATACCCAAGGAAAACTACTTACGAGTTTGCACTTAGAACACACACTAAACACCCCGGGGACTACTCAAAAATATAAATCTCCCATCGTGCGGTACCGTGTAGACTGCAGATTGCTATTCAGTTACCACCAAAGGCTGCCGATTAGTGATACATAGTAGGTGCGGTTGCTTAGTTCAAAGCGAGTTGGACTACTAAAAGCGGGGTCCATGGTTCTATCCCCGGCGATGACGAAATCCAAGTTTTTTTCACTGCTCCACCTTTTGAGAAAGTCTGACAAACATTGAAGAGTAACTTCGTCGTGAAAAGCTTCTAAAATTTGCGGCGTTAAGTAGGTTGTTCTCTTATTTCTGCCGAAAAAAAAACTTCGTACCCACAAAAAATGGCGCTACAGTCCGTAATGTACCTAGAACTCAAGCATCATGTCTCTAAAACTATACCTATCCTAGGAAACTGCAAGCAGTTGCGCACTTCAAGTTGGTTAAGGGTGAGAGTGTACTTTTCTTCTTCTTTGAGTATAAAGTTCAATAAATTTGTTCAGGACAACGTCAGAGTCAATCTTTAGGAAAACAAACGCAATCTGACATTTGTAGGCTGGCAAACTCATTGGTGTGGGATGGGTGTTGTGTTTCTGTTGCTTGAAAATTGTGTAAGAGTGCAAAATAAGAACAGAACAAATTGCAAACAAAATAAAAATATTCAAAGTTGTTGTTTTTTGTGAAAACAAGAACAAAATAATCTTTACTACATAAAAACTTATCAGCTTCGTTTGTAATCGCATGTTTGTTCACACTTTGCAATGGCACCGGTTATCAATTTTACTCTTTATACCCTATCCCCTAGGGGTATATTAGTTATGATACATAATTTTTAACATAGAGAAATAATTTAGCCAGATATAGCTTAAAGTAATTAGTACTCCCGCCATATAAAATATCTTATCTCATGAACAAATCTATGGTGGCTCACGCTTTCATCAGCAGTTTTACCTTGTAGGCCTCATTTTCGTAGACATCGTCTCCATTGTTCTTCGAAGAGAGATGCCGGTATTATCATTTAATACAAATGTTAAGGTATACGCGCTCTGCAGAGAAGATGACGGTGTTATGCGATTGCAGTCTTTCGACATGAAGGACATTTTTTTCGCTTCATAGTTGGAGTAAGGCTCATGGCATATCGACAAGAGGCTCGTATACTGGTCACGATATCTTTCAGTTTTAAGTAACTCCCGGGTACCTTGTTCGGTGTAATAGTTTTTTTTTTTTTTTTAGATTTTCGCGGCCTTCCTAATATTCTCAACTATAGTGATTGATTCTGGAGTTGTTATAAAAAGCCCCAGGAAGATATATCCATGGGAACTTTTCTTAGTCATAGATGAACATTATGCACTTGTACGTCAGATCTTCAATTTGGTGTGTCAAGATTGGGCATCGAACCCCGACCGTATGCAAAGCAATTCATTGCATTTAATGCTGAACATGTCCCGCAAAACTACCAGAAAAAAATATCACTCAATCCTCCATCAAGCCTTAGAAGACCATACGACCGTTAATCGTTTTTTTTTCTTGCAAATTTCAATCACTTAACTGCAGCATTCTTTGTTTTAGCTGATTTAAAAAAAAATCCCTTATCCACCCAAACCGAATTATTCACTACTGAAATTTATCCATATCTGCATACAAAGGATAAAGAATACTTTCTCTGCATTCCTTTTGATTGTCTAGAGTATTTGTGCTGATTCAACTGCCAGCAATCAGAATCGACTTACACCAAATGTCAGCAGAATTCCTCCATCTCCTTTTGGCTCTTCATCTGTCTAATCGCATTTTCGTAACAAAGAAATCGAAAACCGATGCGATTATGCCGAATCCAATGCCAACAGATTCCATCTATACCACTGCCACCCCGATCCTGACTGGTCCCAGTGGAATATCTTTGATTACACTACTCCCATCTCTCATTTCCCATTTTTTTCGAATTTCAATTCTGCTTGCCACTGCATTCGTTGGACTCCTTGATAGGTAACTAAATTTCATTTTTTCTTGTTCTCAAGGATTTTTTTTCCTGTTCGTCTGTGGTGGTGATGGTAGTGACTAGATGTGATTAAATGTCAAATGGTTACGGTATTAAACGACCAAAGGATGGAGAGCGAGATGTGTCAGTCCTAGAATGCAGTATAAACTTGAAATATTCATTTCGCCATTGTCGAGGACCTGCTTGTACTATATGTGAAGATATTGAATATCCCAATTGTAAGGTAGAGGTAAAAATCGAATCAGAAAACTCGTAAATTCGTCAATAGACCAAAGGAGAATGGCAGGCTTTAAGTAGAAAGCACAAAATCACCGATAGGCAGTGCAGTGTCCTTTTTTAGAGCGGGCATCTTTTTTGTGTGTTTCCAGTGAGTTTGCCTTTAACACAATAAAGCAAGGTGAATATTGATTTGCCCTGAAGTACTAGAGACTGACGTGCATCCAACGTGGGTATCTTTGAAGAGTTATGCATACAAAAGGGAAGGGAAGTGCATTGAATAGGACTTTGAAAGGTTCTTAAAATGCTTCCATAATTTTATGAAAGATACAACATTTAAAATATGCTAACGTCTTATTTTTGTTTTTTTTTTTATTTGCAGAAGTGCCAAGGAGGAGTAAATCGTTATAATTCCGTGCAAGTAAGTGCTTTCGGCTATTGGCCCTAGCTGCTAAGTTTTTTTTTCTATTCATAATTCACTTCTATTAGTAATTGTTTAGTCTGAGTCTGAGTCCTAAAGAATACACATTTGATATTTTCGGTTTTTCTCAATCCTGAACTGGTACATTTTTAGAGTTATTTTAGTCCGTTCTTGGTCTGAGTAAGGTATTCTACTTAGACCCTTATTTTATAATTTTCTCGCAAGGACATCTTTTTTAGCTTGATATCATCGAGTATACGGGTTAAGCTGAGTCTCGTGATGGTTAGTGCGTTGTATTGCCTGCAAAGTGTTCGATTCTCCGTCTTAGCAACACCAATAATTTTATAAGGTTCCTTTTCAAAATCACATAATTTTTCTTATGATATTCAGAAAATTGTTGCAAAAGAACTTTCCTGGTGTCTTTAGGCATATGAGACTCATATCTACTTTTCAATGATTCTAAGTACTAAGTCATATCCATCATACTTCTCTCTCCGCAGTACTGCCGTTAAATATAACACTACATAACCAGTACCATATGTCGAAGAACAACCCGCGGTTTAATCCGGCCCAATGTTATAAAAATCCTTGTTTAACGAAGACTGCCGACAGATGCTCACACTCAAAATCGAGACTTTCATGGCAAAGTTGTAGGTGAAGATGTGAGCTTCCACTGACCTTTATAGGAAAAGAAAGATAAAAGAACACCATCGCTCCTAAAATATTAAAAGAAAGACAACGCGCTGTCTAAAGATGGAGGTCGCACTCAATGAATGATTTTCGAGTTTAACCATACTCTAGTTGAGACTCATCGAAGTTGAGACTCACACGATGATGAAAATTTATAAAATTCAGCTGTCAGTAAGAACGAAGCATTCAATACTGGCGACAACAGCGAAAACTATCAGCCACCTGACCTTAAGGCAGCGAGGATATCAATATGTAAAACTAAGCTTAATAATGCTGCAAGCAATAACGGCCTCCCGGCCGATCTGTATAAAGCCTGTAGAGATGATTTGGTAAATAGATTTTCCCAACTCTTTATCAAAATTTTGTCGGATGCAAGTATGCCTGAAGAATGGAACTTCAGCATCATTTGCCGATAAACCAATGAACTGGGGCAACTACAGGAGCACAAGTCTCCACAACATGCCTAACGGATCCTGTCTTCCCAAATATGTAACCACCCGAAACCATTCACCAACATCCCAATCGGTTCTTATCTGTATGGTGTTAGGCCGGAAAAGGCCGTAACTGATCAAATTTCAAACTTCGGCAGATCCTGAAAAAAAAAACAAAAAGTCCAAATCGATACTCATCACCTATTCATCGATTTTTTAGCCGGATACAACAACATTTATTGATGACGATGGAAAATTATATCTACTTCATAAGGATGGGCAACAACTTCACCGAAACATTTTATACCAAAAAGGAATTCAGAAAAGTCGGAGCACTGTCATGTGACCTATTCAATCTCGTTCTTGAGAGATTGTTTAAAATTTCTAAGCCAGCACCAGAGGCACAATCTTCCATTAATTGTTGCAACTACTAACATACGCCGACGATATCGACATCATTGGGAACGTGATGTCATAGCCACATTTGCTTATATAGAGAATGAAGCTGCGAAAATGATTTTAGCTCCAAATGAGACTAAGACCACGTATCAGATGTTTTTTAGAGGTATAGAACTTCGAATTGAAATAAAACACAAGAAAACCGTGTTAATGTTCATCAATTTGACTTTATTGGAAGGATAATTTTATACCATTTATGCTTAAATATGATTTTGAGCACGTGGCCGCCGCGGCTGCTTCGAATAAAGCCAAGTCCAAAATTCAAATCATTTGGGGCCGCATGTCGGAAATAACGCCACGAATGTTGACTTCCAAGTCCCCTAACGTTTACGGTTTGTTGGCGTTGACGAACAGCTTCACAAATCTCCAAATAAAATAATCCAATGGTGTCAAATAACACGGTATTTGTGGCCAATTGGCAGGCCGATTCCGCGAAATTATGCGCTCCTTCAATAAATCGATTGTGACGTGCGCAGTGTGGCATGTAGCGCATTCTTGTTGGAACCACATCTCATCCACATTCATGCCATCGAATTCTGGAACAAAAAAGTCGGTTATCATGCCTTTATATCGGTCTCCATTAACGGTAACTGACTCTCCAGCATCATTTCGGAGGAAGTATGACCCAATGACACCACCACCCCATAGAGCACACCAAACAGTCAGTTTTTGTGGATGTAAAGGCGTCTCAAGGGTCTAATGTGGATTCAACCAAAAATGAGCCTCATCACTGAACAAAATTTTGCGATGAAAATCAGCATCAATATCAATCTCATTTTGGGCCCATACACCAAAATCACGACGCATTGCATGGTCTCGTGGCTTTAATTCTTTCACAAGCTGGATCTTGTAGGGTCCTATTCCAAGATCTATGCGCAAAATTTTCCTCCTCAACACTTTGCTCTACAGCGGCAATTGTTTCTTCGGTGCGCACTATTCGAATTACTCTTGCCAACCGCGGTTCCTTCGGGCTGTGAACGCAATTTAGTAAAAAAAATCCCCGCTTGAACTACTAAGGAGATCCTATATAAGACCCCTATCATGCCAGTACTGCTCTAGGACGCAACACTAAAGCATGGACCGCATCAAAAGATAATGAAGAAATCCTTTAGGGAAATCTTCATTTCTGTGGTGTAGACAGGCTATCGAGATGAAGATTCAGACTGTACAACGACACAGATCTCTCATTGCATTTTTAACATGACAACCTTAGCAAATGGAGCAATATATGCAAGCAATATATGTTCATCCCCGCAGTCTTTGATGCTCAGCAACTGTGTGTAGGAATATGTTTTGTGCATATCTTCCATTGTACATGCATGCATGTGTGACAAGCCCCCCACCTCTTATTTTATTGTCAATCACATCAACCTGACTGAATAACCAAAAATAAAAAAAAATCATTCTCCAGCTCCGGCTTACATGTGACACGTCAACATCGAAATAATTGAATGAAAAATCAATTAAAACTTGACCACCGCTTAGTCCTGGGAAATCCATCCTTTTAATCACAATGTAGCCTAACAAAGCGTATCGTCATTCAGGTTTGCCAACTATTGTTCGATTGAAAAAAAACATAATCTACTCACTTTACATCACTCCCGTTGGCTTCGCCACAACTATACCCCTACTTGAATATGTATCTACGTGCATGTGGCGTTGAACCTTTATGTGTTTCCCGGCGAGTTTTAACATTTTTGACACGATGGTCTTAAAACGTAAAATAATGCCAGATGATGATATTGGTTTGCCATTGGCATAGTGTATACCATGTTCCGGAATCCCTGAACCCCTGCAGTGCATGTCTTCAATATTCACCGAATGACAGGAGCCACCTTTCAATGTTATTGTCTGTTTGACTTCAACGGTTTACCAATCCCCCCTGCCCCAACATTTTTTTTTATATTATTGCCCTACAAAGCGCGTACAATGAATAAACGACAGCGAAATCCTTGAAGCGCATTCAACCATACACCCATCCTGGATTGAAATTGAGTTTACCTTCTTTGTTTTTTGGATACTGGTGCTCTCGTTTAAAGCCGTTTGTGCAGATAAAGTTCATAAGAACCTGGTATGATGGTTTTTTTATGGGGTTTTTATGTAATCCCATGCATATAATAGATTGAAGCGAATAAAATCAAAAGGGGAGTTGAACAGGAATCGTGGGGTTGCTGTCCTTGATGAAGCAAAATGGAGAAACAAGATCGTATCTTAATGACGGAAGTCGTTTAACAAGTAAAAATAGGGGTTATAGCAATGGATACATGACTGTCGTGGTACTAGAAGTAAATGGCACTATTATCTAATCAGTCTTTGGTGATTATTGAGAGTGATAAGCGTTACTTTGAAACCTGTGAGAACTAAATATTATTAAGTATATTAAATGAGAGCATTTAAGAGAAAGAAGAAAAAATAAAAAAAGAGGAAGAAAAGCGCGCGATCGAGGATATACAGAGGTGCCACTCGAGGAAAGATGTTCGCAAGTTTTACCAAAGTGTAAAACGTCAAAGCCATTTGACTGATTCTAGGTTCAGTTTATTCCATAATTTACCACTTGTGATTCCGGATTCACTGATCAACTTGAAAATGCCTCACACGAGCCACTGTTATAATTGATCCCAGTCCATCGTTCAACATGAGACTAACAGCGCCTTTTTGGAGGTGGACTTGAAAGACTGCAAAACTCTGCAACGAACTTTTCTCAGTTTGATAATATCTCCATTCGCCTTGACTTCCATGCTATCGTCGATTTTCCTTAGAGCCCGTGGCAGCAAATCGGGTGACATGAATAAGGTGCTAAGGCCTGACGACATGGTTACCTTCAACCCACGTTTCAAAGAACATCACATACTCCGTTGAAAAATCGACCGATAGTGAGATCGCTACAAGTGCATTTGTACGCGAAGCTTTCAGTGACCGAGCAAACGAAACGATTTTATTATTCTTCCCGGAAAAGACTCAACAATTCTACGCAGGTCATGTAGAGAAGTGGACTTGCATTTGGTGAAGGAAATTGTCCGGCAAAGAACAAACCTGCTGGAGAACGCTACCCTTGACACGATATCGGCGAACTTTTTCAAAAACGACTGTAGTGATGCAGAGATATTCTTCCAAGTACATCCATCGATCAGTCAATGAAGACATATTCCCTTCCCAGTGGTGCTCTATATATCCCCGTCAACGCAAATGGATTCGAAAATTCCCCAAAGATTTTATCGGTGGTGTGGAGCAGAACTGGGTTGATCAGAGTCAGATTTACATAGAAACATCTTTATCGGGTTTTTCAACAGGGACGCTACAAAAGTTGAGCGACAGGGACAGCAAACGACGCCATATTTCTTGCCGTTTTTTGTAACATTTATCTTCAGTAAGGTTTGCCATTTCATGATGAAAAAATATACGATCCAACAACGAGTCGAAACTATTAAAATTTACAACCGAATTTCGGAGTCGGTGGCCTCAACGTTAAGAGCGCTACGTCCAATTTATGGTCGTCATAATCGTCCTAGCAGATCAACAATTGAGCGTCTAGTTGAAAAATTTGAATCCACAGGCACAGCACAAAATGTTCCCGTGCCAGTGAGACAAAGAAGTGCCCGTAGTGTCGAGAATATTGCTGCCGCTGAGGCTTCAGTTGAAGAAAGCCCAAATGTGTCGCTCACATGTCGTTCTCAAGCGTTGGGCATCTCTGTGACGTCGTTGTGGCAAATTTTGCGAAAAGATCTTGGCCTATATCCTTACAAGATTAAATTGACGCAAGAACTGAAGCTGCTTGACCACCAAAAGCGTCGTATGTTCGTGAATTGGGCTGAGCAACAACTTGAAAATGATTCGGATTTTCATCGAAAAATCATCTTCAGCGATGAGGCTCATTTCTGGCTGAATGGCTTAGTCAATAAACAAAATATGCGGTACTGGTCAGGCAGCAATCCACACGTACTCCATGAGTCATCATTGCATCCCGAAAAAATAACGGTTTGGTGTGGTTTATGGGCCGGCGTCGTCATTGGGCCGTACTTCTTCCGTGATGATCAAGACCGGCACGTTACTGTGAATGGGAATCGCTACCGTTCAATGATAACCGAATATTTTTGGCCCCAATTGGATGATATGGACTTGGAGGACATGTGGTTCCAACAGGATGGCGCCACAAGCCGCACAGCGAATGCCACAATCAATTTATCGGAAACCAAGTTTGGAGAACGTGTTATCTCACGAAATGGTCCAGTCGCTTGGCCGTCTCGGTCGTGCCATTTGCCGCCGTCAAAGTCTATGGTCTATGCCAACAAGCCATCGACGATTGATGAACTTCGTACGATTATCGAACGTGAAATTGCAGCAGTATCGGCCGATATATGCTTGAAAACCGTCGAAAATAGGGTTCAGCGTCTGGACTTCTGCAAGCGTGCCCGTGGTGGCCATGCAAGAGAAATCGAGTTCCGTACATAATGGCATCGAAAGTACTTTCATAGGAATAAAAAATTTCATTGATATCCAAAACCGTTTTTGTTTTGTTAAAAAAATCTTTTGTAGCGCTCTTATTGAAAAACCCATTACAAAATTACCTTCTAAGTAAAAAAAACGAGGTTTGTCAAGAGTAACGGTTTGTTTGATTTCTGACGGTTTTTTGTTGTCAGAAATAATAATGGGTTCGAGGTAGAAAAAGTCGTTTGCAGGTTCAAAGTTCGTCAATCTTGTGTGTCCTAATTTTTACATAACATACATTATGTGCCCTTGCAGTATCTATACTAATATAGGGTATAATAGACAAGAAGGATAGGAAAATACAATTTTAAATTAAAACATATAACAAGGCTACAATTCGCTGTGCAAATCGTTAAATACCCTACCTCATTCCATATTTAAAATAAACATCCTTTCAAATGGGACTGGCTAAAAACTAAAGCGATGGGGTGACATTTGGAAAAGACTTCAAAACCGTTACTGAAAAGTCAATGAAGAATGGAGACATTATATCTTACAATTTGAGGTCCATAAATCCGGTGATACATAGACAGACGGACAAAGGGACAACTTAGCATCTTGTGATGATCTGACAAGTTATCCGAGTAGTATTAACTGTCAAGAAAAGCTTATCTCAAATTCGCCTGTCGGAGTCGAAATATAACAGGAGGTCCCGCCATATTGCAAGAAGAACACACGCACACATGATTGATTGTGAGAAAGCTCGACCAACGCATGTTGGTTGAGGCCGGTTTCTACTTGTGCGCGCCACTTAACGCGAGGACTTCCTCTACTGCGTCCGACGTCTGGCTGGGAATCGAAGACTCAGCGAGCCGGTGTATTGGTGTCCATTCGTTCAACATGTCCTAGCCATCTTATTGTGCCTCTTGTGTTGGCTTGGGAGTTTTGCACAAACATCTCAAGAATCAAATTGAAGAAGTCGCATGACAGCGCATCCCCTTGCTTAAATCCTTTTTTTGGTATCGAATTCGTCGGTTAGGTCGTTTCCGACCCTGACATCGTCATCCTACACAAACGGACTAGTTTGGGTGGTATATAAAACTAGACATGGCTCTGTATAGTTCCCTATAAATGATCTCGTATGCGGCTTTGAAATCGATGAATCGGTGGTGGGTATCGATTTGGACTTTCAGGATCTGGCTTAGTGTTGAAACGTTGATCGATTTTGGGCTTTCCTTGCGTAAAACCACACTGATAAGGGCCGATTAGGTTGTGGGTAATCGGTTTCAGGCGTTCATATATTAAGGCAGAAAGGATATTTAGGCGAACTTGAGTAGACTTATGCCTCTGTAGTTTTTTTTTTTTTTTTTTTTTATAATTTACACGTACTCAAGGGGTTATGAATACCCTTTATATGTTACCATAGTACGAGCGTTAGAGAAGGAGAAGAAAGAGAGGATAGGAAAGATTTTGGATGTAGTGGAGACTTAAACTCCATGGGTGGTGTCCGAACTAGCTTCGGGGGAGTCACTTTTTCTTGTGTTCGTTAAATTTGAAGAAATTCAAGATGGTGTGCATACTTTTAGGTATTACACCGACCTTTTTATTTCTTTTAAATAAAAGTGAAATGGGTTTTGGTTGGGATTGAACGCGCAACCTTCCACTCAACAGACGAACACATTACCACTACACCGCGGCCACCCACCAAGTTAGCGCAGTTTAGAGGATGGCTCCATTTGTATTGAAATAGTGAGTTAAAAACTCTTTTTTGAATTCCTGTAACTAACTACTATTTTACCTACTTAATACCTGCAAAATTTTGCAATCTCCTTCATATAACTAAAATTTTGAAGCAACAAAAAAATATCGGATATACTACAGCTCCAATTTTTGGCAGTCGATAGAAAAAAACAAAAAAATTCTCTTTAAAAATCAAAAATCCGGTACCATTTTCTGCAACGTAAACCCTTTCGTGATGTCGTTAAAAGTGTGACGAAATCAGTAGAATAATATCCTTGTTACTGAATGTTTCACCATAAAGTATTGCAATCCCCTTAACTTGTATAAAATCCGAAGCCAGTTTAAACATCGCATTTTTTAATGCTCCTGTATTTAAAACTTGGTCAATATATAGAAACGAAATTTTGAATTGATGCCAATTGTTTATCCCTTATAAAGTAATTATTTTCAAAATTGTAACATCCTTTAAACAATGTCAACTACACTTCATTTCCGGTACGGGTTTATTTTCATTCAAATGAATTTCGTATATTTACTACTTAAATCAACTTAAAATGTTGCATAATGTTATTTGAAGCAAATAACTCTTATTTTGATGAAAATTTCAAGAAATTTAGCGGGCATGTTCAAATAATTCAGGACTCATAGCAACTAAAATTATCTCATATGTTATTGCTTCCGCATGTATTATTCGATTTAAAAGAGTTCAGTCATATTTTGATGACTATTTTAGAAGCTTTATAACATAAAACTTTTATAACTTCTGAAACATCATCTAATACTCTAAGTTTCCCAATTCCGTAATGACTTTCGTTTCACATTCTGCATGATAGTATGATTGTGCATGTTTTTTTTCATGTTTATATTTTTGATTATCCAAGTGATAATCAAAACACAAATAACTCTGACCTATTGTACACACACAATTATCCAAGCCGACACCCTACAATTAATTAGTCTCAAGGATACTTCCATCTTATGCTCTTGTGATTCCTTTTTTCAGTGGATGCGACATCTAATTAGATATGCAAGTGCTTGACGTACTAACGCTAAAAACAAATCACTCACGTAAAGTTGTTTACCGGAAAATCCCCTCACTATCTGAAGCACACACGTAATCTCCGTTCAAGATGCAATCAAATTCCAATGGGCGTGTACCTGCCATCCACCAGTATCGGATAATATAATCAAAAGTCGTAAAAATTAAGTGAATGCCACAAACACATAAAGCGAACAAACAGCCACAAAAAAAATGACAAAATTCGTATCCGAACGATCCATAAATCTGTGGCTACACAAAAAAAACCGTTATTAGCTCTACACCACACCCAAGATTTGCGCAAGCATTGCTCATACTTTGGAGGCTTGAAGGGCCGCACACTAG
Organism: Rhingia rostrata; assembly: GCA_949824845.1. Lineage (NCBI taxonomy): Eukaryota > Metazoa > Arthropoda > Insecta > Diptera > Syrphidae > Rhingia > Rhingia rostrata. The sequence goes on from OX463758.1 coordinate 53,857,917, forward strand.
TTCTCATTACAATCACCGTACCTACATCAGATCGACGGCAAGGGTATACATTTCTGTTGGCTTCCTTTTTTGGGGAGGATGCCTGCTGTCATATTTTGTCATTTCGCCTTTCATATGCGACATATGCGACTTGGCAGAACCCTTCGCAATTGATTCAGGAATCCTTTTCGTATTTTTTTTTATTGGCGCTTTCTTTGCTCCATAATTTCGCTTCTCAGTGCGCCTTGTTATCGGCGAGTTCTCTTTGTCATGTTCGATGTACGACGTATTTTGTGTTGCTACCGCCCATTTGACATACCATTAGGTGACATATTGAGAAAAACACTTTCCGCAGGATTTCGCTTTCGACAACGCCTCTGGTGCCGCACAGTGCATGAGGCACTTCAGCTGGGGGGTGGGGGATATACTATAGCGCAAGCAAGCTCCTTGTCAACGCTGTCAATTGCTTTTGACGAAGGCAAAATAAAATGTTCATAAACTTGCAAATATGTCCTTTAAGTGCGATTGAGGAAGAGGCCTCCTTCGAATACCTATGGAAAGTAACATGGAACTTCTATGTATTCGTTGATGTATTATCGAGCACGTTTGGTATGGGGAGGGTGTTGTTTTTTTGGGGCAAAATTTCGATTGAAGTGTGAATTTCATGCATAAACAAGGGCTAACATTATATTTTTTATTATCAAAAGAAAAGTCACACCAGTTTGTTCCTTTTTGTTCATCCTTGTGTTTTTTTTTCGATATTTTCTCTTGCGTAGAAAATATACGCAAATTGGAAAGTTTTCAACAATTTGTCCGAGAGGGTGGTGTTTTTGACGGGTGGGTTAATAATTTTCGATGAACTGAGAGTTAAATGCGGGCTTCCCAGAGGAAAAAACGTTATCGAATGGTAATTTGTTTTCGAAGGTAGTGACGTTGAGAGCCTTTTTGATCAAACATTTTAAGAAGTGCCTATCGTAAGAATATCGCAGGGTGCATATTTAGTGGGAAAGGTGTACGATTTTATTGGATGTTATATCGACTTGATCTAAGGGATGGGTAAACCTGTTTGGATGTAACAGTTTGTATGTGAATTTAAAAGCAGTTCGGTCGGCTTTTAAACTTTCTCGTCTGGTATGAGCACAGGTAGGGTTGGTTGTCTTATACATGTGTCACATGTCTGTTATGCTCGTCGGAAATGATAGGATTCATGTCACTTCTGGTTCTTAGTATAGTATTGGTGAAAATTCGTTCTACATATTTTAGCCGTACCAAGCGTCCAATGCGCAGCTCGTATAGATCTTGATAGGGCTGAAGATTTTTCAAATATTTTTTCTCTCAAAATAATCAAAAAGGTCTACTTCCGCTTTTGATACGGTTCCTGTTTCAGCGCCATAGACTGGGATTATCAGGGCCTTGTATAATATCTCCTTAGTATACCGAGTGAGCGCTTTACTGCTTTTTAGACCGAAAAACAGCGGTTGCCAAGAGTAATTCTTCGCTTAATTTCTGACGGAAGTTATATTTGTCAATGGTGACACCATCAACGAATTGGGCAGAACAATTCGTTGATGTTTTGTGTCTTTTCGAGTTGACAGCAAATTGACGTTTCATTTTAAAAATGCAATAAAATGAATGAAGTTAAAATGTTTCCATTTATTTAACAGCAAATAATTCAATTAATAATAGAAGAGAACGTAGTTCATGTGGCTGACTTCGCAGTAGCGCATTCGATCACTCTAATATGCCAATACCTTGTTGATGGTTTCAAGCTGTAGCTCACACATTGTTTAGTTGATATTAGCCTTAATTGCTTGAATCGTTTCCGGATTGTTGCCATAATATCGGTCCTTCACGGTTCCTCTCAAGATAAAGTCCAAGGAGGTCAAATCGTAGCTCTGAAGTGGCCAGTTCACAAGACAGCTGATAACACGATCTAGAAATTTAGTGCGCAATAGATCGACTTTGGCGTGGGCTATGTGGTAAAGCGCACCATCCAGCATAAACCGTCATCCAAACTCATGTCTTCAATTTCAGTAAAAAAAAAGTCGGTTGACATGGCTCGGTTACGTTGTTTTCAGTCACATTTTCGAAGAAAACATGATACCATGATGTTCCACAATCCATATTGTCACTTTCTGTAGATGCATCGGCTTTTCAAAAATAGTGTTCGGCTTTTCCGACCCCCGATGCGTAAATTTGTTTGTTAAATCGTTGTCCAATTAAAGCTGCTCTAAGGCCAAAACTACGAAACGATAACGTTGAGGATGAACAGTGCAAAATCCGAGATCTTTGTGCGGTATTTTCCTCAGACTAGTGCGTAAAATGTTGAGCTTTTGAGATGGATGGCTAGTTTATGCTCGTGAATGGAGGCTCACACTCCGGCAACAGCCACATTCTCATCAGTGCGTACTGTACGACGACACGACACGATGGGAACCATAAATATTGTCCACCATCATACCAGCAATCTCACTTTGTAAATAAGTTTCCAATATTTCCCAACGTTGTTCAAGCGTAAAGTGACTCATTTCGTTCCGCGGAGGTACGATACTGAGTTTCTGTCAAGACTTTAAACCTTTTATACCGCTTCCTTCTCTAACGTAGCTAATGTTGCATTGATATCACGTTGAGTCCGCCCAATAATGTCAGTATCGTCGGCGTATACTAGTAGCTGCACCGATTTATCGAAGGTTGTGCCTCTGGTGTTCGCTAGGGTCTTTAGAACCATCTTCTGAAGAATGACTTTGTTGATAAACGGTTTCAGGCATTCACTCATTACTGCAGATATGATAATGTAGGCGATGTTAAGGTGACTTATGCATCTGGAGTTGGTGCAGTTTAGAAGGGGTCCTTCTTCTTAGATCGGAAGAATGAGGAATGCAAACCTTAATGCATCTTGTCTTCTAAGACACTTTGAGCGAAAACCTCTTCGGAAAGTCTGCAGTACCGTTAGAGTCAACGAGCTATGGAGACAAAGATTCATCTAAAAGCTTTGCGGACAGTTACATAGACCTGGCTAAAAATAACTCTTATATGACTGGGTGATGTAAAGCAGATGCCCTACAATATCCCGTCTCGCTGATTTCTTGATGATGGCGAGCATAATCGGAACCCGACCTGATTAAACTTAATGTGCGCAGCTTAATGCTGACCCGACTTATTTTACGTTCATGTTTGTAAAGGTCCAGGTTCATTCATTTCGTTTTAAGTAAATGAGTAGTTAAGGTGACCCTTCCCCATCGATTTATTTTAACATATTTTTAACATATTTTGCAGTTGTAACGAATTCTTATATATCATTACATACTTTAACAGAAACATAAGCCAAACCATCAAGACACGGCTAACTCAATGGAAGATTGTTAAAATTAAAGTTAAAACATCGCATTTACAGTGACGTTAATACTTATTTATCTAACTGATCAGGCTTGACTTTTCATTTAAGTCCATTTAATATGTTTTCTATGAAATAATATATCTAACCTTTGCGGCCTTAGGAACTACCTAAAAGTCTAATCAAATTTTGCATTACAATTTGTGCATCGAAAACTTCAATTTCGCATGGAATAAGCCTTACATACTCATATATCATATTAAATTGTTTAATTGACAAACAAAACATCGCATTTGCAATTGTGGTTCAATAGAAGCATGCAAAAAATTTACAGATTACATATCAAAAATGCAATGAAAACACTTGACTAAAACTGCACAACTAAGTTCCTTCTTCAACTTGGGTAACTACCAAATGATTTATTTAGTTCATAACCTACCGTCCGCTCGATTTATGGCTGTAAGTACCCTTTACCAAGTCCACCCAACTGACTGAATCTAAATTAAACCCATATATCTGAAAAAACCAGTCGTACAACGTATATACAACAAGTTAGCTCTTCTCTAAATTGCTCAAGTTGATAACTTCCTCTCAGTCTGATTCCCATTTGCGATAAATTCAACTAAGCTATTGAAATGAATCTTCCGACCACAGATTTCTGCCCACTGAATCATAAAATTCACCAAAGTATCTACACAAAATGAAAACTGAAATCATAAATAACGGACAAATTAAGTTACACTCAGCTCTCCCTTTCCTCAAGATAGATGTGTGTCCTGTTGAAATTTCATCTTCCACACCGATTGGTTTGGATATTTTCCTAAAAATACTTTTCCACGTCAGTGAGTCCAAATAGTTTGTCCAGTTACCAAAAACCCCACACCATCACCAACAAACTTCCAATCTCCAAAGTGATATGAACTTAAAACATTGACCTATTGTTCCGTTCTGGCCATATCGCAATCATTATGAATTATTTCTCTGAAAGTCCTAGAATTTCGAAGGAACGCTTTAGTCTGCTGATTGGTAACCAGGGAATTCTCAAAACTTCACCTAATTTGCTGCTATCAATGTCCCATACACACTCAAACTCCTCATCCACCACAACGCACAAAGACACTTCCGAAGTTTGTCCTTTCTTTGGCTGGATACCATCTCCTCCCCAGGATGCTGTATTCCCTGTTTTTGTGTGATAAATTTTTGTCGGACACCCAACATCTGGTGGATTATGTATAAATAATTGACTTTGCATTGTGTGCAGGCTTGGTCGGTTGCTCTCGAGCTTATATGTTCAATCCTTTTGTGTTGGCCTACAAAAGTCCAGGTGACATGGCCCATTCTTGGTATGTGTGTAGGATAAGTGGTTTTCCAAATAAAAAAAAAGAGAAACGAGTACATCGTACATCTTTTATTTTTCCAGACCAAGAGTCCTTCTGGTCGGTCGTTTTCGTTGGTCGTCTATGGGTGGCATAGTTTCGACAAGCGTATTGGACGTGCCTAAGTGGAATGGATGAGAGGCTGGTGTTCGCCCTTACATAAATTGATTGTCATGTCATATTAATGCCCAGGTGTTTAGAGAAGGATGGCCGCCCGCCGGCGAGGATACTAAAATCGATAAGCATTCGGAATTTATTTGTGTCTGGGTATTTGCTGAAAGGACACTACTTCAAATGTTTTTTTTTTCAATTTCCCACCATTTTTGTTCAGCCAAAACGAACGAACACCGACGAACGGTTCATCCTGGAGAGTGGCCATTGTATTGTTTCTTTAACCACCCGAAGTGAGTGAGTGCGAAGACTGTATATGTTTGCGCCTCAAATGATTCTTCTCAGCAATTCGCTTCGAGTGTTTTCCCTCGTCCTTATCAAAATCCCATTCAATTGGCTAAAATTGCTGTTCTCATCAAAACCAGCAAAGAAAATGGTTTAATTTTTGTCTGTGAACTCCAGCGAAGTGGGCGGAGGGCGGCCGGCGGGGAGGAAAGACTCTCTACGTTTCGAAGTGAGCTATTTGTTCATTCGAGTGGACTTGGATCTAAATTGAAAGCTTATGTTGTATATTTGAAAATGCTTCACATACACCTTCGGGTTTGGTGGCATCGTTGACCTGAAAAGCAAAGTCGAACTCTGTTGATTGCGGTTGGGTCTTAATCGGATGCGGTTGAAAATTGGAACAGTATCGAACACTCGAATAGTGCTTGGTTTGTCTAATCGCAACGTTGGTAATGGATTGTGGAATGTAGGTGCCTGCATGTAGTGGACAATAGTACAGTTGTGGTTGCATGTTATAAAGAAGGAGCCTCGCGGATTGAGCTCATTGAGATGGTAAAGGGAGGATTGGATCGACTTGCTTACCATATATAGTGGTCAAGAGATATTATCAATATTATGATCCTGATGTGATGCATTCAGTGGTTGGGAATTTTTGAAGAATTGCTGGGTGTTCGACTTGATGCGATTTATAATTGGCGAAGAGGTTGCCCCTTCACTCCTTTTTCGTCTCGATCGATCAAGGTGCGACTTCTGTTACATTCTTTAGTTATTTTCAAACATCATCCTTTCACGGGCATCGTTTTGGTCGTTGCTGAGTGATATTTCAATCGCTCGGGGTTGTGGTTGAGGGGGTGAAGGGGCAGCGAAGAGTTTCAGACTCTGTGTACCTTTACGTCCCTAAAGTATCCAAAGTAAAGTCTCTTTTTCTTTACCTTTCATTTCGTTTTCTCAGAGTTTTAGAGTTTAAGAGTCTCAAAGTTTCAGATTTTTATTATCTAAGAGTCTAAGAATCTGGTTATTTCCGGTTGCATAAAGTATCCAACGTAAAGTCTTTTTTTCTATATATTTCATGGCTTCTTCCCAAAGTTTCAGGGTCTCAGATCTCAGAATCTGGTTGCCTCGGGTTGTCTCTGGGTCTCAACGTAAAGTCCTTTGTCCATGGCTTCTTCTCAGATTCTCAGAGTCTCAGAATATGACTATATTGGGGTGCCAAAAGTATTTAATGAAAAATCTCTTATATACTCTTCATGGCTTTTTTTTCAGAGTTTCAGAATCTGGATATCTTCGGTTTCCCTAAGGTATACACAAATTCTTCTCAGAGTCTCGAATCTGTTTATCTCCAATTGAAGTCTCCTTTTCTATACCTCTCATGGCATTTTCTGAGTGTTTCAGACTCTCAGAATCTCGGAATCTGGATATCTCTCGTTTTCTTAGTTATTCAATGTAAAATCCCTTTTCTATGCCTTTCACAACGTTCTTACAGAGTCTCATAATCGGTTTATCTCCAGTTCCCGTTTTGGTCGTTGCTGAGTGATATTTCAATCGCTGGGGGTTGAGGTTGAGGTTGAGGTAGTGAAGGGACAGCGAAGAGTTTCGGACTCTGTGTATATTTACGTTCCTAAAGTATCCAACGTAAAGTCCCTTTTTCTATATCTTATATTATATTTTGCTACTTCTTCTGAAACTTCAGAGTACCTAAAATATCAAACGACAATTCTCTTATTCTTATTCTTCTCAGAGTCTTTAAATCTGGCTAAAAACCTAAGGTTCCTATTGTATCCATTTCCCTAAGGTATTCAACGTAAATTCCATTTTCTATATCTTTTGTGGGAGGGCTCATTGGCGCGATGGTTAGTGCGATGAACTGCCGCGCAGAAGGGCGCCGTAGCAACACCTTAATGATTTTTCACTGGCCCTTCTCTAGTGATGATCTGAAAAATCGTCCGAGTAGTATCAATTGTCATGAAAAGGTTTTCTCAACTTAGCCGTTCGGATTCGGCATAAAACAGGAGGTCGCGCCATCGTGCTAAGAAGTACACACGCACACATAAACGTTTGTGAAAAAAAGCTAGGCCCTAAGTACTAACGAGATTGTTGCGCCATAAATTTATTTATTTATATCTCTTGTGGCCTCGACTGAAAGTTTTGTAGTCTCTGAGTCTCAGAAAAGGCTATCTTGGGGTCAATTTAGTATCCAACAATAAGTCTTTTATTTTATACCATTCAGGACCTATTCTCAGAGTCTCCGAATATGGACATCCACAGTTCCCCTTAGGTATAACACGTAAAGTATTTTTTTTGTATCTTTCATGGCTTCTTCTCAAAGTTTCAGAATCTCAGAGTCGCAGAATCTGGCTATCTCAGGGCCTCTAAAGTATTCTTATTTTATGGCACTCATAACTTCTTCTCAGAGTTTCAGAATCTGCTTAGAAAGCCATGAAAGGTATAGAAAAGAAGACTTTATGTTGAATATCTTATGAAACTGAACCTAAGGTATCGTTTCTATACCTTTCATGGTTATTTCTTCGAGTCTCGCAGTTTCTCTGAGTGAATGCTAAGAGTAAGATCGAGATACATCGTGTAGCATATTTTGGTGGTCAATGACAAGACAAGTACACTGTATGTATGTATGATTAGAATGTTTATTTAGTTTATGTAGTGCGTAGTTAAATTTAGCAAATTAAATTAAAAAGATGTAATAGTGGTGAAGAATGATAGCTAGTTAGGTACCAGTTAATTCTTAAGTTGATTGTCGGGACATTTCTCGATGATCTGCATGCTGGTTTCATGGTTGTGTACATAATGTTCTATATACACTTAAAGATGTTTCATTAAACAAATAATCAAACCACTATGAACAATGTAATATAAATAAAAAATGAATACGATATATATGTACCGGAAGTATAAATCAAATGAATATAATGTAACGTTAAAAAAAATTAATTCAAAGGTTATAATAAAAAATAGGTAGTTTTATTGTATTGACATCAGTTTAGTTATTTAAATTTTTAGGTTCAGGCAGCTACTCTAGGCAAACAATTTTTTTTTGTTTTTATATATGTCATGTATACATTCAATGTATATAATGTACGATCACAATCGTGGTTTTTGAAGAGGATGCATCGCACAACCTGTATGTGATCATGTGTTTTGTTTAGTATGAGCACATATACATATGTTTGATCAAAATACATACCATGTGGTTAGGCGTTTAGACGTATGTACTGGCAAATACCATATATTGCCACAGTTAGAATGAAAACAAATACTCGGCTGATTCCGTTGGTAAGAGCAATCCTTCTGCCACTTATCACGATATTCACTAATTAGGTTAAGTTTTCATTTTTATGTTAGGTTTGTAACTTATGTTTTCAGGTTTTTTTAGATTTAAGATTTCAGCTCGGCTAGGTAGACAAACATTTATATTAAAATACTATACTAGGAAGACTTTATGTTGCTTGCTTCAAGTGTAACTCAAAAAAGAAAGACTACGACGCAACCACAAGGCACTATACCTCGGAAGGAAATGTGCATGCACAATGCGGCCTCTGTACGTGAAAACATTTTTATTTGTGTGATAATTATTTGGTTGTAAAGCGGCATACTTTGAATTTTGCTACAATCCCGGTGCGGGGGTTACATGGTATTGCCTCAGAGTTGGGACTTCTAAGGTTAGGTACGACTTGATAGGGTTTACGCGATTACATTGTACTTTATATATTCAGCTGTGTCTAAAAATAAAATAAATTGAAACAGGAAGACTTTTGTGGTCTTTTGAGAATGTATGAATGGGATAGTTGCTACATTCCCAGAAGCGGTCAATCTGGAATATTGAGGTCTACTTACTTACTTTAGTGGTGCTACAGTCCGGAATGAACCTGGGCCTCAACCAACATGCCTCTCCAATTAGCCCGGCACTTAGCTAACTGTCTCCAGTTGCGCACTCCAAGTTGGTTGATGTCGGTTTCTTCTTGTGCGCGCCACTTAAGGCGAAGTCTTCTTCTACTGCGTCCGACGTCTGACTGGGATTCGAAAACTCTGCGAGCCGGAGTATTGGTGTCCATTCGTTCTACATGTCCTAGCCATCTCAAACGTCCAATGCGGAGTTTTTTGACCAGAGGCGTGTCGCTGTACAGCTCGTATATTTCTTGGTTGAATCTTCGTCTCCATAGCCCCTCAACGCAAACGGGACCGAAGATTTTTCAAAGAATTTTCCTCTAAAATCGACCAAGGATTTCTTCATCCGCTTATGAGACGTTCCATGCTTCAGCGCCGTAGAGCAGGACTGGGATGATCAGGGTCTTATATGAGATCTCCTTAGTACTTTGAGTGAGGGCTTTACTACTGAATTGCCTTCTTATTCCGAAGAAACAGCGGTATAGGTCGTGAAAATAATATTTGCAAAGGTCTTTTTTGGCTTTTGGTTATTGCAAAGTTAGGTATAAGATGCCTTTTTCAAAGTCTTGGTAGCTGCTTTTCATCTAAAATTGATGAATATTACTCAGCCTTAATGTACTAAAGTGCAACAGATTGTATCTCGTGATAACTCTCACTTTCGTTGAAGCTGATATGCCAATACTTGGCTATTCGCCACTTTCAACCACTCGATATTTTACTTCATATGAAACCTGAGCTTTTGCAGTTGCTTGACAATCCAAATAAATAACATTTTTTTGGTGCCACAGTGTCGTTAGTACCAAGGGGCAGGACTTTGTCACAACCAATCATGTGTACGTGTGTACTCCTCGAAATATGGCGGGACCTCCTATTTTATGCCGACACCGAACGGTGAATTTAAGATAAGCTTTCCTTGATAATTGATACTACTCGGATGATTTGTCAGATCATCACGAGATGACTGCCAATGAAAAATCATTTAGGTGTTGCTCCGGCTGTGAAACCTGACCTTTTGCTCGGCAGTTCATCGCACTAACCACCGCACCAATTAGCCCATCCTGAGCTTAACTATCCACGTAGGTGAAAATATCCTTTTGTGATATATCCAGTGCCTTTATTCATTCGTCAGGTTTGAGTATCGGTACGATATCAGTTTGAATTCTCAAAGCTTCATACTGGTCATCAGCTCTATTTAACCGCTGTTTTTTCGGGAAAGTAGGCAATTTAGTACAAAAGAACTCGCTTGGGCTACTGAGAAGAAACTATATAAGACCCTGATCATCCCAGTCTTCTTTTACTGCGCCAAAGCCTAGACCGTATCATAAGTGGATGTAGTCAGCCTTATCCGTTTTGAATGAAAATTTCTCCGCAAAATCATTAGTCTCGTTTGTGGATACTTTAAAAGCTGCATTTACACATAGACCTACTTGGAAAACTGAAATCTGACAGAAACCAACTTAAAACATGCAACTTAAGGGAGGTGATTAGGAATCAGGCTAATCGCAGAAGCAGATAAGTTCGGTTTTTGTTTCACCCCGCAATTTTTTGCAACTTAAAAAGTTTTTTTTTTGCTTTGAGTTTACCCCGTTCTTTAGAAAATAGGCGTTGTCAAACGGTTCCGGATTTTGAAAAAGTGTCTGAACACAAAAAAACAGTTTACTATAAAATTATTAAAAAAAATGCAATAAATGTTTGCAATACTAAATAATTTTTCACTGGTCTTCCCCTCATACTGATCTGACTAAAAATTCGAGTAGTATCTATTTATCGTTAAAAAAAAGTTATTCTCACCTTTGCCGTTCGGGTTCGGTATAAAACAGGAGTTCCCGCCATTCATTGGGACACATGACCCTGGGTACTAACGAGCCTGTTGCGCCGAAAATTTGTATTTTATTTGTACAATTGACATGTATTTTCTCTTCATAAGGCACTTGGATTTCCTATAGCTTGAAGGGTACCTCTCCTGCTAAAGATTGTGTTCAAAAATTTAATCTCACACCTCACTTGTGTACATGTGTCATTTATAATCTTGTGAGTTGGTAAACGCCTTTGAAGAATGAGGATGTATTGATGCTTTAGTCAGCTCAAATGGACATTTTTTTGGAATGTTTCTCTCTATACTTTGAATTCAAATAATGGTCCTTAAAGGCTCTCAAACTTAACTTCTCATTATTTTTCCTACAAAGACATTTATGACAGTTTTATAGTCATGGCTGTTTGTCAGACTTTAGTTCAACCTCTTATGCGATCGACAAAAATCAGGTGTTAACTTTCTGGATTTGAAAAGCGCTCGAGCCTTTAGAATTTCTGAAACTCCAATCCGTCGCTCCAATAACTACATCCTTTTTAAATCATTTAAGTCCACGCCATCAATTGAATTCTCAGATCTTTTAGCGCTGCATTTTTCGAATTCATTTTCCACGTTGTTAAGCCTCCTTTAGTACTTCAAGAGCCGTGTATAATGAAGTATTTATTATGGACGTGGTACTCACTGGCAGATATCATTTCATAAAAGACCATTTCGACTAAAGTAAATTTATCATGCACCAAAAATAAATCTGAAAATACAAGATAATACCATTGGCAATAATCCGTCCCTGTTCTTGTAGTTCCTTAAATCCGTCCATCCAAATTGACGTCATTTGCATACAAGTCGATTTCACAGTTTAATTTTATATAAACGAGGCTTCCATCCTCTCTCATTTACCTTTATAAATGCATTATATCGGGACATGAATTTCCCTTCGAATTTTTAAAAACAACAAACAGTTATGTTTGTTAAATTTCCATTTTTTTTTTTTGAATTGAGTTTCCATCACCTTCCATCAAACTCAGCTGTTGGACAAAGGAGTTCCCATAAAGGAATGGGGGCCCTTTGAGTCTCTTTTTTTCATCAGAATGACCTTTCATAAATTTTCCTACTAACCATAAAAAAAAATTAAAATAAACACACACACACCCAAACGTCCAGAGGGGGAAAAGGTAATAAATTCTCTGCACGGGGTTTATGTGGGTTCCTTTTATGATTTATTCGGTTGCGTTCTGACCTCGGGTTTTGCTCCTTTTCCCTGAAAAGAGTTTTGGTTTTATTTTTCTTTCCTTTCATTCAGCGCACCCATACACTCCACTCTATATTACATCATGTAAAGGATCGTGTGTGTGAAGAAGGCATGCCTATAAAAAACGGAGTAAAATATCCCTACTCAAAATTCAAAATTTTTCTTTTGAAACCAATAAAAAAAATATTCATAAGAAATTCCCGAAACGTAACCAAAATACTTGCTCCAAAGGCATTACTCCGCAATATTCATCCTAGTGGTGATGCCGAACCCATGTGGATAAATATCCTAGAAAGACAAAAAAAACCAAACAAAGACAGAGAAAAAAACAAATCCCTTGGCGAGAAGAAGAATAAGAAATTATTACGGAACATTTATCGTCCATCGTCCGACGTACAAGGTTCGAGAAATGGAAAAGTTTGTCCATTGTTGTAATGAAAAGTTAAGATCCCGGCACTGAAGAAAGGACCATATCCCTATGGATATACCAGAAAAGATAAGAGGAGACTCTTTTACTGAACTTTCCCCCATCTACACGCCTTGTACAATCTATCCGCCATTGGTACAGTTAATTTCCCCTTGGAGCGCACACACTGGTGGCTAAGGATTTATCGAAAACTATTTTTCAAAATGAACCGCAACTAGCAAAATGAAGAAAAAAAATGAAAGCCTTAAAGCATCTAGGGAGCATGTGGAAAATTGCGTGCAATTATCCGGAAAAAGTTCCAACACACATGAACAGCAGAGATAACGAGCTAGAGAGGGTGCTTTCTCAGTTTAAAATGAATGTGTGCACTGGGAATTTACCCCACGGAGATATAGTGGGGGTGCGTACAAGTATTATTTCGATTTTTTTTAAATTTTTTTTCCCATCCCCATGTCCTATGCATAACCGTGCAAATTCTGTCGAATAATTTTAATTAATTGTATATGTATTGCTAATTAAGTTGTATCCCATCAGTGGTACGGGGTAGCGCCGGGTTTGTGTCATTTATCATAGGTTCGAAGGGACCCGGTGCGTTCGCTTTTGGCACATTTGCAAAATGTCATCCTCGGAGAGTTGAAGATGGAAAGGGTGCTGTATTGTGGTGTTCTTGCCTTCAATTATTAATTAGAAGTCATTTGTTTCATTTTGCCTAATTGATGACAATTCATAGGCGGTAGGTATGTGTGGATTATGATTCATTGATGTTTGGTGTAGGTGAGAGTAATACATTTTGTAATGGTAGGCAATTCCATTAGATTAGGCCGGATAAAATCTCTATGGGGGAAGAAGGCAACAATCTTAGGTATGCTTAGATTCCGACTTTGAATTAATGGGAGTGCGTCTGAGAACATGGTTCTCCAAAGCAAACGATCTTGCGGTAAATCCAGTAATTATTGAATGGAAGTGGAAAATGAGTTTTATTAGATCTAGCAATGCCTTCCAGGAATAAATTGAATAATTCTGAAGTCATTGAGTTCAGTGGTAATTAAACAATTGCGTGTTGTGTTGGTGGTGATTAAGGACTTGCTTTCATACTTTCTAGTGATGCTATAATTTCACTGAGGTTGAATTCTCATTATCCGCGACACTTGAAACTGGGTCTCCTTCCATTGCGCCAACCATATGGCTCAGAATCGAAGACTTTTTATAGGTTGGGAGCATTGGTGTCCATTCGTGCTAACTGACCTTACCTACTCAATTAATTGACACACTTTAAGTTGGTTGAGGTTCTTTCATGTTGGTGCACTAAACCTAATGCGATGTATTCCTCTACTGCATCCGACCTGTGGCTGGGAATCCAAATCTCTGAGAGCCGGAATATTGGTGTCAATTCGCTATAAATGTCAAGCCATCTTAAATGTCCAATGCGAAGTTTTTTTTTGACAAGGTATATGTCGCTGTAAGCTTCGTGATTGTATCCTCATCTTATCGGCGCATCAACGAAATTTCCGTAAAATTTTTCGTTCAAAATGAATGCTTCTGCATGGTAGAACACGGCTGAGCTGATCAGGGTCTTACAAAGAATGTCTTTAGTAGTTTAAATTAGGGCTATACTACTGAAATCCCTTCTTAGGTCAAAGGCAGAGCAGTTGTCGAAAGTTATTATTCGTTTGATTTTTGACAATATGTTGTTGTATGTTTTAGGAGCCGAGGTAGTCGAATTCACATACAACCGAAATGTTATATCTGTCAATGATTACGTTCTGTCCAATTCATCAATATTATGTTTGCTATCTTGCTGACAGCATATACTTGGTCTTGCCCTAATTTACTACTTAACACATTTTTGCCGTTTCTTTCTCTATACTAACAGCCAGCGTGGCGATGACTTCTCCTTGAGTCTGATCAACGACATCCTAGACGTAAGCGATTTGTAACACAGAACTATTGACGGTAGTGCATCTGGTGTTGACTTAGGTTTTTTAATCAGTCCTGTCAAGACTGATGTTAAAAAAGTCATATGACAATGCTTCACCTGGCCTAAATCCATTGTTGATGCTAACATGGAGCACCACATCTTTGGTTATTTTTATGTTCGACCACTTATTACAACGCTTAAGAGATCTAGTTAACGTAAAAAGCATATACGGACGAGTTTAAGCGATATACCAAAACCGGTGTAATAACCTAGAGGTAAGTGGGCTTCAGATCTCCCATGTGAAAACATCTACGTATTTTTTCACTGATCCACCTTTTTTTGAAAGTCTGACAAACAGCCAAGATAAAACTGTCATGAGAAGCTTCTCAAATTGCCATTCGGATTCAGAGTTAAACAGGCCTAATCGGATTCGACGTTAGCTTCGACCACACAACTGAAGGTAAAAGCTATATTTGAAGCCCTGTATGGGTCGTTAATGCCAGATATTCCCGAAATATATAGTTCGCCCCTATAAATTATTTCATATGTGGCTTGTTTGGATTACCAGGTTTTTTTTATGATCTGCCAAAGACTTCAGATTTTATACACAACATAACTGGAAACAATCCTTAACCTGCTACCACAAGACCTCTATATGCAAGAATCTGCAGCTCTAAGAATCAGATAGCTTAACTGCTGAAAAATGAACTTAGGAGGACACGCTCAGATTCTAAGCAGATATTTGTACTCAGACAAGTCTGTCAAACCGCCACTAAATGACCTCAAATCACGGGTGGGACAGAGGATACTGTATATTGCCAAAAACAGGTGGAACTCCCTTCCAAACAGTGCAACATCCAAATGGATGTGGCCTGAGTATGACAAAGCCAGAACCCACAAGCTACTCCTAAGAAACAGGAAATATGTTTCGACACAAGTAGGGATTCTTACATAACTTATTATAAAGATACAAAGTGAAAATTAAGCTTATTATGATGACCTTTGTAGAGGCTGCGGTGATGAAGGAATACAAGAGGATAGATACCCTCCACTTGTTTTGAAATAACAGAATTCAGGCCGTAAATTCCAGCGACCCGAGTATGTTTCCACAAATTAATAAGATCTTTAGGAGAAAAGGTCATAACGACCTTCCATGTATTTAGCTCCAACGAATAACCGACAATGCTAACATACTTTTGACAGCAGGAATTGATCCGGGGGAAGCCGTCTTCGATGACGATTTCTATGTTATTGAAGATCCTCAGGAGAAAGTGGAGTCAGTGGGGGCTGTCTTTCAGGAAGTATATAAGGTGAATGATAGCATTCGCCCGAACCGCGTCCTGGAAAACAATGCCCTGCTCCACCATTTCTATCTCCGAAATGAAATAACGCAATGGCGATCTGAGAACCGTGGTTTCACCCGGTTTGATGACGAAAACTTGGCAAACGCCATAGTCGCCGAGCGAAGTGAGTCTAGTCCCCTGTTAATCTCGGAGGTGGAACTCCAGATCATCTTCGATTCAATAAAGAAAAAGAAGTCAGCGGGAATTAATGGAATATCCAACATTGTACTGCGACGCTAACCCCCTGAAGCTGTGGACATTTACGCCACGCTGTTCAACAACGCGCTGAATAATGCATATTATCCAGTGCGTTGGAAGACGGCGGTGATTCATCCACTCCCGAAAAAGGGAAAGGACAACTGCAATCCGGCGAATTTCCGGTCGATAAGTCTTCTTCCGAGTATTAGCAAGGTTTTCGAAAAGATTTTCAATCGAGCTCTGTTCAAGTGGTTTGAGGACAATAATATCATACCAGAGAACCAGTTTGGTTTCAAGTCAGGACATGACATCATGCTGCCTCTAAACTCGTCTCTGATATACAATGGAACAAAGCCAAAAAAAAAAAAAAACAGTGCACGGGTGCATGTCTGGTTGATTTAGAGAAGGCTTTTGACACAGTATGGTTAGAGGGCCTCTATATAAAGCTGACGAGTCTTGGCATAAGTAAACCACTGCTATATATGCTTCATGACATGTTGACTGGTAGAAAGTTTGTTGTCAAAAGTGGCAATGTAACTTCTACCACAGAATTTTGCATTAAGAATGGTCTGCAACAGGGAGCGGTAAACTCGCCGATTCTCTTCAGCATTTACACCAGTGATATGATAGGTAGTCTTACTCAGGCAATTACGGATGCGGAAGATCTTATCGCGTACAGAACAGCCCCTACTGTCGAAGTCATTCGAACACTTTTGCAGCGGGACTTCGATAACGTCCAGAGATATTGTGATGACTGAAAGTTGAAAATCAACTTTCAGAAATCAGTAACTCTCCTGTTTCGGACACCGTTGTCTAGGGCCTCTAGGGATACCAGAAAGAACTGGCGAAAGCTGGTGATCGTTGGACCAAACGGGCAGCAACTGGCGAGTAAAAGTGTAGTAAACTACCTTGGCATCTGGTTAGATCAGTATCAATATTTCGGAAGACATGTAGATGCTGCTCTGGCTAGAGCTAGGGGAGCATTTGCCCTGACAATACGATTGTTTTATAGCAGTCGTCTTGACAGCAGGGTGAAGATGATTTGCTACATGGCCCTCATTAGGCCGATGATTGCCTATGGGTGCCCGGTGTGGTTCAACGTTGCCCCATCTCAAATGGAAAAGATATGGGTGTTTGAGAGGCAGTGTCTGAGGAGCTGCCTTGGACTTCACAGAACACCAGTATCTGACTACACAAAATACTATTCCAACCAGGTCCTATACAACGGGGCCAACATAAACCGAATAGACAATTTTCTGGTGAAACCCATTCGGTTTCACGCTTCAAGAGCAATGGCTTCGAACACATAGTCTCATCTTTGGGGCCTTTTACCCCAATGATGAATATTTTGAAAGTTCGCGTTTAAGCGGCTTTATTCCAGCCGAAGCTTTCCTATATTTGGATAGGCAATGGCTGATACAGG
Organism: Rhingia rostrata; assembly: GCA_949824845.1. Lineage (NCBI taxonomy): Eukaryota > Metazoa > Arthropoda > Insecta > Diptera > Syrphidae > Rhingia > Rhingia rostrata. The sequence goes on from OX463758.1 coordinate 53,875,270, forward strand.
ATAGATCCGCGGTTCCGGTAATCTACCACGTCTTCCGACGAACTGTGGACAGGCGGCTCCTATACGACCGAGACGTCGTCGCTCAGGGCGGAGGAGAGCGCCTGCGGTTCAGCAGGAGTGTGTCCGATTGGGACCGACGGAGTAGGTTGCAAAAGGAAGACCTGTTGTGGTGGCTATAGTAGATACAGATATTTGATGGCCGACTTCCATAGTTAAAGGTTTTAAGATTTAAAGGTCTAGGTTAGGTACAACAGTCAGGGTGGCAAACAAAAAAAAAACTTGCTGTGGCTGCTCTATTTTTAAGTTATTTATAAGTAGTCTTTATTAGTTTTTAATTAGCTTATAAGTAGTTTTATTTAGAATGTAAGTTTCAATAAAATAAAAAAAAGATACCAAGGTTTTTTAAAAACAAACTTTTCTTGGTAAAAAAAAGGAAAGATATTTACATTATTTTAAATTATATATTTGATAATAGGCCTAAAGGCAGTAGATTTAAGTTGTTAGCGTTTGATTTAGGGCGCCCGCATAGGGCAAGTAAAGTTGAGTTTAGTAGTTGATATGAAGGCTAATTTTTTCATGAATTTTTGTCTAGCATGGATGTTAGATTTAAGAGTATTTAAAATAAAAATGAAATAAAAAAAAATACCATCTACTTTCTGCACCCTGGACAGTGGCACAGAATGCCAGTTAAGAAGATAACCTTAGGAAAATGCCTTTTCCATGACCTTACGGATCTGTTCGAAATCCATCTCCCTTATGCTTTCAGGTTTGCAACAACATCTGGATGACTGGAAAGCGACTAATAACAATTTACGGTAACAAGATAACTGAAAGAACCAACCACACATGTGGACCCCCAACGGGCATCACAATGGGCTTACATTGACCTGAGTGTAATGAGGGAAAACGCAAATCGCCTACCTCATCAACCCACCAACCTACTTTTTACCCACATTTCGGGGCTCTGACTGAGGCAAGACAGCCTTCCATCCTCTTTGAGCCTGGGCACCATAGCTCCAATTACTCAGTCCAAGCATTATGGCATCCCCCAACGCTTGATCCTTGAACCGGAGGTTAGGTCTATCGGGACCGGAGATTCTCTTAGCTGCAGCAGTATTGTTGATTTGCTCAAAGTGACCGTGCCAACTTAGTCAGTGGGTGCAGTGGCGTAATGGTCAGTGCATTGGACTTATAAGCGACAAATCGCAAAATTGACAACTCGTACGTTTCTTTTTATTGCTCCACCTCTTGCGAAAGTCTGATGAACATTCAAGAGTAGCACTTTAATGAGAAGCTTCTCTCCCCGTTCGTTTGTTTGATGACCTCCTCTTGTGACAAAAATTAATAACTTCGCACGCCCAAATAAAGGGAAAAGATAGCTTTGAAGACCTAACCCTTTTTTTTTACATGCGAATCTTGGTAAGTTTCTTAGTTTAAAGTTTAATTGCTTCTGATCCATTCTTGGTGGTCTGAATGTTTATGTTTTCCAGTATTATAACAAAACAAACATATTTGGCGCATCATTTATATGGTGAAACCTCATATATTGCAGAATCTTCTACGTCGAACAAAAAATATCTCGCACGAACAACACGCGGTACGCTCTCGAGAAACGCTCCATACTGAGTAAATTCCCTAGAGCTAACAACTGATTGACATACCCCCTGTCCTAATATTTATAATTGTTAGTAAGCTAAACAATTATTAATATTCTTTTCATATACCTATTTTTTATCGGCAGCAACATTCTTGAACTACCTCCGGCAGCTGGTAGTTTTCGTTGGCGGACAGCTGAAGATTTTTCGGTAGCTCCATTTAATAGAAGTGGTTCTATCATCTTTTCAGAAACGACTGCGTCTCAACTACGATATTTCCTTATTCATATGGACAGAATTGTATCCCCCGCTTCAACGTTATACACTTTGGCTTAACTTACGTATATCATTTCATTGAAGCAGACTAAAAACCTACAATAAAACCATTTCCATGGTCCACTTTATGCCTTGCCGGATCAACATTTTTGTGTTAAGAAGGGCGTATAACAACCAATCCTTGCATTCATAAATAGACTCCTCTTTTCCTGGTAACTTTACCCATAATGACCCTAGAGAGCTTGTTATAAATTCCCTGAAGTTTGTTTTTACTGCTGCCAGAGCATTCCTGCGTGTTAAAAAGCAAATGCCCACGCGCTTTTTATCAAATTAGTTTTATACCTTCTACAACAAAATTCTTCGTCCTCAAACTTTCTGTTTAGAAGTCAGAAAAGTTCCCCCGCACTGTCGCAATGTTGGATAATTTACATAGTTATACAGAACCTCCACTTGATATACCTTTTGCTCTTGAAAATTCAGTGGAAAGTATTCACTCGCAGGAAACGTCCTTTCTTCTGTCCACTGGCAAAGTAAATTAAATCACCACGTGTACAAATAAAAGTCCTTTGGCGTATTCGTTCAATTGTTTTCCCTGTGCAACTCCATTAAAAGTTTAAAAAGGCTGAAGTACAATTGTCAATATTATACTAAATACTGGAACATTGAGAATAAAATCCTATCTTAGAGAGTCGATCATGGGTATGTAGCTATTGGGAAGGAAATCTGTTTTTTTTTTTCAGTTAAATCAAGTCGTTTGTTTTATTTATGGATACAAAAAAAAATGTAAAAGGTCGTTTGAGTTTGTCCACCCTCATCATACCATAGTTGGATAGCTATCGAATTTATTTGTATTTACTATCCAGTGCGGATATTGCAAACGCCATGGTCTTTATGGAGAGAGAGAGAATAGCACAAGGATGTAACATTTTTGTGACTGAATTTCGCAAAATACGGTTCTAGAATACAATAATGTTAATCTGAACTTCGTAAGTCAAGAGAAAGAAAACGTATTCTGACTAAAAATTAGGTATACGTCAACGTTTAAAGGAGTGTGTTAGTAATTCATTCAAAAATACGACTGCGGAGTATGTGGGATATTTCCCCTTCGGTTACTTCATGGACTTTGGATATTTGAAAATATCAGTTGCCCTATCACCGTCAACCAAATTACCGGATCATACTCTGTGAACTTGTTCTGCAAAAGAAATTACCGCTGCCGAAAACAATGGTCATTCCTCTCTAAAACCTAAGGTATACTTCCGATATAAGCTTTTAAATTACTCACGCATCACTCATCGTCTTGTAATCAATCTCACCGTATATGTTAACACAACCCTAAACATTCAGAGACAGAATGCACTATCTATGATTTGTACAAAACCAGATTGAATCTTTGAAGGTTTAACCTTATCACGCTTGTGAAGGCGTGTGTTGCCTTCTATTTTTGTAGCAAAACCTTTGGAAAGAAGTGGGGACTTCAACCAAAGTTGACCTTGTGGAAGTACACAGCAGTGGTACGACCAATTCTCACATACTAGTATGGTGGCCCGCATTGAGTAAATGCTCAGTAAGACTGAAGGAATCGGGTAGGGTCCGGAGTCTACACGGAATTACCGAAAATATCGGATTTTTCCAGCGTATTCCAGACTGAATCGGCTACCATATCCTCCAAACTAGTATATGAATGCCGAACAAACTTGCCCACCTTGGAGAACGCTTCAGGGTCACAATTCTCTAGTTTCTAGGGCACAGTGACATTGAAGGAAACGAGCGTGTAGACGAACTAGCCAGGCAAGGGTCAGCTCTTCCCATTTAATCTGCAAATGCTCGGCACTACCAAGATTGCGTGCATTAGACCAACCATCAGCGACATCTCGGGTAAAATGATACAAGAACTTATCCGCTTTCTGACAGGCTTGATCTAGAGAACACCTGCATCCGCCAGCGATTAGGCTCATTGCTTGCTCAACGGATACATAAATAAGCGAAACTGTCGTTTAAAAGAATCACCGAAAAACACGCGAAATTCGTGGAATACAGAAGGAAATTCTAAAAAATGTGACAAAATTGTACCTTCCGAATGGACCATTTGAAACGGAGCCGCGGACAACATTTACATGAAGTTGTCCTTAAAACGTAAATATTTAATGCAAGTTTGATTGTTTTACTCGATTAAAAAAAAAAACAACTACCCTTAATAAATCACCCGTTACAATGCGAGATTTTTTAGCGGAGAATTTCAACTAAACTCGCACTTCTTGATGTAAGCGTAAAAACCAAACTATGGATTTTCCTTCGCACCTTGAAAAATGTGTCATAAGTAAGTCATCCTTTATAATTCATACATCCATATGTTTAGTTGAAAATAGCACATTGCATAACGGATGTTTAGCCTAATGACTTTATCCAACAAGTGTGCTGGCTGCATACATTACCACAACATGTCCCAAGGAAATGGAAGGCATTTTACTGATCACTTTCTACCATTCAATTACCAATATACTAAATTACGTCTGACCTCTGTAATAGAACGGCCTGAAATCCATTACGCCCATCACCTACGCTTTTTATGCTTAAATTCCATAAAAAAGCCTTTTCATCTGTAAATGGTATTTATTCGTGACTTAATTACACAGTTAAACAAATAATAATTTTTGCTGCAAATAATTAGTGGATATTAGAACACGAAAAAGTGAACAATCAGGCACTTCCAGCCCAGACCGTTCAAGTTACACTATACGTTCTGTTTATTCAACAGTTTGATATTAACCAACCAACAAAATAAAACATGGAATTGCATACTTCAAGCACATACCTATTGATGTAGATTCCCACACCACTCCATATATAAATATAGCCGCCATAACTAAAAATCCTTTACATAAATAAATTCAATTTTTTTTTCACACTCGCCGGTGTCCGATCCAAGTATACACCTTATGAAAATTTAATTAAAATTATTTTCATAAGTTTCGTCCTATTATAATTATTTTTCTCGAAATTTACTTACATGTACGCCAACTCTCGGTAAGAGATGAGTATAATTTTTAATTGCGTTTAATTAAAAAAAACACGAATTTCAATTAATTTATTCACGCACAACGAGTTGTTGCACAACTTCGTACGTGCATCCAGAAAATAAAAGAATCCTGCTATGTGTGATATTTAACGCCGAGCGCTTGTCCCGCACTCTGCATTAATGTGAGGGTGCCAGCTTCAATGCTCTCATATGACATGCAAAGAGAAATTAAATTTTCTTACCCATCCAGATGGAAAATTATGTGAAAATCACATCACCTAAGGACCCTGCACAATAAATGCGGACAACACCAGGGATATGCATTCCACATGCATAAATACATACGCACCACATGTATCTACAAAAATTTTGATATATGGAATCATACTGCCAGAACAAGTGCTGAAGCGGGCACTCAAAGCTGACACGGTTTCATTAAATTCAAGTACCTACTCACTTATTAAATGATTTAATGCAATTGCATTACAATCCTTGCAATATTCACTCATTCGTGTATTTTTTGTATTTCACGGGACCTGGAGATGCGTAATATTTTGCAACAGAAATAATCCTTTGCCAACAGCATGTGACGACGACTGTTGTATGAATCGTCTATTCGTTTTAATGCTGTGCTAGGTGCCAGTCTTTTAGTCAAGGATAGCCACGTATCCTAATGACTTCAACTGAATTTGTTTTTTTTTTCAATAAACTGCAATGAGCAAGGGTCATATTGATTTATACTACACAGTAAAAGTGAATCGCCTCAAGCTTGTGGATAGTTATTCTGACTGGACTTCAGAACTGTGTAGGGATGGGAGAAGAGCAGAGAAGGCTTTGGATTATTGGAAGATTTTCAGTCAAAACTCATGAGATCATAATTCAAAAACATATGAGAAGTTTACCATGCGATGTAAGAATCGTTTTATGTGTGGGTGTACCCTATCCCAACCAGTCGATTATAGAACATCCCCAAAATGTAGGTGTGACAATAACGTTTTTCAGGTAATTACAGGATATTAAACACGTCTAAATATTTTATTTCCAGAACAATTGTTTATTTTTACTTCCTCTGTATATGTAATATAGGGAAATATTGTGACGGCGCGAAAATTCGTATTTAAGAGTCTTACAAATCGTTGGAGAGGTCGTTTCTGACCCTGATGGAGCAGCAAAATTTCTCCATCGTCATCCTGCGCAGACGGACGACTTTGGGATGCAAAACAAATCAAGATATGACCCAGTACAGTTCGTCTCTTTAAATGCTGTCGTAATGAGCTCTGAAATCGATGAATAGGTAGTGGGTATCGGCTTGAACTTCTTTGGATTTTTCCAGGATATGCCGAAGAGCTCATTCTGATCAGTTGTGGACTTTCCTGGCGTAAAACAACACTGATAAGGGCTGATAAGGTTGTTGGTGAGCTGTTTCAGGCATCCAGATTTTACGTCAGATAGGAGATGATGGTGATGTTACTTATGCCTCCTTAGTTGGCACAGGTTCCGTTCCTCAGGCATACTTTCATCCGACCAAATTTTGCATATGAGTTGGTGAATGTTACTTACCAAACAACGTCTCCTGCCTAATAAATCTCGGGGGGAATTCCGTCATTTCCGGCAGTTGTCATAAGGTTGTTTATTTATTGCTATCTTCCATTCACTTATGTCGAGATTGTTCGTCATCGGCGTGTAACAGTCCGCGGAAGTATCTCCATCATCGAAATTTTATATCCTCGATAGCGCCCTTTTCTTGCTCAATGGCAACTATTGTCTTCACCTATACCTTAGCCGTGTAGACCTCGTTCTTGTCTCTTGCACTCCTCATCAGTTCCTACCTACGGACGATTTTGGGCGGTATACCAAAGCTAGACATTCGGCCTTGTAATCAATGAATAGCTGATGGATTCGATTTGGACTTCTTGGGTTTTTTTCATGATCTGCAAAGTGGGAAGATTTGATTAGTAGATAAGGACCGATCAGGTTGTTGGTAAATGGTGTCAAGCGTTCACAAGCAGATGTGGTTCTACCATGTCCTGAGCAATGACTATGTCTTAACTACGATATTTCTTTGCTAATCTCGACAGGATTCTATTCTAGCCATGTATCCTTATCTTTAAAGTTTTGCACTTTGGTAAAACTTGCCAACATTTTTCCTGGAGTGACACCTCTCTATATCCTTGAGTGCACACTTTTCTCGCTCGTTTTTCTTTCTTCTGGAAAGACGGTGTTTTTCACTTCTTCTTTGCCTATAGAGCTCAACGGCTCTTGCCTTGTAGGCCTCGTTCTTGGCAGCGGGTATCTATCCTATCGGCACTCCTCATCAAACCAAGGGAGTCGATGTTAGCCCATCGGAATATGCGGCTATCCAAAATACTGGATGTGTGCCTCTTGTCTATTGAAAATTTGTCGATCTGTAGACCGTCATGTCCCTTATGGATATCGAGGTGAAGAAATTCTTTGCTAGCTGTAGTGGCATTTTGTTGCTCAGCTAAGTCAATTAGCCTAAGTTCGTTGCCAGACGTGTTGTCGTATAGACTGTGTTTTCCGACAGCACTGAAAGAAGTCCATCTTTCCTACGTTTGCGAATAAGTCCCCAAATAGATTTTAACATCGTACTTGGTTAGTCGCTCATAACTTTTGTCCAGGAGCTCGTTAAAGCAGTCTTTCGCAATATCATATTTTTCCTTAATCGGAACGTAAGCTCATACAAGGGTTTCGTTGGATAATTTGGCCTTAATGCGGATTGTTACAATGACTTGAAAGCTTAAGAATTCTTCGATTGGTCTGGTACATATCGAAAAGTCGCAGTTTGTGCTCACTATAGCACGGTCCGTAGTTGATGTCATAGGTTTTTATCCTCATTTAGTCCGGTCGATCCTATTGTATTCCTGAATGGCAGTAATGTCTGCTTTTAAGCAGATTAGTTCTTCCGCTTATTGTTCGGCTGCACCTGTCCTGTTTAATTACCTCACATTCAAGGTGCAGGTACAAACTTTTTTACCGGTTTTTCGTTTAGCATAGTCGACAACGATAGAATTAGACCTTCCAAGGCGCGTTGTTGCTTTGTGACAAAAGGTTTTTTTCATTGGTCGGTTGCTTACCCAAAGCATAACCGCCACCCTGAAGGGGCAGTTCCAATTTATAAATACGCCTAGAACACTTTGGCGAAAGTATGTTAAAAATCTTAGAGTGTAAAATTGACAGGAATCGCTTTAAAATTGTAGGTTTCAAAAATTATAAAACAAAACAAAAGATTTGAAAAGCTAGGTGTTCTACTGGTTTTAACCTACTTTTGCTTTCTTGATAATATCATCTGCGTCGTACCGTGCTTATTAACATTCGAATTTTATTGCACATACTGTCTTAAGCTGACCTTCAACAATAGCACCATAAGCACCATATAGACTGCGAGCGAAGGGTTTGAATAATGTCTTTGCTGCAATCAAATATTCAGTGTTCTCCTTACTTCTGTCAACTATATTTTGTTAAATACTAACTAACACTAAGGCAGAACAAAGAAATGTATTTCATTGTGTGAATGATTTCCCGAAAACAGGTTACCTGAAGAAGCCGCAACGTTATTATTCCCCTATCATCCAACAAAAATAGGCCATTACTTTTTCACCCCATTGCCGCCTTGAAGCCTAAAATGTAACTGCAAAATCTATTCACCTTCTTATTTCATATTTGGTATTGGTCACCACAGAACCCACATGATTATAATCTACATGGTCTTAGTATATTATGTTTTTTCCCAGTTTATGGGGTCAAAAGTATCCACACCATACCCACCTGTTGTTCATCTACTATCACTCCTATTCGACCGTGCAAAGTACTTGTCCTCAGCCACAAGGAATCCACCTAAGTCCTTTGAAGTACCTGCACAATGACGGACGGATGTGCCTGATTAGATACACGAAAATCCCTAAATAGTTACTTTGTGTACTTCACAATTTCCTTACTTCATTCAGAAATTCAAATCACAACTACAGCTGGTGCCTCCTGGCTGTGTAGGTGAACAAAAAAAATAAAAAATCCCTACCCATGAACAAAACCAAGATAAATCAACCTCTTCCTTCGTATATGTGCATCCTGTCATATTTAGTGCAACATTTTCTACTTCATTTCCCCTTGGATTTATCTGAATTGAAATTATCCTCTTTTAATCTATTTTCACATGTCCTAGATATTTAAAATGTTTTAGTGTTATTTTTTCGTTTTGCCCTCACCGAAAAAAAAAAACAAACAACAAAATATCCTGTTCTTTCCTAAGGGTGACCTAGTTTTTTTTATGTTTGGGGACACAAATACTCGACAAGTCCCATCCCGGCCTACCTCATTCATTCAAAAGGATTACGATTCATATTCACATGCACTTAAGTCTCCTCTCAAAATCTAGGATATCTCACGTTGACAAATTTCCTCTTGGGTCATAGGGGGCGCGCGCTTTCTTCATTACCGCTGCGCTTAACAAAATATAGAACGTGCACTCCTTACAAAAAAAGGACTACAAGAGGTATAAGTTAAACAAAAATCACAACGCTATGCTATATGTCACACTTGACTATACTGAGGAAAAGAATTTCCCGTTATTTTAATTTTAAGGATTCCATAGGTTTTGAAACGAAAAACCCTCAACCGTACAACTCATACATTCGAAAAGCTCATTAAAAGTTGTAAATAAGCGGGTAATAGCTGCCAAACTACCATGGCAAGGATAATGACCCGACCCTTGAATGAATACTCTGATGTGTTTTTTTTTTCCTTTTTTGCATAGATATTAGGTTTAACAGTTTGTTTTTTTTTTTTTTTTGGATTTTTGTTCGCCCTCTTGGTCTGTGGCAGTAGCAGCAATATGGCTTTAGCTATACGAAGATATAGTTGCGATGCATAAATTATCTCCAGTATCCTGTAGAGTAGTTGCATGATATTCTGACTTTCTTCCTGCAACCGGAGGGTTAACTTTATTTGCGTGATCCTTATTTCATAATTAGCAGCGTACAACCACCAACCCATAGACATATTCTCGTGCATATATACACAAAAGGATTAGGAAGTGGGTTTATAAGAGATGAAAAAAAAATTGATTCGCTTGTCAGAAAATGGGTGAAATCTAATTTAAACGAGAACCCCTTTTTGGGTCTCGGAAGAACACAGCAATGACGAAAACAAGCTGAGGCTGAGTTCCATTTGATTTGAAAATATAAGACGGTTTATTTCCTAACTAAATCTGGATTTTATTGTATCTCACAGTGCCTTTGCCGTTCCGGGGTGGAACTTAAGAAGTTAACCACCACACACAGACGGACAAAAAAAAAAGTAATTGTGGCTTGAATGATTGTATTTTTGTGTGTGGATGTCGCCCTAGGGGTTGAGCTTTCTCAAGTTTCCACTCTTACTGTATGAGATGGCATTTCAATGTTTGCCTTAAGGATTACATGACAAAGTTCAGTTTGCAAAATATCAATATCAGTTATCCGTAAGCTTAAAGATACTTTCAGACAAAACAGTCCCATAAGTCATTTTGCATGAATGCACAGAAAGCATAAAAATCAACACAAGTATCAGCTTCCATAAGTATGTGGCGGAAGGTTGTCTGTCTGCACCGGAGGGTTACTTGTATTGGTCATTTCATTCATCATATTGACAGACTGTTGGGGGGCTTTAGGCTGGATCCAACCATGATATTTGTGAAAAAAACTCTCGGGCTTTGATTAAATTTAATTTTTAATAAAATTTAATAAAACATTTAATGTAAAGCAAGTTTTATATAGATTCTTTCTCTTCTTTTTCATTGCAGGTACGTAAGGAAAAAGATGAAAGTTTAATTAGTCATCAGTGTGCTTGCCCAAGCACAAGATATCTTTTTTCAACTTCAATGTGGCTATGGCAGGTGTATAGGTAGATGGGAAACATCTTCATTTGAAAAATGTTAATGCTTTGAAAGAACTTTTTTAAAAATAGATACAAAAAGATTTTCAGATGAATTCTGGTGCACCTGTGGTATGAGTTAAATTGTCTCTTACATGGTGTAAATAGAAGGGGATTTTTGATATCAAAAGTTGAAGCTTACATTGAGGAAAATTAAATCAGTTTTCATTAATTATTAAACAACTTTTAAAATAGATAATTTTATTAAATATTTTAAAATTATTTTTAGATTATGAAATCGTAGTTTCAGTTTAAGTAAGACTTGTTATCGTTCACACCACCTCTAATTTTAAACCCGATTTCTGGTATATTATCGATTATTTGAAATGGAATACGGGGTGGGCCAAATAAGACCAACAAACGTTAAATACGTAAAGCTGTTGTTATATATGATCTTATGGAAATTAGGCATAAAATATGACATCAGACAAATGTCCAACAATTTGCTCGATACAGACATTGACTCTTTTAGAGCCATTAATCACGTGTATTGTCATATTTCAAAATTTCTCACTATGTTAAGCTTCTGGTCGCAGGCCAGATTGTTTAATCACAAATACTTTGACTTTTAATCTATATCCATGTCAGTATATCTATCTATCTATCGATCTATCTACATATATATTTATCTTTCTTTGTATTAATATTAAAATTGAGCCTTAAAATATTTGTCGCCGTTTCACGACAAACGCATTTATCGATTTAAGCCAAACTTTCACACATCTTTGGTATTGGGTTTTTGTGGTTTTCGTGAAGTTTGGTTGAAATCGGATTACGTTTGTGTGTGTATTGTGTTTGAGTGCCCAGTTTACAGAAAAACGTTATTTTTGGCTAAACCGTAAGAAATTTCGAGAAAGTGTCTGAACAAGATATTTTTTTTCCGTGGGCTGGCGGAAATCTTCATAGACACGATGAGCTCGTGCCCAAAGTAGTGTGAGACTTTAATCCACTAAGACCACCACCTTTTTTTTGTATTTGCATTGCAACTAAGTATGCGACTTATATAGCAATTTTTTTATCACGAGTAATGAATGTTTGGCAGGTAACTTTCCATAGTTGTATACCATATGTCCAGACCGGCTTTAGCACTTGCTTGTATAATATCAGCTTGTTATCAATGTTAAGCTTCCAATATTTTCCGAGTAACCAGTACAGTTCTCTGTATTTATTTTTAAGTTCTTCGCATTTCTCATTTACATGAGACTTCCATTTTAATTTTGCATCGAGTGTCATTCCGAGATATTTCGCTTCATTTGCAAAAGCGACTCGAACCGTATTGAGAAATACTGACAAATTGTTTGTCCGTTTATACGAAAAATCTACATGAATCAAGTTGCTCTGCCTCGCAGAAGGTCTGGGTTCGATTCCCAGCCGTAGCAATTCCTAAAATGATTTTTCACTATCCCTTCTCTCGTGATGATCTGATAGGTCATCAGAGTAGTATCAATTGTCAAGAAAAGCTTATCTGAAATTCGCCGCTCGGAGTCGGCATAAAACAGGAGGTCCCGCCATCGTGCAAGAAGTACACACATGAATGGTTGTGAGAAAGCTTGGCCCTGTGTAAAAACGAGCCTTTTCCGCCAAAAATTTGTTCATTTTTTTTGTAAATTTTCTTTTTTTCGAAAGCTTTCTCAGTCACATCAGTAATTCGATGAACTTGGTCCACAGTCGAATGTTTACTTCTAAACCCAAATTGATGGTCACGTAAAAGGCGATTTTGATCAATAATGGGGTGTAAGCGACCGATACTTTCAAATACTTTTGAAATTATTGCAAGAAGTGAAATAGGTCTGTAAGATTTTATTTCATTCGGTGATTTTCCTGGTTTGAGAACCATAATCACATCTGCGAATTTCCACTTTCTTGGTATTTATTCTAACAAAATTGCTGCATTTACAATGTAGAGGAGTTTAGTTAATGCTTTCTTGGGCAACATTTTAAGAAGTTCTCATGTAATTAAGTCATAACCCGGAGTTTTTTAGGCTTTCATTTCTGTATTTCCCGATTAAGCCCGAAAATGTTTGCATATCTTATTATATTGCTATCGGTTGGTTATAGTCTCGAAAACATTAATGTTTTCATGTTGCGCTGGCCCATCAAATGGCTTAAATGTTTCCTCGATATGTGCGTCTACGTCTACTTTTTTCTTATAGGTTTTTGCCCAATCATCTTGAGCTACCCTAATTTGTGGCACAGCGTTTATTTGAATATCTTTGTTCCGTCAACACAATTTTTTTGCCACGACCACTTTTTGAGGTTGATATTTTTTTTGTAAAAAACGGTGTTCCGGTAAAATTTTCAGAAAATTTAAAAAACATTCAATTCAATAACATAAAGAAAGTTAATTTAAACATTTATTCTATAGCTAAATTTAACAAAAGGCCACCTTTTGAGGGCGTATGCAATAGAAAATCCTTTTAGAATGATTGAAGATTTTTATAAAATGTCTGAATAATATTGTGACCATGTCGTCTATATAAGTTTTTAGCCACGTCTACTTTTTGGGGCTATTCAATTTAAGGATGGAATGGGATAATGGTATTCAACGATTCGCAGAGCGTATATGTATGTATGTAGCCTTCTTATATGTTTTCTAATACTTTATATACCAGAAGCTAAGGGCTATCGTTTAGCATTACTTCTATAGTGGTTTCACATCACTAAAATTATTTCTTAGCTTAAAATTCAAGGTGGTGCGACACACGATTTGGGGCGTGATAAGTTTGTATTACCAATGGATACTTAAAGTAGACAATAGAAGCTTTCATTTGATACCCCATTTATCAATTGTCTCGATGAGGTAGGTTACAAAACACCGGTTTCGAGACGGTCGGGCCAGGGGCCGTGAAAACTATAGGGAGAACTTTAATAACTTACATCAAAAAACGGAACCGTTTCCCGTAAAAAACGGCCCCAAAAAGGTTTGTCCGACCAGCAGTTTTATAAATCCTAAGCCAAGTACGTACTACTAGGAAGTTAGACCATTTTGCAGTTACTCGATGTGGTAGGTATTCTTACGGTCGCCTCCCATACTTAACTTAAGTGGAGCTACAGTCCGTAATGAGCCTGGGCCTCAACCAACATGCCTCTACAACTAGCCCGGTCCTTAGCTAACTGCCTCCAGTTGAGCTCTCCAGTTGGTTGAGGTCGGTTTCTACTTGTGCTGGAAGCGAGGACTCTGCAAGCCGGAGTATTGGTGTCCATTCGTTCTACATGTCCTAACCATCTTAAACTTACAATGCTGAGTTTTTTGAACAGGGGCATAATAGTCTAAAGCTCGTAAAGTTTTTGGTTGAATCTTTGTCCCCATAGCCCGTCAACGCAAACGGGAGCGAAGATTTTTCGATGAATTTTTCTCTCAAATCGACCAAGTATTTCTTCAACCACTTTAGAGATGGTCCATGCTTCAGCGCCGTAGAGCAGGCCTGGGATGATCAGGGTGTTATATAGGATCTGCTTAGTAATTCGAATGCCGGCTTTACTACTGAATTGCATTCGTTTGATTTCTGACGAGACGTTGTTGTCAGAGGTAACAGCGGAGCAGAGATGGACAAAGTTCCGTAGTACCTCAAAGTTATATCGTTGAGTCCTAACGTTGATGTCAATATCGTCGGTGTACGCTAGTAGTTGCACTGATTTTCGAAAAATTGTGCCTCTGGTGTTGGCTCGGGAGTTTTGCGCAATCCTCTCAAGAATCAAATTGAAGAATTCACTTGACAGCGCATCGCCTTGTCTAAATCCTTTTTTGGTATCGAATGTGTCAGTGACGGAGCAGCGAGAATTCTCCTTCGTCATCCTACACAAACGGACGAGTTTGGGCGGCATACCAAAACTAGACATGGCTCTGTATAGTTTGTCTGTATAAATGCAGTCGTATGCGGCTTTGAAATCGATGAATAGGTGGTGGGTATCGATTTGGACTTCTTGGGTTTTTTCCAGGACCTGCCGAAGTGTGTAAATTTTATCGGTCGTGGACTTTCCTGGCCTCAAACCATACTGATAAGGGCCGATCAGGTTTTTGGCAAACGGTTTCAGGCGTTCACATATTACGGCAGATAGGAACTTGAAGACGATGTTGAAGATATTTATGCCTTTGTAGTTGGCGTGGTTTAGAGGGTCTCCTTTTTTGTGGAACGATGCTGAGGTTCTATTCTTCATACATACTTTATTCCGACCAGATTTGGCTTATGAGTTGGTGGATGATGCTAACCAAGTCATCTTCGCCGGCTATATAAAGCTCAGCGGGAAGGCCATCATTTCGGGCCGCCTTATTACGCTTCAGGTAAGTATTACTATCCTCACTTCACTCAGGTCGGGTGGTTGGCAGTGTTCGCTGTCGTTGCCAATATTGAATGGTTCGTTCTGCCTGACAGCGGAATGTTGCTTTGCTTTTGACGTTTTACACTTCGCTAAAATTTGCGAACATCGTTCCTGCAGTTGCACCTCTTTATACCCTCGATCGCCCGCTTTTCTTGCTTTTTTTCTTCTTTTTGAAAAGCCAGTGCTCTTCCCTTCTTCTTTACTTCGTCTTCACCTGAAGCCGGCCTTGTAAACCTTGTAGACCTCGTTCTAGGCTGCGAGCATCTGTCGGCATTCCTGGCTTGCTGGTGGACGCGGGAAACATCAGCACATCAGTTCCGGCTGATCTAATGGCGTGTTGGCAACGTTGCCATCGTTCTTCGACATTCGATGCTGGTGGTATGGTGTTAATCGAGAGGTTAAGGGATACGCGTTGAACGAAGGTCTTGGCGGTCTCTTACGATTGCAGTCTGCCAACATTAATTTTTTTCACATTATTTCTGGATTATTGTGGCGTGTTGGATATCCGCATTCTTACCTTGTCTGCAAAAATATAGTGGTCAGAGTAGATGTTAGCTCCTCGGAATGTTTGTACATCCAAATTACTGGATGCGTGCTCTTCTCTATCGCATTGTGATTTGGTTGACCGTTCGTTGATCTGCAGACCTCCATGTCCCCTTATGGATATCGAGGTGAGGAAACCATGTGTTGGCTGTAGTGGCATTTCTTACCGTAGCGAAGTCAATTAGCTCAAGTCCGTTACCAGACGTTTTGCGTTTAGGCCATGTTTCCCAGCAATATTGCTAAAGATATCTTCTCTTGCGTTAAATCCCCCAGCACAATTTTGACATCGAACTTTGGTAGTCCATTGGTTTTTTCAATGAGCTCATAGAAGCAATCTTTAGTTAGATCCTCCGTTGGGGCATGAGCGCATATAAGGCTAACGTTGGCGAATTTGGCCTTGATGCTGATCGTTACAATGCGTTCGCTAATGTCTTGGAAACATAAGACTTCTTGCTTAAGTCTAGCACTTATAACAAATCCGCATCCGAATAGTCACTGTTTCTGCTCACTATAAAACACTCCGTGTAGATATAACAGTTTTTCATCCTCCTTTTGCCCGGCCCATCCCATCGTATTTCCTCCTATACTTCAGAGAACAAAAAAAAATTCAAACAAAATACACGCAAACCTTTGGGGAATGTTTGTTTGACGATGGGATGGGATGGGATAATACATTAAACAATTTGCACAGCGGTTTCCACTCTTTTCATTTTTTCCAAAAATTGTTTACTATTTGTATATTTTGATATGCGTTTCTATAACCATAGGTAAATTTTATGCATGTGCGGTATAATCATTTTGTAAGACTGATTCTCATAAGACTCATAAAACGTTTCTTATTTGCAGTAAATTTTCGATAAATCAAACTAAATCCTTGTCTGCGCTGGTCCGGTAATCACAAAAGTGTATTATTTCCATTGTGAATTTATGACCAAGGTCATCCTATTCATCGCATGACTTTATCTATCCCCACACAAATCATTCGATTCGCAGTTTTCTGCGTGGGCTTTCTTACGAAAAACTAGGTCAAAGTTTCAATTGATTGCAATATATTCAGGAGCAACCGAAAAACTTTCAATCTTTTTTGTAGGCGTTCTGTATATCTCCCAAATGCGTCCAAAACGAGTGGAGGGTGCCCAACTCGGTCGAACGCAGCTTTCTCTTTCACAGTGAGTTGGGCGTTAGATTAAATCTCAAGCATGACGGAATTGCTGATTTTCATAGTTTGACCAAAATACACGAAAATATTCATTTTGATTATTAATACTAAAAATGTGATTAATAATGTCGCAATGTGATTAAACGAACGTTTATTCCGTAATAGAAAGGAATAGGTTTCCATGTGAATAATAGTGGCCAAAACTGAAAATTTCGTTAAGGTATAAATTGGCCAGAACCAGTTTTGTGGAATTCATGAAAACAGTATTAGTAGTAAATAATTTAAATTTCATTCAATTTGGCCAAATTGCTTGCTAGAAATTGTCAATTCTCTTTTTATGGCCTTAATGCAAAAATCTGTTATGTATATGTATTTCCTCGAAAAAAAACTGGGTATGCAGTTTTGTTGGAACTTATAATATGCTTATAGTATATATTCGGTTTAATCAAAATTATGTATAATTTTTATATGGCAGGTAACTCAAGTCGTTTAGGTTTGAGAGACCAGTACGGAAAGATGGACCGACAAACCGATGGACGGAATTCCGTTACCATCGTAATGTTAGAATCTATCAAAATCTCGATGTCGAAAATGTTCACGAAAACAATATATTTCTCTTTGTAAGTTAAGAGAACATATGAGAAGGCTTCATTCCGCTGTGCGGATCGTTTAATACGTTATCCTACCTCATCCTTAAACTAAATATTTCCAAAATGTGGGCTTCATGGCAACTAAATATCGAAAATGACATTATCACAAAATATTGTTCCAACAGTTTATCAAAATCTTGTATGGTTCGACAAAAACCAACGTATACAAATGTAGGAAAACGCCTCCAAAAAGTGGGCGTGGGTTAAAATAACATATAGACGAAATATTGATACTAGCATTACCAATGATTTTGCATCAAAAGTATTTCGGATATTTTAAAATTGGACCAAAAAACGGTTTTTACTGAAAATTTGTGTAGACGAAATATAGACAGGATTAGGATTGTATAGATATGTCGTTCAGAAGCTTTTTCAAAATTGCTAACCAACTTTTTTTTTAATTTACACGCACTTAAAAGGTTGAATACCATTTATTATGTAACCACTGTGCGAGCGTTAGAGAAGGGGAAAAAAGAGAGTGATATGAAAGATTTTAGATGTAGTGGAGACTTACTCCATGTGTGGTGTCCGAACTAACTTCGGGTAGTCACTGTTTCTTTGTTCGTTAAATTTGAAGAAATTTCAAGATTGTGCATACATACGACCTTTTTTTAATTTTTTTTTGAATAAAAGTTAAATGGATTTCGGCTGGAACGCACAACCTTCCACTCAACAGGCGAACACGTTGCCAATATCTAAAAGAATCGTATGTAGCAAATTTCATTATCCTTGCTCAAAATGTAAGGCAGATAAATCGGTGACGAACAGACAGAGGGACGGACGGACAGACAGAAAGACATCGCTTAATCGGCCCAATTAGAAATTCTGAGCCGATCTATATACTTTGGGTATATCTAGCTCAATTATTTTTCCGTGTTACAGACTATGTATCAAAACTAACCTACACCTATGGGGATAGGGGATAAAAATGGCCTCGAATCATGACCAACACAAACAAGGATACGAAGTTTGAAAAAAATCGGCCAAGCCGCTAAGGCTGGGGAGACAATTACAGACAGACGGACGTAATCCCACATCGGTTCCGCTTTCATCGTAATGTTAGAATCTTTTACAATCTCGAGGTCGAAAATTTTAACGAAAACAATATTTTTCTCTTTTTAAGAGAAAGTTAAAAGACAAACACAAAGGCACTTAAAACATTATACGAAAATCTCAATCAATATAACGATGGCCTGAGGATAAATGACCAAAATCGGTTTACCCGCATTTGGACGCCCCTTTGCATCGGATGTGTAAAGTTTGTTTTTCTTATGACTATGTCGACGCAAGGACGATGCTATTCCGACTCGTGTACCATCCTCAGTGGATGTGTAGTAGGTAGTTTTATTCATTGTTCCTCTATTTGGCCTCTGTTATCCCAGCATATAAGTGACGTAAGACAATTCAACTGCATCATAGACACAAGGTATACTTGTATGCATTCAAATCACGTTTTCTAATTTCAGTAGACGCGCTTTGAAAGCTGCAAGATTTTCTTAACATAAAAGAATTATACACGGATCCCTTCTTGTTCAATATGGTGTTTGAATACCAATGTATAAACGTTGGCATTATTGTTTGTGTGTTTTTTACTTCAGTTTTCAGTTCCCAACATATAAATGGCTCATAAAAGGTGGATCTTTTCATTTATGGAATAATTCAAGGATAAATTCAACAAAAAAATATTTCCGACTGCAAGTACTTTCACCATACTTTTTTCGCTTTGTACGTTTTTATTGAGTATTTTCCTTATAGTTTTTGTGCGATTTTATTTCTTTCCTTTAGCTTGGTGAGCTAATAAAAAAAAATTCACGCAAACAATTCTCAAGTGGTTTATAATAGCTACGTCTTGGTAGATATATTTTTACTTTATTTTACTCTATTGCATCGTAGTATAGAAGAAAAAAGGTAAGTTTGGTAAAGTTGGTCTTGAAGAGGGGTATGAAACTGCATTTACGTACTTGGTATTTCAAAAGAGCAACGAAGAAGTCTATGGTTATGGCAGATGGCGTACTTAATTGTTCCGTATTTTCTTCAAGAATATGTCAAATAACGTTCATTTCTGCTACGCAGATTTTAATTATTTTTTTTAAAACAGTTCTAATGTCTTTTTTTTTTATTTGAATGTTGGGTTGGTTCGATGCACAAGTGTGCCGTACACTTTGCTACTATTGCTTCCTCCTTTTTTGGTTGGTATGAGAATTATTGAAAGTACCGGGACAATCTTTTCAAATGAAACCCAATAAGGTAACGTAACTTATAAAACTAAACGTCTGGGACTGCTACCGAATCCATTTTGGCCAATATATCACATTAACAGCCTAAACAGCGCCTCACCCATAGTTTTGCCACTCTGACATTTGACCGAATTCGATTTTGTTAAATTCGGTCAAAAATTTCGGTCGAAAAAATAAGCCTTGTGATATATTTTATAAAGGTACCTAACAGCTAGGGAAATAATAAATCTCCACAAAAGCATATTATAAGTTCTCTTATAAATGTATTTTGTTCTGTGATTATATTTATTAGCAAAAAAAACAAATAGACAGATTTTTTAATTAAGTTACTTTTTATTACAAAATATTTGTTCATAAGAAAACTAAATCACATTCATTGTCATTGTAAGAAATAAAAGGTTTTAATATTTTTTTTTAAAGAAAGATTGTAGAACTTAAAATAAAAAAATTCATTTAAAAGAATTAAACAATTAGTAACACAAAATAACAAAATCACACACACAAAAAAAAAACATTAAATAAAGGAATTTAACAAAAATAACTTTAAATAAATAATAAAGTAAGGGAACATAACAAATTCAGAGTACAAGAAAACATTAAGTAAATAAGTAAATAAATATAACAAAAATCCAATTGTATAAATAATACAAAATAATTTTATATAAAAATAATAACTATATGACGAAATCGTCGCTGTCATAGTCGCCGTCTCTGTCAGTCTCAGTGTCGTGGTCTTTGTAAATTGATTTTGAGCCAATTTTATTCGTTACTGCAGCAGGAATGGGAAAACTGTGGCAGCACATGTCCCCACGAAGATTGTTGCGTATTAAAAGAATGACGTTAGTCAGTTATAGTTTTGTTCTATTCCTCTCCTTGGTTTTAATTAAATTTAATTGACTGGAAATCCTTTCTACGTCTGCATTCGAAATCGGCAATACTAAAATTGAAATTGCAAAGTTCGCAATTTCGTGAAAAGGATTTTCTTCACAAGCATCCTTAAAATTAAACACCTCGCACCAAAATGACTCCGTGCTTTCAGTGTTTAGCCATTTGTTCGTTGAGATGGTATTCCACTATATAGTTTGTCTTTAGTTAAACAAATGAATGCACTCTTCAATGGACAAATTTTTGGGCATTCGAACCTGCAATTCCTCAATGAGCTTGATGAGAAAGTTCTTGCAATTGGAAAGTAGTACACCGATTTGTTCTTCAGTAAAAATATGTTTAGATTGGAGTTCTAAAATATTCTCTCGCAATCTACTTCTAGGTATGGTCGCGTCTGTAGTCTTGCATTTTTTAGATATATCTCTGTTGTCATTATTTGTGTGTTTTCGTTGTCATTTCTAATAATTCTGCTTATAAGCATCAAAATCCCATAAAACCTTAACAAAGTCGATTTCCTCGCTTTCAAAAAGCTTATTAACGCATTGCACTTCCTGCAAAACCGTCAATGCTACAGCAAAGATCAGAGTAGTAACTTGTCACATAGATAATTCACAATTAAGTTTTTAGATTTCAAAGAGAAAAAGGTAAGTTCGTTAGGTTATTTTCTTGTTCGGTGTGCATTATTTTATTTGATGAGATCGATTCTCTTTCATTTAATCAAAAGTTATAAACAATCAAAGTAGTATACCTTTCCGGCGGACACCCTGTATGTACGTAGTTATATATATCGTACACGAAATGGGACCTCCTATTTAATTCCGTTGCCAAACCATCAATTTAAGTTGTATCCACTTGGATATTTCTCAGAGTTTTGCAAAAGATGGGGCAGTGAAAAGCATATACCCCAATGTCACTGCTTGGTCACTTTGGGTTCACTGGTGCTTATATTTTATTGGTTGGTTTCTCTAGCCCGGTATAGTAATGTAATGTAGAACATTGAGAACCTAAAGCTAAAACTATCTATTCCCATTTTTAGTACCTAAATTTGGATCTAGGATAATGAATACAAATTTTTGGCGTAACAGGCTCGTTAGTACTCAAGGCCGATCTTTGTCACAACCATTCATGTGAGCGAATGTACTTCTAGAACGATGTGCGTGACCTCCTGTTTTATGTCGACTCCGAACGGCGAATTTGGGATTAAAGTTTCTTGACAATTGCTACTACTCGGTTGATTTGTAAGATCTTATCATGAAACAGGGGAAAGCGAAAACTACCAACCACTAGACATAAGTAAAATAAGGATAGCAATATCTAAACCTAAGCTTAACATAGCTGTTGGAAATGTCAGCCTTTCTACAGGCTCATATCGATGGATATGAATTGTTAACTAACATTCACCAAATCATGAGTAAAATTTGACTGCAAAATTGAATAGTTTGCCCGATCCACAAAAAATGAGACCCTCTGAACTGCGCCAGCTACAGAGGCATTAGTCTTCTCAACATCGCCTACAGGATCCTATCTGCCGTTATATATGAACGCCTGTAACCGTTTACATACAACCTGACCAGCAGTTATCAGTGTTCGCTTAGGTCTGGAAAGGTCCCCACTGATCATATCTTTACATTTCGGCAGATCAGTAGAACACATAAAGAAGTCCAAATCGATACCCCACAGCTATTCATCGATTTTTTAGCCCCATACGATAGCATTTATAGATACTTACCGTGTATATAACCGATCTATGATGCACTTCCCAAACTTGTCCGTCGCTTACAATGACGATGGGGCATTATCGATGCTCCATAACGGACGGACACGACTCACCTGACATGGTACGAAAACAGCGATTAAGGTAAGGCGGCATAATGCCATGTGACTTCTTTAATCTCATTCTTGAACACCAGAGGCACAATTTTCTAAATCGGTGCAACTACTAGCATACGACATTGACATCATTAGTTGTACTCAACGTTATATCATGGCCACGTTTACTTGTATAGAGAAGGAAGCGGCAATAATGGCTTTCTAGTAAATGAGGCCAAGACTAAGACTGTGAACACGAAAGGACACACAACATTGACGAATTGGACAGAACGTCACCATTGACAGATATAACTTTGAGGTAGTACGGGACATTGTATACCTCTGCTTCACTATTAACTTTGACATTTCGTCAGAAGTTAAACGAAGAATTACTCTTGCCAACCGCTGTTTCTTTGGGCTAAGAACGCAATGTAGCAGTAAAGCCCTAATTCGAACTACTAAGGCGCGCACAAGTAGAAACCGACCTCAACCAACTTGGAGTGCGCGACTGGAGGCAGTTACCTATGGATCGGTCTAACTGGAGAAGCATGTTGGTTGAGGCCCAGGTTCATCCGGGACTGTAGCGCCTTTAAGGTACTACGTAAGTAATTCTCTCCAAACTTCGATCAAATAATGGCATCGCATTGACCATTGCATCATTTGGCATACCCGATGTACGCACACAACACAATCATACGTGACTGGCATAAAGATCCATTTTGGCACCAATAAAAGTGGACGTCGACGATTTGAATTTCAAGATACAGCAGTCGCTGCAAATTATTAAACAGAGTTTTTGCACACACTGGATTTTCCAGGCATGCCACACCATTTGAAAGTTGAATCTCCGCCTATTTTACTTCGGAATTTGTTTCCCCCGCGGGTTCATTTGCAATGGCATGCGATTAGTCATTAAAAAATTAATGATCAATAAAATGAAAAATTAAGGAAAATTCCAAGGTGAGAAATGTTCTGTTGTCACGCTTACTTATGATTCCTTCGTGTCAGTTAAATTAAAAACGTAAAGTATATAATTATATTGACCAGGACAAACGATATCCGTTTGCGGCTTAGATTTGGGCACACCATGCTTTTCACACGGCATGTTCTCGAGTGGTCAAACCATCGAGCTTATTTGTGTTCGCTAAAGACTGACCATTTTAATACTGCCCGTCGACAAGCGCAACGCCAATACGGTCAATTATGACGTATACGCAATCCACGTGAAATCATTCCTCAACGGCGAATATGTTGTCGGATTTGAGGTAACCGGCCCGGTACAGCTACATCCGAAATCGGATAAATTCTTTTTATTTGGCAACCAAAATATTCGCAAAAAATAATTTATGTGGCAAAACAAAGTTTGCAATTATTCACAATAATACATTAACCTGAATTACAAAATTTTGTTTATTAATTTAGATTAGCTGAATTTTCAGCTCTATTCAGTTTAACCTCCTGGCACATTTTTTACTTATTCCAGGTGTGGCGAACCTATAACGCTCCTGAGGTGTCCCTATCGGATTTTCGTAGATGTTTATTGATTTTGTTTTTCGGTGTTTCCCAGGAAAAGCCTGATACCACTAATAAAATTGCGTAGGTACCCAGTTTTTCCTAAATAAATTTATTCAAACATATTTCAAATAAAATCATCTTCTCAATATCTGTGGCAGTTTGTTCTAGCCATTTCCAACTGTTCTCTATAAGAAAATGTAATTAAATTACACTAACCCCTTAGTCAATTTGTCAAAGTAATCCGACTGAGGTATCAATACAATCCATCGATGTAAATAGGTCGACGGTAAGCCTATTAAAATTGCATGCATATTGACGAATCACAAATAAAAATAAATTTCGGAATAATACGTTATACAAATATAATATAGAAAATTTTTTGGATTCACAGGTATTAGCTATGATTGCACAGAGCTCCCATTTTATGATGCGATTTTCTATGAAAAGCTTTATGATTATTTATTGGATTGCCACGTAATTGGTATTTTATGCACATGTTCGATTTCTAGGTCCAAAAATGTAATCTAAAAATACTCTGATTGAATTGGCACAACATCAACGTCAACCAAAAATAGGAATCTAATCTGCATCGAGGTGAAACTCGTAGCTGTGTAACTGTGAAATTGTAATCCTATATTATTTAATATGCGAGCGACTAGAGATAGGCATGTAAATCTGACTTTAGTTTATTATAGCGCACAGAGAGTAGATATATGAAATATTTGGTAGAAAATCAATTTTGAAACAAAATGTGTAATCAAATTAAGCGGAAAACCAAGGGAATACCAATAGTATTTATATGTAGAGGCTACAATCTACTGTGTGAAGTGATACACACCCTATTTTATAGCGTGAAAATAATAAACCCCAACAAGTTGGTATGGTTTCAAATGTTTTACAGCAGGTTCGTATATAACAACTAGCGGACCCGGCGAACTTCGTCTTGCTCTAGTTCAACTTACTTACTTAATTGGCGCTACAGTCCGGAATAAGACGTGGCCTCAACCAATATGCCTCTCCAATTATCCCGGTCCAAAGCTAACTGCCACCTGTTGCGCACTCTAAGTTGCTTGAGGTCCGGACTGTAATGATCAGGATCTTATTAAGGATCTCCTTAGTAGTTCGAGTGAGGGCTTTACTACTAAATTGCCTTCTTAGCCCGAAGAAGCAGCGGTTGGCAAAAGTAATTCTTCGTTTAATTTCTGACGAGATGTTGTTGTCAGAGTTAATAGCGGAGCCGAGATAGACGTGCTACGTCAAAGTTATATCTGGCAATGGTGACGTTCTGTACAATTCGTAGATATTGTGTGTCCTTTCGTGTTGACAACATACACTTAGTTTCACTCACATTTATTGCTAAACCCGATTTTGCCACTTCCTTCTCTATACTAACAAACGTGGCTATTACATCATCTTGAGTCGTACCAATGATGTCAATATCGACGGCGTATACTAGTAGTTGCACCAAATTTTGAAAAATTGTTCCTCTGGTGTTTGCTCGGGAGTTTTGCACAATCCTCTCAAGAATCAAGTTGACGAAGTCACATTACGGCGCATCGGCTTGCATAAAAAATTTTTTTGGTATCGAATATGTCGGTGAGGTCGTTTCCGACTTTGATGTAGCAGCGAGAATTCTCCATTTTTCATCCTACACAAACAGACGAGTTTGGTCGGTATACCAAAACTAGACATGGCTCTGTATAGTTCGTCTATATAAGTGCTGTGGAATGTGGCTTTGAAATCGGCGAATAGGTGGTGGGTATCAATTTTTACTTCGTGGTTTTTTTTCCAGGATCTGCCAAAGTGTGAAAATTTGATCGGTAGTGCATTTTCCTGGCCTAAAACCACTCTGAGAAGGACCGATCAGGTTTTTGGTAAACGGTTTCAGGCGTTCTCATATTACGGGAAATAGGATCTTGTAGGTGATGATGAGGAGTTGGCGCAGTTAAGAGGGTCTCCTTTTTTTGGATTGGGCAAACGATGCTGAGGTTCCATTCTTCAGGTTTGGCTTATGAGTTGGTGGATGTTATTTACCAATTCATCTCCGACAGCCTTATAAAGCCCAGTGAGAAGGCCGTCATATCCGGCAGCATTATTAAGCTTGAGCTTAGATATTGCAATCCTCACTTCATTCAGATCGGGTGGGTGGCAGTTTTTGTTGTTGCTGCCAATATTTTATAGTTCGTCCTGCCTGATAGCGGAATGATGTTTATCATCGCCGTTTAAAAGTCTACATAAGTGGTTCTTCCATATCCTCAGCATCGACTGTGTTTCAACTATGATATTTGCTTGTTCATCTCGACAGAATTATGTTCGAGCCTTGAATCCCTGGCTTTCACAATTGACAGTGGCACCTCTCTATATTGTCGATTGCGCGCTTTTCTTGCAATTTTTTCTACTTTCTGAAAATCCGATGTTCTTCCCTTCTACTCTACCTGTAGAGCTTAATGGCAACGCTCGTCTTCACCTGCAGTTTAGCCTTGTAGGCATCGTTACTGGCTGTGGGCATATGTCGGCATTCCTCATCGATCTATGGGTTTCTTGTTGGTTGGGCGCTTTAATTCAACTCCTTCAGATAAACTCTGGAGTGATAATAAAGCACAGGCAGCTCAAATTGCAATGTGATTTGTTTGAATATATTTGAAACCATATATTAACAGACTTCCAACGATTTGCGTTGCGATTTAAAAGCCAATTAAGGACTCATATCCATTGAATTTCCCTTTTATGATCGTCGCGTGAGTCACATTGTTCGTCAGTTTTTTGACATGCAATCGCGTACCGTTTTACAATTTCGAATGACTTAGATTTCGGAGCATGGTTATTGTCGATCCCACCTTCAGCTGTTAATTATGCGGCATATTTCCTGGCACACCAAGTTCAAAAATTCCGTCGAATAGGTCCTAGTCGGTCACGCTGTCAACGGATTCGCAGTTCTTCATCGATGTGACTTTTAATTATGAAATTCAAGCTATTGACGACGTACTTATTCTTCGCTGCTAGAAGTATCCGTTCACTAATGGAGATTTTAATTATTTTGTGCAACGCCAGAAAACACTTTGTTGATGAGTTCCTCCTTCGATGAAGTGAACTCGCAAAAATTTGCCGGGAACGATATTAATCCAGTCGAAGCATCAACAGGAATTTATTTATTTATTTAGCAGCCGATGGGTTGTTCTGCAACGCGATTCTCATGGTCGTAACCGATTTCAACTTGTTGGCATACCGCTAAAAAGACGTCGATTTCATGCACGCAATAAGTTCATCGGCAGCAGTTGGTTTCGAGATATCATAGCTCCACCTAATCGTCTCGTATCACCTCGTTACTCCTTCATCGGTCGGTCAACTGCCTCAAAGGCACATTTAAGCGCCATCGTGCATTCATCACACATGAAGATTTCGCATTCTTGCATCAATTTCGCTATCTCCGAATTCTTGATCATTGTGCACGTTGGCTTGTCAACGGCAGCTTCAAAGCGGAATGTACAGTTCAACCGCCTTCCAACCAGAATGGTTGCTAGAATCAACGAAATGACGATTATCTTGCCTGAGTTGAGCCCAATTTTTAAGTGCTCACGAAAGAGTTTGGGTTCACTCTAAGTAACTAATTTTTCTCAAGCTAACTCGAGGATAATCATAAAATTGGGTGATCTGGCATGACAAATAGGCCCTAAAACTAATTTTTAACTTTCTCCTATAAACAGGAAGATATTTTTTTCGTAAAAATTTTCGACCTCGAGACTTTGATTGATTCTAACATTACGATGATAACGGAACTCAAAAAAGTGGTTTTTGGAACTCCGTTCGTAGGTTCGTCGGTCCATCTGTCCGTACTAGCATCTCCATCTTGACCGATTTTATTCAAACTTCGTATCCAGCGTTTGTTTGGTCATAATTCTAGGCCAATTTTTTTTTGTTTGCTTTTAGCCATGTTATAACCGGTACCTGCCATATAAAAGTCATACATAACCTCAATTTTCTCGAAAACAGCTCTAACGATTTTGAATAAACTCCATATATACTGTGAACATATCAGTTCCAATAAATCTGCATACCGAGTTTTTTTTTCTCGAGAAAATCCATATAACGGATTTTTGCATATAGACCATATAAAGAAAATTGTCAATTCCTCGCAAATTATTTGGCCAAATTGAGTGAAATTTAATTTGTATTACAATTATAGTTTTCATGAGTTACACGTAATTGTTTTTGGCCAAATTATCTCTAAGAGGAATTTTCAGTTTTGGCCAATAACGAAAAATCATTATTTCTCACATGGACACCGATCAAAATATATACAATTGTGTACTTTGGCTAAATTGTTAAAAACGTCAAATTAACTCGCTGTGAAAGAGAAAGTTGCGTACGACCCAGTCGTGCACCCACCACTCGTTTCTTAATAAACAAATTTAATGCATAACCATGGTTGGGTGTTGTAGAACAAGGGGAGGACTCCGATTGGCTTTAAATTAGCAATCCCCAGTGGTTGTAACTCTTACTATACATCAAGTGCTTATTTTTAACCTCCAAGTGAAAACAATCGGGCATAGGTCTCATCCGACCGGATTTGACTTGCTTAACGATAAGCGCGAGTGTTGATAAGACGACAAAAAACAGCAACACTATAAACAGCCAGTTTTAGAATGGCATGGAATGAATACCCGGCATGCCATCCCAGGCGAACCTAGCCAACCTGCCTTGGAATATTCGGACAACAGGTTGTCTAGAAATTACAAGCGTTAGTCAGGCCCCTTGAATGGAGATGGTGGCGGATGAACCGAAAAGCCAACGGCAGCGCTTAATCCCGTAGTGGATACTGATGGCCCCCTGTCCTAGCCTCGGAAGGACTGATTCTATTGTGAGAGCATGAAACAGAAGAATTGCAAGCAAACAACTAGCGGAAGCCCTAAACTGCTACAAAGCAGACATTACTGCCATCCATGAAATACAATGGAAAGGCCAGCGCGAAAAGAGGATGAGAAACTGTGACATCTACTACGGATCGTGTTATAATGAGCAGAAACATCGACTGTACGGATGCGGATTTGTTATAAGTGCCAGACTTAGGCAAGAAGTCTTATGTTTCCAAGACATTAGCGAACGTATTGTAACAATCCGCAAAAATGGCCAGCATAAGCCTTTTTTGCGCTCACACTCCAACAGAGGAAAAAGATGATATAGCTAAGGATTGCTTGTACGAGCTTTTCGACAAAACCTATGAGCGGCTACACAAATACGATGTTAAAATCATGCTTGGAAGACATCCTACGCAGTATTGTCGGAAAAACAAAGCTGCTGCTCAGGATCGGAAACATCCTCAATGACATATTCGATGCCAAAAAGGGATTTAGGCAAGGCGACGCGCTGTCATGTGACTGCTTCAATTTGATTCTTTGAGAGGAAACTTGTGGCTCTGGTGTTGGGTCGGTAGTTTTGCACACCGAACCAATACCAGAGGTAAAAATTTGGAAAAAACGGACTCAACGTGATGTCAGAGCCACGCTTGCTAGTATAGAGAAGGAAGCGGCCAAAATGGGTTTAGCAGTAAATGGGGGCCAGACAAAGTATATGCTGTCACACGAAAAGATGCACCACATCGACTAATTCGACAAACCTTCACCATTAAAAGATGTAACTTTGTGGTAGTACGGGACATTGTCTATCTCGGGTCCGCTATTAACTATGGCAACAAGATCTCGTCAGAAATTCAATGAAGAAATACTCTTGCCAACCGCTGTTTCTTCGGGCTAAACAGGCAATTCAATAGTAAAGACCTCACTCGAACTACAAAGGAGATCGTATATAAAACCCTGATTATCCCAATCCTCCTCTACGGTGACCTTCTCAAAAGCGGATGAAGAAATCTTTCGTCGATTCGAGAGGAAAATTCTTCGGAAAGTCTTCGGTCCCGTTTGAGTTGACGGGCTATAGAGCGAAGATTCAACCAAGAACTATACGAACTGTACAGCGACAAGCCCCTAGTAAAAAAAAACTCTGCATTGGGAGTTCAAGATGGATACGATATATAGAATGATTGGGCACCAATACTGCGGCTCGCGAGTCTTCGATTCCCAGCCAAACGTCGGAGGCAGTAGAGGAAGACCTCGCCTTAAGTGACCCGCACAAGTAGAAACCGACCTCAACCAACTTGGAGAGCGCAACTGGAGGCAGTTAGATATGGATCGGGCTAATTGGAGAGGCACAGGTTCATTCCGGACAGTAGCATCACTTAAGTAAGTAATTAAGTATGTAAGTATGAACATATACTTGGGACTAGTTTCGCCATTTACTTATATTTGAAAAGTTTTTTTTTTGGAAAAACATACAGTTTTACCCGGATTTCGACCGGCAAATTTGACGTGTTTATTATGAAAGTTGTATGCTCTTGATAGTTTGTCAAACTTTTGCAAGTCATGGCTCTGTAAAAAATTCATTTGGGGTTGACTTTCGATGTCGATGACGACTTTGTATTTTCAAAATCAAAATATCGTTTTCATCGCACGTAGCTTGTTTGGTCAGCTTATATTAAATAAAATGAAATCATCTTATTATATATCTAGTACGGATGTAACGGTACATAGTTTGTTCGATACAATACCGATTACTGTAGTAAGAAATCGGTATTACCGATACCGATATTGATAGCTTCTTGCCTAGTCTGTGAGCTGTCAGACTTGTAAAATCGTAAACGCTTGTCTCTCAGTCGTGATCATTATCGGGTTCCAGATTTTTCTTAATATGGGGACGTTAAATCATTTTGTATTTTGAGCACAACTGCGTTGAAATGTAAAGTTGCTTGTTTTTTAAGTGGCGACCCACTGTTGGTCTTTGAGGTAAATGGGGCTTAGTTTTTCAACTCTTTTTCATGGTAGCGCTTTACGTGTATCCAAATGTTGCTGATATTGCGTTAGAATTAAGTCGACCTAGTGTTTTCATCCTGTTTTATTGAAAAATGATTCCACATGGAACTTATTCGCTTTAAAGGCGTCACTATTTTACTTAAAGTATTAAAAACAAAAAGGAAACGTGATACCATATTCTAGCTATCCACTGTTTTCCTCCATTCACCCAAGGACATTCTCCACCATCAGCTGAAATATGGTAATCAATCAATCAATCAACGTGAATCAATCAAAATTGAATACGAACACAAAAAACAAACCAAGTAACCTATTGAAAGGGCTATACAAATAGAACACACGTCCTCACTCAATATAATTTTTATTTACGTCGTAGGACGCCCTCATTTTTAGCCCAAGAACGGGCTAACTGTGTCGAAACTTGTTATTATTACAAGTAAATGTATGCATATATACACATCAACATCACCTGACCTTTCACAGGATAAACGGTCATGTTAACAACGGTGTAGTAATATTTTCGTACAAGTCATCGGGCTAAAACAAGTCCCAAAAACTTGTACTAATTTTATTTATTAATTTCGTGAACGCTGATGGGGGTTTTAATGGTTCCTGATACGACAAGGCTTTGGCGTTTACCCACCGCTCATACCTTCCGCGTTTATAAAAGGATATCCTCGAACAAATACTCTGATTTGGAGCGTCTGCATGTTATCCGTGCGCCGATATTAAATATATTTTTGGAACAAGGCCGACATGGATATACCGTCATTCCGCGGTTGCTTTGATTCTATGCCGGGCTTTGTTTTCTCTCTTTCTCTATGGCTTCTTGAACAGGTGTTCAGACAAACTCACACACACACACCCTCGAACAGGGAATATAATAAAACCCTCGGCTGAGCCAAAAACACAAGACCAAGGATATGTTGTGTTTCGTGAAGGAAAAATAATAAAAAAGAGGAAATAATAGCGGATGGTAGATTTGTAACTGGCAGGCGAATCCTCGAAACAAAAAACTGTTTTTCGTTTACATACTATAACGGTTGCCAGAGAGAACATCACACGACATGTGTACAAAAGAGCATAGAGCTACCGTCAAACATTAAAACGAACATAGAAAGGATAATAATAAACTAAATGACAGCGGAGTTGGAATGACATCAAATGAATAACTTTGTGAATCCCAGTCCCAGAGACGTCCGACACCCCAGCCTGGGGAGGCGAATCAAAGGTAGAAGAAATAAAAAATGGAGAAAGCATTTTGTTTTGTTAGTCGGGAAATAATTTCAGAGTCACAAAAGTTACTTTTTTTTGTCCTTCTCCTGTGCGCTCTGCCTCATTAGGACATACAGAGCCATGTTTTATAATCATGTCAATTTATTTGATTGGAATTATGTGCTGGAAAGCGACTCTCCTGTGGCATAACCACCAATGCCACCAACATCATCGCCACCACCACTACCGTCGGTCGTCTTATGATTGTCCTGAATATTACCGACTTCCGTTTTTTTTTTCATTTCTATTTATGAGAAAGTACCATCGTCCTTGCGGTGAATGTGAATGTGTTTCGAAGTGATTTATGTTGCATTTCAATGGAGAATGATTTATTATTGCACATTTAGGCTAATTTGCTTGAATGCGAGGGTAGATTTTGCGTCTGGAATGAGGTCATCCCGTCAATAAAGCCGGTTCTTCAATAGCATAAAAATAAAACTGTTTAAAATGGTGCTCATTTTTTTCAGGGGGAAACTTTTGCAATAAGTGGAGTTATAAGATCCTTTCCTATAGTTATCTGGGAGCAGTTCGGATTTTAAACGCCTTGCTATACGCAGCTCTACGCTCCATGGAGGTCTTCCGGTTTAAAAATACCCATGTCGTAAAGAATATGGGTAGAACCTGAATCTTTAACTGAATTCCATAGTCATCCGATCACGAATGCTTATATAAGAGGCGCTACAGTCCGAAATAAGCATGGGCCTCAACCTACATGCCTACATGCCAATTGTGGAGTCTGACTGGGAATCAAAGACTCTGCGATCGAAGTATTGGTATCCATTTGCTCTACATATTCTAGCCATCTTTACCGTCGAAACTTTTTTCTGAATATAATAGTACGCCGCTAGATTGCTCTCTATAGCCCTTCAAAGCAAACGGGACTAACGATTTTTCGATGAATTTTCCTCTCAAAACGATCTCAAAAGGACTTCTTCATCTACTTTTGATATAGTCCTGAGTCCATGCTTCAGCGCCGTAGAGGAGGATTTTGATGGTCAGGGTCATATTTAGTATCTTCTTAGTAGTTCGAGTGATGTCTTTACTACTGAATTGCCTACTTAACCCGTAGGAATAGCGGTTGGCAAGAGTAATTCTTCGTTTAATTTCTGGCGAAATGTTGTTGTCAGAGTTAATAGCGGAGCCGAGATAGACAAAGTCCGTACTACCTCAATGTTATATCTGTCAGTGGTGACGTTCTGTCCAATTTGTCGATGTTGTGTGTCCTTTCGTGTTAACAGCATTTACTTAGTCTTACCCTCGTTTAATGCTTAACCCATTTTACCACTTCCTTTCCTCCGTGGCTATGACATCACGTCGAGTCCTACTATTGATGTCAATATCTTCGGCGTATGCTAGTAGTTGCACCGACTTTTGGAAAATTGTGCCTCTCGTGTGTATCGAATGTGTCAGCGAGGTCGTTTCCGACTCTGATGGAGCAGCGAGAATTCACCAAACTCGACACCGTTTGTGTAGGATGACACACAAACGGTCGAGTCTGTATAGCTCCTCTCTATAAATGCTGTCGTATGCAGCTTTAAAATCAATGAATATATGGTGGGTATCGATTTGGACTTTTTTGGCTTTTACCAAGATCTGCCGAAGTGTGAAAATTTGATCAGTTGTGCACTTTCCTGGCCTTAAACCGCACTGATAAGGGCCGATCAGGTTGTGGGTAAACTGTTTCAGGCATTCACATATTATGGTTGATAGGATCTTGTAGACGATGTTGAGGAGACCTTTTCCTCTGTAATTCTCTTAGTTCAGATGGTCTACTTTCTTTGTTGATCGGGCAAACGATGCTGAGTTTCTATTCTTCAGGCATACTTTCATCCGACCAGATTTGTCTCATGAGTTTGAGGATGTGTAAGTCATAGCTAGGTGGGATGTTCGAAGAGGGTGGTGGTTGACCTAAGTCCCATGGCAGCAGTAGGCACGCTTGCGATCTCACGGCGTTAGCTCGATGGTGGGGTGGGATCTTGCTGCCTCCCTATGCACACATGTATTATCGTGCCTGGTGGTTTATTAATATTCCGTAAATGGTAAAAGAAGGAAAAGAGAAGAAGAGAAAAAAGAAGATAGGTATTCAAGAGAGAATGGGTGAAATGAGAAAGTCAATAGAGGGGTATGAACGAAGATCACTGATGATGTTCCAGGTGTTGCGAAACATTATGGACAATTCCCTCCCCAATACATCCGACTAGAGTCAAGATGCACCATGACTACTCTTTGTCAATCTTAATTAAGAGTAATCCCAAAGAAACTACCCTTACTCTGCAGTTACACGACCACTACCTTAGAAGCGTACTAATTTAAACACGATCCATTGTAATTATTTTATCATATTCATTCATATGCCTCAGGTGTTTTGTTCATGTTAGGTTTTCTTTGTGTTTATATTTAATTTTAAGTTTTAATTGAACATTGTAGGTATTCTTATTGGTATTGTTTTGTGCAATATACGAATAAAGTAGGTAAATAGGGGTAAGGTTTTATAATTAGGTAATTAAGTAAATTTTTGTTTGTATGTATATAGGTGTATTGATATAAGAAAAAGTTATTTATGTGTAGGGACCAAATGAACTTATTATATAATTAGGAAGTTTAGGATAATTTTATAGAAAAAAATGTATTGTTTTGCCAGAGAAATTATTTTGTTTGGTACAATGTGTACTTACGTTTGTCCCGTACGCTGAAAGTTGTGGCCACAAGTTTCCTTCGCTGATAAGTGGGATGATTATGATGTGCTTTGCTTTTGGTGAACACAGTTTTTACTCAATAGGTTTTTTTTTTTTACATTAAAATTTCTATGGCAAAATTTCAAACAAATTATGTGTACATGTATATTTAACGGAAAGGATTTAATAAACTGGGAAATATTTCGAGTTACACAATTCACAATTTCAACTACACTTTTTGATTAAATGTTCAATTTAAATTAGTTTTATTTTGTATGTTCGTTTGATTCGATTTTTGATTGAAGATGATTTTTGATGGGTTGACGTAGACTACACGGTTGGTGTCTGATGTACGGTGGAGCGTTGCTCGGTTTACCCGGTACTCGTGCGTATTTAGAAGGTTCTCTCTCGTGCTTCGTAGCAACTGATCTCATATGTAGATAATAAAAGATGTTGACGCAAAAAAAAAAATTGCGGACGCTCGCTACGGTTTCTACTTAGTTTAATCGTAGCAAAAAAAAACCGGCGATTATTTGGTAAGCGTCCGCAAGTTTCTGTGGACACCAAAAACACTTTAGGTAATTGCCAACAAACTATATCAATTTACGTACCTTTTTGTTTTCTTTTGGTGGATTTAGGGATTGGTGCACGGGTGTAGACAGTAGCGCAAATACGATTGCGCCTTAGTAAGTCCAGCTACCGCATGCGCTTTTCAGCTTATTTAGCGAGGTTAGTTCTCGTCGCTTTTATGATTGTCTAGTGCAATCGAATGGTTTTGGTAAATCGTGGTGCGTATTCACTATTCTGTGCAATTTTTTTAAATATACACTTTTATGTACAAAATAGAACACAATATTTTTGTACTTACTTTTGAAAGTTTGGATTTTTAGTACCAGGGTT
This sequence comes from Rhingia rostrata, assembly GCA_949824845.1. Lineage (NCBI taxonomy): Eukaryota > Metazoa > Arthropoda > Insecta > Diptera > Syrphidae > Rhingia > Rhingia rostrata. The sequence goes on from OX463758.1 coordinate 53,910,913, forward strand.
TTTCTTTCCACGACAAGGCAGTACTTATCACCATCACTGTTCGATTGCAAAAGAAATAGCAAGCGTAAACGAGGGCCGTTCACATACACTTTTGCAATGTCAGTTCAGTGTGTATAACGTTAGTTTATCGTTTGATCATAAGGGTGTGTTAATGAAAAGATATCTGGTTTGTGTCATGGGTAGTGAGATTTAGTTTTAAGGTGTACGCTACAGATGTTTCTTACCAAGTCATCTCCGCCGGCTTTATAATGCTCTGCGAGAAGGCCGTCATTTCGGGCAGCCTTAATAAGCTTGAATGGTTGGCAGTTTTCGCTGTCGTCACCGATATTGAATGGTTCGTTCTGCCTGACAGCGTAATGTTGTTCGTCATCGCCGTTTGTGGTTCTTACATATCCTCAACATCGACTTTTTCTCGCCTATGATATTTCCTAGTTTATCTTGACAGGATTCTTTGCGAAGCTTGAATCCTTGGCTTTGATGTTACACTTTGCTAAAACTTGGGAACATCGTTCCTGAAGTGACACCTATAAATATCCTCAATCGCAAGCTGTTCTTGCTCTTTTTCTTCTTTCTGAAATGCCGTTGTTTTTCCCTTTTTCTTTTCCTATAGAAGTCAATGGCAGCTCTCGTCTTGACCTGCAGTTTCGCCTTGTAGGCGTCGTTCTTGGCTGTGAGCATTTTTCGGCATTCCTCAACAAACCAGGGGTTTCGTGCTGGTGAACGCAAGAAATCTAGCTATAGTGACATTTCGTCCCATAGCGAATACAATCAGCCCAAGTGCGTTGCCAGACGTGTTGTGGTGTAGGATGCTTTTTCCGACAATACAGCGAAAGATATCTTCTCTTTCTTCATTTGCGTTAAAATTTCCCATCACGATTTGAAAATATTGCTTCGCAGAAGTAGTTTTTCAAAATATTAAGGTTTATAAGAACTCTTGATTAATGTTAATTACTTTCGGGCTTTTAATGTCCTTCTACATACAAATTTCTACATATGCATCTTGCGAAAGGCTGATAAATATCTAAGTATCATAAGCTTCTTCTTGGAATCGGCATTTCCCATACAAAAATTAATTGATAAGCAAGCTGTTTGACGTTAATGCCTCATATTTCATTTCATGAATAAATTAGTGGTTGGTGGACGACTGGGTCGTACGCAACTTTCTCTTTCACAGCGAGTTGATTTGACGTTTTTAATAATTTGGCCCAAATACACAATAATATTTATTTCGATAAATGATGTTAGAATGGTATAAATGACGTCGAAATGAGATTATACGAACGTTTATTCCGTAATTGAAAGTAATCGGTGGTCAAGTAAATAATAATGATTTTCCCATATTGGCCAAAACTGAAATATCCGTTTATTGATAATTGGGCCAAAACCACTTATGTGGAACTCATGCAAACAGTAATTGTAGTACACAAATTAAATTTCATTCAATTTGGCAAAATATTTTGCGAGAAATCGACAATTTTCTTAATATGGCCTATATGCAAAAATCCGTTATATGGATTTTCTCGAAAAAAATGGGTATGTAGTTTTATTGGAGCTAATATACTCATAGCATGTAAGAAGTTTAATCAAAATCGTTAGAGACGTTTTTGAGCAAATTGAGGTTTTGTATGATTTTTATATGGCAGGTACCAGCAATAACATTGCTTAAAGCAAACACAAAAATTGGCCTTGAATTATGACCAAAAAATGCTGTATACGAAGTTTGACGAAAATCGGTTAAGTCTTTTAGGCTGGAGAAACTTGTACGGACAGACGGACCGACGAACCGACGGACGGAATTCCAAAAACCACTATTTTGAGTTCAGCTTTCAACGTAATTTAAGAATCAATCAATATCTCGAGGTCGAAAATTTATACGACAACAATATTTTTCTCTTTTTAAGAGAAAGTTAAAAACAAAATTCATATAAATCTTCTTGTTATTTGTCCAGAAATTAATAGCACATCCTAATAAGGATCAGGATTCACCACAGTATGGAGGATTGGAAAAATTTGTGTGACGGTTAGTCCCTCATAATTAAGCTGCCACTAAGCAATGCCAAAAGAACCCTCCATATACACACTAAAATCACATCAACTCCATTCAAGACCACAGTACTGAGAGACTGAAAGTGAAACCGTGCTGCATCAACCAGTTCCTTACAAACCTCCCATGGTAATTTAACAACGCCACCCCCAACAATTTTGTTTGAAAAAAAAAATGTTTGTCAATTATCTATTATATGCCCAGAATACTGGTACAGAGAATTATTAATTTCAGCCGAGAGCATTAATCGTCCTTAGGCCTACCACCAACGCAGAAAAAGTACTTTTATTCAATTTTGTTGTACATGATTTTAGGTAACGGATTTACAAAAAAAAATACCAAAACATGAAAAGGACAATGCTTCAAAGGGCTGCAAAAACCAACAAAAAAAGCTCTCACACACAATTGGACCAGCGAGGGTATACCAAAAAAAAAATTAACGAAACGATTCGTTAACCTCATAAGAAGGTAGTACCCGACGTGCCACCGCACGAATGTGCTTTATTCGAATTTGATTAAAGTGTTTTCCACCACGTTTGCACCATTTAATGTATACCCCCTGCACATACCCTCTTAACAACAAGGACGAGAATGAAAATAAAAAATGGATCCCCTCCTCCCGGTGGCTTGCTGTTTGACTTTGTGTCTGCTAATGCTAATGAGAAGAAAGGAAACTTGCTGAGGTATGCTATGCTATGGGTGAACCCAACCAAGTCATACCTTAACAAGGGTTATACTTTCTCCGCTATGTCTCTGTTCAGGATCGTGACAATTGTGCAACACACAATGCAAGGAAGTTTCATTTAATTAATTTTTAATTACTTTCCCGCTTTAATGTCCATCCTCATAAAAAATGTCGACATTGTTGCAGGCGGTTAGTCGTCGTTTGTCGCGTCTTTTCTAGCACCGCCTAGATTTATCAATTTGTATCCACTAATAGCAGTTAAATTAATATTTCCTGCATCATCATTGGTTTCCTCTGTACGAAGGGTCAGTGTGAATTCAATTAAAAAGACATCCCTCGGTATCTGTGTAATGTGAGGATAAAAATCCTCATTACCCTTCCTCATCCTACAACACACCACACCGTCATAGCCATTCAATTATTTAAGAAATGAGGGTTCACTTTCGTCTCATCCCATCTGTCGTGATTGTTGAGGTGGCGGGTTAGCCTGTAAACCAGGTCGAGAGGTGTATCAGCTTCTTGAATTGGCATTTCAATAGCAAAGCCTCGAAGGAACAGTGGACAATTAGCACATGCTGAAGAGGTGAATGTGAGACTGCTAAATACAAGAAGCGTTTTGATATATCAAGGCTAAAAAGAGAAATGCTGAGTTCACACACATGCAATCTCTGTGTAGTGAGGGAGGGTCGGCTTGGGCGGCTGCTGGATGACATACGAGCAAAACTTACAAAGAAATCTAGGCCAAGTGAAAGTGCAGAAATCTACTCTCTACACATTTCTCTTTTGCAATAGTTTTCTACCCTGAGTGGGACAAGGATGTATGTATTTTATGTGAACCCACCTGAGTCTAGGGGGGTATGAAGAGGTTAAAATGGTACACTCGTCATGCAAAGTGAAATTAGGAAATGAAACGTCCTCGATATATGAACAAGTTGTGAGTTTTCATCTTAAGTTGTTTCTTTTTTGTACAAGATTTTTTTTTTATTTAAAAGAGGCACATGAAGGACATTTTTCTGATTTACGATTCATTGCTTTGATGAAATCCATTAGCTATTGGCTGCGGGTCACAAGTTGAGCTAAATTTGACAAGTACCTAATGGGGAAATATGGTTATGATTTTGTGCATTAAACAATTGAGAACTAAGAGGGGATAAACTGCAGCGCAGAAGGTCTTCGATTGCCAGTCGCAGCAATACCTAAATGACTTTTCACTTGCCATCATCTAGTGATGATTTGACATATCATCAGAGTATTAGCAATTGTCAATTGTATTAGCAAAAAGTTTCTCGTTTGGAGTCGTCATAAGACTGGAGGTCCCGCCAACCTGCAAGAATAACACACGCACTCTGAAATGGCTGTGAGAAAACTAGGCTCTGGGTTCTAACGATGAAGTTGCGCCAAAACATAGGTTGTTGCGATTTGAACAAAGGTTGTAGCTTTTAATGCGCCGTGGTTGAGCATTTTTGCAGTCCATTGTTAGTGTAGAAGCCTGTTCAAGACATTAAGCAGGATAATTCACAAGCATTATCAAAGTTATGATGGTATAACCTCTGTAAGGTTGTTTTAAAGCTTCCGGAGATGTGTGTACAAACATACATTACGATGTTGCGCTAAAACTTCGCAAGAAGTTATTCCGAAGCAAAGCATGTAAAGAGCTTACGGATGAAGGCTTAAAAAAGCCAAGGTTAAGAGATCGGGAAAAGGGTGAAAAGATTGGGAAAAGTTTAAAAGATCGGGAACCAACCGTAAAATAAGTCAACACGATTCAAGTACTTCGCTGTACTTACTGACTGTTCTAGAGTACAGCCTAGTGGATAGTGTGTTGGACTACAAGTAAGATAAGAGTTTTTATATAATTATTTGCATTGAGTTTCATACCGTCTTAGTAACAAATTGGTTTTTAATAATTACAAAGGATTCAAATCAATAATGGTTGATAATTATAATATGTAAAAACAAAAAGAAAACAATAAAATATTTTCGGAAAGACATTTTGCGAAGCCTGTACTTTGTTTTTATAAAAGCCTTTTACAGCAAGCAAAGGTTTTTCTTTCAGGCTTTTTAGAAGTTTTTAAAGAAGTCTTATAGAAGTAAATAGCTACCTTAAAGTGCGCCAAATGTTTTGCCATAAAACTTCTTACAGGTAATATTGCTGGGGGAAATAGCTTCGATTGTGCCTAATCGAAGCGAAATTGTTAGTTGGGGGCTAGGTTAAGATAAGTTTTTCATAACAGTTAATGATTTGTCAATTCACTACGAAAGGATTGAATATTATGTTGATGTTGCTTCGGTTGACGATCAAACGCCAATGTGCAGTAGTGGATGGCACAGTGCAGTTTCAATTCACAGAGATAACAGAAGAAATAAATGTCTGACATTTCCCATTTGGGGCTTAAAACCTAGCTTCGTACTATTTCTTAAGTCATAAGTTTCGAGGATTAGTCATAAGTTTCGAGGATATATGAAAAAATATTTTCGAGCATGGTAATTTTTCGCAAAGTCTGAAACCGGTTACTGACAGTCAAAATACTAAGTCCCGCATATTGACAAACTGAAGTTAATGGATTCTGATGGTGTTATTTAAGTATTGCCTCATATCCTCAATGGGCTTAGCTACCACCATCACCAAGATGTCGTTGATATATTTTCAATAGAAATGGTCTCAAATATCGCATATGATTCGTTGCCGTTACGAATAGACTTACCCCCAAGAGACTCACTCGTCCAACGATTGTTCTGTTTTGAAATAGATGGATTTTCCTTAAAATTAATTTGTTGTTACTCCCATTTTTTTGGAGCAATTTCTTTATATAAATTCAGCTTGTCGGGTTGACAGCATGCTTGGGGTCCAGTGACATATTAAAGTAAAACCTTTCTACTTTCTCTCCTCAATAGTTCCAGGTATAGCTTCATTTGCTATGTCACACACATCAGGGGTCTTTGCTTCTTTGTTAAGCCATACTGCTCGTTGGATAAGCATTTATCATTTAGTTCACTAGTACTGTAATCGATATATGTATGATGTTCTGGGCAGTTATCTCAGAATCATCTAAAAAAACAAACTGGTCTTGGAAAATAAATTGAATGGAAAGGCCAATATTCAGTAAGATATAAATAAAAATCCAAATGCAAGCAAGCAGAAGTGTTTTATGCAACCACACAACCACAAGTAGCCATTATTAGGCCCATACTTTTAAATACTTTTATCGTCTGGTAGACTGCTCTAGACATTATACCGCAACAATCTGAAAAAATTAAAGATCTGATTGCAGAAATATCGCGTGGATCCGTAAGCTGATAAGACTACCACATGTCAGTTATCCAGGCTTATTTTTACCGAAAAGCTCTGTATCAGATGGAAGGAGATATGACAATTACAAATTATTTATAAGGACTAGAGCTCTCCAATTAAAGATGACTTCAACTCTCTTCATTGCAATCATGCTTCTCCAATCTATTGTAAGATTACAGCTTTATTTTTGAATTGGACCATGATCTTCTGCGAGGTACTTCCTTGCACTCCATACTGAAAAACTGAGTGCTCATTTTATGCTCTTCCATTTTTATTGGACATTGGACATCACAGTACTTCGCACATGAATGCAACGAACTACAGACACGTAACAGCACTGGCGACTGAGACCATCGGCTAGGGACCATTTTTATATTCAAGTGATCAGCATCTTTACCAATTCTTTTGAGAATGACTCTATTTTATGGTTCGTCAGTTGCAACCCTAATGAGCCATATTGCAACGTCTTTGATGGTATTATTCCAGTATTACCTGAGATCCTCAATGGAATTAGCTACGTTTGACGTTTGCTGTTTACTCCTCTTAGATAAGTACATTCGTAAATTGTTTCAATAGAGCTGGTCACAAAATTGACCCCCGTGGAACTCCATCAATAATATCGTCTGTATAGAAAAATATTCCTACACCGATCCCCATGAGTTGCCGTCAGTCCCACCACTTTCCTGTTTTGAAAGAGATTGGTTTTTTCATTCGTGGTATAAGTCGTCGGAGAAAAATCACTTCAACACAATTCGTAAATAAATTCCGCAAAAAATTTGTGTCGGAGGAAATTGGAAAAAAATGCACATAGCTATCAAAAATTGCACGAAACATGCAACTGAACGCACTTCAACGCAATTCGTCGGAGTGCGTTACAAAATGTGGGAGAAATATTCCGAACAGCTTTTCGGAGGAATACATACGAAATCGGAGAATTTTCCGCTACGACGGATATATCGCTAAGGCTGATTATAAAAAAAATTAAATTTAAATAAAGAACCATTTAAAAAAATCAAACACAAAGCTTCTCAATTTATTTATGTGTGCGCAGTTCCATTTTTTTCCTACAAAGAACGGGACCTCCTCTTATGGCAGTTGTATGATCTTATTAAAGATCTTACTGGACATTGTATCATAGATAGCCAGGACATTGCCTGATACGATTTCTGCAAAAGCGATGAAAATTGATGAAAAAAGGTATCGATTGGACTGTTCTGCTTAATTAGCCTGGTTTTCTCAAGCTTCTTAAAAACCAGCCTCAATGACTACTTCTACTGCTATCTAGGCATTGATCAAACACAATGTCTTTGTCGGTGGTGTTGATATTGATATTCGGTTGAACATTCATGTGTGATAAAATACAGTCAGATTATAGTCGCCTTTAACTACGATGCAAACAACGTGAAAACAACGGTTGAGCAGACACCGAACAGATCATTTATTTACGTATAGGCTGAAGGGTATTTGTTTTCCCTATTATGTCATTGCCCTGATAGAGGTGCATTCGCCTAATTATTACGCTTAAGCCTGTTAAATTTTTAGCTCGTGTGTTGTGGACCAGACTTCACCTTGAATGTTAATGCAGTCAACATTATGCAATATTCTATAGATATTCCAGAGTAGGGCTAAGAACATGAAATTATCAAAGATCGTGCTTTCTAAAAGAAGCAATAGCTTGCTGTGCAATTCCAAAAATATACTTTATCTCAAAGCACCATCAAAATAAGGATGCATGTTACTTTCTATTGCATGGAAAACTATGTAGTTATGTAAAATCTTCATATGTGAGCTATTTATTTGCTGATGAGAAATGTGCTTACCTTGAAGTTTTGTAAAAGCAATATTGTCTCAAGACATCACAGTTTACAGTTAATGGTTGTGCAGAAGCAGTAAACTGTATGTCATCAGACAATATTGCTTATGGAAATCTTCGAGTAGTATCCCCTTAACGGTTTGTAAAAGCAATATTGTCTGTATTGATCGTATTGATAATTCTTAATATTAATTCGATCTTGAAGAGTTTTGGAAGCTATGGCTTCTCTGGCGTTCCCGAGTACATTTTTTAAAAGGTACAGTAGAGTGAACCATCTCTACATCGAGATTTCATGCAGTTATTGGTCCTTCTTCTTTATTCTGGGAACCCGGTGTTGCGGCTGATTTTATGAATTGTTGACATAAAATGCTGGTGGTATGCTTCGAGTTCTACAATGCGTTCTTTCGCAGTACCTATTTTGAATTTGTTGTGTCATTTAGTATAGTGCCGTTTTCCATATAAGTCAATTGTTCTTAGTCATAAGCTAGACGTTCTTCTTCTACCATTGCATAAAATCTTCAAGCATGCTTTAAACGTCGTACTTTGCTGGTCGGTCAAAATTTTGCCCAGGGGCTAGTGGAAACAGTCCTAAGCAATGTCAAAATGTTACTCCGAAGCTTCAAATTGTGGACATATAAGGCTTATTTTGCCCTTAAGGTGGATGGGTAAAAATGGTTCGCTAACATCTTCAAAGCCTACGAATTACTGCCGAAGTCTGTCGCTTATAACAAATCCGCACGGAAATACTCGAGCGGTATTAAATGTCACATTTATTCATCCTTCATTTGGCTGATCTATCCCATCATATATCCTGGATGGCAGTGATGTCTGGTTTGCAGCAGATTATGGCTTTCGTAAGTTGTTATATGCGTTCACAAGTAATATACAAGCTATATATAAGTCTTTTCTTCCCGAACCGCGCTATATCGAAAGAAAATTGTATTCATTGGGAGTAGTGTCTTCTCGTTATAACACTTGTATCTTTTACATTTTCTAAATCTCAACCTACGGCCATTAGCTTAACATGAATTCTTACATGTATGCAACAAATTAGCCATAGAACCAAACTCCAAACAAGACAAAAATATACGTCCATAGATTACTGAGAAGTTAATTACCCATCTCCCAAAGGACTTAAGCATTTTTCTATAATCTAACTCTTGCCCGCGCCAAAATACTTTTATAAACCACATGAAATCCAACAAAAAAAATGAATCCCTAGTAACAACACTCCGCACTAACGACAACGATACTTCGCAAATTATCATGCAAAAATGTGTCTTTAGTATTCATATCCTTTGTTTCATTTGTTTGTTTAACCCATCTACAGAGTTCAACAGCAGCAGCAGTGAGAACCCCAGTACGAGTTGGGATCCTTACAATCGCAAACTAAGCTAATAACTCGGCCTTAAAAGCGAACTTAACAGTAAACAAGTTTACAAATGTAACAGAAAACTGAATGAGGGAGCATAGTGCAGGGCTGGCATGGAGTGGGAATTTTAATAGTTTTCCACTTGCGTCCGTTTTGCCGAGCCCTTCGCTTTTACCACTTTTTCGCTACAAACATACGTACAACCCCCCGACGCCAACCCGCTCAAGAATACTTCACTCGAGCAGACATTCTATTTGGTGGTAGTTTTTTATGCACATACCCTTTGTTTGTTTGTGTGTGTTTCGTGCTTGTTGTATTGTTCTGTGCGAAGTGAGTATCCTTGTAGTTCATAGACAAGTTGTCATCGCCTCCACCCCCTTGTGGAATATAATGACGTCTGCTTTCCATTACACTACACAGATTGGATTTTAATATTTTAAAAGAACCAAACACAAACTATGGCGAACTATATCTTGTCCTGCTGCCCACACAATATACAGTCGCATACACATGCGGGGATGTACATGTGGCATACTCAAAGTGCACTGTGCGTGGAAAGTGCATCGAAAACTTCTTCCACTCAAGTTGTCGTCGTTGTCGTCATCGTCATCCAAGTCGCCCTCAAGTGAGCACGAAAACTTTTACCATCTTGTGTGTGTTATTCAAACAAGCAAGCGACGACACACGACATCAGATACACACTCACACATACGGAGTCAGGATAGGTGTAAGTGAAATGGGACACTCGTTGGGACTTTGAAAAATTAGAGATTGTTGTGCGCTGTGCATTAGGAGAAAATTGTTGCAATTGCACCTCAAATAGACATCCTTTCTGCATGCATATATATAGCAGTGGTAGGATGTGCTGGAGAGTATGAAAAATATCCAAGTATACTTGGCACGATTTCTGTGCACATGCACACAAACGTATAGCGGACGAACTTATGCTGGTTGAGAGTTGTGGACCATGGTCCATAATGGTGTCGCAGCAGTGATAATCATCATCGTTGTCGGCCATTGGTCCCCAGTGAGCGACACATACGTATACGTATATCCTGGACACATAAGCTCTTGTCCCTAAGTCGATTGTCTCGCAAATTTAGGTGAAGTCACCACACAAAACGAACGGACACACACACTCTCTGCTTGCTGCGTCGTAAATCATATTAATTTAGTCCTGAATTGGATTTTCAAATATTCACTGCAGTCGCCTCCACTCTCTAGAATCCTTGCAAGTTTCAGCCAACTGCTTCCCTAATGACTTTTAGATAAATCGCTTTTGCACACGCCTCAGGTGGTGGTGCGCGCTGAGCTGGGGTGGGAGGACAGCGTGGCCGTTCATAGTGGGATAACCCGAGGCCGCTTGATGGCATAAAGTGTTGGCCAACGATGGCTTAGCAATATGGAAAGTTGTGGTATTCGACTTAATTGAGATTTATTGCAATTTAAATTGTAACTGGGGGGTGTGAAATCTAACACCTCCAATGGGCTGGGGGGATGACCACCCTGTGGGTCATTATACCCGGGTTAGAGGTGACGCAATTGAAAGAAAGTCCCAACTGAGGCGGAAGAGGAAAATAGAAATTGGCACACGGCTGTGCTTAATTAACGTGTCATGTTCAAGACGTATTTTATGGCCTCTACCTGATTCGTGTTAATTGAAATTATGGTAGTATAGGTATTCGAAGTCTTAGTAAGCCTTATGAGAGCATTCAATAAAGCGGGGTTCATTTAACTCAGTCCACAGGAAGTCCTCTGCGGATAATGCAAGGAGTATTTATATATATTTGACTCATGCTTAGGTAATTATTCGAAGCACTCTAGAGTTTCATGACAATTCATCAACTCAGTTTTCATGTCTGTAAGCGGTCGAACCAGCCATTGTACTTTCAGCTGACAGAAAACTGAGTGTTAAGTGGAGAACCGACAACTTGTGATGTAATATGCCAGTCAAAAAGTCGACAATGGGAAGCACTTCCCATGAATCATCCAGTAAATTCGAAGTAGTCGATTTGTTGGTACTAGCGTTTATTAATCGATAGGACCTCAAGAGGACCCTATGGTTCTGTTTAAAGAAAAAACTTATTGTGTAGTCTGTAGATTAAGTATTTTTTAGATTGCAAATTAAAGTTCGAAGGCCTGTGAATACTTCTGTGTTGTTATACCTTTTAAGGGTTTTGACATGTGCTTCGCCACAACTGAGTACATACTCTTTTACAAGGTTGCACTATATTCCCATAGGTCAATGTGGAACTCAACCGAAATATGTCTTCAGTTAGCCTGGTTGGTAGTTAGATATTTGAACTGTACTAGTGAAGTTGTTTGAGGTCGGGTCATTACTTTTGAACATCACTTCAAGAAGAGCCAGGTCTTCATATTCTCTGCTGACCACCTTTCTGTGGATTGAAAAGTTGAACATTGGAGTCAACTTTACACGTTCAATTTATAATAACCTTGTCATAGTGTCGTTTTTTTGACATATACTTCTCCGAATAGCTAGTAAACTTAGTCCTGGAATCTTCGCATCCAAAACCATTTTACGCAAACGTGACTAATCGTTTTTTCATTTGAACATACGATTTTAAAGCAGTCAATGCATCAGCGCCGTAAAGTACTTTTGCAGACTCCGCAATGTAGTTAAGGTAAGTTCAAGATTACAGCTATTAGGAATAGAAATTCTTTGTACATATTTTGTTGACAGCATGTAGTTGCTAAAAAAACCGAGGCAAGCTCCTCTGACATAATCCGGGAATGGGCCATATAGAAATTTACATTGTTATTTACACGTCTTACATATAGATGGTGGCTGGTAAGCGGAATGGTCAACGGCGGCCTCTAATCCAATAGAGCCTAGAGGACGCTATCGATCCGAAACCAAGCTGTATTTAATAAACTTATGGTAACAATCTAAAATAAATTGTGAACGACCTTGAAATAAAATTAAATATCTGGAATTGCCAGAGCATAAAACCAAGCTTATCCCCCCATTCTGCAAAAAAAAAGTAGGGAACCTCCCATTTAACGCCGAATTCAAACGTCAAATTTGAGTTCGTAAGAGGTAGATCAGTGAAAAAACTTAGGTGTTGTCACTTACGGGATTAGAACCAGGGACCCCCAAAATTTGTAGACCAACGCAGGCGGCTAGAGCCACGAACTTACCAAATGAAAATAACACCTACGTTCGTATCTTCATCTGGAATTAATTTAACTTTATTTTATTTTTCGTCTAATACTATAGTTTCTCTTTAAACTAAACTTTAAATTAGGAGTAGTGATCTACTAATTTAAATAATTCTTATACAATTTGTTTTTTGTAATAGAAAATCCAAGATGCGAACTTTTCGAAACTTCAACAAAATTATTTATAATTCAATTTTTTAAATCTTGGCTGCGCTAAAACTAAGTTTTGAAAAAATAAGTATTCCCAAATCTAAACACACCTCTTAGACGAGGCGAGTTCACACTGGCACCACTTATACTGTAGTTACTTGTTGGCCAAGTTTTTGTCGCTTAATACCTTCAGCGGAGTCTGATGAGGCGTCCCACTTATTTTCGTTTAGGTGGTGAAATATTCTGCGGGAAATTGACAGAGCTAGGCGAATCTCCTCCTCATTTGAATCACTTTGGATATCCCTTTCACCACCAGAGATAAAGCTTTGGTTATCGGAGGGTACCACTTCGGGGGCGGCGGCCCTCGACAAAGATCGATTACTTATAAGTCCATGATGGAGAGTAGTGACTCCGATTGCGTCTTTGGGCGGTATGTGGTTTGTTGGTGGTGAATGGATCGTGGGGATGATCCAGGTGAGGTGGTGACATCGACGGCAACTGCTATGAAACATGGTGGGATTGGTAATGAAGCATCAATGGGGGTAGTACTTTTGCGGATATCTGGAGTTCTGCTGGTGGATGTGTCATTGGAATTTGCGGACAACTTTCACGAATGTAATGGGCGGTCAATGATTTCGGTGAATATATAGCACCTGGTGAGTGTATTTATTCGGTTCTTTCCTCGGGACTGCAACTTTCGTTACAACGGGACAATTTATTATCAGAGGGATCGCCCTCTTTGAAGAGCTCCTCGACACGATGGTAGGCTTTGGAAGAGTGATGACCCGCTGACCAGTAGCACCAGAGAAGAGTAGATGTGGTGGTAATTGAAATGTAGATCGTGAAGAGTCTGGCAATGAGTTCATCATGAAAAACGGAATCCCAGCAGGTGCTGGTGATGATCCGGATTGCTGGTGGTGTTGCATTTGTTAGTGTTGATAGTAACCGGCGCAGTGGCGGCGGCAGTTTCAAGAGCAGCGTCGGGATGACGTAACAAAAACTGACCATAAATAAACTCTTGAATGCATCCGCGTTAGACATAATATCTGATATGTAGCCTGGGTAACCCAACATGTCAATATGTGAGTGATGGGGCTTGTGCAGCTGTTGCAGCTGAATACATATCTCCATTGAAACCATGTCCAGTATTACCGGCGGCCCGTGCTAAATATTGGTATTGTTCTCCCAGAATTCAGTGGATTTTGAACCAACGTCATAGCGAGATCCACCCGTTGACATGCCAACGGTTTTGCATGTGGTGCGAGTCTTTTAGCCGAAAAAGCATTTTCCATTATTTTCACACGCAATGATCGATGAAGGGTTGTTTCATGATCGATCAAAGAAGACTTGCATCCTTTACAAATGATGGCTCCTAAATGAAATGTTTGCATGTATGGTTCATTTATGACTGAAATGTTGAATACTCATTAGCAACTTTGATTTGATAAATAAAAATTAAATTTGCGATCGCGCTTTCCAAACAAAATTAATTATTAATTAAATAAACGCGAAGGAAGATAATAAAAGGGGAAAAAATATCCAAATACACATTGAAGCCTGTACAGCTTAACACCGCTATCATAATAATAACAAAATTTTCGCTTCACGTTATTGCAATAATAAACAGAAACGTTGCTGGCTTGGATTGGCTTTACAATGGATTGCACTTGAATTTGGCATTTTACACATTCACGTGGAAAAGTAGAAAACACATTTCACATTGACCAAAAAACAAATCGAGAGAAAGAACAACACCCAAAAAAAAATTTGGGAGAACATTACCGATTTCGAACCACGACCAACACTTTACAAAGCTTCATCTACTACTGGAATGTTAGAGCGCTTAGCAGAAAAGGTGCACCTCAACAAATAGAAAGAGCTCCCGGAAACATAATAGGATCTAAAATAGGTTGCCGTTTTCTTACGAAAAAAAACAACGAGTATCAAATTTCATCATTCTAGCTTAAAATTTAAGTCAATAAAATGTGGTGGCGTAAGGACGTGCGGAAGGACGGACAAACATGGACACAAATAGCCATTCTGAGTCGATCCATATACTTTAAAGTATATCTAGCTATATTAGTTATTTTATAACAAGCTACGTATCAAATTTTAGATACCCCTATAGGATAGGTTATGAAAATGATGCCTGGCATCTTAATGAAACTGCACAGTACCCTATGACTCGAGTCACTTCATATTCGTCGAGCTTGCTTATCAAAATTGAGTTTCTTTCTCTAATACCATTTGAAAAATCCTTTCGCGAAATTCAAACTTACCTTAGTCTCCAATTAGACTGTTCTCTAGCTCTCGTGTTATTAAAGGTCGGTTTCTTCTAGTGGGCGGCACTAGTCGCGGGATATTCCTTTACTTCGTCCGACGAGAATACAATATTCTGCTAGCCGAAGCATCTTAAATATTGAATCTTCGTCTCCATAGTAAAGGGGAGGAAGATTTTGCTAAGAGTTTTCCTCTCGAAGCAACCTAGAATATCTTTATTAGCTTTTGATACGGCCCAAGACATTTTGTTTGACTTCTGACGAGATGTCGTTTCCGAGGTAGAAAAAGTCTTGCTCCACTTTAAAGTTGCGTATGGCGATGGTTTCTTTTCTTGTTTACGAAATATCTCGTCGAATGCTATCAATATCGTCGGCGATTGCTAGTAGTTACAAAGTTTTATGGAGGATTATGCCGCTTGTCTTTGCTCGGGAGGTTTGCACAATCCTCTCAATAATGATGTTAAAGAAGTCACATAACAGTGCGTCGCCTTGAACATTTTCATTCGTCATTCTGCACAGCGTTTTAAGGCGTTCACATTATTACGGCAGATAGGATTTTGTAGCAATATTGAGAGCACTTAAGCATCTTTTTTGTGCATCATGTAAGCGATGCAGAGATTCCACTCTCCATTTGTATGTTGCTTACCACAACATCGTACCAGGTTTTATTTAGCATGACTGGAAGGCCGTCATATCCAGAAGCCTTGTTGAGCTTAAGTTTGGATATTGATATCCTTACTTCATTTAGTTCGTATTGCTGTTATACATTAAATGGGTAGCTTACGTTGAATGGGCCTGAAAAATTTTCGCACCGCTTTACATCTTGTAGAAGGCCTTCGATATTCTTGCCTCGAATGTGACTGAACTGCGATTTTGGCTTGCTCTTGACAGAATTTTTTTTTTGACTTGCATTAACTGGCTTTGACGTTTTTCACTTCAGTAGAACTTACGAACTTCATTCCAAGAGTGGCACCTTTCTAAATCTTCGATAGCACGCTTTCTCTTCTTTGATGTTTTCATCTTTCTGAAATGGCTGTTCTCACCTTCTTTTCTTATAAAAATCAATGGCGCCAAGTGTCTTCTTCTCCGCTAATAAATTGTATACAGCATCCCTTAAAACCAATCCTTAGAAATGTCATGTTTTTCCCCCCTTTGGATCCTGATTGCAAATTTGACCATTGACGATTATTGTAACAGTGCGTTTGCTAATGTCATCGAAGGATAAGACCTCTTGCCTGAATCTGTCTTTGATTACAAATGCGCATCAAAATATTCGCTATTCTATTCACTATAACACCAACTATATTAAATATCACACCTTTACCCCGGCCTATCCCATCGTATTTTCTGGATGGCAATTAAGACTACTTTATAGCAGCCTTGTGCTTCAACTTTGTTTTCGTCTGTATCTTTTCTAAGTTATGCGTTCTACGATGCGAACGTCATTTTCCTTTTTTTTCATTTGATATGGTGGTCAGCTATAAAACTATTCCTTCAAGTTACAGTCACAGTTGTTTGATACCCCCAATATACATGGCCATCAGTACAGGATTGAACGCTGCATTTAGGCTTTCGGCTCTTTGACTACCGTCCATTAAAGGCGTCCATCTGTCAGAATATATCAGAGCAGCTTATATAGGTTTCTCACTTCGTCCAGTCTAACTGGGACTGCAGACTTTTTCCTATGGAAATGTGGATAAATCCACATAACGAAAGGCTCCATTCATAAACGGTACCCTTTTGATAGATTACCAATTTGAAATTTTTGTAAAAAGCTCTTGCATCTACCCTTCTCCGTCAAACAATTGACAACACAAGTGCATTTGAGGAAATGGAAATGGTAATCCACAATCCTTATAAGACAATACCAATGAAATACGTACCCCATTGTCTTCGATATCTCCTTTGTATCTAGTCATAATCAAACGATTCTTTTCAATTGTTGGTTTTATTTTGCAACTTAAATCTGCAACGGCATAACATTTGTGTCTGGGGATTTCTATAGATAAAAAGCTTTTACTTTCTATTCTCGTTGCTGTACGCTCTTTAATAAAAATATACAACAAGCTTGACAAGGATTCTTATAGTTGAAGTTATTTTTTTTTTTAGGTATTTCATGCAATTAGTATTGAGAATTGTTAACAAATCCCTTCTGTCCTCATAGAGGAAGGAATTTAATTGAGGAATCAAGTAGTTACGTTAATTAAACTGTACGACTGTGGAAAAAGTATATTTTTACAGAAAGGATACTCTTTTTGTGTGCATGTATCAAGTAAAGCAGTTCATCGTGTGAGTGCAGAGATACTACTTTTAGTTAGGTGCAGGAACAGACTACAGGATGAATCAAAAGGAATCGGTTAAAGTCGTTGATATGTGAGAGAGAAAGGGTTGCCTTTTTATGGGGCTCACAGAGCAATCAGTGTGTATTAAGTATTCTCTGATATTGTATAAGGTTTCATTTGAATATATTTGTATGGATTATATTTCCGTCAGATACATCGAAATTATTTGCAAGGATGAATAACTTTTCAAAAGAGAAAATACCAAAACGACTTGATTCAATGGAATTGTGCTTAGATTGTCGGAATAGGAACGCATTCAAATATGATAAAATAGATTTATAACGAGAATATTTTTCCTAGAATATGAGAAAGCATTTAAAGATCACAAGGATCATGATCATTTCAAATTTAAATTAAAATACTCAACGGCATTTTCGTTTTTTTTTTATAAACTTTATTTCAGGTGAGGCGAACCTATAATGTTTGTGTCATTGTGTGTCTGTGAGCTGGAACTGAGTCTCTTGTAGGGCATTGGAATGCAACGAGTCTAAGGATGATTTCTTGAAGCCGCCCAAATATCTGCCGTATTAATATCTCTTATAAAGAGACAGATCAGAGACTAGTATTCGCTGAGCCAAATATTGCAGATTTGAAGTAAGGAAAGAATCATCAATAAAGCCATGTACTTTTCGGGCTGAACTACAAATATGGGAACAGCAATCAAGACCTAGAAGTACTTTGGCTTTACACAGAAGAACAAGTTGGGCAGGTGTAAAACATCTCTTAGCCTTGAATATGTAATCTTAGTAGTCAAACGGATCCACAGTGAGAGTTGATGGTGAAAGCCGTGCATAGCTAATGAAAGCACCGGAATATTGGATACCACGGAGTAGAGCAGCTGGTGATGGTTATAAACAACCAAGAACTTAGACGACATGTTAAGAGGGCTAAAAACTAGGGAAGTATCTTATTGGCTTTAACTTGGAAATGCCCAGTGGTTTTTATCTGACTACAGATCAAGTGCTTATTTTTAACCTCAAAGTGATAACCATCGGGTAATGCGCTCATCCAACCGGATTTGACTTGCTAAACGATAAGAACGAGTATTGATAACTCGACGAAAAACAGCAGCACTAGAAAGAGATAGTCAGAATAGCACGGAAAAGACAAGCTGCTTCGACATATTCGGACAACAGGTTAACTGGGAATTTCAAGGGTTAGTCAAGCCCCTTGATGATGATGATGTCGTATGAACGTCATAATAGCTCACAAGTTGAATGTTGCCAAAAAGCATATTTTCCGCCAAGCTAAACGCCTAGCCTATAGAGTTAAAATAAATCTACAGTGTTACTTACCATTCTAAACCGTATGTTCTTCATCAAGGTAAGGCAGACATATATCTCAGGCATGTCTCAACTCCTCAACGAGTTGAGGCATACATGAGTTGTGTTTAGACCTGAGCTACGACCTATCATTCCAGCACGAGATTAGAAAATCACATGATAGCGCGTCTTCGTTATATATCGGTTGTCTTCGAGTGTTAGGCGACACAGCTGTATTAATTTTTATGCAATCCGGAATTTGTTCATCTCTCTATAGAGTTCTAAGCTAGTTCTAGATAGTTGCTGTCATACGCGTCCTTAAAGTCGATGAAGAAATTATGTCTCCGGACTTGAAATTCTTTGGTCTATTGCAGGATTTGCCTAAGGATGAACATCTGTCGATCAGTCGAATCGGAAGCCAGATTGGTACTAGCCGGTGAGTGTGTTATAGGATCCGTGGTATTGCCTTTCGTTTCGGTGGAGCATATGAAGCTGATATTTCAGCTTTAGTCACCCCAGACTTTGTTGATGACTTGCGCCATTTGTACTGACTATGCTTTGAGGTAACACTACCTTTTTGTAGAGGTGGGACTCCTGTCCTGTCACTTTCTGGATATTATACATCTACAATGCAAACCTGCTCTACTATGACAAGGTTGCCGTTTCTGGTTCTTAGAGCTTGCGTCCCTTCTTTGCTGTTAGCTCCCAGTTTTTTTTTCTACACAGGATTGTTCTTTTCTTTCCTTCTTTAGGCTGGGTACTCCTACCGGTTGCCTTCAGTAACCTCTTTTTGGTACATGCAAACATCAACGTAATACGGCACATTTTTTTGGAGGCAATTGATAGCCTTGATTGATTCGCATGATTCATGATTGATTGATTCGCCTAATCGCATGAGCTATGAATGTGGTTGCGACGAAAAAATAGTCAGAGCACAGAGTCGATGCTGATCTTAGTAAAGGATAATGGCACATCGGGGAGTCTCACACTCCGTTGTTCCTTGTAAATTCTGGCTATTTCCGGTTCTCAAAGTCGACAAATGACCCTCCCTCTTGACCATTCGTAGCTTCTTCTCATCGTTCAGCTGAGCTCTGAATTTGGTTGCGAGGAGGTAATGGTCAGAGTCGATGCCGATCTAGGTTGAGGTGAAGGATGATTGCACATCGGGGAGTCTCTCACTCCGTTGGTCCTTGTAAATTCTGGCTATCTCCCGGTTCTCAAAGTCGACAAATGCCCCTCCTTCTTGACCATTCGTAGCTTCTTCTCGTTGCTCAGTTAAGCTCTAAATTTGGTTGCGAAGAGGAAATGGTCAGAGTCGATGCTTGCTCGTCTGAATGTATGTACATACAGGATGTATACGTGCCTTATATCAGTGAGCATATGTTCAATTTTGTTGTCGTTTCGATCATCTGGGTATCATCAGATTGCTTTGTGGATTCGAATTCGAATGATTATAGTGCAATTAACCACGGTTTGATATGCTGCTGCAAAGTCTGTTAGTAGTAAGCCTGGGGCCCTTCAGTTCTGTCTTTGCTTATTTTACTTATAAAGGTTGCACCAAACAGCTTTCATCAAATTGCAGAAAAAGGCTTCATTAAAAAGTTCGTAGGTAGTTCAAACCCTTCCAGGTTTGCATCTACTTAAAAAATGTCACTTTATCAAAGTTGATTTTATCCTGACCCTTTTGAACCACCGATCCCCGACAATCTTAAAGTGCAATCATATGTTGACAACCCACTGCACTTCCGAAAACAATTGTGAACAAAGGACGAATTTACTTCACCAAATTTGCGATACTCATCCTGTTACTATTTAAAAATACGTCAGCTTTAAATTCATTTAAAAAAACACACTCACACATAAAAAAAACCCTATTAAGCAAAACTTTCCCACTCTCTCGAAAATGGAATGTGTTAAGTTAAGGATTATTAGCAGACCAACTTATGAATTCACTTAGCATACCAAAACAAAACAGCACAACAAGGATGCAGAGGAAGTATGTATGTATTTACCTACAAAAACTTTTGAATTAATTATTACTCCATTATCTGGGTTGAGTTTATTTTGCCAACACAGAGAGGGATATAGCTTAACACTCAAACACACACACACGCAATGAAGAAACTATAGCAAAAACAACTCTTCAGTCTGCACATGTAATTAGAAGAAGGATATCCAAGCTACTAGCCAACCCCAACACCACCGAATAAGATAAAAGGCAACGCCAAAACTCCTTTCCTGTTAATTAATTTCTCGTTTCTCGAACAAGCGGGACAGCAAAAGGACGATAGGTACCTACCCCATTCCATGTCAGAGGATAATTCAAAAGCACTAAATCGCCAATAACTGGAGATTACATTTCATCGAAGGACGAACAACGACCATAGTATAGACAAAAAAAAAAAGAATGAAATGAAAAACCCGACTACTTCTCATCAAGATTTTCAATTACAGGACTTTGAGTTTGGTTTCCCACAAAAGTCGTCGTCCTTCACCCAATAATATGGATGTAGGTGTATGGTGTCTCATCTAGTTGCGCGCATAGAGTTAGAGTATCCATTCCAATAAAAGGGATTTTAAATATTGCACTCAATTTGGCAACAGATGTCGCCTTTGGTTGACTGTATGATAGCCGAAAACTAATCAAGATGGCATTATGTAATCCTTACACCACTTGTGTTGTGCCATTGGTATCCTTTGACTTGTTCTCGGTTACATCTAACATCTTATGCTTATATGTGATATGTACATGCGGTAGATAAAGTGCTGGTAAGGTTTTATGACGTCGCAACCCCAAAAAAGGATATATCTCATCGTATTACCAGATGCAAATAAAGGATTTCGTATCGGATAACATCAAACGCGTATTATATCCTTGCATGTGTTGTTAGCGGTTTTCCCTATTTTACAAAGACCGCAATGCGTTGGTCGACATTACAACACTACCAGCCAGAACATGCACATACCGAAAAATAATATATCCTAACACCAAATCGAATCCTATAGAAACGGGGCCTTTGGGTAGCCATATATATAAAAAAAAATGCACGGGCAAATGTGTCGTAATCCTTGGAGATCAATTTTGGGGTCAGTGAAATTGTTTCGAGTCCTTGCTGTATTTTCACCATATATTGGCTTTCATTGCCACTAAAATGTTTGGCTTTATTATTTTGATTACGGATTGAGGGGATTTTTTGGTCAGCTATGCGCTCTGCTGTGCTGCCACTTTTTGGTTTTATGTGTTTAGGACAGCTAAGCAAATAACCTTTTGTACTTTGTTCTGTCATTGTTCGTTGGTGTTTTATTGTTGTTTACCCTAGACATTCGGTGTGTTTTGTGCTTCGCCTATCGATTTATGAGGGAGGGTGAGCCTATGGCTATTTTCTGGTGAATTACAACTTGTCCCTGCATAGCCTCAAGGTGTCGTATTACGAATGTAGAATCTACCAATATTATATATGTGTGCTAAATGGATAACATAATCGTTGCAGATGGTATAGAGAATAGTTTTATGGGGCTGCAAGGTTTCTGAGTTTCCATTAATGGAATGGATCAGGGTTATGAGTTGACTCCTAGAAGATGTTACCAGTGACATTCGAACTAAATTAGAGTTTCGTTACACGTCTTTTTCATAACCATGTAAAATTGGAGGCGTGTGTGTGTGTGTGTGTGTGAAAGTAATTTGTAGTAAAAAAAACTTGATGTCCTCTTAAAGCAAGGGAAAATCATATACCATTTCAAACTAAATAATTAGTCTTGGTGACTGAACATAATTCATTTTCAGTCAAAGGTGGCCTCTATAGTACTAGTTAGGATAAACAAACTTAATAACCTAATCGAGCTGCTTCCACATATTCAGACAACAGGTCTAGAAATTTGAAGCCAGGCCCTTTGAACAGAGATGATGGCGGATAAGAGGAAATGACAAATGGCAATTTATTGGATAGGGGTATCCAATAAATTTTAACACTCCCTCTTGGTTGGGGGTTACGTTTTGGGTTAAATACCCAAATACCTCGGAAAAAACTGATCTTATTGTTGACAAGATAAACGAAAAAATTACAACGACGCTCGTATCTGCACCTGGGATGTGACATCATTAAAAAAGAAATCTATTCCACATATCAGCAGCTTCTGCTGCATGTAGGGATGGAGCAACTACCTATTCGAAGCTAATGGAGCAGCACAAATCAGCTAAGTATCACTCTTTTCACTAACGCAGCGTCCTTTTCAGGTACAATAAGGGGTATAGCTATGGGCCCACTTAGGCCTATGCGGGTTCGACAATTCATATCGCTCGTCAGCGTTTTGTCAACTATGTCTTCTTAGTTGAATTCACTATTGCTTCTTCCAGGACTAAGAGTTGGGCTTCCCATATTCTTGATGCAAAAAGAAGTGTGATTTGCGTCTTTTGTTGGAAAGAGGGGCTATGAAATTTCCATGTCCGGTGATAAACTGGGTGACGAAGTAGTTTACCTCACCATGTTTCCAGTCGTTCCACTCTGCTCTCCACACCGCATTCTGTGCGCCAGCGCTATTGCCACTTCGGTATAGTTTGCTGCTCTGCTTGGTCGATTGCCGCTTCCACTATCTTTTTCTGTTGCCAAACTATGACCGTGCTCATCCATCCAGAACGATAAGATCGAACGGGCAAAAGGAGAATGAAGAACTGGGACCTCTTTTACTGACCATGTGTTACAGTGAGAAGAAACAGAGACTATTCGGAAGTGGATTTGAAATAAGTGTCAGACTTAGGTAGTAACTTTTATGCTTTCAAGGCATTAGCAAACGTAGTGTAATAATCCGCATCAATGCTTAATTCGACAACATTGCGCTAACGCTGCAATGGATCTTTCCAATCTGAACATTTTGTTCCCCCGGCAGTAAGTTCGTCTGTGTGTCACTGAATTTTTGTTTTAAGTATTGAGGTAGACTAATGAAATTTGGTAAGTGTAGAATATCTGATCGGTAAAGCATAACAAGTGTAAAGATTTTTTAATATCCGACGTCACTGACATCCGCTTTCAGAACAAAACTTCGATTTTTGTCAACCGACAAGAAATTTTGAGCAAGAATGCGATAGGAGATGCTAATAAATGATTCACACAACGAATTGTAGCCTCATATGTTTTTGTTTATTTTATGCATTTCGGGCGACACACAGGTCCATTTATGAATTCTGACAAAATGCTGACACTTTTTTGGGAGCTTTGGCATTTTTTTTCTATTTATGGGCCATTTGTGAACTATGATAGTAAAATCTCGCGACATATTGGCTGAAAATAGATATTTCTGATGTTGGTGATTTGACACCCATGTATCCTTTGTCCTTCATTTCGCTTCACAAAACACGGGTTACAAGGTATCTTTTGGTATGTCAGTGGTAATCTACAATGGCTGGGTCTACCCAACACCAAATTAAAAATAATTTGTCATTGTTCTTACAATGTAATTGCAATAGGCATAGCATGATGGAACATAGACAACACTCCTAATGCATCCATCGTGTCTAACTAAACATTCAAATCACCTCCAAGTTGTGCACATCATCAAAGTACATCTCTAACGTTCAATCAAAATAATTTTCAACATCCTAGGACGATATTTGCCTCATCAATACAACAGCTTAGGCAAACGAAAGAGCTATATCAAATTCAGGATTTTCACAGTGTATCCAAATCAGTAGCTTCAAGGACATTAAGAATTAAAACCAAAATTCCATTTCACTAGCCTTGGTTTTTTTCTAAACCTCACCCCGAGCACCGAACAGATACAGAATGCAGCTTATTAAGAACAAAATTGAAATACCTATGTGCAAGTTCCCTAACGCAAATACACCGAGTTTATAAGAAAAAAATATATCCTTCATAATCGGAACAGACCCAGAGAAAGCGCCTCTCTGCCAACTTCTCGTCTCCTCTAATATTGTGTCAAGATTCTCTTGTATAACTTAAACAGAGCATTTAATTGTTCTTTCTCGCAAATTATTCATCCGCCCCAAAAGGAAGGGTACACCACTATCAGCAGCCCCAGCAAACACACACACACACACTACCCTAGAAATCCTTCACTTTTATAAATATTTTAATAAAACGCTACCAACCATTTTCACTGCTGTCTCCCCAAATTAGCATCAACAATGGCGAACAGGAACAGCAAAGTCGTGTTTTCATTTGTAAATGTAAATCGCCCACACTAACAAAGTCTCACTTCATTGCACAATATTGTTCCGCATTGTGTGTGTGTTCACCGTATGACAGCAACATATACACACAGACGCGTTTGTACCCACAATCGTTTGCACCCCTTCTTGCAAATCCTTGCTAAATTTGTGATGCTATTTTCCAAGAATCCGTGCACATTCCCAAGTCGAATATCCTTGTGTAAGGATATCTGTGCTGTTTTGCTTTGTGCCAGAGCGCGCACTGGTGTGCTTTGCTGCTGACTGGTTTAGCTTTAATTAGTAAAATTATTCACACAAAATGTTGCAATCTGGAATCTCGTGTCCTAAATCCATACCTAAGAAGCTAAGAACAGCGCAGCATTGTGCAATGGAGCAATGTCGGCGAGTTCCCACCAACGCAGGGAATCGATTTTTGGGTTCCTCCGCCCACACGGAGTAATTTTAAACCCAAATGCGACGTTGTTTTAATAAGCTGATTGCAAAGAGCACGGTCGGCAGCGGCGTGACGACAGGAAGCAGGCGCAGGAGGTATGAATAGGGAGATGTCAATGTGAGCATGAGAATCCTTTGTCATGTAGGCGTCTAGACGGAATCGATTTTTGCTCATCTCTTTATCTACTTTGAGGTATATTTGTGCCCGTCTTCGGAATGTTTAGTGTACACACTCAAGGACACCGGGAGGGGGTTGGTAATAGAAATGGTAAACGCATCCCACTTTTAGGTCCACATGTTTTTGCATGCATAGGGGATGTACAAATATTTGGATTTATGAATGAGGGAAAACACGTTTAGTATGAGATGGTGGTGGGTGGATCCTTAAAGTGTCCCGTAGGGCTTATAAATGTTAACTCACAAAGACCGAAACACAGAGTAGAATTATGAAGCAAGCCGCATTCGAATTGAAACGAGCGACATCAAATAAACAAGCGATTTCTTTAGACTGGTTTCATGTAAGACAGGAAACAAGTGGTGTGAGTCCTCGTAGCCTCATTTCGTTTGGCAGTTCGTAAATACTCAAATAATGCAATTCCCCTTGTCAGTCGCTCAAAACCCGATTTGAGAGCGTAGCATATCGCTTAAGGCGATATTTACCGACTTAAATAGTCTGATATTGTTGCGTACGTTCGTCAAAAGAAATAATAGGGTCGGTCGCCCTTATACGGGAGCGCCATCTTTTATGTCGTAAAGTAAATATTGAATAACTTTGGCATTTATCAGCTGACTGACGTTAGTAGACATGTTTCTGAAATGTTAATTCAGTTCAATGAGTCTCTTCATACCAAATAAAATACCAAGTAGGAAAGGGAGAGCCTGTTCTTCGTCAGATGTTGAGTATCTAAAAGAAGAAGTGAAAATGAACCTCAAAAAGGACAAATTAGTGCACAATTCCGCCCAACGCCTCTAATAAATGTAGCTGTTGTACGACGCAGTAAGTTGCATAGCCTCCTTAAAGAACCGATATCGACATTTAAGATTACGTCTTTGAGGAAATATGCGTGAAAGTCCACGTCGATGACCACGTCGTCTACCCAGCAGTCTCTCAAAAGCTAAGCACTGAAATAAGGTCACATAGGCCACTCCACCCCTCACATGCACCAAAGGAGAAGTCATGAACAATCTTAAAGACAAAGGCGCAAATTTATAGTCCCTTAAGGTAGACTTTAAAACTATTTTTTTACGTAATAACACGTTTTGACAATTATAGTCGTCAAAAAGTGTACTTTAGCGTTATCACTCTGCATTAATGTTAAAGCAACCGAAACCTGGCTTTTAATATTTTATGCAAAGTTAGCGTTATGCCATTTGCCATTTTCAAATCGGGCAACGGGCAAAGGCACAAACAGCTGAAAGTTCACTGAAATTGGATTTGTTTGATTGTCAGAACGTTCACTTTTTAGGTGAGTTTGACTTACAGTTCTTAGAGGTACGTTCGTTATTATACACTTATTAGTGCCACGTTAAAAAGTGTCTAATAATGAAAATAAGTTAAAGCTAGCTTTTAATTTAAAGTACATGTTATACATGTTATAGTGTGAAGTTAAACCATTAAACATGGATTGGCTATAAATTTGCGCCAAAGGCTTTAAATAAATGATGCCGTTACAAGGGGTTATCGGGATTTGCTTTTCCCAAGGAATTTTTCTTATTCAGCAATGTAAATTGATTGCTGAATGTAAATTGATCGCTGAATGTACATTGATTACTGAATAAGGAAAATTCCGTGGGAAAAAAAATTCCCGATAACCCTAAATATAATCAAGAAGGAAAAGCAACAAACGGAAATAGATAAAGACATCCTGGTAAGACGTGGGCATCTGCTTTCTATGCTTACCGCTATGTGTGAAATCGGCCGAAAATCACATCTTGTAAGACTGTGTGCATCTGCCCTAAAAGACCTCTGCCAACTTTGCTAATTGTGTGGGAAACCACCCGGCAAATTATAGACGATGAAATGTAGCTATACTTACTTGAGTGGCGCTACAGTCCGGAATGAACTTTTGATAACTACCTCTCGCTGCCATTTTCAAGTTGGTTGAGGTCGGTATCTATTTGCGTGCGCTTCTTAAGGCTTCCTCTATAGCCTCGTACGTCTGGATGGGAATCGAGGACTCTGCGAGCCGGAGTATTTGTATCCATTCGCTCTGGCAATCTTAAACGCCCAGTTCGTTTTTTTTTTTTGTTTTGACTTTGGGTATGACACTGTAGAGCTCGTTTTGGTTAAATCTTGGTCTTCAAAGCCCATCACCGCAAGCGGGACCGAAGATTTTTCGAAGAATTCTTCTATCAAATCGAAAAAGTATTTTTTCGATCACTTTTGACACAGTCCATGCTTTAGCCCCGTAGAACAGCACATGGATGATCAGGGTCTTGTAAATGATCTCCTTATTAGTTCTAGTGGGGTTTAGTAACTAAATTGTCTCCTCAAAGAAACAGCAGTTGTGTGATGTAATTCTTCTTTTAATTTCTGACGAGATGTTGCTGTCAGAGATAATGGTAGACAAAGTGCAGTGCTACTTCAAAGTTATATTTGCCAATGGTGATGTTTGTTCATTCGTCGATGCTGCGTGTCCTTTCGTGTCGACAGCACATACCTTTTTTGTCGCTTCCTTTTCTGTATTAGCAAACGTGGTTATGATATCACGTTGAGTCCAATCAATGATGTCTTGTGTTTTTGGTGTTGGCTTGAAAGTTTTGCAGAATCCTCTCAAGAATGAGATTACAAAAGTCACATGGAATGTACTGGCTATAGTGACATTGTGCGCATTAGCATAAGCTGTCATGTAGGCTATATGCTTTTCAAAAATACTGCTAACGACGTACTCTCTGACAACCTTTGCGTTTAAATTTCCCATTACGATTTTAATATCGTACTTTGAAGTTTACATAAGTTCTGTCCAGGAGCTGGTATACACTAGTTCTCCTCTTTCTCTGTCGGAGCATTAGTTCATATAAATCTTTTATTGGCGTTCGTTTATGTCTCAGTTTTACAATTTCTTGCCTCAGTCGATCGCTTATACCAAATCAGTATCTGAATTTTATCTGTGTTTACTCACTACATCACAAACCGTTGTTGATATGACAGATGGTAGTAATGTCTGCTTTGAAGTAGCTGAGGGCTTCTCTAGTTGTTTTGTTCCACCTTTTCTGTTAATTCTGTTAAAAATAAAATTCCATTTGCAGTTACGAAAATGATTGTCCTTTTTTCGATTAGCGTGGGGTTATCAACAGCATCAGCTTTCCTTTCTTATTTTTTTGTTTGGTTCGTAACAAAAGGGTTTTTCCATGATTCATTAGTTAACCTAAAGCACAACCCCCGATCTCTAGGAGACGAGGACATCAGTTTCAACTAATGGATTAACTGATGTCGTTCACATTTCGCATTCCCCACCAAAATCTCTTTTCAAGGGGCCTGACTAATAATGAGGATCTTAGACGACCTAATTACTGAAAATATCTTCACTATATCCATTTTTACTGGGACTGCAGGAGCTACCATTGACTCTATTTTGGTAGTTTATCCGCTGCCATTTTGAAGAAGTAAAAGTTAAGTTTACTTGCTAGTTTGCTTGTAGAAAGTCGCTCCATCTACTCGGTGTTGAAAGCAGATGTACCTTCAAGGCTTGATATCCACAATTGTTGGTAATTTCTTGAACCGTCCGAATAACTCTAACCCATATCAGGTTGTTTGTAAGCATAATGTTCCTTGCCAATGAACCCTAAACCGTATTGTCCTAAGCATCGTCAATACCTTAACGTATCAGTGTATCAAATGTATCAAAAGGATTCCAACAAGTGCTTAACGTATTTGCAGGCTTGATGTGAATGACCAAGAGCGTCGATACACTAAAGTTACGAACCGTATGCCGAATATTCCTCAGATGTGCCATATAATTGGATTTGTGATCCGACAACTAAGTTCTTCTTTCCATAAAAGAACCTCTAAAAAGAGAGACTCCTGCAAACTTTGAGTAAATGAAAATACTAAGAAAATTGGATCTCTCCTTTCAGAACATTGCGCCAAAGGTTGAAAGGTTACATCATCACCCTTTTCATCTGCCCCAGATACAGTGCATAAACAGTTCATACACTACATGTTAGGTATATTGATGGCTGTAATGTTACAAGCAGTACGGTAAAAAATGGAATTTGTCTGAATGCAATTTAAACGCAACAACAACAACAGCTATGGGAACTACAGTCTACAGGCATATGATATAGATCTGTCCCGCGACGTACAGCTTATATGTGCAAAAAACCACATGCGTGTGTATGCTGGAAAAGTTTTTCGTCTTCGTTTGCCCCGAGAGCTTCAAGGACAATTTGCACCGTGGGAAAACCTTTTACGCAATTACTCTCGGTAATTTGAAGGACGTGTGTATGTATCCGGATAGTGTGTATATTTGTGTGTATGCGGCATGACGCTCCCAGGAATATCATGAGTCGAGTGCTGAAAGCGGTTGTCGCTCAAAAACTTAATGATGCTTATTTCACTTGGAACACATTTTCTGAAACTGAATTAAGAGCAGATTAATTTCAAGATAATTTCCAAAAGTTGATGACGAGTACGTACCTTTAGACAAGTTTGAGGAGAGCGTTTTAACTTGAGCTCCCAGCTTATGACACGTCATTCGTTTTTTCTGGTGGGAAGTTTTTTTTTACGGCGCACGGGTTAGGTAAACTTAATGTGCCACCAAATGAGGTCGAAATAATGAAATCAAAATGAAAAGTTGGTTTTAATATGTTCTTGGTAGAGATTGAAGGTCGTTAAAAAATGCCACCCATTTGAATAGGTGTGGATGGATTTTGGTTTTTATTGACTTGGTGGCTTAATCCCCAGACAGGGTTAGCGATTGTGTGGAAAGTAGGATGATGTGGCTGTGCTTGAAATTTGTCGGTCTTTTCTATGAATCACCTCAGAGTGAAAATTTGTCGATCTGTCGATTCGGAAGCCACACTGGTACGTGCAGATAAGTGTGTTGCAGAAAGACCTATGAAGACTATAGGAGATTGATCATAGTACTCTGAGATTTTTACTCAATAAAACCATCAAACTTTATGTATCTGTGGTGGTTGGGTGTTGTAGAAGGAGGGTAGACTCTGACTAGCTTTAACTTGGCAATGCGCAGTGGTTGTTACTCCGACTACACACCAAGTGCTTATTTTGAACCTCTAAGTGGCAACCATCGGGAACTGGTCTCATCCAACCGAACTTGACTTGCTAAACGATAAGCGCGAGTGTTGATAACACGGCGACAAATAGCAACACTAACAGCTAGGTCAGAATGGCACGGAATGAATACCCGGCCTGCTGTCCCATGCGAACCTTGACAAGCTGCTTCAACATATTCGGACAACAGGTTGTCTAGGAATTTCAAAGGGTTAGACAAGCCCCTTGAACAGAGATGGTGGCGAATGAGCCGAAAGACCAAAGGCAGCTCTCAATCACGTAGTGGATACTGATGGCTTGTAGGGGTATCTAATAAATTGGAACAGGTTGGGGGTTGTGCTTTGTGTTAACTACACAACCATGGAATAAACTAACGGTCACAAAGCAACCAATAGCCTCGGAAAGGACTGATTTTATTGTTGACGACCCTTATGAATGAAAAAAGGGCAACGACGTTCGTATCTGCATCTGGAATGTGAGAACATTAAACAGGAGAGGTGCCAGCGAACAACTAGCGGAAGCCCTAAACTGCTACAAAGCAGACATTACTGCCATCTAGGAAATACTTTGGGGTGTTCCGGGCAAAAAGAGGATACAAAAATGGGACATCTACTACGGACCGTGTTATAGTTAGCAGAAACAGCGACTATTCGGATGCGGATTTGTCATAAGTGCCAGACTTAGGCAAGACGTCTTATATTTCCAAGAACGCATAGTAATAATCCGCATCAAGGCCAAATTCACCAACATAAGACTTACATGCTCTTACACCCCAACCGAGGAAAAAGATGATACAGCTAAGGATTGCTTTTATGAGCTCCTTGACCAAACCTATGAGCGACTACCGAAGTTAGATGTTAAAATCGTGCTGGGAGATTTAAACGCAAAGGTAGGAAGAGGAGACATCTTTAGCAGTATTGTTGGAAAACATAGCCTAACAAATTGAATGTCGAAAAAAATAAATGTCGAAAGACTGCAATCGCAAGAGACCGCCAAGACCTTCGCGCAACGCGTATTCCTTAAATTCTCGATAACCACCATACCCCCAGCATATCGAACGGCGAAGAACAATGGCAACGATGCCAACAAGCCATTAGATCAGCCGCAACTGACCACGCCTACCAGCAAGAAACACATGGTTTGATAAGGAATGCCGACAGATGCTCACAGCCAAGAACGAAGCCTTGAGATCTAAGCTGCATGTGAGGAGGAGAGCTGCCATTGAGCTCTATAGACAGAGAAGAAGGAAAAACACCAGGTTTTTAGAAAGAAGAACAAAGAGCAAGAAAAGCGCGGGATCGAGGATATAGACAGTTAGCACTTCAAAACTTCAAAGCCAAGGATACAAGGCTTGAACAAAATCCTGTCGAAATTAAGAAGGAAATATCTTAGTTGAGACACAGTCGAAGCTGAGGATATGGAAGAACCACTTCGGCAAACTGTTAAGCGACGATGACGAACGGCAAAAATGGGTTTAGCAGTAAATGAGGGCAATACAGAGTATATGCTGTCAACACGAAAGGACACACAACATCGACGAATTGGACAGAAAGTCACCATTGGCTGTTTTTTCAACCGCTGTTTTTTTTCGGGCTAGAAAGACAATTTAGTAGTAAAGCCCTCAATCGAACTACTAAGGAGATACTCTTTAAGACCCTGATCATCCCAGTCCTACTCTTAAGCATGGACCGTTTCAAAAGCGGATGAAGAAAACCTTGGTTGATTCGAGACCGAACCAATGGAAACCAATACTCCGGCTCGCAGAGTCTTCGATTCCCAACCAGACGTCGGACGCAGTAAAGAAAGACCTCGCCTTAAGTGCACTCAAGTAGAACGACCTCAACAAACTTATAGTGCGCAACTGGTTGCAGCTAAGCAGTAGAATAACCGGAGAGGCATGTTTGTGTAGGTTCATGTGCACCCCGGACTGTTGCGTCACTTAAGTAAATAAGAATATTATTTCCCCTGTGGATACAGCTTTCCTGTTTTTCGCCGGTCTTTTGTTTAGAGATCAGTTGGTTTCGTAACTGATTTCTCTGCATCCGTATGGTATTCGGAATTAACGGGGAAGTTTCCACACGGTTTTGCCACATAAGGTATTTTTAACGAACCCTTTATTGACATATTTTCATCCTTAAGGTCTTTGAAGAGCAGTTAGACTTTGTTTAGACTTGTCCAAAGAACGTCGCTTTCTTCCTTAAGGGTTTTTTTTCCATTGGGTCTCGTTTTTCGTTAGCCAACACTTTTGGAGTTGTCTTGTTTCTACAATTTTAGGCGACCAAATTTAAGCGACGTCGTTACTTTTCAACTTTTCTCGAAGGAGATACACAATTGCAAGAATTTGCTCTCCCCAGAGTCCGTCGACCCGACCTCCGAAGAGTTTCTAAGACAGACATGCCTTACCTCAGGTATATTATGACCCTCAAGTAGACTATGAATTATGACACATTTATGAAGGATACGACTTGATGGTTGATGCAAGACAAATTATTGCCTTTCAAGAAGATAAGCAGCACGCATTCCTGATATTCCAATCTTCGGGCATTTTTTGTATATCCTTCTTTTTGCAAAATCTGTAGACTTGATACGTGGTACTGCTAATCTTTCTAAAGTTTGATCTTGTGAAAGCATAAAAATACAAATTTTTGGCGAAACAGGCTCGGTACCCAGGACCTAGCTTTCTCACAACCACTCATGTGTGGGTTTGCACTTTTAGCCCAATCGCGGGACATCTTGTTCTATGCCGGATCCGAACGGCAAAGTGGTGATAAGCTGTTCTCGACAATTAATACTACTCGGATGATTTATCAGATCATCACGAGAGAAGGGCAAGTGAAGAATACTTCTGCGCTGCAGTTCATCGCACTAACCATCGAGCCACTGAGCCCGTCTGGTGATAGCACACTACAGCAATATAAAGGGTGATCTATTTCGAGGTTCCCTACTTTTTTAAAGAAAAAAACACAGAAAATTCAAATTTAATGGAGAATGTTTATTATCATTTGAAAGAACATTCTTTGGCATTTATTTTTTGAAGATTATGTCTATCAAATGTTGGCCGTTGCTACGTCGCAGATGGTCCATCCGTTGAGTCCAATTTTCGATCACTCGTTCGAGCATTTCGACTGGTAACTGGCGAATGACAAGCGTGATGTTTTCCTCCAAGGCCTGAATCGAAGCGGGTTTGTCGGCATAAGCTTTTGACTTTTCATATCCCCACAGGAAAAAGTCTAACGGTGTGATATCACACGATCTTGGTGGCCAATCGACCGGCCCAAAACGTGAAATTATGTGCTCACCGAAATGTTCTCTCAATAAGTCCATTGATTGATGCGATGTGTTGGAAGTGGCGCCGTCTTGCTGAAACCAAATGTCGCCGAGATCACGAGTTTCAATTTCAGGCATCAAATAGTCGGTTATCATGGCACGATAACGGTCGCCATTGACGGTTACGTTCGCACCGGCATAATTTTTAAAGAAATATGGACCGATGATTCCACCGGCCCACAAACCACACCAAACCGTTGTTTTTTTCTGGATGAAGTGGCAGTTCTTCAATCTCTTCAGGTTGCTCTTCGTCCCAAATGCGGCAATTTTGTTTGTTTACATACCCATTGAGCCAGAAATGGGCCTCATCGCTAAACAAAATTTGCCTCGAAAACGTCGGATCTTCTTGGAACTTTTCAAAAGCCCATAGAGCGAAGCGATGTCGCTTGGGAAGGTCGAGCGGCTTCAGTTGTTGCACAGGCTGTATTTTGTACGCTTTCAATTTAAGATCTTGACGTAAAATGCGCCAAGTCTTTCCATACGTCAGTCCGAGTTGCTGCGAACGGCGCCGAATCGACTCTCTACGGTCTTTGTGTACACTCTCAGCTACGGCCGCTATATTTTCTTCACAGCGAGCTTGACGTGGTCCATTCGGTCGAATATGATCCAATAATGAATGCTGGGTCTCAAAATGGGTGATGGTGTTGCGAATAGTACGCTCAGTAGGCCGATTATGTTGACCATAAGTTTAGCGAAGTGCACGAAACACATTCCTCACAGAACGTGAATTTTCATAATAAAGTTGAACAATTTGTAAACGTTGTTCACGCGTAAGTCTTTCCATTATGAAATGCCAAACAATACTAAACAAAAATATCATGACAGCATCACACGACTCACACGTGATCTATCAAAAAAGGCTATTGAAAAAAGTATCTCTACTTGGATCACCCGTTATGATTTCATAATTTCCCCTTGCCCCTCTCCTATCAGCTGTCACACTAGCCCGTTGACTCTCACTATTCCTATTCTCATCCAGCCAGTGCCTTAAATGCAACATCTCCTTTCTTTGGTACAAAGGTGCATGCACCTCTTTGAAAAGCAAGTTTGCACCACAACCAGTTATTACTCAAGCCATGTCGCTTTTAATAACAGCACCGCAAAGTGTGCTTCCATAAAATGTTTAACTTGCAACGCAACCTTTCAATTTGAACTTCATGTGGTTTCTAGCTAATACAACCCTTTCGTGTGCAACCGAGGATGTTTTACGTGTAATGCCTTAATTAGGGAAATCACGTACATATTATGCTCGTTAAAGCCCTAAGCGAACAATTGCTGTTAATTATATGTATAGCCAACCATTAGACAGGAATCAGCGTCAACCATCAACATCAAGTCCATGCAAATTGACAGCAAAACTTGCTTAGCCATATTGTTGGGCGGGTATATACTTACACAAGTCATTGTACAAATACCAGTTGGCATTTAACTGACCGGTGGTCAGCGCGGCGGGTAGGTACGACATTATGAATAATATCGTACGCAGAGAATCCCCAAACGAATCGTTTTTCCACCGCCCCAGTGGACGGTAACGGAAAACAGATTGTCCATTTCAGTTATTGATAACCCATATCTTTGTGCAAGGACAAGCAAGAAAACAACACACATTGCGTGTGCGCCTGCATCACGTACCCCCCGAGTATTTGGCCGGCTCAAATAAGTTGAAATCACATTTCGTATGAATATCAATTATTTACTGTCATGCAGACTTTGAATGTGTGTTGCGCTTCGGTTAGGAGTATACAAGGACACTGGCCGGAATCAAATATGATATTATTAATAATTTTAAGCGGATCTTGGTCGACTTCCTCGTGCTGTCGAATAATGGATTGACGGGAGAGTCGCCACTTTCAACACTGCTTCGTGTCTGTGATGGGCGGTGAACGAATTCGGCATAAAAACGGCCAATTGGAGGCAACCCGCTCTGCATGGGCTTCATCAAAAGAATACATTGTGGATGGGCAACTATTAATCACTTGTGTGCCATATAATTGTGTCCAATAAAGTAAATAATTCATGTCCTGCCGAGTGACAGTGTAATGCGGATCGCGTGTATGCCTATGAATTCATCGGTATGAAATCTGAAGGGATATTGGACGGGGTAGTTCCTCGTCAAGTGCTATTGATTGTTATGACACTAAATCGAGGTGGGATAATAATTGGGATAGGTAGACGCGATTATTGTTATTGAATTTAAGTGTGGGCTTTGGAAGAGCAGCATTTACCGCTAGCATGTGATATAATGTCGATTTATTTATTTATTTTCAAACAAAGAGAAGGAAATGAGTGGAAGGAAAGCCTAATGCATTCAATTGCTATGGAATAAAGTAGATGAAGCAAATTCACTCTCATTTTACTCCATATGAAGGTACGAAACATATAACTTGAACTTGATTGCGAGAGGTTTCTAGAGAACATGATGAATATGAATCGATAAGAGATGGAAGACAAGAGATAAACAGTTTTAATTTTAATGCAATATAAACGATGATCATGATTAAAAATGTACCCTGTATGTATGTATCTTACACGAGTGATACCGACTTGGTATCGCACCATACCTACAAATAAAATACTCGACTACCAAAAGACTACCAAGAGAGTTCTCTGCTGGAGACTGACCAAATGAGTTGGTTCGGGGTCATAATCCCAAAACCTCATATCCCGAAAATCCAAAATCCCGTAAATCTAAAATTCCTTAAGCCCAACCAAAATCCCGAAAAGTTACAAAAACTAAAAGTTACAAACTAAACTAAATTTAAAGGAAATACATTACACAAATATTCAATTCATTTTGAGTCATTTTTTTGATTTTGTTCATTTCAAAAAAAAAAAAATTGTGACATTGCAGCATTTCGTATTAATTCGATAATTATTGAAGTGCTGTGGGATACAAAATATTTCTTGTTTTTTCGTCTGGTGCGTCAACGATAAATCAGAAGATTTTACGACACGTGAGCAGGCCACATAGAGCTGCCCATGTGAGAAGCCTCGATTCTTCAAATTGAATCCACACACTTACGACGATTGTTCTTGGGCTTTGTTGACGGTAATTGCGAAAGCGGGTCGCACCGGGAACTGCAAACGTTTGAATTCAAATGGAATGTCTGTTGGGATCAGTGGGATACGCTGCAACAGCACGTCTTAACCTTTGAATTTTCCAGTCAAAATTGTTGCCTCTATAAAATTTTTCATCATTTTCTTGACTGGCCAATCAAGCAAATTCAAGAATTCAGTTACGTAGTTGACAACTTGGCCTTGTTGTTTCGTCGGGTATTCCACTCTGAATGATGAAGTTGATGGTATTGAAATCGATGTTTTTGGCCGCTAACATAGCACGCGTACTGAGCCACTGATAATTTTTGTAGTTCTGTGCAACGTGTGGGGAAACTTTTTGCACCAATACATTAATACTTTATGTATTCTTACAGAAGTTTGCTGGCAACGTGATACATTGCATCGATTCATCAATTTGCACGCGCCCATTTCCAATATCAATTACAAATTTCATGCCGATTTATCCCGTTGTAGTTGTACACGTTGGTTTCCCAAGTCAATTTCTGTAAATGACGCCATAAAGTGATGATTTGAGACAATATTGTCATTTCAATATGAGCCGGATATGAATTTTACAATTGACATAAATTCATAAATTCACCCACAGTTCGAAATTTCATAATTCGTTGTCTGTTTTCGTTTTAGTTCAAATCAGAATGAACTGTCACGGCAATATATGAAATTCATTGAAATGACCGTGGCGCCATCTGTCGAATTGGTACAACCAACTGAGAAATCTTCGTGGGCTCATGAACAACAACTTTGCTAAAGATCATCACATGATCAAGTGCATAGTCTACGATTCTATAAAGGGCATCCAAACAAGCATTCATTTTTATATATATAGATAGAAGAATAGATGAGATAAGATGAAATATTTGCGCAAATAAATAAAATGAACTCTTCATATAGCGAGTGCAAAGCGTATCCAACATAACAAAAATTGCAATAAGCACAACAATAAGGTATGCTTAAGGTGAACACCTAGCATTTACGGCTAGTGGGCCGACTCACTATATCAGAACCATAGAAAAGTGTTGGTTAACACCCCAACGCAGGAAGTGTTACTTTGGTACAAGTTTGAAAATCATATGTAAGGCACGAACTACATACTTGATAAGAACCGAGTTCCATCAAACAGCCCTTGTTTTCCAAAGTCTATCACTCGGTAGACCTCAAAATACCTTATGTTCCTGCGAAGTCAGGTAACCACAACCTCCGTGATAAAAGACAGCCAAACTCCTCATCAGGCTAACCCATGCAGTCCGAGTAATACATGACTAATTGGCTCCCGATTCCCGTGGTACCTGATTATAGCCTCTGGTGAAGCTCCGGACGATCATCTTTATGACTCCCTTACAACCCAGTCAGTAATCTTTGAGTTTCTCAGTACAACTACTAACCGAGGTTGAGGGATCAGAAGCAACACCAATCACCTTTTCCAACTTTATGAACCCATACATAGTTTTTTTTATAAATGACTGCATTAGCTTATCAAATATTAAAGCCATGATTACCAGTATACCCAGGGCGAGCCCCTTCATAAACCCTTATTCGTACAAAATGTTAACTGGCTTTGTCTTGTCCAAGGTGGGCCTTCACAGATTGCTTTAGTACCGAATGACAGGATACAGTACTTTATTGCGGCTTCCTTAACACACCCCTATGACGTACGGACGGACAGACGGACACACAGACATGGCTAGTTCCACTCAGTTGAATCGATCCCCATATTTTAAAGTATTTCTAGCTAAATGATTTCCCTGTGTTACAAACTATGTTTCAAAACTAATATATCCCCATGGGATAGGGTATAAATACTCAAAGTGCCAATTTAGTTTTAATGGAAATTCCTAACTCTGGGCAGGTCGGCTGTATGGATTCTGGGGATAGCAAATTAGCGCAATTATGGTACACTTTCAGAAAAGTTCAAGGGTAACGAGATCACCTACATCTGGGTCTCAAAAAATATGTGCGTCTCTTGGAGTAAGATAACGTCAGAAGTGTCGGCTCACGAAATAATTAGATAATAAGAATTCCTGCTACACATTTGCAATAACTGTAAAGGCAATCATCCGCATTTTTTGCTACACAGTTGCAAAAAAGACGGACGACATTGAAGGGCAATATTTCACAGAAATTAAATTTTAATATCCAAAAGCCAAAGATTTCTCAAAGGTAAAGCTTGGAAACAGGCAACAATCGAAAAACCAAAAATTACACAAAATAACCGGCTATCAGAAATCCAATCGTATCTAAATACAAATCCACATATACAGCTATCGGGTTTTTCAACAGGGACGCTACAAAAGTCGAGCGACAGGGACAGCAAACGGCCATTTTGACATTTCTCTTCAGTAAGGTTTGACATTTCATGATGGAAAGACATAAGATCCAACAACTAGTCGAAATTATTAAAATTTACAACGTTAAGAGCGCTACGTCCAATTTATGGTCGTCATAGTCGTCCTAGCAGATCAACAATTGAGTGTCTAGTCGAAAAATTTGAATCCACAGGCACAGTACAAAATTTCCCCGTGCCAGTGAGACAAAGAGTTGCCCGTAGTGTCGAGAATATTGCTGCCGCTGAGGCTTTAGTTCAAGAAAGCCCAAATGTGTCTCTCACACGTGGCGAACTTTGCGAAAAGATCTTGGCCTATATCCTTACAAGATTAAATTGACGCAAGAACTGAAGCCGCTTGACCACCAGAAGCGTCGTATGTTCGTGAATTGGGCTGAGCAACAACTTGAAAATGATTCGGATTTTCATCGAAAAATCATCTTCAGCGATGAGGCTCATTTCTGGCTGAATGGCTTCGTCAATTAACAAAATATGCGGTATTGGTCAGGCAGCAATCCACACGTACTCCATGAGTCATCATTGCATCCCGGAAAAATTACGGTTTGGTGTGGTTTATGGACCGGCCGGCGTCATTGGGCCGTACTTCTTCCGTGATGATCAAGACCGGCACGTCATTGCGAATGGGAATCGCTAACGTTCAATGATAACCGAATATTTTTGGCCCCAATTGGATGATATGGACTTGGAGGACATGTGGTTTCAACGATGGCGCCACAAGCCACACAGCGAATGCCACAATCAATTTATTGGAGACCAAGTTTGGAGAACGTGTTATCTCACGAAATGGTCCAGTCGCTTGGCCGTCTCGGTCGTACGATTTAGACTATTTCCTGTGGGGCTACGTCAAGTCTATGGTCTATGCCAACAAGCCAGCGACGATTGATGAACTTCGTACGAATATCGAACGTGAAATTGCAGCAGTATCGGCCGATTCAGCGTCTGGACGTCTGCAAGCGTGCCCGTGGTGGCCATGCAAGAGAAGTCGAGTTTCATACATAATGGCATTGACGGTACTTTCACAGGAATAAAGAATTTCATTGATATCCAAAACCGTTTTTTATTATTTAAAAAACTTTTGTAGCGCTCTTATTGAAAAACCCTTTATAAATTCAGATTGCAGTGTGCGAACATACCCTGATGTGTGAAAATCAAACAGATCATTTAAGTGTCCATTAGTGGTACTGGATGCGCTGACTGGAATGAATGACTCAAATAGTGGTATCTGTCAGAAAAACTTTTCGAACAATCAATAAAGTGCGGGAGTTTCCGAGATTATTCCATCTCCTTCTAGATCAGTATGTGGAGTGGTATAAATTGAGATAAAGTAGCAACCAGGGAGTTAGTCCTTGTGACCTAAACGTGATTTGAATAGTGCTGACTGAGTGAATTACCTAAGTAAATTTTGGAAAGTGGTAATAGTGTGCGAATATAATCGGTGCTAATAAATTTTAAACAAGTCTAATTGAATTGTTATACGAGAATAAAGTCATAACCGTTTTGTATATAATATAATTCTAGAAATAAGAGCGTGTTTAAATAAATTATTGTTTAACATAAAAGAAAAAAGTGTTTTATCATTCGAAGCCCGGCTTCATTCTACAAAACAAACTTATGCCCAAGCTATAGTATCCGATAACGCTCAAAAGGCTATCTCACCTGACCCCGTTTCTATAGTTTTTTTCGACTATTTTTTTCAAATAATGAGGAAAAAGAGAAACTAAAACCTTTGAGGTATGGCATATTGTGAAAAACAAGCGACTGCATTTGCAAGTTTGTGTTTTTTCTTGTATTGACAATACGGTTTAGTTTTTCAGAGATGTGCTAGGTTTTGTCTCAAAATAATCGCCCCATAAGCATTGCAATATCTGTTTTTGTTGACCAGCATAAAAGCAATGATCTGGTTTCTAAAACAAGAAAAACTCGACTGGGAAAACCAATAATTGATAACTTACAGTGCGGGTAATTTCATCACCTACGACTTATCCAAGACCCCTGGCAAGCGCCCTTCTGATATCTACTTACTTAACTTTATTAATGCCATAAATAGGCAGTCACGTCAAACAAATGGATACCTACCAAATTAACCTAAGAGCTGTGTTTGGTGGCTTGAACAGTTGAGTGCTTTTGCTTGGGTTCTTGGAAAATAAGTGGGAGATGTAATAAAAAAGTTTCTCAATTATCAATATTTCTCCAAAAATTCCATCCAAATCACGAATAAACGTGAACAAATAAAGGTCCATCACTAAAACTTAGAGAAGAGACACAATAAGTTTTTTTTTCCTTAAACTCAACATAAGTTGTTCGTTCGTCTTTATGGTCCTGCCTATAATTAATAAAAAGACAAAGAAATTTTGATGAAAATGAGATTTTTGAAGACCCTTATGGTGTTTCACCACAGCGGGTGCGTTGGGAAGAAGTAAATAGGAGATAACGGATGATCCAAGTAGAGATACTTTTTTCAATTGCCTTTTTGACAGATCACGTGTGAGTCGTGTCATGCTGTCATGTTATTTTTGTTTAGTATTGTTTGGCATTGCATAATGGAAAGACTTACGCGTGAACAACGTTTACAAATTGTTCAACTTTATTATGAAAATTCACGTTCTGTGAGGAATGTGTTTCGTGCACTTCGCTAAACTTATGGTCAACATAATCGGCCTACTGAGCATACTATTAGCAACACCATCACTCATTTTGAGACCCAGCATTCATTATTGGATAAAATTCGACCGTGTACACGAAGACCGTAGAGAGTCGATTCGGCGCCGTTCGCAGCAACTCGGACTGACGTATGGAACGACTTGGCGCATTTTACGTCAAGATATTAAATTGAAAGCGTACAAAATACAGCTTGTGCAACAACTGAAGCCGCTCGACCTTCCCAAGCGACATCGCTTCGCTCTATGGGCTCTTGAAAAGTTCCAAGAAGATCCGACGTTTTCGAGGCAAATTTTGTTTAGCGATGAGGCCCATTTCTGGCTTAATGGGTATGTAAACAAACAAAATTGCCGCATTTGGGACGAAGAGCAACCTGAAGAGATTGAAGAACTGCCACTTCATCCAGAAAAAACAACGGTTTGGTGTGGTTTGTGGGCCGGTGGAATCATTGGTCCATATTTCTTTAAAAATTATGCCGGTGCGAACGTAACCGTCAATGGCGACCGTTATCGTGCCATGATAACCGACTATTTGATGCCTGAAATTGAAGCTCTTGATCTCGGCGACATTTGGTTTCAGCAAGACGGCGCCACTTCCCACACATCGCATCAATCAATGGACTTATTGAGAGAACATTTCGGTGAGCACATAATTTCACGTTTTGGACCGGTCGATTGGCCACCAAGATCGAGTGATATCACACCGTTAGACTTTTTTCCTGTGGGGATATGTAAAGTCAAAAGCTTATGCCGACAAACCCGCTTCGATTCAGGCCTTGGAGGAAAACATCACGCTTGTCATTCGCCAGTTACCAGTCGTAATGCTCGAACGAGTGATCGAAAATTGGACTCAACGGATGGACCATCTGCGACGTAGCAACGGCCAACATTTGATAGACATAATCTTCAAAAAATAAATGCCAAAG
Organism: Rhingia rostrata; assembly: GCA_949824845.1. Taxonomy (NCBI): domain Eukaryota; kingdom Metazoa; phylum Arthropoda; class Insecta; order Diptera; family Syrphidae; genus Rhingia; species Rhingia rostrata. Next base: position 53,953,513 of record OX463758.1, read on the forward strand.
AATGTTCTTTCAAATGATAATAAACATTCTCCATTAAATTTGAATTTTCTGTGTTTTTTTCTTTAAAAAATTAGTTAACCTCGAAATGGATCACCCTTTACAGTCATGCATTGGTTTTAAAATTCGATAAATTGTAATGGGTAGGAAAAACTGAGAAATGTTTCTTACATCGGTTGAGGATATGCCATAGAATCACCAGTAGACCTGTTGCTACGAAAACTACATTGTCTGTCATTGAAGAGTTTTCGTGATTCCAGATTTTTCATGAGCTGAAGATTTATCAGCGTTTCCATGAACTTAATGAACTTAGAAGGGAATAAAGTACAATCGGTCGGTAGTTGGGAAGCGAAAATGATAAGGTACGGAATGAACAAATGATGTTTTCCGTCTACTCGGGAAGAGTCCTGATAAATAGGGCAGATTCGAAAGCAATTCCATGATGCTGCTATTGTTGAAACAGCAAGAATGCGAACGAGTTTTAATCTTATCTGTGGATTCATGTAATACTATGGATTAGGAAAGGCAAATGTAAATAAACCTCTAGATTACAAATTGAATCTGAGTACCTTCATTGCTCACTTCTAGTTTTATACAAAACGTGCGCTTATGGAGAGATGCAATTGTTTATCTTTGCAGGAAATATAAAACAAAGCGAAGCCTTTTAAAAACCTTCGAGCAGTGACGAACATTTTAAAACTTGCGACAGTACACAATGCAGCTACCAGTTCCATCGTCATCATACAGAAACGGGCGAGTTTGCGCGGTATACCACAACTAGATACAGCTCTGTATAGTTCGTCTCTGTAAATATTGTCGTATGTGGCTTTGAAATCGATGAATAGATGGTGGGTTTCGATTTGGACTTCTTGGGTTTTTCCCAGGATCTGCCGAAGTTTGAAAATTTGATAGGTTGTGAACATTCCTGGCCCAAAACCACACTGATAAACGCCGATCAGGTTGTTTTAAAACGGTTTCAGTCGTTCACATATTATTGCAGATAGGATCTTCTAGGCGATGTTGAGGAGAGTTTAGAGGGTGTCCTTTTTTTGTGGATCGGGAAAACTATTCTGAGGTTGCGTTCTTCAGGCATACTATCATCCGACCAGATTTGGCTTATGACTTGGTGGATGTTATTTACCAATTCATCTCCGCCGGCTTTATAAGACTCAACAGGACGGTTGTCATTTTCGAAAGCCTTATTACGCTTGAGGTTATATATTGATATCGTTACTTCGCTATCGTTGCCAATGTTGAATGTTTCCTTCTGCCTGACAGCGGAATGTTTGTGATCGCCCTTGAACAGTCTGCAAAGTGGTTCTTCCGTATCATCAGCATGGACTGTGCCGCGACTACGATATTTCCTTGTTCATCCCGACAGGTTTCTGTTTGAGCCCTCTATCCTTGGCTTTGCCATTTTACACTTTGTTAAAGTTGCGAACATCATTCCTGTAGTGGCACCTCTCTATACCCTTGATCGCGCACTTTTCTTGCTCCTTTTTCTTCTTTCTGAAATGCAGGTGTTCATCCCTTCTTCTCTGCCTATAGATCCAATGGCAGCTCTCGTCTGCACCTGCAGCTTAGCCTTGTAGACCTCCTTATTGGCCCCGATCATCTGTCGGCATTCCTCATCAAAACAGCTGCAAGAATGTAGTGATCGGAGGCGATGTTAACTCCTCGGAATGTTCGGACATCCGAAATACTGGATGCATGCCTCTTGTCTATCGCAAATTGATCAATTTGGTTGACCGTTCGTTGATATAGAGACCGCCATATCCCCCTATGGGTAACGATGTAAGGAAACCGTGTGCTTGCTATAGTGGCATTTCGTAGCAAATTCAATCAGCCTAAGTCCGTTACCAGACATATTGTCATGTAGGCTATGTTTTGCGCCAACACTGCTAAAGATGTCCTACATTCGTACCTTTACGTTAGAATCTCGCAGCACGATTTTAACATCTAACTTCCTTAACAATTATCAGAGAAGGTATATAGTTGCATGGTCATGTTTTTCAAATTTAGGTGTCCCGAAATCAATTATCTGGCATTTACAGCCTATATAGCGCTTCAAACCTGAAGTCGTCATTATCAGGATTTGGACCAGAGTTTCTGCGGGTCACTGTTCCCTACCCACCATCATCCTGAACTTTAGAAAAATTGTTAACAAAACTATTTTCCAAAATTTAAAAACCAATTCGAAAATTGATTTCTTTTCCTTGTGTATAAAGTAAAAAATTAAAGGATGTGATAGCACTCGTCTCCTGGAGCGCTATTCAGAATACAGCATTGACCGAATGCAGGATTCAGCCATTCCTCGCATGAAGCGCAATACAGTGATTACCGAATGAAACTGTGTCACCTTATACTGGATAACAAAGCGATGTTATATCAAGTGATTCGTTCAATCTCGTTATGAAAGCGATAACATGTTAGCCACGTAAAATCACTGATGGCACTGTTATTAACAGTCGCTGCACAGCGACATACCCTTAGTCAAAAAAACTCAGCCTTGGATTTCAAAGATTGCTACAATAGAATGGACACAAATAAACCGACTTGCCGTGTCTTCGCTTCCCAGCCAAGCCAGACATCGAATGCAATAGCGGAAGACCTCGCTAAAGTGGCGCGAACAAGTAGAAACCGACCTCAACCAACTTGGAGTGTTAGCTAAGGACCGTGATAATTGCAGAGCGATTTTGGTTTATGCCCTGCCCAGGTTCATTCCGGAATGAACCGCCATTTGAGTGACATATACTGCAACTTGTCCGGTCCAGTTAGACAATTAAGGGGTTATGAAGTTTTTCATATTTTTATATTCAGTTGTACGAGTAAATCCTCATGGACTTGTATTATTTGGTTTACTTCTAAGAAACGAAGCCTGTATAAATAATGTTTGCATAATCTGCAAGTCTTTATTTAAAATTTATAAAACCAATCTAAAAAATTATTGAAAAAATACCCTTTCTGTGTTCATAATGTTTAAAATGAACAACGACGACCATTTCTCTGACCACAATCGGAAATTACTAACTCAAAAGGATCTCAACTTAATGTTTAAAATTGTTTTTTTTTTTTTTGAAACCATTCTGCAGCCTTATCCCTTTAATTAAAAATTAAAAATAAATAATGTCTGTTATATCCAAAGACCTGGTTTAATATTAACTCTGTGCCGCAAAAGTAATTTATCTCTATCATGTCAGGCTTTCTAAAATTAATTTACTCTCTTCTGCACGAGTAAACTTAATTTATGTACGTGCAAGTATGCGTAAATCACACAATACCACACATCGGGTTTATGCGAGAATAAGTGAAAAGGAAAAGGTCAGAGCTTATCCTTAGCTAATAGTGCTATGGGAATAGTGACTTCCATGATATTAAGACTTTTACTGTCGCATTAATAAAAAAAAATCACTTATTACATCGTTAAGCATCCTGTTAACTGTTCATTAAATAACGTTTGCATACTAGTGTTAAATAATATGATTTATCGACTTAGTTGCTGTTACTTAACCAATCGAGTATATAGATGAATTTTCTTAAACAGGCGTTTGACAATAGGCTGTCGGTTCTAGTTTTTATAGCGAATTTAATGGCGCAATTAATTTGAGTGCTCCTCACTCGATTTTATCACTTGTTGTCGTTCATTTGTCATTGTGTTTATGGTGCAAATCTTCGAAAACATAATAGAACGACATTTTGAAGGCTCTAGATACCATGATAGTAGAGGTCACTTATTATTTTTTTTTATTTCTCATAATTTAAAGCAAGTCAAGGATTTCTGACCAGTTCAACCAATCTTCCAATTATATTGCATCAAAGCAAGTATCATAGCTTTATAAAAATAAAATACCCGGCCAAAAAAAGGATAAATATTGGGTCATCCTGCATCTTGCAATTTGTATTATATATGCGGAATCGGCGATTTTTAGAACTAGGTTTTGTAATAACTTGAAACGACATTTTGTGCTTCAGTGGTATAATCGAATGCATTGTGGTAACCTACCTCATTCGTCAATACAAGACTTGTCAGCACTCATATTCCACGGCGAAAACAATAAGACATCACTATTGGCTGTTACTGTTACTATGGGAGTTGGGCGCCTGCTGGGCGTGTCTTCGGGCGGTGGATAGAGGAAGCCGCAGAAAGTTAAGTATCTGCCATTCGATACGATATATGTGGTGACTGAGGCCATTTGTATTCAAAAAGGTGATGTAGTCAGGCAATGAATAAGTTTTATAAAACAACAGCGACTATTCGGAATGTTTTAAGTGACAGACTTAGGCATGAATTTTTATGCCTACTAGATATAAGCGAAGGCATAGTAACAATTCGCATCAAGGCCAAATTCGCCAACATAAGCCTTATATACGACCACGCCCCGACGAAGAAAAAATATTATATATCTAAAGATCGCTTCTACAAGCTTCCTCATGAAACCAATGAGCAGGTGGCCATGGCTCAGAGGAATGCGTAGTAGACTGCTAAGTCAAACGTTGCGGGTCCAAGCCCCAGCTTCGCCAGCACTGGTTTTTCTACAAAAATCGCCAGCTTATATGAGGCCACCTGTGCGATAATATGAGACAATATAAATCTATGTCTCCTCCTCTGTGTCACGAAGGTTTATGTTATATGGCTCTCCTTCTATGTGTCTATCTGTCTATCTCTCTGTTGGTTAATGTCTTGCTCTGTCCCAGCCGATGGCGTCAGTTGCCAGTGCTGTTATGCGTCTGTAGTTCATTGCATTCATGTGCGAAGTATTGTGATGTCAATGTCAATGTCAATGCCAATGAGCAACTACCGCGATATGTGCGTCTTATGCCTTATGCACTGCGTACGATGTTACAATCGTGCTGGGAGATTTTAACGCAAGGGTAGGAGGAGCGACATCTTTAGCAGTATTTTCGGAAAACACAGTCTACACAATAACACGTCTGGCAAAGGACTTAAGCTAATTGGCTTCACCACGGAACGAAATGCCACTATAGCCAGCACACGGTTTTCTCACCATGATATCCATAAGGGAACATGGCGGTCTCCAGATGAACGACCGGTCAACCAAATGGCCGGTCAACCAAATGGATCACATTGCGATAGACAAGAGGCACGCACCCAGTATTTTGGATGTCCGAACATACCGTGCGGCTAACATCGATTCGGACCACTTCCTTGTTGCAGTCGAGGTAATGTCGAAATACTGCAATCAAAAGAGACCACCGCCAAGGGCTTCGCGCAAAGCGTATCCCTTAAGCTCCTTAAAAAAACGTCAATGCCAAGGATACAGGGATTGAACAGAATCCTGTCGACATGGCCAAGGAAATATTGTACTTGAGACACAGGCAATGTTGAGGATATGGAGAGCCACATCTGCTGACTGTTAAACGGCGTTGACAAACAACATTTTGGTGTCAAGTTTTGGTATACCGCCCAAACTCGTCCGTTTGTGTAGGATGACGATGGTGAATTCTCGCTGCTTCTTCAGGGTCATAGGCGTCCTCACCGATACCAAAAAGGGCTTGGGCAAGGCGATGTACTGTACTGTGACTTCTTTATTCTGATTCTTTACATGATTTTGCAAAATTCCCGAGCCAACACCAGAGGCACAATCTTTTAAAAATCGCTGTAACTACTAGCATACGCCGACGATATTAACGTCATTTGTCGGACTCAACGTGAGGTCATAGCCACGTTTGCTAGTATAGAAAAGAAAACGGCAAAAATGGGCTTAGCAAATGAGGGTTAGACTGAGTATATGCTGTCAACAAGAGAGGGCACACAACATCGACGAATTGTACAGAACTCTGTGAGTATAACTGGACTTTGTCTGCCTAGCCTCCGTTATTAACTCTGTCAACAACCTCTCGTCAGAAATTAAACAAAGAATTACTCTTGGCAAACGCTGTTTCTTCGGGCTAAGAAGGCAATTCAGTAGTAAAGTCCTCACTCGAACTACTAAGGAGATCCTATATAAGACCCTGATCATCCCAGTCCTACTCTGCGGCGCTGAAGCATGAACCGTATCAAAAGTGGATGAAGAAATCCTAAGTGGATTTGATAGGGAAGTTCTTCAAAAGATCTTCGGTCCCGTTGGCGTTGACAGTCTATGGAGACGAAGATTAAATCAAGAACGATACGAACTGTACACTGTAGGTACTCTTGTGGGGATATCGTGGTTGTTTAGGTTACCCAACTTTGCGGGAACGCATGGTATTGTTAAGTGGATGAGGAAGCTTTAGTATACAAGAGGGGTAGCTAGTCCTCGGTCCTTACCAAGGATAACATTTTAGCATTAGTTAAACATATTTAGTTAGTCAACATATTTTTATGGTTCTGATATGCGGTAAGACCCACTGTGAAATAAGAGCTGTAATGGCCAGATAGCCACGTTAGGTATGCTTTCCTGCTAGAAGTAAAACTCATCATCATGGATTTTGGGTGGTATCATCAGCGGTATTGGATTGTTTTATCACTGGGAAGTCTACGACACTGTTAAAGGAGACCGACTTATGCAAGTTTAGAAGGAGGCCGCTCGCTACCTCTATCACCGACTGCTTGATAGAATTGTGCAAAACTCACAAGCCAATACACAGGGCACAATCCACCGAAACACCAAAAATGGGTTAAATGTTAAATGAGGGAAAGACTAAGTATATGTTGTCAATAAGACGCCTTATCATGTCTTCGAAGCAAAATACTTTTTACCTAATTGTGTCGCTTATAACAAATCCAAATCCAATTATTCGGTGTTTCGGGTTAACTATTCTGTTAACAACCTGGAGGGCTAGTTTCAATTTGGATCATTCGGCGTATTCTCTATTCAAATCCCTAGTTCACCCGTTAAATTCCTTTGTGGGCAATATTTGATTACATCTTCGGAATTAATTTTGATAGGAGAACTTACCCGAGCTAATTATAGTCCACAAATGCTATGTTATTTTGCACCTAACCAGCATATCTAGATACATATCTATCTGTATATCAGCATATCAGCATATCTACAGTGTATTCCTCTATTCACCACCTTCACACGGAGCGCATATGTATGGTCTGCATCCATATGCATTTCCTATGCTATTGACTTCAAACCGTCGGATGAGAATCCCAGATGATACATGCACACAGCAAGGGCTTAGTCCAGTCGATTCCAAAACATCAATTTCTTAATCCCTGACTAGATTAACAGAAATGATAGACTTGGTTAAGTCATTTTTACATATGTCTACCCCGAATACGTATAAACAGCGCAGCGAAAATAAATTGATAAGCGTGTCTTGGATGTCAATCTGGAAACTATCAAAATTTTCGAAGGATTGAAAGTTTTATTCCGACATTATGCTCCTCTCTCACTCTAGTGACTCTCATAAGATTTCGGCTATGGTCCCCAGCATTACAACGAAAAAATCTCATTTTGGAGCGTGAATGTTGGAAAAGCAACCAGATGCTGATAACTGGTTCTTAATATGATAACAGATCGGACTCACAGATCTTTTTAGCCCCTTATTAACCATTTAGTGGATTCGCGAACAAATTCGGTCGTAAGGTTTAAATAAAAATCAACATTACGATGTCGAAAAATACCTGCAATTTTGTCCGTCTGTTGTCAGTCTTCCAGCTATCAGTCTTTCGTTCTGTGCATGGAGCTGGAGGCTAAATGGCTTGTTATTTTTGAATACTTTTACACTCTAAAGTTATGTTTGAGATAATGTTTGTGTACAGCACTGACATTTAGCTTGAGAGATGCAGACGTACTCCATAGGTGCTGTCCAAAATAATTTCAATAGCAACATGGTCGGGCCTATTAATGTTCAAGAAGTCCAAGTCCATACCCATAACCTAAGCACCGACTTTAAGGCATCGTATCTTGTATGAAAAACTATACCGCTGAAAATCGATCGTTCTACTTGATAGCGATGGAGATATTTTGCGGCTCTCCAAGATCAGCAGTGACCTTACTGGAACATTTAATTTATGATTGAATGATTCCGATGCCATATGTCATGAGGTTTTTACTACGTTTTGGGTTAGAAGATTTTCCCAGCGAGATCAGCGCAATGCCATGCAATTTTTAAAGGCTAGCCGCAGACTTACCCTACTATCAGGAATTACAGCTTGAGAAACGCTGTGCATATGTGATCACCAACGTTTTAATTAGCGAAGAAAATAGCGCAAAACTGAAGCCCAAAATGGGAACGCCTTTTAATCCACTAAGTGAAGATACTGCCTAGAAGATGCCCTCAAACTCTCATACATCAATGTGGAATTTATCAAATTAAAAAACAATGTCTATCATGCGATTAGAAACTGGTAGGTATGTGGAATACTCAAGCAATTCTTCCAATAGCAACACTAGTATGCAGTAGAATATCTAAATCCACTCATAGCTGACATAGGCGTCGATTTCAAAACTGCTCAGAACCAGACACGAATAAAAATAAAACCATGTCCTTAATTTTTTTTAACAATCCTTTTTAAAGAAAAATTTCCGGAAATATAACCAAAATCAGTTGTATTTATTATTTTAACAGACGACATTCTTTTGAAAAATATTTTCTTCGGACTAAACCGTCTTCCCACCTTCAATATTCTCACCAACCTATTATATTTCAACAAAAAAAAAAAACATGAAAAATGATTTATTTCGCTAAAAATATTTCCTGTTCCACTAAATTTACAACTATTTTTCCACGATTTCTTTTCAGACTGCACTTTCTACATTTAAGGGTGAAATGAACAAAACCAAACAAACTTTCAACTATTTCGCTATGTGCACAGGCTCGTCTTGAAAGCACTCCATTTTCACCCGCTCTCACCAACAACGAACACCAAGACGACCAATTCCTTATTTTGCCCGTCCAAATCAAAAAAAATTAAAAAAAAAATCCATTGAGAAATGACCCAGCGAATAAAAACGCCAGGACCAAGGAGAAAAATTGAAAAGCATAAAGTACAGCAACAGCACAATACACAGGAACGGACAGCAACATAAAGTGCTAATCGATGTTCGACTTTCTATGACTAGTTTCCTGCTGCATACAGGATACGCTCCAAAGGACGAACAACTTTTCAATAAATTGTAATGCAAGCAAGGTTCGAAGAAAATTCTCAATAATTTTGCACCACCCTGCACCACACTTATAGCGGACACGACGACCAAAACTCAAGGCATTCAACTTGTGACCATAAGTATACACATTTCAGCAGTCTACTGCAAAAAGAAAAACTGTTCAGCAAGTCCTTCTCCTCCTTTAACTCAATCGAATACTTGATGTTGATATAGAGAACGGATACCGGGCGTATAGCATAGTATGAGCTATAGAAAGTTGTCAGCGTTTGTGAGTGTGTGTTGATATGAAATATTAGTGCGGTACCGCTGACTTAAGCTGTCAAGCCGAGCACAACATTAATCATAAAGTCCAACAAGAGAAGCAAAGTCCAAAAGCTTCAAAGAAACCTGCTAATCGGTTGACTATAGCGTACTTAAGCTGCAAGAAAGAGATAGAGAGAGAGAGTTATTAATAACCAACGTATCGCAACGTCGCGTACGTAACTACACATATCCCATTACGAACAGCATATTAGCTACCAAGCAGGAAAACGCAAGAAAAAACAAAAAAAAAATATATAATAAGGATCACATGTCAGACAGGGAAGACGTGTCTTATCCGACTGCAGTACGTTCGAAGAATACAAACAGGCTACACACGTAGATAAACAGGTAGATAATGCAAATGCTACCAAACATGTTGGAGATTCGAGTTATCCTGCTATGCCTTCCATCGATCCTCTTAGCAACGACATTAGAACCGGGTAAGTTCAATTATATGAAAGCAAGTGAAAAAGAAAATATCCTCCTTATCCTTTTTGTAGTGAAAGTTCTACGATTTACAGGTTCATGCCTGAAATGATGGGTGGGTTAGGTATTCCCGCTTCTACTTTGTATTCATACACAACAAAAACTGGAGACAACAAAGCACCGACTTTGTGTTTGCTCCTGTAGCACGGTACATACAAAACGTAGTTCCTCCAGGATGCTTTACATTTTTGTTCCTTATTACGTTTTTTTTTTCTCTTCCATGAAATGAGGACAAGATACCAAGCTTTCGTGTTAAACGTGATGCGGGCAAGGACGATGATTTAAATAAGATAGGTTGGTGTTTGCAGACAAAGCATACACTTCCATTCTTAACGGTAGAGTGTACATGTATATACATATTGCTTCCTTGGGTAGACATTTTTTCAAATCATATTCTAAAATGTGTACAACAGGGATTTAAGTAATATGTTTAAAGACGTGTCCTTTATATTATGTCGATTGTTTTTTCATTGAAAGTTGATGCTATAAAGAGGATACCATATGAATATTTTAAGGACGAAGCGAGGCGAGTGCTCAACTAATTAAAAACATACTTTGAGGTTCCTAAATGTAAAGCTTTATGTGTAAGGATCAGCATTTATCTGCGACAATTACTTTCACGGTTTGGAAATATCTCGCCATCTTTAAGGACGTTTTTTTTTGATGATTTAATTACTTGATGGGGTCATGCTTTGTACTTTTAGGCGAACAAAACAAAATTAAGAATTTTGTCTGTTGAGCATGCGGCATGTTTGTCCACCTTTGTAGGACTTCCAAATGTCTTTTAGATGCTGGACTCTCTCTTTATTTATTCATCATAGGGTTTCAAAAAAAAATGTCTTGTGCAACTGGCTAGAGCCGAGAGCTTTCTCACAACCATTCATGTGTGCTGGGGTACTTCTTGCACGATGGCGGGACCTTCTGTATTATGCCGACTGCGAACGGTGAATTTGAGATAAGCTTTTCTTGACAAATGATGTTACTCGGATGATTTTTCAGATCATCTCGAGAGTAGAGCCAGTGAAAAATCTTTTTTGTGTTGCTACGGCTGGGAATCGAACCCAGACCTTCTGCACGGCAGTTCATCGCACCATTTGCAATTCCATCCGTCTTACCATTGGGCATTTTCCTCAAAAACCGCTCAAAAATATTTATTTCCTTTGAATCAAGTAATATTTACTAACTTGCTTAAGTGGCGTAACAGTCCGGAATGAGCCTGGGTCTCAACCAACATGCCTCTCCAATTAGCCCGGTCCTTAGCTTACTTCCTACAGTTGCGCACTCCAAGTTGGTTGAGGCCGGTTTCTGCTTGTACGTGCCACTGGCTGGGAATCGAAGACTCTGAGAGCCGGACTCTGTCCTAGCCATCTTAAACGTCCGATGCAAAGTTTTTTCACCTGGAGCATGTCGCTGTACATCACGTATAGTTCTTGGTTGAATCTTCGTCTCAATAGCCCATCAACGAAAACGGGACAGACAATTTTGCGAAGAATGTTCCTCTCGAATCGTCCAATGATTTCTTCATCCGCTTTCGATACGGTCTTTGCTTCAGCGCCTCAGAGCAGGACTGGGATATTCAAATGTCTTACATAGGATCTCCTTTGTAGTTCGAGTGAGGGCTACATTCTTGCCTTCCTAGCCCAAAAAAACAGCGGTTCGCAAGACCAATTCTTCGTTTAATTTCTGACGATATGTTGTTGTCAGAGTTGATAGTGGTGCCGAGGTAGATAAACTCCCGTACTACCTTAAAGTTATATTTGTCAATGGCTATGTTCTGCCCAATTCATCTATGTTGTATATCCTTTCGTGTTGAAAGCATATACATACTTAGTCTTAGCCTCATTTACTGCTAAACCTTTTGTTGCCGCTTCCTTCTCTATACTAGCAATCGTTTCAATATCGTCGGCAATGATGTCAATATCGTCGGCGTATGCTAGTAGTTGCACCGATTTTTTAGAAAATTGTGCCTCTGGTGTTGGCTCGTGGGTTTTGCAAAATCCTCTCAAGATTCAGATTAAATTAATTCCTTAAACCCTTTTTGGTATCGAATGTTTCGATGGGTCGTTTCCCACCCTGATGGAGCATCGAAAATTTTCCATCGTCATCCTGCACGGACGGGTGAGTTTGAGCGGTTTACCAGAACTAGACATGGGTATGCCTAGTTTGCCTCTAAAAATGCAGTCGTATACAGTCTTGAAATCGATGAGTCGGTGGTGGGTATCGATTTGGAATTATTGGGTTTTTCTGGAATCTGCGGAAGTGTGACGATTTGATCAGCTGTGGACTTTCCAATTTTTTTGTGGATTGGGTACACGACAATGAGTTTCCATTCTGTAGGCATACTATCGTCCGACCCGATTTGGCATAAAAGTATGTGAATGTTACTTACCAAGTCATCTCCGTCGGCTTTATTAAGCTCAGCGGGAAGGCCGTTATTTTCGGCAGCATTATTAAGCTTGAGTTTAGATATTGCTATCCTTATTTCAATTAGGTCGGGTAGTAGGTAGTTTTTGCTGTCGTCGACTGTATGTATGTTCGTTCTCCCTGACAGCGGGATGTTTTTTACAGTGTGCTAATGTGGTTCATGCATTCTCTCAACGTCCACTGTGTGTCAACTACGCTATAGCCTCGTATCCTTGGGTTTGACGTTTTACACATTGGCAAAACTTGCGTGACACCTCTTTATGCCTATAGAACTATAGAGCTCAATGGCAGATCTCTTCTTCACCTGCAGCTTAGCCTTTTTGAGAAAACATATACAGGATTTACCAAACTTCGTCGGTTATAAAGCCCCGTGATTCCAAATCGTATCCATCGTTGACTTGTCAATGTAGGTGGACTCTCTTGGGCGTCCACGGCCACAACTAAGGTATTTACCGGCTGGCAACTTCTTATGGCACTCTATTAGACTCAGTTCTTACGAGATTCTAAGCTTATCGGTTCTTCTAGCAGGTATAGCAAATCATAGGCTAAAACTACGCCCATACCAGTTAACGGTATGCTGGCAGCAATTAGTGAATAGTTTCGACTTTATATTGGAATATCTTCAGGTCTCCCTTAAAATTTGTGGGCATCATTGTCATGTCAATACTTTTAGACTCTCGACGGCTACAAGAGTGACATTATCGGTGGAGTGAGCAATGCGTGGCCGAACACTTCTTGCAATATATTTTGTAAGGAATGGGTTAAGTACTCATTTGGTAATAAAATATCAGGTGATCGAAGTGTTTGATATGAAACGAATGTCTTGAAACTGGTTTCAAAGCATTCATTGCAAATGTCTAGTTCACATCGTCGAAGGAGGAACTTATCATCAAAATGTTCTTCGGCATTGCACAAAATTATAAAAATGTCGATTGAATTTCAATATTGAAAATCAAATCGCTGCAGAACTGCATTCATACAAATCCGTTGGCAGTGGGAACGACAAGGATGAAGCGACAAACTATCCAAAGGAATTTGAGAACTCACTTTTATGTGCCAAGAACTCCGCAGCATCACTTACAGCTGAGCCTGAATCATCCAAAATTATGCAACGGTACGCGTCTGTCCGTCAAGAAACTGATGAACAATGTGATTCCAGCGACGGTCATCAAGGGAAATTCAAAGGAGAAGAAGTCCTTATCCCAGGAATTTCGATTATTCCAACTGATCTTCCGTTCCAGTTTAAGCGGATTCAGTTCCTATTTCGATTGCCTTTTGCTATGACAATCAATAAATAGCAAGGCTCGGTTAGTTATCGCTGCCTGTTCGCCTGTTGGCAAACCGTCTTCTTTGTTTGCTTGCGCGATGGAAAAAAAATCGAAAAACATTGTTCATCATATTACTCTGTACTGATTTCGATTCCATTTAAATAATTTACATTGAAATTTCAACTATCCAAAATTTGGGTTTATCTAACGTAGTAAAATTGGGGCGAGACGAAGTTCGCCGGATCCGATAGTTTGCAATAAAACTCAAACCCAGTTCAAGACTCAAGTCCAGTTCAGCAATCAAAAAAAAATTCACAACAGATATTGCCAGGGGCTTTCCACCTTAGGAGTTAGAATCGTTGTTGCACCTAACTCACCCACTACCATACAAAAAATGTATGTTTCTGATTTGCGTGCGATTTACTTCTTAATAGTAAATATATCTTGTGAATGAAAGTTTGATTCTTACGTATAAATGTTTCTTATAAGCGTGCTTCTTATATCAGGTATTATTTATATGCGCAAAAAGAGAAAAAAACACGGTGTTTTCAAATGCGTATCTTATAACTAGAAGATGTTTTCTTATAAAGTTTGTTTTTTAGAGGTATAGAACTTCGAATTGAAATAATAACACAGGAAAATCGTTTTAATGTCCATCTATTGACTTTATTGGAAGGATAATTTTATGCCATTAATGTTTAAATATGATTTGATGAATAAATGCAAGTCTAGAGGTCCAAATTTTAACCACCTTTTCGAGCACTTGGGGATGTCAATAACGCCACGAATGGTTGGCCTTCGAGTCCCCTAATGTTTCTGCGTTTGAGCGACAAATTACACGATCTTGATGGCCAATTGACAGGTCCATTCCGCGAAATTATGCTCTCACCGAATATTTCCTTCAATAAATCGATTGTGACGTGCACTGTGTGGCATGTAGCACTGTCTTGTTGGAACCACAGCTCACCCGCATTCATGCCATCCAATTCGGAAACAACATGGCTCTAAACCAGTCTCCATTAACGGTAACTGACTCACCAGCATCATTTCGGAAGAAGTATGGCCCAATGATCCCACCAGTCCATAGAGCATACCAAACAGTCAGTTTTTGTGGATGTGCGTCTCAAGGGTCTCATGTGGGTTCTCTTCACTCCAAGTGCGGCAATTTTGCTTATTGCCATTCAACCAAAAATGAGCCTCATCACTGAACAAAATTTTGCCATGAAACTCAGCATCGAGATCAATCTTATTTGCGGCCCATACACCAAAATCACGACGCATTGCATAGTCTCGTAGCTTTAATTTTTTCACAAGCTGGATCTTGTAAGGTCGTAAGCCATGATCTTTGCGCAAAATCTTGCATAAAGTTGATAGACAAAGCTCCAAATTACTGTGCCCGGTGCCGAACCGATTAATTCAGGTCCACTTCAATACTTTGCTCTATAGCGGCAATTGTTTTTTCGTTGCGCACTGTTCGACATCCCTGCGGATGCGTATTATCACATAGAGCAAACGTTGTGCGAAAACGATCCATTTTTAACCGAATAATTTGGTCTGATGGACGATTATTTAGACCATAAAATGGACGGAACTTGCGGTAAGCTTCGCGAACTGAAACATTATTTTCGAAACAAATTTACACGATTTGCAAGCGTTGTTCATTTGTCAACCTGTTCAAAATGAAATGGCAAACCAAACTAAACATAAATGACATGAGAGTTGCCCGATTTGACCACAAAATATTAATTTTATCTCTATTCGAAAAACCAACGTATAAAAAAAAACACCCGTTATGAGTGTTTCTTACATCCGTCGTGGACTATAATATGTTCCCTATACCAGAATTTTCTTAAGTCCCAAAGGTAAAACTGGAATAAACCTATCTTGAACCCTTTTACCGGATATATCTCAAAATCCTGCAAGATATTTACATCAATCAGAGACCTTACAACTAATTGTTTTTAGATGTTATGAAGTAAATAAGTAATTATGTCCGCCTTTGTTGTGGAGTGAAACCACTGCGCATTGTGATATTTGTTTACCGTATCCAGATGAAGTAAGATATTTTAAATGAATCTCTGTTCTCAATGTAATCTAGATCTGAGTTTTGGAAGATGTTTATTGAAGATTTCATAAAAAAAAATCCTCCTGATGCTCCTAGCTTAGTAATCGCAATCTACGTACACTTACCCCGTGATCCGAATTAACAGCAAATTCAAAACTCTATTTAAGACGAATAACCTGGACCCCTTTGCTTTCCCACTTTGATGGTGAAATGAAATTGATGAACTTCAGATTGGTTACAGCCAACTGAATATACCTGTATCAGAATTTGATTAATTTCATTCATCCTCTTAACACAATTCCGCGACGCCGTCATCATCTTAATCTTCAACGTCGTCAAGTACAAAGTTATCTTATTACCGTCAAACTTTGTGCAGAACTTTTAAATAGAAAGTTCTATCTCAAACAACTCATCAGAACCACCACTGCACAGGTACACCAAGCTGCCAAAAAGGGAGTAAGAAAAAAACCCTTCAAAACTATGCTGTGATGCACCATACAGGATCTTTCAACCGTCTCCGTCGTCGGCTTCAAAACATACAAAACCAATACCTTTTTAGCTTTAACGTTAAAAAAATCCTTTGGCATTTACAAAGTTCAGCCCAAAGATACGGATACAAGTTCAACACACGAAACGCAACCAAACGAAACCCTAGGAATGGCCTTCAGTTTGGCCTTCTATTCAGCTTCAGCCTTACATTCACCGCACTCTTCGTTTTCTCTAATTAATTTGCGAATTCACTCCACAACATTGGGAACGCATAATGAAAGCCAAACTCAAGCCCCCTCCCCACACGTCGAGGGAAAGTTATAAACCATTTTGCAAAAATTATAATTTTCCAGCTTGGATTTCTTTAAAAACGATTCCAGGAGGTAGTTCTGCACGCAATTTATAAACCATCATAGAAATGGAAAGCCCTTGACCGGGACTCGGTTTTATTTAGTTTAAATTGAAATTGTTTAAAGCGTATGCTGGTAGTTTAATTTAGAACATTTGTTTGCTTGTGTATACATATACTTTTTGGATAGGGATGGCTTCAATTTGGCTCTTAGTTTGGTGTATGTGGTTTTTCCTGTGTGTTATGCTTTTAGTTTTGGCTATCTTTAGAGAAAACCAACTGATTGGCCGTGACTGTAAATTGTGGTATTTACTCGTATCTCAAATGCGTAGATGCTATATACTGTAATACTTATGCAGAAGCAAAAACACATTGGCATTCTAATGGCCTTAACAGACTTAGGGTGGACTGGGGTCATGACCAAACATTGTATCAATCATCCGGTTGCGAACTTCTGGACGGTTATTATTAATTGTGTTTTCTATAAAAAGGCATTCAAGGTTCTTCGATATGGGCGCTGGAACCTACGAACCCATAACCCAATGCACATCTTTTTTCTCACAGCCAATCCAGTGCGTATGTACTCCTTCCGCTAATGAACCTGATAGAAATCATTGCTATTGCAGACAGTAAAACCTAAATTTTGATCTAATCTAACCATCTTTATAGCCCGAGGACATCGTGCTTTTGATGGTTGGGTGTTGTAGAAAGGGTAGACTGTGATTGGCATTAACTTGGCAATGCCCAGTGGTTGCAACTCTGATTACACATCAAGTGCTTATTTTCAACCTCCAAGTGGTAACTATCGGGTACTGGTCTCATCCAACCGGATTTTACTTGCTAAACGATAAGCGCGAGTGTTGATAACATGACAAAAAACAGCCAGGTCAGAATGCCAAGGAATGAATACCCCGCCTGATATCTCAGGCGAACCTAGACAAGCTGCTTCGACATATTCGGACAACAGGTTATCTAGGAATTTCAAGGGTAAGTGGCAGAGATGGTGGCGGACTAACCGAAAGGCCAACGGCAGAACTCAATCCCGTAATGGATATGAATGGCCCCGTGTCCTTAAGTCCCTAATACATTGGAATTGGACTTCCAGGTTGGGGCTTGTGCTCTGGATTAACTATCCACCCATTAAAAAAAAACAATGTCGTTACGAAAATGTTAGGAAAGGACGGATTTTATTGTTGACGATCCTGCTAAACGAAAAAAGGACAATGAAGTTCGTATTTGCACCTGGAACGTGAGAACATTAAACAGGAGAGGTGCAAGCGAACAACTAGCGGAAGCACTAACCTGCTACAAGGCAGACACTACTGCCATTCAATGAAATGCGATGGGATAGGCCTCGCAAAATGGGGATGAAATCTAGTACGGACCGTGTTATTGTGAGCAGAAACAGCGACTATTCGGATGCGGATTTGTTAGAAGTGCCAGTCTTAGGCAAGAAGTCTTATGTATCCAAGACAAAAGCGAACCCATTGTAACAATCCGCATCAAGGCGAAATTCGCCAACATAAGCCTTATAAGCGCTCACTCCCCAATGGAGGACAAATATGATATAGCTAAGGATTGCTTCTACGAGCTCCTTGCCAAAACCTATAAGCGCCTACCGAAGTACAATGTTAAAATCGCCCTGGGAGATTTGACAAAATGCCATTTGATCAGTCGCAACTGATGTTTCTCGAGGCCACCAGCAAGCAACCGACAGATGCTCGCAGCCAAGAACGAGCTTTGTAGCCAGAGAAGAAGGAAAGAACACCGGCTTTTCAAAAAAAAGCAAGAAAAGCTCGCGATCGAGGATATAGAGAGGTGCCACTCCAGGTACGATGTTTGCAAGTTTTACCAAAGTATAAAACGTGAAAGCCAAGGATACGAGGCTCGAACAGAATCCTGTCCAGATGAACAAGAAAATATCGTAGTTGAGAAACAGTCGATGCTGTGGATATGGAAGAACTACTTCAGACTGTTAAACGGCGATGACGATCGACAATCCGCTTTCAGGCAGAACGAACTGATATTGGTAACAACAGCGGAAACTTCCAACACCCGAACTGAATGAAGTGAGGATAGCAATATCTAAATTCAAGCTTAATAAGGCTGGCGGAAGTGACGGCCTTCACGTTGAGCTTTATAAAGCCGGCGGAGGTGACATTTTAAGTAACATCCACTAACTCATAAGCCAAATCTGGTGGGATAAAAGTATGTCTGAAGAATGTTACCTCAGAATCGTTTTCCCGATACATAAAAAAAGGAGGCCCTCTAAGTTGCGCCAACTACAGAATCATACGTCTGAAACCGTTTACCAACAACCTGGTTGACCCTTAGCAGTGTAGTTTTAGGCCAGGAAAGTCCACAACCGATCAAATTTTCATACTTCGTAAGATCCTGGAATACCCCAAGAAGTTCAAATCGATAGCCACCACCTATTCATCGATTTCAAAGCCGCATACGACAGTATTTATAAGGACGAACTATGCAGAGCCATGTAAAGTTTTGGTTTACTGTCCAAAGTCGTCCGTTTGTGTAGGATGACTATGGAGAATTCTAGCTGCTCCATCAGGGTCTGATGCCATCCACTATTTCTTCGAGAGGAGAATTCTTCGAAAAATCTTCGGTCGCGTTTGCGTTGACGGGCTATGAGACGAAGATTCAACCAAGAGCTATTCGGTATCACGCGATAATTTTCGGGACTAATGTCCCACTAAAGTGGGTAATAAGTCCTGAGTTGGATTCAGAACTTATATCCCACTTTAGCGATATAATCATGGTGACCATGATAAACAAAATGGGACTAAGGTCTACATTTTCCAACAACCACCTACAATGTTAGAAATGGTACTACTCTTCTATTGTACCATTTCTAACATTGTAGGTGGTTGTTGGAAAATGTACACCTTAGTCCCATTTTGCTTATCATGGTTACCATTTTTGACGTTGAATCTGGTACAATTCAACGCCTCAGTAAATACAATATTATGTATGACCTTACCAATTGCTATGCTATATAGATATCCTACAGGACCTTTCAATGGGCATCGACATACTCGACTTCAGTGACTCATGCCGTTCATCCATTAATTAGTTAGATTTTAGATTTTATTAGTTTCTCCATTCGTTGGCAATAGCACCAAGACTCCACTCTTCCGCACCTACATCGAAGGGATACCAACAAAATAAAATATGCAGAATACCTTTCTCTGCTAATTAATACCAAACAACTCATCAATATCCCCAACAAATTGGAATTGGTTTCATTAGTTGTCTACGCCAGACGTCCTTAATTAAGCGTCTAATATTGAACTCCATAGCATGCTAACAACACGCCACACCCTATATTCTGAAAACTATGTGCCACATCCAATACCAACAAAAAGCATCAATCTACTAATAATATATTCCCGAGCCCATTGTACCAACCATCCAGGATATTCGGTCATAAGGAAGATGGTACGCATATAAATAACTAAATTAATAACGAAACCATGTGAATGTAATGACAGAAAGCGTGTTATCCTACTCTGTGTCTTGCTTTAGCCATAAAAAGGCATTTCCAAGACGGGCAGTCGCCACCACCGCTATACCACTAAAAACAACATGGAGAACATCCGCTCAAGTGAATTTCATTAAGTTCTAATAAAACCGCTTATAGACTTAGAAAAAGGACTTCACCAACACTCCCTTTCAAATCAACATCCGTCAGGCACTCAATTCGGGTGTAGGTTATTTTATACATGAGCCATGGAATATTAACAAAACGCGTCTCGGTTTGCAGGTCCTTATGAAATAGAAAACACCCACCCCAGCACAAGATGGCGGCAAAATGCAAAAGGATCGACTGCGTATGTGATTTGAATATATTAAATTTCACAACAATTCATCATAAGTGGACGAGTGTATCACGAAGCGCTTGGCGACATTTACGAGTGTGTTCTTAGAAGGAAGAAGGATGCCCAGGCCCACCCACACTATGATGGGTAACATGTTATTATTCAATGTTTGTATGTTCATATTGCGAGTGGGGCAAGGAGTTTCAGCTTATTTTACTAGATATGCTTACGAGTTTTTTTTTTTCGTTTTCCTTTTGACTTATATTGGTTGGAGGATTTTGTGGTAAGCTAATAGGGTTGAGGGATTGAAAAAAGTATCAGCCAAAGAGATAAGAGATATACTCATGAAAATTCTAGTGGGTGGTTAACAAAACCAGGAAATACAAGCAATATGAGTATGATAAATTTGACCTCTAGTAGGACCAAAAGAACCCATCAAAGGATTAGCCAAAGAGTTGTATTGAATTTCAAGTGGGGCTGTTGATATACTCGGATATGTTTATATGTACAGTACTCAGTTATTGCCTTCTGGTTGCATGAAATCCAAACTCAAGGACGCTTATGTTATGCGTGCACAATGTTATACATGTATAATCATATACATGTATGAAATATCATACATTTTGTAGAGCTTCTCCGGTTTACAATAGAGGCTATTAGCTTCGACAACAAATATCTACAAGGACTAAAGATATTTTATTTTGTTTCATTGTGTTTCCTTAGAAGAAACAATTTTTTTTCAAAGAATGTGTAAGTGGACGAAGCTAATAAAATAGCTGGCGGTTATTGGTTCTGTTTTTCTGTTTGCAGAACATGTCGTTAAGGCCTCAAGCGATCAAATTAATTTGTCGTCAAATATTTATTTGTGTTTTGCTATCTTGTGTGTTTGTTTGAGTATGTTCACCGGAGGTACAAGACATGTTTTAAGGAGATCCAGGGAAAATAATGCAGCTTCCACAACTTAAAACCACGTGCACATGAGATGTGGCTAAAAAGTCTTCCAAGCAAGATTTCATCACCTCTATCATGGTGATTTCTAAGCCCCTCCATAATATAAACCATAACGTTACAGAAAAAAAGAGTTATGCCTGAAGGTGGTTAATGACTTAAAATTTTTGTAGGTGCCGCAAAAAAGTAGTGACGATAACCCTCTAGATTTTGAACAATACAAATTTCCAACGTTCAGAAACAATAAGCGAAATAGGCCAAACCACAGGGAAAGTTATGAAACTAACATTTAAAAAACATCAAACATTCAGAAAAACAAACCCTGACATCTATCATCATCTCGTAGCTTCCCCCACCAATAGGTTGAGAAAGGATGAGGCTTAATGCAGACGACCATGGTAGCCAAACAATGAAAACGCTTTTGAACGAACACTAAGCACCTACAAAAGAGTATCGCTGGCCCAGAGTAGATAAAAAGCAGATATTACAGAAAGAAAGAGTGGGTCTGGAAAAAAGGAAAGGGTTAAAATCTGTAGCGGTCCTTGTTGTAGTGATGGTGAACAAAATTAGCGGCTATTCGGATTTGTAAACCCTACAGACTACGACCAAAAGGAATACGTCGTCGGTGAATGCTTTGCATGAAGGAATACTCTTGAACTTTTTGTCTGGTGCGATACTACCACATCATGCTATAGGCTAAGTAAAGTTGTTTTTAATTGGGGGAGGAGAAATAACTTATGCACCACAAGGAGGCCTGTTTGTGTTGACCATCCCCGTGTGTCCAGCTCTCTCGGCATGCTTTCGAACTAAAACTAACAATTCTATGGTTTCTGACACACACCCATGGAACCGCTCTTCGCATTACTTCAAGGGGGCTGTCCTGTAATCAAATACCATGTTGGGCTCATGTACTTTCCCGATATTGTCTTCTCTTTTCTTTCTTCTAAGAATATCTTCCACAAACTGGCAAATTATTTCCCAATTCTGCATAGAAGAAAAATTGTTTTATGGCGGGTCATCCTGGAACAGTCCGTCATATGCTTGGATCTCCTTTCTCATGTGAGTGTGCACGTGCACACAAACAGCCTCGCTGTTCGCCTTCCTCTGCTTTCCCAGTTCCAGCGTTATTACCACTTCCGTATCATTTACTGCTCTGCTTGGTCGACTGACGCTTTCAATTCGATTTTCGCCTTGTTGTCGTTGACGTACTTCCTTGGTGGCGTTTTGAGATCGATTAAACTACAAGAACGCCCGGTTTCTACATCATTTCGTAAGAGCTAACCACACGTCTTTGCACTGCCACCATCTGCTTCCAGTACTTTTGTCAAAGCACGTCTGCCCAAATCTCACTTCCATATAGGAGAACGACATTCGTTATCGGCATCAATAGCCTGCGCTTGTTTGGCGTTGGGCCACCATTCGTTCGCCATTAATCTGCTGAGTGATCTTTTGACTCTAGAGGCTCGTTCCGCTGCGAATTTCATTTGTTGCCAGAAAGTTAGTCCTTGCTCTTAATGACTTCAGATCCATTTTGGAAGTCGATTTGCATGGGGATTCTCTTCTTCGTCAGAAGATAGTCCTATTCCTGAGATAGTCCTTCACCATATGCAATAGATAAGCTGGGATGTTGAATCTATTTTATAGCGAATTCAGTATATCGCTGCGAGAAGCTGAACAGAGTGCATTTCCAACGTCTAGGGATCTCAGCAAAAATGATCTTCTTAGCCTTGGTCATTTCTTCAATATAGCTTCGCCGTAGAGCTTCATTTCCTGAACCCATACTGCCTTCCTGCCAAGTCTCCAGCTTTTTGTACTGCATCTGTGAGTGATTTTAGCAACTTTTACGTTAGCTTCCCCGCAGGGTCCAGCATACATTAGGGCCTGGTCGCAGATGGGGAGTCTGGATCTCCTTTTCAGTTCCAATCTTGTTTTTTTCCAGTAATCTGGGAAGGCTCCTTCTTCAAGACAGCCTTTGTACATATTGAGCAGCTAGTTTGGGCATGTTTGGCCAGTCACTTTTCTTACTTTCGCTGGAATACAACATCTGTGCCAGGTCCTCTTTTGTTGTTCATGATCTGCACAGCAAATTCCAGATCTTCTTCACTAAAACGTGGAATTTCCTGTCATCGGGTTGCTGTCGGGTGGCCTGTCCGGATGAGTTGGAAAAAGAGTGTTTACAATGCGGTCCATGCTATCTTCGTTTAGAGGATCGGCGATGCCGATTGGGCTGCCAGTTTCCGCATTACTACCTTGTAGCCTAGCCCCCAGAGACTATGTTTTTGTGTCGGCGGGGATTCTGCCACTTCCGTTTTTAAGGCCCTCTTGAGTTGGATCTTTTGGTTCTGAACTCCTCTAGAGCTTCCTCTACATTTTCAGTGCTTGGAAGCGTGGTCCATAGAAAAACAAAAGTTAACTCCATCAAACTTATCTTCGGTACATTGACTATGAACTGCATCCATGTCTCAAATTTAATGTAGAGGAGCAGGTGGCCATGGCTCAGAGGAATGCGTAGTTGACTGCTAAGCCAAGCGCTGCGGGTTCAAGCCCCAGCGTCGGCAGCATTTGTTTTCTACGAAAATTGCCAGCTTACCTGACGCCACCTGTGCGATAATATGAGACAATATAAATCTATGTCTCCTCCTCTGTGCCACGTAGGTTTATGTTATATGTCTTTCCTTCTATGTATCTATCCGTCTCTCTCTGTTGTATAAATGTCTTGAATCTTGATCTGTCCCAGCCGATGGCCTCAGTCGCCAGTGCTGTTATGTGTCTGTAGTTCGTTGCATTCATGTGCGAAGTACTGTGATGTCAATGTCAATGTCAATGTAGAGGAATCGATGGAACCTGGTAACCTCGATGTTATTTTGCTTATACTTGTCTTCATGAAAACTTAGTAAAGATCAACCTGCGACACTATTTTGCATTTATCCGAAAATTTGACAAGGACTTCTAACCCGACAGCCAAAGTTATCATCTTCACTTATTGGCTGCGGCACTCAAACAGAACGAATGATGTAGGAAGACATCCAAAATTGCCTTTACCAACAGCTTGCTCCCAATTTTTGGAGAAATTCCACTGTATATTCTGGATTTTCAAAGACCTTTTCAGATCAGACAACTAAATATATATAAAAGATTTCTTATATTGATGACAAGAGTACAAGACATGGAATGGAACTATTCGTTCCCATTATTTCTCAAGAGTATAGATTCATTCCCGAGATACTTCGTACGAATATCCACCTGGCCACGTCTATAAAATATAGATTCACCTCCCAGTCACAATGTCCTGAAATATAAAAGTGTAAGTCTATGTCACATCCTGTCGTGCTTCATTTGTTATATGTCATGTTAAGTTACAGACACTATTAGAAAAAGTGTGGTAGACAAAACGGAGCCTTTGGGAACACCAGTGTTTATTTGGCAAGAAACAAACTTGAAGCCATCCAAAATAACTTGAATGAAACGTTCCAAGAGGTAGCTTCTAACCCATAAAAGAACACTATAATCAATTTCAAAAGCACGTATTTTCGACAAAAGGCTTTTTGCCAAACCCTGTTAAATGCTTGAAATATCCAGTGCAATATCAGTCCATTTTGGCTGGGTATCAAAGACTCTTCGAGCCGAAGTATTGGTGTTAGACGTCCAATGTGGATTTTTTTAATGGCTGTATCTAAATCTTCACCCCCTAAAACCACACTGATTATGGCCGATTGGATTTCCGGCGTTCACATATTACGGTAGATTGGA
The DNA here is from genome assembly GCA_949824845.1 of Rhingia rostrata. Lineage (NCBI taxonomy): Eukaryota > Metazoa > Arthropoda > Insecta > Diptera > Syrphidae > Rhingia > Rhingia rostrata. Next base: position 53,978,490 of record OX463758.1, read on the forward strand.
TCTTGTAGGCGATGTTGACGAAACCTATGCCTCTGTTGTTAGCGAAGGTCAAAGGGTCTTCTTTTTTGTGGAGCTGTTTTCCATCTCCCCAAAGATAATCCCGATGAATAGAACAGATGGAGAAGCTTAGGCAGTGGTTTTGCGAGCGTGGTGGAGTACTTATGGGGAAGTCACCATCTGAACTAGCCGATTTGTGTATGTCAAGATCGAGACCTCTTGCGACTGTACAAGTACGAATTCGGCTTGGTCCCATAGGACTTTCTAAATTCTCAAGTACAGGAGGAGACTCAACACGATCAGAGAACGTGGAACTCCTGCAGCAAGCAGCAAGCAAATTGGCTTTGTCCGGTGAGATGAAAGCTTTAATATCGTAATTAATAAGAATTACCATAGATGCACTCCAATTCTTAATGTCTTCTCACAAGCTACAGTTGGGGCAAAGTAGCACTATTGACTCAAATTTTGCTCGTCGGAGAATTTGACATGGCTAATGCAAAAAATACAGTTATTTCTATCTCGTTTGAACTTGAGCCAGTTTTGTCCGGTAGGATTGGTTTTGTATGAAAATAACTCGTTCAACTTCGTCACCGCCGTTTAAAAGTCAGCAAAAGCGGTTCTTCCACATTCTCAACATCGAATCCGATCTTCCCTTGTTCATCTCCACGAATTTCTGTTCAAGCCTTGTATCCCCAGTCTATGGTACTTTATACTTTGATAAGATTTACGAACATCACTCCTGGAGCGACAATTTTAATTTTCTTCTTCTATGGTAATTTACACTTTGATAAGAGTTACGAACATCACTCCTTGAGTGACAATTTTTATTTTCTTCTTTCTAAAACGCAGGTGTTCTTCCCTCCTTCTCTGTTTATAAAGGTCAAGGTAGGCTTCGTAGGCATTCCGGCGAACTAGGGGTTTCTTACTGGTGGTCGGATGAAGCGTAGTACACAATTTGTCGATTTTATGGCTTGTTGACTTTATTGCCATTGCCCTTCGATGTTAAATGCTGGTTATATGGTATAACTCGCCAGGTTAAGGGATATGTATTCTGTAAACGACTTCCCAGTCTATTGCTTTCGACGTGACATTTCCTTTTAGTATTTCGAATGTGCTTTGTTGTGGTAAATATCCGCATTATAATCTTGGCTGCAACAAGGCAATGTTGCGAGTTGACGGATTTGCACACATTGTCCAGAATTCCCAAAAAAATGGACGGATATTGCTCTCACATCATGGCCGCTTACTTACTTTCGCTACAGTCCGGAACGAACCTGTGCCTTCACCAACATGCCTCTCCAATTATCCCAGTTTTTAGCTTACTTCCTCCAGTTGCGCACTTCAAGTTGTTTGATGTCGGTTTGTACTTATGCTCGCTACTAAAGGGGATGGGTTCCTCTAGTGCGTCTGACTTCTGGCTCGCAAAAGAATATTTTTCGAGCCGGAGTATTGGTATTCACTCTCTCTTAAGCGTCAAATGCGATATTTTTGACCATTATCGCCGCATAAACCTAAAAAAATTCGAGCGTCCATATTGAAAGCGTCCATAGAAAGTAGAAGAGAGTGCAGCTAACACTTAAACTGAAAGTAGGAAAGTAAGTAATTTATTTAAATTTGATCAACAACTTTACATCTAGAATACAAATTAACACGCGCTTGCCTGTTGAAGACCTCACTACCATCTCACCGCACTCACCTCAGTCGCAATTGATGTATGTACTGCGATTCATTAATTCCTTCAAACCCCCTAATCATGGAAAACGTATGCCAATACCAGTTACAATCGTCTTTTCTCCCCCAGATTACATTTGTTTATCAATGAGGGTGGAATTTGATAAAGCAACGTAATCTTTCTGAAAATTCAAGTCATATTCTCCCTCTAATAGACAGTTGAACTTTCTCATAATGGATTAGGGTACTTTAACTAATGTACAACAACAAAAATGTTACCAATGTAAGTTCATATTTTATGAAAATTATATTCTCCCTGGAAAGGAAAACTTTTTATCGCTGTCACTCTTAATTTGACTGCCTCGAAACCCCTCCTTCGAAATTATTAGAAGGTATTCCCCAATCTCCATTTAACTTTTCTCAAACCTTATATCTTTTACTAAACCAAACGAATGAACCCAAAAAAAAAATCCCACTTGAGACTGAATGCACTCATCCTCTCGCCCTGAAAAGAAACTGTAAAACATTTTTAAATGACAGGAAAAAATCCCCAGTAACGTTGACCCCAAAACATACTTTTTCGTTAAGGGCTAGCTGTCTTTGCTCGGGGTGAGTTCCGTACGGCACCATTTCCTTCATTACAATGGTGAAAACTTCTCGCAGTCTTTTAACTTGAGCGCACTCTCGCTGTATCTATGTGTCTTCCGTCCGTGGCCAGACAATGGCGACGGAACCTGGAGGTAGGTAATTGAAATAGAAGTTTTCAAATTGTTTATGAAAATTACGTTGGCGAAGTAATTCACGGAATATAAACGAACGGGACGATTCCCCGTTTAGTGTGTGGGTATGCTGCAGACACTCCTCCAGAGTTCTGGATTCGTCTGTATTTGGATATGAGTTCTGGCGCGCAACAACAAAAAATAGGACCAGTAACCAGCAACAACGTAATCATTTTTCATGCTCCTATTATTATAATACAATAGACGTCATAATGGTGATGGCATTTTGACTTTTAGCCCTCCCTTATCCCCTCCGGAAAAACTTTTCTATTTATGTATCTTCCGGCCGATTTGAAAGTTCCCTTTAACTGTGTGAAAGTATGTGTACTAATATTATGAAGATGAGGTCGGTGCATCTATCGTATAGATACATTTGTATGGTCGCGTTTTATTTATGCGATGGCGGGAGGGCAGGGTTGGTTTTCGAGGCCAGATGAGGATTTATGGTTAAAATTGGTAGACCGCCATTTTAAGCTGTTTATGATGGTGGAGATACTGCTATGTGAATGGATATTTTACCACCTAGAGGGAGGTATATATCTAACCGACTTAAAGGTCATTTAATCGAATAGAAACACACAATTTAATTGCGTAGAAAATTTTAAAATATAAATTGGAGAGTATTTACTTTAATAAATTTGCTCATCCATGAGATATTATTATCAGTTTCCTTCTTCTTGGATTTTTCGTAGACCATAAAATAGTAAACAGCGATTCTGTATCCACTTTCATTATTTTTCATCAAAGCGAACAAAAGATATCGGTTTAATCTACATACAAATGGCGAAACAATCTGGTTGCCATTGACTGGGAACACATTAAAAAGCACACAAGAAGGCCACAAAAGAAATCCTTTGCTCATTCATTTTTTGTCGAAAGGTCCTTATGTCAGCATACATACTTTGCCTGTAGATATTCAGTTCATTGTCATATCTACACCTATTGTGACCTTCTACTAAATCTCTTTTGTTCTCTTTATTTTTGCAGATCAAAAATCGATACTCACCGATAGCGACTGGAAGAAACTATGGATGGCTGGCGGTGTGAATCCCGACTCCAAATTAGATAACAATAATCTTGAGTCAAGTGACAGCCCGATGTTTGAAGATAGCGAGGTAAGTGCTTTATAAATATGGGACTGTGTGTTCCAAGGACTAGGTATCTAGATGGTTAGTCAGTCTGTGTCAGTACTCTTATCTGTAATTGGATGATAGATGCTTTTTGTTCTATAGGCAAATAGGATTAGGAGATGGCTTTTAAAGTATATTGAGCATTAAGTATTATTTGAAATGTACCATTCCGGGCTTGTAATATGGGAAAGCAATCCAGACATAAAGTGATTCCTTCTTGTTCATGTCTAAAAAGACTCGATTGGTCATGACCTCTTGGTGACTGGTGTGGTGCCATCACAGTGTTTCATAGGGGTTGAGTCTTCAGCATAAATAAAAACAATAATTTCAAGAAGCTCACTCTTTTTCTGTAACTTATTTAGGTGTTGGCTGTTCTGTACCAAAAATGAGTTCCGTTAGTTGTTGGTATCGTTGTTAGATGGTCAGTGGGCCTATGAGCTGCAACTGCGTGCGTGTCTTGTACAAGGTGGGCCAAAAAAGATCACCCTGTAGGAAGATGCTCTTATTTTTGCAAATGTTCGCCAATGTCAAATCTGTTTTTACATTTGTGGATTAGACAGATGTAGAGTACAAGTGAACAAGCCATGGAGCGATACACTCCCCAAGAACGCGGAATAATCGAAGTAATGTTGAGGGATGATGCTCATATCCACCTCAGCGGGAACGTGAACAAGCATAACTATCGCTTCTGGGGTACCGAAAATCCACGAGTAATGCACGAGGAGCCATTACACCCGCTCAATGTTACTAGAAATTATGGGGCCATTTTTTCGGGAATGTCGCTGATCAAACAACAACAGTGGACGGCCATGTTAATCGATTTTTTTTAAGACTGGAGCACATGCAGTTCCAACAGGACGGAGCAACGGCACACACTGCACGAGCCACGACTGATATTCTGAAGGCCAAGCAAAATCGGATGACTTCTTTTGTCCCACCTTGTATGTCGTTGAATTGTAGGAATTTCGGTAAGCTTCTCTGCATAAATGCCCAACTATTCTTCGGTAAAGCTAAATTATTATAAATTTGTAGTAAGGAAAGAATCGCCTGTAAGGTATATTGTTCGCTTGGATACATTCTTATAATTTTAGTATATATTTTGACACCGAACTCTTAACATGAGAACAGTGTTCAAGACCTGATCGTTCTTGTGCTTTGAAGAGAGCCACAGCGTCCGGGTTTTGCCAGTAAAGTCTACACGTTTTTGCCAAGGTGAATGGATTCTTCTGGTCTTAGGACTGTATTCTCTATTCCGATTTTCAGAACTATGGACTTGTTCTTTCTTTCAGTTTAAATGAACCAGGTTTTCTTCCCCCACTGCATAATCTTTCGTATATCTTCATTTTTAGAGCAACAAATCGCCAATAGACGTGGCATTTGTACTAGTTGTTATCAGAGCAACAAATCGCCAAAAAAATATATATTCCACCATACTAATGATAGAGAAAAAAATGAAACAAAGGACGGAAAAAACAACAACAAAGTGTGTGTATAAACACGAAAAATAGTAGCTGTCAGTCTCTGAGTTCATTCAATTGAACAAGCAAGTGGTACGCACTTGGCTCACTAGACACAAGTTCAATCCACGGTTAGGGAATAGAAGTTATTACAATAATTATACAAAGAACTGAACATTCAATAAGCGCCACTATTAGAACTTATCTGATGAGGACACTTGGTAATGTCCGCGATAGCTATAACTCTAACCAATTAGTGTTTTTGTAAACAAGTTGTTGTTGTGATTTCAATCATTCAAAAATAAAGGGTGGTCCATTTCGAGGTTCCCTACTTTTTTAAAGAAAAAAACACAGAAAATTCAAGTTTAATGGAGAATGTTTGTTATCATTTGAAAGAACATTCTTTGGCATTTATTTTTTGAAGATTATGTCTATCAAATGTTGGCCGTTGCTACGTCGCAGATGGTCCATCCGTTGAGTCCAATTTTCGATCACTCGTTCGAGCATTTCGACTGGTAACTGGCGAATGACACGCGTGATGTTTTCCTCCAAGGCCTGAATCGAAGCGGGTTTGTCGGCATAAGCTTTTGACTTTACATATCCCCACAGGAAAAAGTCTAACGGTGTGATATCACACGATCTTGGTGGCCAATCGACCGGCCCAAAACGTGAAATTATGTGCTCACCGAAAGTCCATTGATTGATGCGATGTGTAGGCAGTGGCGCCGTCTTGCTGAAACCAAATGTCGCCGAGATCACGAGCTTCAATTTCAGGCATCAAATAGTCGGTTATCATGGCACGATAACGGTCGCCATTGACGGTTACGTTCGCACCGGCACAATTTTTAAAGAAATATGGACCGATGATTCCACCGGCCCACAAACCACACCAAACCGTTGTTTTTTCTGGATGAAGTGGCCGTTCTTCAATCTCTTCAGGTTGCTCTTCGTCCCAAATGCGGCAATTTTGTTTGTTTACATACCCATTGAGCCAGAAATGGGCCTCATCGCTAAACAAAATTTGCCTCGAAAACGTCGGATCTTCTTGGAACTTTTCAAGAGCCCATAGAGCGAAGCGATGTCGCTTGGGAAGGTCGAGCGGTTTCAGTTGTTGCACAAGCTGTATTTTGTACGCTTTCAATTTAAGAGCTTGACGTAAAACGCGCCAAGTCGTTCCATACGTCAGTCCGAGTTGCTGCGAACGTCTTCGTGTACACTCTCAACTACATTTTCTTCACAGCGTGCTGGACGTGGTCCATTCGGTCGAATATTATCCAATAATGAATGCTGGGTCTCAAAATGGGTGATGGTGTTGCGAATAGTACGCTCAGTGGGCCGATTATGTTGACCATTAGTTGAGCGAAGTGCACGAAACACATTCCTCACAGAACGTGAATTTTCATAATAAAGTTGAACACATTGTAAACGTTGTTCACGCGTAAGTCTTTGCATTATGAAATGCCAAACAATACTAAACAAAAATAACATGACAGCATGACACGACTCACACGTGATCTGTCAAAAAAGGCTGTTGAAAAAAGTATCTCTACTTGGATCACCTGTTACAATCATTAGTTGTCCCCAGAAGATAATGAATTTGCTGCAAAAATATAGTGGGTATGAGCATTGATCCTTGAGGCTTTCAAGCGTTAAGAGAAAATCTTTTTTGAGGAACATCTTCATCACTTTTATGTTGACTTCGTTTTTCCCTTATAAAATCTCAGAAGCACTAAACTTTAATTTCTTAAACTAGGAAACGCGGCTTTGACATCGCGTTGAGTCCGACCAATGATATCAATATCGTCGGCGTAGCCTATAAGTTGCTCAAATGAATTGTGCCTCTGGTTCGCTCGGGAGATTTGCGAAATCTTCTCAAGAATGATGATAAGGTAGTTACATGACAGTGTTTCGCCTGGCCTAAAACTTTTTTTGGTATCGAATAGTTCCGAGAGATCGGTGCTGTTTCCGTTGGCCTACCCGAATTCTCCATCATAAACGATTTTGGACTAAATAAAAAAAAATTTGAAATGGTTCTATATAGGTCTTTTCTATAAATTATGTCGCATGCGAATCTGAAAGAGAAGTGTGAGGATTTGGTGATTTGTGATCTTTCCTTTACTAAAACCTAACTAATAAGAGTCAATCAGCAGGAGATTGTTCGTCGTCGCAGGTTAAGCTTCTGTAGATGTGGTTCTACCATATTCTCGACTGCGACTCAACTACGATTCTTAATTGTTCATATAGACACGATTCTGTACGGGCCTTGTATAACTTGCTATATCCTCAGTCGAGCACCCTGTTCTTGCTCATTTTTCTCAATTTTGAAAAGCCGGTGTCCTCAACTTCATTTTTGCCTATAAATAGATACTCTCTAACTTTTATGGCTTGTAGTCCTCATTTTTGGATGTAAGTGTATCATAGCATTCTTCGTCAAGCCAGTGTTGTTTTAGTGTTGCTATTTTACATCCTCTTGACTCCACTCGCACTCATAAGTCTTTTTCAGTCTTCGGGCTAGAAGGCAATTTAGTCCTCAATCGAACTACTAAGGATATTTTATGCAAGAGCCTGATCATCCGCATATGGCACTGAATCATGGAAGGTAGGTGAATAAATCTTCGGTCGATTTAAGATTAAAATTCTTTGATAAATCGTTGGTCCCGTTTGCATTGGCGGACTATGCAGACGAAGACTCAAGCAAGGACTATACGAGCTCGCAGAGTCTTCGATTTCCAGCAGGACGTCGCAGGAATTAGAAGCCACTCTTTATCTAAGGGCAGGCTGATTGAAGTGGCATATTGGCTCATGTCAAAGTTCATTCCAGACTGTAGTTCCACTTTTTGAAGTGAGTCTTTTCCGAAGGGAGGATGGTTACCACTGTGAGGTCAAATTAGCACAATTGATTTCGTAATCAACGGTACGACTACTGGGCTTTATTTAAATTAATTCGACTCAGTTTCTACTTTCGTCTTACAACACCCATCCACCATGAAATACCCAATGTAATATAAATAGCCAATGTAAGCCTTTCATATGATATAACCTCAAACAAATTTTTTTCGCAAAAAATAGTTCTCTTAACATTTTCAAACTCTATAGACCCTGCGGCCTTATAGCGCAGCTTTATATATCTGAGGTTGACGTGACTCATTCAATAATATTAACTTTTTTCTCACAGCTACCCCACTGCATAGAACCCTCTTACTCACATTCCTCTAAATGTAAAATCAAATTAAAGGAAACATCAAAGTAAAACCAAAAGTAGGAACAAAAAAATCCTTTCATCTCATAAGACCACCCAAAAAAGAAGGATCTTTAAGGGTAATTTCTTTACATGCGAAAGGGCTGTATTCCCGCTGCCGAGCGTATTAAAAAAAGGCTCTTCTAAGCACAATTTTTCACCTTTGATTCCTGCTGCAACACAAAGTTTAACTGTACATGCTTAGGTTCTGGAAAAATCTAAAGTTTACTAAAACCACACTCACAACTGAATCCACACCAACAGCACACAGCAATTACTTAATTTTATTTCGGCCCTGAATCCTGTTAATTACTATCCCCCTGGGTACCGCGTTTACACATTTACATATCCAAACTCACAAAGCTATACAAACTCTTTCCGTTTAACACGTATTTACCTGCCTACGTTATGACTAAAAGGTAAAAGTGTAAACATTTCGCACACATACTATTTACCACAAGATTTATCCTCTATGGAGGATAGCTCAGTAAAGGACATCTTTTATTCATTCATTACTCCAATAAACATGTGCCAAACCATTTGGCAAGCCTCACGGTAGCTAATAGTGTGTCCTTTGCAAATGTTTACTCGTGTAAAGTGTTTGTTCTAATTTCCGCCTTCGAATTGCATCTTTAATCGAAATGATGATTATACACCAACACCTGAGTGGTGACGTAATTCCCATGGAAATGGGTCCACTTGGAATCGATGATGGGAAGATTTTGAGTACGATTTCCAACAGATAAAGTCGTAAGGTACGTTAATATCTATCTTGTCTCTGACAGGAATTTGGTATCCCTTTGGTCGATTTGAGATTACATAGTTCATTTTATGTGAGGTTAGTAGCTGAGCTTGAAAATCTATTCAAGGGAACTTGGCAGATGGCCTTTTCCTTTGGGCGGGTATCAAATTAGATAAAAAAATTAGAATACCCTTACAGTAGAAATGAAAGCTATCTGAGGGTGTGTGTTTGCCTTGTGTTTATTCATAAATATATAAAATGACTTTTGATTAAATCTTTTTTTTTTATTTCAGATGATGGCACACAATACGACCGTCCAGTTAGGTGGAACAGCCTTTCTAGTTTGCAAAGTCTCTGGAGTGGACAGAGTGGGTGTAAATTGGGTTTGTTTATACAATTTTGTTGTGATTTTGTTTCATTTTGTGAGTTTTCATATTCCCTCCTCTATCCTGTGTGTTCAGTATTTTTTTTTGCATCAGTAATTTTAAAATTGTTTAATTTTCAATTTTAAAAAAATATTTTGAATTTAATTGTTGCCAGCGCAACAGAGTCATAGAGATGCATTCGAGCTACATACATAGGTTAGCAAAGGTTCGTTGGTTACTGAGGTTTCAGAACCAGAATTGTCGTTTCGTTAATATATTGGGTGCTCGATTTTTGATAACATGGAAGTACATTGCTAATGAATATTTGAGGATAATTATTCTGTAGTTTAGTCATTAGAATATGGAAGGTATCCGCACATTGTACACATATGGCAACACAACGCTATCATATAAATTAAATGTTAAATGTAGAAAAACAAAAAGTTTTCAGAAAACTATCTTTTATTATTATTTTTTATTATGAAAGAATTATCTATGACAATTATGTGGGAAACAAATGCTCGCCACGGCTTTGGTAGCACCTCTATCCGATGGTTCATATTTTAATGACTCTGAGACATAACTGAGGTTCAATGTCGTTAATGTGCTTAGTAAATAATCTCATACCTTAGTTCTAGGCTTATTGACGTACACTTTTTCTTTTAAATATCCCAAAGAAGAAAGTCTTATGCCCGTTTTTTCAGTGCTGAGTTAACTCCGAGTAAACACAAAGTTAACTAACCCCGGAATAAATTTAATCCAGAGTTAACTCATGAAGCAGTTTTTCAGTGCGGGATTCATTTTGATTCCGTGTGTGGTGATTTGATTTGGTAGCACTAATGATTTATCGATTTTGCGGTCAAAAAGTTATCGATATGTATAGAATCTGCAACAGCTCAGTTATCAGCTGTTTGGTTTATTTTTCCCCAAACAAATGAAAATGCTTTTATCGCGATGTTACAAATATTTTTCTTCTTCAAACAGTCAAACTCAATATTTAAAACAGTTTCGAGTCCCTGGGATCTGATTGTACACGTATTAAGTTTCTAAATGTTCAATAAAAAGTCCACACAAATGGAATTAATAATAATTGTATGTTTGATATTTTATCATCTGATCATTTAGCCGCAGGGGTAACTCACTTAGCTTGTTGGGTTAACACGAGTGAACTCTGGATTTAAATTGACTGAAAAACTACTTTCTCGAGTAAACTTGAGCTTAATCCAGAAACTAGGATGATCTCGCATAGAAAAACCGGGCGTAATCACATGATCGTAGCGGCCAATTAATCCCGCCACGACGTGAGATAACACGGCCATTGAATTTCTCGTGCAAAGAGCGATAGCTGTGTGACAAGTGGCACCATCCTGTTGAAAAGAGTCCGTTATCACCTCGTGATAGCGAACACCATTCACGGTAACTGCTTGGCCGACCTCATTTTCGAAGAAGTACGGCCCGATGACGACGCCAGCCTATAAGCCGCACCAAGCAGTCACTCTTTGTGGATGCATCGGCCTTTTAACAATCACTCGTGGATTCTCATTTGCCCAATGCGGCAATTCTGCTTGTTAACGAATCCACTGAGGTGAAAGTGTGCCTCGTCGCTGAAGATGATTTTCTTTGTAAAGTCACCAGGGAATGGAAGTCGCTTGAAATGGTCAGTAGGCCTTAGCTCTTGAGTCAATTGAACCATTTAATAGTGTACATTTAAATCTTTAGGTTTTCAAAATTCGCATCAGTGGTGATCTTAGATGTTCAATTGTTGGGCACGACAACGTGTCGACGTTGACGGCTTTTCTGTCACACTATCGCGAAAACAGCAATGTTTTCTGCAGAACGAACTGGACGAGCAAGCACAATGTGCTTTCACAATTCATACAGACCCAGTTTGCTGAAATTTGCGCACAATTCTCCCGATTGTGGATACATTTGGACGATATGCTGACAAAAAAAAAGTGCACGAAATGGCTTCAACAATCTTAAAGCGCTGCTCAACTGTGTTACTCTCCATGGTTGAATTTGCCGATCATTAGAACACAAAAATGTCAGATTAATTTGGGCAAACCACTTGACGTTAGGGTGTGACTCCCAATTAAAATCGTACATTATGGTTGGACGTTGGACCACCCTAAAAGGATCAAATCGCAGCTCCCAGGCCGCCAGATGACATCACTTATGACACGATTTGGGAATTTGGTGCGCAAAAGATCGAGTGTGGCATAGGTTGTGTGCTATCGCACGCCACCTTGCATGAACCAGATGTCGTCGACTTCAATAAAAAAAAATAGAGGTTGACATGGCTCTGTAACGCTTGCCGTTGACCGAAACGTTTGCCGCGCCCCATTTTCGAAGGAAAATGGTCCAACGATGCCACCACTCCACACTCTGCACAGTCACTCTTTGTGGATGCAACGGCTTCTCTATAAAAATAACGTGTTAGCTTTCTGATCCCCAGATGCGGAAATTTTTGCTTGTCCAAGCTGCTTAGATGCAGGTGAAGATAAGATCTGGTATTAAGCTCAATAGGCAAGGCAGAAGGGAAGACAGGCTTTTCAGAAAGAATAAAAAAATGCGCGCGATCGAGAATATAGATAGGTGCCACTCCAGGAACGATGTTCGCAAGTTTAAATAAACTATAAAATGTCAAGGCCAAGGATACAAGGCTCGAACAGAATCCTGTCGAGATGAACAAGGAAGTGTTGTAATTGAGAACCAGTGATTGAGATATGGAAGTACCACTTCTGCAGACTCTTAAACGGCAATGACGAACGATCTTCCAATCCACGAAAAAGGAGATTGCGTCAACTTGCCCAAACTCTTCCGTTTGTGTAGGATGACGATGGAGAATTCTCGCTGCTCCATCATTCGATACAAAAACGGATTTTGGCAAAGCGGTGAACGTCATGTGACTTCTTTAATCTGCTTCTTGAGATTATTGTGCAAAACTCCCGAGCCAACACCAGAGGCACAATATCCCCAAAAATCGGTGCAACTAACATACGGCGACGATATTGACATCACTCGAAGTGATATCATATCCACGTCTGCCAGTATAGGGAAGAAAGTGGCGAAAATGTGTTTAGCAGTAAATGACTTAAGGCTAAGCATATCCTGTAAACACGAAAAAAATACACAACATCGACAAATTGGACAGAACGTCACCATTGACAGATATAACTTTTAAATAGTACAGGACTTTGTATACCTCGGCTCCGCTATAAATACTGACAACAACATCTCGCCAGAAAATAAACGAAGAATTGCTCTTGCCAACCGCTGTTTCTTCGGGCTAAGAAGGTAATTCAGTAGAAGAAATCCTTGATCCATTCGAGAGGAAAATTCTTCGAAAAATCTTCGATCTAATTTGCGTTGACGGGCTATGGAGACGAAGATTCAACCAAGAACTATACGAGCTGTACAGCGATATGCCCCTTGTCAAAAATGTCCGCATTGGACATGTAGAACGAATTGACACCAATACTATGGTTCGCACAGTCTTCGATTCTCAGCCAGACGTCGGACTCAGTAGAGGAAGACCTCGCCTTAAGTAGCGCGCACGAGTAGAAACCGACATCAGCCAACTTGGAGTGCGCAGAGGCATGTTGGTTGAGGCCCAGGTTCATTCCGGACTGTAGCGTCACTTAAGTAAGTGAGTAAGTAAGTAAGTAAGTGCGACAGTATCTATAGATACGAACTATACAGAGCCATGTCTAGATTTGGTATTCCTTCCCAATAGCAAGCGTAGATATTAATCGGTTCGTGAAAGAAACTGATACCTTTGTATTCTGTCAAAATTTCGTGTTGTGCTCTTATTTATCCTAGAAACACAAAATGTTTGTTTTGCCCTTTACCTTTTGTTTTGATAAGTATGTTTTCGGGCCCAAACAGACACCAAATATTTTACATTACAAATAGCAAACTACATTTTAAGATCTGATCAGAGAGATGGTAGTCACTTGAAATAGAGCTTTAAAATTACCAAAATGGCTTAAGAAGAAAGAGTTTCCGATAAGTCTGATTGGTTTCGTAATTGGTGTGTTTTAAGTTTTAGCATATTTCAGGCCATCCTTCACAAGCTGTGTAGCTGTGGAACTAGATCTATGAAATTTTCAATACGATCCCTGTGTCTGAGACTGGCAGAGAGAAAAATACATTTGCTTCTTCACGGCTCACTGCCACGCCCGATTTAGAAAGACGAGAGCTCGATTTAAATAATTCTACCATTAGCGTCTAGAGTTTATTTTAAAAACCTAGTCGTTTAAGTTTTACGTTCGACAGGAAATTGAAGTCAGAATTGTGATTTATCCCTTGATCATTGTAGTACCTTGGCTCGCACATGACATGTGCCTCAGGCGACTTGCTTTGTGAGTCGTAATCAGCTACTGGTCTAATAATTGCTCTTACACAAGTTTTGCTTTCAGATCCTTCTTGCTAGCCATCGTTCAATTTGGGGGTGAATTTTAAAAGCTCTTACAATCGCTGTGACAGGGTTACCAGCACAGCTAGATGAACGATTTTTAATAAAATGTTTTCCAACATATAAAAAAATGGCTTCCTGTGCTATTCTTTAAAATAACTTCTAAAAAATTGATTTCAGTTATGATCTTCGAATTCAAAGATCATTTAAAAATTAACATTTCAAGTGATTACTACTATCAATCAATTTTTCATCTTGAATAACTCCTCAATTTATCCTATAAACCTCTCTTTTATTCATTAAATACATCCTTTTCAAAATCAAGCAGACATGTCCTTTTTCATAGCATTTGGAGAATACTTTCAAAATTGTTAGTGCTGCCAAGCGAACATACAAAAACGAAACAAAGAGAAATGTAGAAACTAAGCCAGCATTCAAATGGAACAAGGACATGCATAACAAGAAGAAATGACTGCAAAATGACGAGATGTACAAAGTGAAGTGTATGTGTATGCATAATTTTCACTCTAGAGCTCACGCGACTTTCATAGAACACACACGATTAAGCTCCATTTTTTGTTGCTATTGTTGTTGTTTTTTTTTGGACTCGCCTTGCACTCATTCTGCTTCCATATTGTGTTCGCTGTGTGAACTCCTTACATTTCGTTAGCACTGAAGAGCTCTGCCCTAAAAAGTCCTTATCCCTGACGGCTTAAGGAACGACAGAAAAACATCTTGATTGACTAACATCATATCGTTCTACGGTGAGTTTTTTATGCAAACGATATAAAAAAAACGGAGCCGTTCACTAGAACTGAGAAGAAACATTTTACAAAAGGACAAACGGAAGTCACACACGAAAAGTGCAAAGTGTTACATAATAAGAACACCAAAACTATATACACCTTCTCTCTAGCACACATTGTCACAAAGGAGTCCTGAAGGCGAAAAAAAAAGAAACGTCACGTCGTAAAATTGTTTACATTAAAGGAAATCTTCAGGATCTGGTTGATATGAAGCGAGAGCTTTACAAAAAAAAAGATACGCAACAGGCATTCAAAGAAGAGGTTTGCGTAGGTACTGTACCGTTTGAGTCTTTGTGCATGAGTAGGAGCTCCTTTTGCAAAAACCTCAACAAATTGGTAAAAATCGAAGGCTTATTGCAATAATGAAGTATATACCTCACAGACGACAAAGGATACCGTCTGATTGTTTTAGATTGGATATTCAAAGGTAATCAGGTATCGGAATAACAATGAAAAAATTATTTGCGCGGCAAAATGGATGCATACATTTTTTTTATTTAAATTTTAAATTAATAATTTACCCTTTTCCTTTTACGGAAATATACCCTAAAAATAATCATAATTATGTTTTCATTGCGTACAGGGCGCGGCAAAACGCATTTTTCAAACCGAAATAAAACCTTTTTTTTTGCATTGTGGTTTATTCTTCTTATGAGGGTACCTAAGGTCTTCCCAGCATAACATCGGGTATTTTGGAATTTTCTGCCTGTTATCGAGTGTGAGTTTGCACGCTGTAGAAGGTGTGAATTCTCATTCACCATCTCTCTCTTTTTCTCACTCGCCCCCTCACTTTTTTATAAATGTCAGATTGTGGTCTAGTACGATCGTACGATGTCAGTCACTACCCTACGAGCCATTACACAAAGAGGGAGATGAAGGATGTTGAAAATATATAGAAACGCATTTTATATCAAACTCTCACAACCTATAAAAACATTTATAGTTGTCTCCTATCTGTTAAAATTTGTCGATTCATAAAATCAAATTCACACCGTCCCAACATGAGTTTTACTTCCAAAAATGTTGCAATGGGACAAATCGGCCAATCCAAGTCACCTTCCTAAAAAAAAGAGGAGCTCTGGGAAATAGTCCTTAAAACAGCCTTAAATTCTGAGACGTTGTTCCATCCTGTTGGAAACAAATGCCGCCTTAGTACAATTCATTATTTTTAGATACAAGGGGATCAATAGTTTGAAATAAATTCGCTTTTTGCTTCTTTCTCATACATCCAAAATTTCAGAAAATTTATTTAATATAAAAAAACAAGTACGTGCAAATTAAGAGTGTTTTCTTAAAATAAAACGTGTTTTCTAACTGTCTTGGTTGCCCTTTTGATATCACCCTTGAGAAACTCCTTTCCTGGGATATACGAACCGCTGATTTCAATCTTTCAAAAACCTCATTCAGATTCCTGAAATGTAAAGTGACGAAGAAGTTAATTACAAAAAAAATATGAAAAGGCTGCAATCGCATCCTTAAAAATGAATGTCTCCAACAAATCTTGTCCGATCTGATTGCAATCATTTATGGTTCGAAAAAACGACACAAGTCGTGTTTTAAGGAAAACTCTTCCAAGAAATATCAGCATGGGTCTATAGACAAAATGTTCATAGTAAATATTATTCACAAAATATTTCCGTTGAATGTTGACATTGACATTGACATTGACAGTACTTCGCACATGAATGCAACGAACTACAGACACATAACAGCACTGGCGACTGAGGCCATCGGCTGGGACATATCAAGACATTTATACAACAGAGAGAGACGGATAGATACATAGAAGGAAAGACATATAACATAAACCTACGTGGCACAGAGGAGGAGACATCGATTTATATTGTCTCATGTTATCGCACAGGTGGCCTCAGATAAGCTGGCAATTTTCGTAGAAAACAAATGCTGCCGAAGCTGGGGCTTGAACCCGCAGCGCTTGGCTTAGCAGTCAACTACGCATTCCTCTGAGCCATGGCCACCTGCCTGTTGAATGTTATTTTTCAAACTTTCTTAAGACTTTAACAAAAAGAGTTTTTTACGGAAAATGCCCACATAGGTTTCTTGTGCCCAAAATTTGTAAAATCTTGCTAGATAGTTTTTAAAAATTGTTTACAATCTGGCCATTAAGGTTTTCTGAAAAGTGGGCATATATACTAATATACGCCTATGAGATATTGTGACAAACAAAGTATTGAAAACACTTCTCACTTTATTTATAGACAATCTTTCTCAATGTTAATAATGCTCTGACAAAGACAACTCTACCTAAAGTCGAGAGCCAATAATGTGCCATAGCCTATCAGTGCGGGTCGGTTGCTGCTGAGCCCTCAAAAAGAGCTGATAAGCTAGCAATATAACTCTTCCGGACAGAAAAAAAAGTCTGTCATTAACGGGCCAAACAGGTTTTCAAACCTAGCTTTCGTCTTTGCTAAGACGACCTCCTGTCTAACGCCGAAGTCGAACGGCAAATTTGAGAAGCTTCTCATGGCAGTTTTACTCTTGGTTGTTTCTCGAAAGAGTTGAAGTAGTTAAGTGAACGTAGGTTTGATCTGCAGTTCTGCCTTTGAGATAAACAGGGGCGTAGACCCACTTCGACCCACTAAATAGGTTCTAGATTACGTACCAGGCTGAGCAGATATCATGCTGGTCCAGCACACTTCCGCAAAGTCTTGTGGAAGAGGCGGCGGAGATTGCCGCAACGTGAATTAAATGGCAAGTGCCGCAGTCAATAGGGATTGAGAATCTTTTATTCCACAATGTACCAAATTTTTGTTAAAATCTCCTGCTAGAACTCAATAAGATCAAATTAATTCGACAACTAAAGCCTTGTGAGCATAGTTTGAAATAAAAAATCGGAATTTCACCGAGAAAATATATTAGAAGGTGAGTCGTTGAATACCCTGGCCCATTCCAATTTTAAATCAAACATACTCAGAAAGTGGGCGTGGCTAAAAATGTATTTTTCTCCGACTTTTTTTTTTATGGTTTTTGGTTTGATCAAAAAAGAGATTTATTTAAAATATACTCTTTTACTGCTTGGTCGAACGGAGAGTGTCTTTACACAAAAATGTTTTCACCTGTTCGTTAAAAAAAAAAAATTCGACCTCATTTCATCACCTTAGCTCAAAAACTAGTACTCAGTTTAGCTGGCGGGAAGACAGACAGACTGACAGACATGACCTAAGACTCAGCCGTAAGAGATAGGATAAAAATAGAAAAAAGTTTCCCATTGAGTGGAAAGTAATTTTGTTCTTTAAAAAATACATTTTATCAACGATGACTATCAAAAGTTAGCAACCAACATTCAAAGGATAACCCCATTTTGACGTGAACACTCCCAACTGTGGAAAACGCCATCATGAGCTTACAAATTTCCTGCAAACAGTACCAACATTAGATTGAGCTCAGAGAAAAATGCGTTTGCATGGTCTGAGTAAAACGACATATAAATATTTTGCTGGCAATGTAATTCTCAATCGGCAGGATATCATACAATAGGGTATTAATATCAACACAAGGACAACTGCTTAGTATAAAAGTATCTGCATTCTATTTTCTCAATTTCTTTCACAATCCTTGACAAAGAAATGTTGATTTGAATCAAATCATGATGAAATTTGACCCGATTCCATGTTATGTATCCTTCACGTATACTACCCGGATATAGTAAAGTAATTTTTTACGTTATCCATCCTAGACCACAATAACCCTTACGAACAACAAAACTATCATCGCCTAAAAATTACAATACCACACACACATAACAGGGGATGAGGATAAGGACACACATGACTTTAAAATTCAAGCTGTGGATATTGAAAACTAAAAACGGTTGGCTAGGATTACGACTCTGGAAATTGAATTTATGAGCATAAAGTTCGTTTTACCGGCAGGATTGCGACCAGCTTTTGGTTGTTGTCCGCCTTCTGCATAACAGATCCACACATTGACTGCCAAAGTATTCCCAGCGTGTAGAGTATGTGTGGGATCAAGCCATGACGATATAAATTTCACATATAGCGAAGGATAACTACATCAAAATGATGTCGATACTATACAGAGGGGTGCATCTATGTGTACTACTAGGGAATGTACATGCCCAACATACTTTCTGCACATGCATGCAACGTGATGTCGTCTATCATGATATCCTACCAAACTCCCTTTCCATTGTTATCGCATATAGAAGTTGACGATAGAGGTACTGCTCTTTCATGTTGGTGTAGGTAAGTGTTGGCTTTATGTTGTAAGAATATTCGTTTACCGATGGGGTGTACACATCTTCTGCTGAACATATTGACGTAAGACATTTCCTAAACACTTAATATAGGGTTTGGATTTTATTTTTTTTGAGACGTAGATTCTTAGCTGTGTCCTTTAAAAGAACTCTACATCATCTTAATGTTACCCAGGTAATAAAAAATTGAATTTGCAGCAATAAAAGGGAGTCGTAAGCTTTTTGCATTATGCTTATATGGGATGTAGTTATGCAACACATACGCAAATGCTTCGTTTTCAAATTAGGAAACACTAAGTTATCATAAGTGCCATTCGACAAAAGCAATGGCCTCCTGTCGGTAGTTGTTATTTCCATTGAATTTTTAATTAAAGTCTCGGTACATGTCGCTCAAGTTAAACTGGATCTGTATTGTTGCGCAATGCGAATGTGTAGGTTCCGCAATTAGTTGCCAAGCAATAAAGCTAGTACTAAACGCCACAATGCACCAGCTATCCCATTACTAAAATATAGATTGGGGTGAATTCAATTGCTTAAGTTTACATAGGGGGTATATTATTTGGTTCCGAGTAAGTTGATTTTACCGGTAGTTATCTTTTGTTGATGTTTTTGTGGACTCCCAATGGGATCAATAGGACGGGGATCAATAGGAATTAACCGACATGCCACCAAGATACTTTCCGAGAAGATTGAAGAAAAAACTTGTTTTTATAAAACTACCCGCATTTTATAAAATTAGATTTAAAAACATATGATAAAGCTACAGTCCACTGTGCGGATCGTTTAACACCCTATATTACCCTATCATACCTCATCCCTATAATAAATATCCCCAAAATATGGGCATCTTGGCGACGAAATATAGAAAATCACAAATGGTTTTTGTAGAAAACACCCCAACAAGTGGGTGTGGATTAAAATGAATTATAGACGAAATTTTTACCGTATTATGATGTTGATGATTTTGAATCAAACGTTTTTTCGATATTTTTTTGTAATTTGATCGAAAAACGATTTTTAATAAAAGCGCCCAAAAAAAGTGAGAGTGGCAAAAAGTTTTATAATGACAAAATATAGATATTTATTTATTTATTTAAGCTTGGTACAAGCTGAACTTAAGGCTAAATTAATCTTACTAAATATATTTATTAAAAAAAATGTAAAGGATTAGTGGTAGATGCGGAGGACATAAGGGAGTTAAGCAAGTTTTGCACAGTGAAAATTAAAGCATTTTGTAGCGTTTAGGAAAATCATTTCTATTAGAGCGGGACAATAGATATTAATTGATGGAGTTGATGTGCAAAAAGAATGTCTGTATGGGGATAAATTCAAACTGCCTACACAGGGAGACCGCGTAGAGCATAACGGATAAATCTACGTTATACACTCTCAACACGGAAGGTATGGGTATTGTAATATGGTGATCATACTTGCCTGCCATATTCAAGGATTTTGTGACATAACAGTTCGAGAATTATTTAGACCAGCGTTTTACAAACCCAAAGGCAGAATTGGCTCCGCTGCTGATATTATCAATATGAGAGCGAAAGTTGAGTATAGACAACACCCAAATCACGCATGAAAAGCACATTAGGTACGGGCTCACCAAATATTAAATAGGATCCCGCGATTGATGGGATACGCTTACAGGAGTATGTAATGGTCTGGCATTTGATCACATTGAGCTCCAGGAATTTTTTGGGCAACAGTTTGAAAATTGGTGAAATCTCTTTGAATTGGGTAAGAGTAAGTGGAGGAGGAAATGTGCCTAAAGATTTTCATGTCAACGGCATAAACAGATAAATATGAGTTTTCAATGATAAACGTTACTGATAGACAAAATAAATATCAACGGGCCAAGATGGCTACCTTGAGGCACTCCGGATATAAGCTAAAAAGGGGTCCGATACAGAGCATCAAAAAAGAAATTTGTATTGGCTTTTAAAGAGAAAGGATGTAGTCCAAGCAATTAAGCCCGGTTGAAAACGTAGTGCTTTAAGTTTAAAAAAAATGATTTTATATGAAATTTTATCGAAAGGTTTACTAAAGTTTCTCTAATGTGCACAGAGTGTTAGACACAAATTCTGTTAGGTTGGTGGTTGTTGACCTACCTTTAAGAAATGTATCATAAACGATGCTTTCAAATACCTTCGGTATGTAAGAGAGTGTAGCGATTGGTCGGTAGTAAGAAATTTCATTCTAAGTTTGTTTTTTATGTAAGTGGATTATGAAAGAGCTCTTTAAAAGAAAAGGAAAGACTTCCTGGAATACTGAGAGTTGGAAAAAAGCAGTAAGGAGTTGAGCTAAATAGTTGATACAATTTTTCAGAACTATAGAAGACCGTCGGGACCGGGAGAATATTCGATCTTTAAATTCGTTACCTTTGCTTCCACGATAGACACGGATACTTCAAAAGAGTTTAATGAAGTTTTTGGACAACTTCAAATACTCAAGATCAACTTCACGGCTTTCGTTGGTAAACGATTGGTTGAAGTAGCTTGCAAATAAATTTGCAATGATTTTGAATTGGTTGAGGAATTAAATTTTACCAGATTTTCAAGTATATGGATCGTTATCTGATTTTATTTTGTTATTTCTTTGTTGATTTCTTTTGTTAGGTACAAACTATGTATCAAAACTAATTTACCCATATGGGATAGGGTATAAAAAGCGAATCATCTCAAGAAATGCTTAATGCTTAATAATTACTGGACACTATCAACCTGATGCCCGGAGCAGCGTTAAAATTTGTTAAAAATATGTGTGTTTGGTTCTTAATACTAATTTTTTTTATTGAAATGAATGTCATCTCGAAAGAGACAAGCAGATTTTATGTGTGCCAAATAAGGAACTGAGGACACTGCACTGAAAATCCTCCGGTAATCATTTGACACTACTCGGATAATTTGCCAACTAACCGCAAGAATATTGCCAGGGAAAAACATTTTCAGCGTGGCAGCTCACCACAAATGTCTTCTTCCACTGAAGTGGTGCTACAGTCCTGGGTCAAGCAGGATCTTAACCAACATGACTCTCCAATTAGCCCGGTTGCGCAATTTTAGTTAGTTGATTTCCATTTCTGCTTCTGCGTCTCACTTTAGGCGAGCTATACTTCTACTAAGTTTTTCGAATTTTTTATCTCGCTGTCCTTAGTTGAATCTTAGTCTCCGTGTGCCGCCAACAGTTTTTTCAAGAAGGATCTCATCATCCGTCTTTTATAAAGGAATAGGAAGATCAGGGTCTTGTATAAGATCTCCTTTGTAGTTCGAGTAAGGGTTTTTGTACTAAATTGCCTTCGTCAATATTGTTGATTGCTTCCTTGTTGACGCTATACACATGGTGTTTCCTTCTTTTACTGCTAAACTCACGTTAGCCTCATCCATTTCGATACTCGCAAACTCGGCGGTGACATGTTGGATGGAATGGATGAATTTATGGAAGAATGTGTCCTTATCGTTGGCTCAGGAGTTTTGGATAATAATTCTTCTCTAAATAATTTTTAGATATATAATATTTCGGAAAGATTCGTATCGACCCCGATGGAGCATCCTGCACAGATGCACTACTTTCAGCGGTAGTATCGGGTATCGATTTGGACTTCTTACGAACTTGCCTCAATCTTCCAAAGAGTAAAATTTGATCTATTTTATGATCTATGATCTATTATTGCAGATAGAATCATGTTAGAAATGCTCTAGAGTAGCTCTATTTTTCTGGATCGGGCTTACGATGCTCAAGCTTAATTTTATCCTATCAAATGTATAAAAGGAAAAATGTCTGTCAATAACAGCCCATAAAGGGCTCCATCCTTGCGAAAACTGCAGGGTTTTTTCTTCAGTCGCATAGAATGGGGGCATCAGTTAACTCCAGTTTCGAATGCAAAATGTCCAATTCATCGAACCGGTTTAATATATCACGACAGGAAGGCCTTAATTTTCGTTAGCCTTATTTAGCTTAAGTTAAAAATTTAGTAAAGTTAAGCTATACATCAATTAGGTTACGTTGCTGGATGTTTTCGTTGTATTCATCAATGTTAAAAGGTTCATTATACCTGACCCTCTGACATTGCTAGTCACCGTATTTGAATAAAATCGGATGTGCCTCAACAAGATTTGTTTGTCAGTATGGTATTTTTCATGAGTTCGACAAGGTCTAAGATTGTAAATTTCCGACGTTATATTTTCGAAAGGACTTCGACGTTGTTACAGAATCTCACATTAGTTGCAATCGGAGATCATTTTAGCTGCTCCAAGTTTTCAAAATCCAAAATACTGATTGCCTACCTTTTGCCAATGTGATAAATCTAGATTGTGTGCTAGTCCGAAGATCATTATGTAACCTTACGGATATCAATTCCCAAAACAATTATCTTGGCGAGGATGTTAACAATTGAATCCCTAGGACGAAGGAAAATTAAATTCCACTAAGGTTTTGGAGCTGCAAGCTGAACAGTTTTCAAAAATTTCAGAGCAGCACAAATAGGATGTACATGCCACTATTGAAGCTCATATAGAGAATTCTGGCGCTTCCATCCAGTGAAAGGTATAGCTGGCTTAGTGGAAAATACACATCAGTCCTTGCCTTCTTCTGTTGTCTTAAAAAACTTAAAAACTTAAAACTTATGTCAAGTATTTATACCATTATGCAAAGCGATATACATATGGAACATAGAGTACAAATTTACGTAGATTCTGAGTCGACGGATATACTTTAAGTTATAAGTATATCCGTCGACTCAGAATCGCTATCTGCGTCAACAAAGCCATGTCTGTCGGTCCGTCCGTCTGTAGGTAGCCGGTTTTTAGGTCTTAAATTTTGAGCTAATATAATGAAATTTGGTATATGTGATCGTAATACGTGCTGTTTGAACAAGTGTACACATTATCAAAATCCGCCTACTACAATGCACACTTTTTAAAAAAACGTTATTTTAGGTCAAACGGCTAAAAATTTTCAAAAAGTCTGAACGAGATTTTTAGATAATCTCAATTTATACATATAAAGTTTCTTGCACGCCGACTTTGAGTAAAAATGTTTTTCGGTGTAATTTTAAAATATTCGAAAAAACGATGCATTGGTAATTTGTATAAAGTTTCTGAGCAAGATATTTGGACATTCTGAATATCTATATTTCGTGAACACAAAGTTTTTGAGGTCGATTTTCTTTGAAAACTGTTTCTTGTACATTTAAGAACAAGATTCTGTCGGTAAAATCGAATTATTTTTAAATCAATTTTATGTTCGGTCTAATGAAAATTATGAAAATTGTGTGATAAAATCTAGGTATTTGTTGATAGACTTTATGAACTGTCTATTGAAAATTATAAAAAAGCCTGTCGATAAAATCGAATTATTTTTAATTGATTTTATGAACGGATATGTAAAATTATAAAAGTCTGTCGATAAAATCGAATTACTTTTAATCGATTTTATGAACGGTCTATTAAAATTACAAAAATTGTGGCGATAAAATCGAATTTTATATTTTAATCAACTTTATGAACGGTCTATTAAAATTACAAAAATTGTTTCGATAAAATCGAATTATACTTTAATCGATTCTATGAGCGGTCTATTAAATCGAATTATTTGTTATCTATTTTATGAACGGTCTATTGAAAATTATAATATTAAATGTTATGCTAGAGTGTCGAAATTTGGTGAAGGTACTCATTGTTGCTCCAGCCTAACAAATGTACAATTTTTTAAAACCTCTGACTTTTTAAAAAAATGTTTTTTTTGTCAAATTTCGTTTTATATTTCGTTTTTACATATATGTAAGCCACGCCCTCTTTTTAGGACGTTTTTATTCAAAAACCGATTTTCGCTCCAATTTTAAAAAACTTCAAACTAAAACTGTTGACTCAAAAGCATTTGAAGAATTATATATCATCTCAACCAATGACCACTTTTTCTGGACGTTTTCTTATAAAAATATTTTTACCCAATCTCGTAACATTTGTCAAACCACAAAAAGATTTTGATAGACTCTCTGAGCACTATCCTCTACTTGTATGTTTAATTTGAGGATGGAATGGTGGGTTATTCAATGATTCACACAGCGTATTGCAGCCTTATCTTATGTATTTTTACTAAGCAACCACCATTTTTAATAGAAATAATTTATGTAGCAAAACAACGTTTGCAGGGTCAGTTAGTATTAAAAAAAAATTTCGTCCATTGGTCATTTTACTTTTTGTGGATGTTTTCCTACAAAATCCATCTGTATTCACTAACCCAAGGCATATGCAAAGAAAAATGTTGTTTTTTTGTCGAACTATGAAACATTTTTATAAACTGACTGAACAATAGCTTTCTTCCTTTAAAAATATATGTCGTCACAACAGCATCTTCTGAGAAGCTGTTCAATCGGGGCATGGTTCAGTATTTCTAGTTCAACCATTCATTCTCTTTATAGTTAGGGCCATTTCATGGCGTCGATCGAGATAGGGCTGAAAATCTTCATTATTGATAAGCCTTTGCGAAAATCAATTCAACAACTCCTACGCTTAGGCTGATTTGTCAAACTGAGAGTATATTTACCAAAATTTCATCATACAAGTTCGAAATTTAAGGCCCAAAAATCATTGACACACAGACTGACTGACGGCCGAACAGACAGATAGCCATGGTTAGATCAACTGGATTAGTCGACTCATATAATTAATAATTTATTAAAATTATTTCTCTATGTTAGAAACTTAATGTTACCCTTAATGGGATAGTGTGTATAACATTTGAGGTTAGTCATACACCTTGAAGTCAATTTCTACAACTTCATGGTGATAACCTTCATCACTACAAACCCTACTTGATTTCATGATTAGGATGACTTTTTTCTTGATTATCTGACACCTATCTCTCTTTTGTTAATTAACACCATTTCTCATGTTTCTCATTCGTATTTATATTTTGTTTACACGTGTTCATTGTATTCAATAAAAGTGTCTGTATATTAAGAACATACTTCTACAATTTATTGATCCAATAGGTCTACATCCTATATATGTCATTTTTGTAAGTAGGTCTTCTCTTCTTCTACTATATAGGCTTATTTACAAGGCAGATGCCGCTCGACTTTATAACAATGGATAAGTAAATTATCCAAAGAATACGCTTATCTTCAGTTTATCCCTTTTATGGCTTGTTCCAATAAATCCTTGCGGTAATTTGATTCTTTTTCAACGAAATTAATGAACCAAAGGATTATTGCAAATAAAAACCAATGAGGCAGTACGGTTAGTGGAATAGTCTAATTAAGTCGATATTAGTCTGTTACTTATGGGTGGGTATTGGGTATGTATTTTTATGTACATAGTGTGCCCTTGAACCATTTACATTTGTCGGTTTTAGTAAACATTTTGAAAATCAAAATCAGTCGCATCTTTATCCTGGTTTAGCCAAAACCAAATAACCTAGACACGAGTGTTAACGAGTAGTTAACTTACTACCTTCTACGCCTTATGCAGTTACTAAGTTCACTGCTATACGAAAATACCACCTACATCCCGATCTGTTTCAAGTTAGGTTAGGAAAAACCATTCACCGAACCATCGTAATCATATGCTAGAAATCTGAACATCATCAATTCATCAGAACTAAGAACCTCTTATCAATTACAATTGCAAACGCAAACTGCCCTTCAGAGCAAAAGTCAAGGCAACAAATTAGAAGTTAATATCGTTAAACTCCTATCCTAAGTAGTCTCTGTTCAACCAATGATACCTATGACAGTAGAAGAGTCGCAATTAGATACGTGCCATTCTATTTCACGGTTAAAACCTACATCGTTTTACGATGTGGTGCAACCTTCGTGATCCAACTGTCACCTCTAGTATAGGACCTCTCATTTCAATTTCAGTTTTCGTAGGGTAAAATATTTATTTCATGGTCGTTCTCCGGATGTACTATTTTCTTGAAAGCCTCCTTGAAGATGCCTACTCAGTTTCGAGTGTTATCTCCAGATTTCTACTATTCTGGACTCTCATCTCAAATGATAATTGGACTCAGTCGCAAATGGCGACTCGATTTAAACATAAATTGATGTGAATCAGGGTCGGCCCACTGAAGCATCATTGATACAGATGAGAAAAGCTCTGAATGCCTGTTGTTTCTTGTCAAACATCGTCACCCTGATACCGCCCGCTTGACAAACATTTCAATCCATATCTGACTATCATCACTGACTAGTCCATGAGCCGGGCGGTAGATTTAATCTAGATATCTGTGGTCATGTGGAGCACTCTGCAGTAGATCTTATTTTAGGACTACATCTTGCTAATAAATAAAAAAAAGTTAAAACCTACTCTGAGTTGAGCACGTATTACTATTTTATTTGAAAGTAAAGAAAATAACGAAAGGAAATAAGACTATTCGAACCATGTGCCACTAACGATGAGTAAATTGGGAATACTTCGCGAATTTGATTTGACTAACTTGAAAATATCTTTTCACCTTCCTATTGAGAACTTCCCAGGACGAAAAAATAAAGTGTAACGTGATATACATGCACAATATCTGTATACTTAGTGACCAAGTGGCAATAAAATTCCTTGGAATTATCTCATTTGCATCAAAAATGGCGTGATGGTTAGTGCGTTGAACTGCCGCGCAGAAGGTCTGGGTTCGATTCCGAGCCGTAGCAACACCAAAATGTTTTTTCACTGGCCCTCCTCTCGTGATGATCTGACAAATCATCCGAGTAGTATCAATTGTCATGAATAGCCGTTCGGATTCAGCATAAAACAGGAGGTCCCGCCATCGTGCAAAGAAGTACACACATACAAAAAAGCTAGGCCCTGAGTACTAACGAGCCTGTTGCGCCATAAATTTATTTATTTATTTTTATCAAAAATGGCGCACGATTGTCGACTATCCCTCAACGAGATGATTGTCATTTAAGATAGATGTACTCAGGATAATGAAAAAAAAAACCAAAGCATTTGCCACTACATCTGGTCATGTCCTGTGCTCCCCAGTAAAAGAAGATTCTACCTTTACCCAACTTATTCTTTCACAACTTAGGTGACCTTGTAAATGTTAACATATGTCCCTTATTCCGATTCATATAAAGTTTTTGATGGTTCATATAGGCAGGCGAATTGAGAAATAATATTAGGATTATGTGATTTGACAACGCAACTTCCTGATCTAAGTGTTCTCACGCAAATAAGAACTTATCTCAACCCATCCGTCCTACGTCTGGCTGGGAATCGAAGACTCTGCGAGGCGGAGTATTTGTGTCCATTCGTTCCACATTTATAAGCCTCTTTCCTTCTATGTATCTATCCGTCTCTCTCTGTTGTATAAATGTCTTGATCTGTCCCAGCCGATGGCCTCAGTCGCCAGTGCTGTTATGTGTCTGTAGTTCGTTGCATTCATGTGCGAAGTACTGTGATGTCAATGTCAATGCCAATAAACCTCCAATGCGGAGTTTTTTGACCAGGAGCATGTCATTGTACAGCACGTATAGTTCTTGGTTGAATCATCGTCTCCATAGCCCGTCAACGCAAACGGGACCGAAGATTTGTCGAAGAATTTCCTTTCGAATGAAACACGGATTTCTTCAACCGCTTTCGATACGGTCCATGCTTCAGCGCCGTAGAGCAGGACTTGAATGATCAGGGTGTTATATCGGATCTCCTTAGCACTTAGAGTGAGGGCTTTACTACTAAATTACAATCATAGCCAAAAGAAACAGCGGTTGGCAATAGTAATTCTTCGTAAAATTCCTGACGAGATGTTGTTGTCGGAGTTGATAGTGGAGACGAACCTCAAAGTTATATCTGTTAATGGTGACGTTCTGTCCAATTCCTTGTGTGTCCTTTCGTGTTGACAGCATATACTTATTCTTACCCTCATTTACTGCTTAACTCATTTTTGCCGCTTCCTTCCTTACACTAGCAAACGTGGCTATGACATCACTTGGAATCCTACCAATGATGTCAATATCGCCGGCGTAAGCTAGTTGTTGCACCGATTTTTGAATTACTGCGCATATGGTGTTGGCTCAGGAGTTTTGCACAATCCTCTCAAGAATCAAATTGCAGAAATCATATGACATCCTTGCCAAAATCGTTGTTTGGTATCGAATGGGTCGTTAAGGTCGTTTCCAAACCTGATGGAGCAGCGAGAACTCTTCATCGTCATCCTACACAAACGGACGAGTTTGGGCGGTATACCAAAACTAGACATGGCTCTGTATAGTTCGTATGCCGCTTTGAAATCGATGAATAGATGGTGGGTATCGATTAAGACATCTTGGGATTTTTCCAAGTTCTACAGAAATGTGAAAATTTGATCGGTTGTTGACTTTCCTGGCCTCAAACCACACTGATAAGGACTGATCAGGTTGTTGGTAAACGGTTTCAGGCTTTCACATATCACGGCAGATAGGGTCTTGTAGGTGATGTTGAGGAGTTGGCGCAGTTAAGAGGGTCTTCTTTTTCTGCATATCGCTATCCTTACTTCACTCAGGTTGGGAGTTTCCGCTGTTGTTGCTGTTGTCGCCGTTGGTTCATTCTGCCTGACAGCGGAATGTTGTTCGACATCGCCGTTGAACAGGCTGCAGAAGAGGTTTTTTTATATACTTTGCATCGACTGTGTCACAACTGCGATATTTTCTTGTTCATCTCGGTAGGATTCTGTTGCGGCTGATCTAATGAAATGACCTGTTGGCATCGTGGCCATTGATCTTCGTCATTCGATGCTATTGGTATGGTGTAAATCGAGCGGCTAATGGATACACGTTGCGCAAAGGTTTTGGCGGTCTCTTGCGATTGCAGTCTTTCGACATTAAATTGTTTCACAGTATTTCTGGATTTTTGGTGCAAGAAGGAACTGGTGCGAGTCGATGTTAGCTCCTCTGAATGTTCGGATATCCAAAATACTGGATGCGTGCCTCTTGTCTATCACAATGTGATCAATTTGGTTGATGGTTCGTTGATCTGGAGACAGCTATGTCCCCTTACGGATATCGAGG
This sequence comes from Rhingia rostrata, assembly GCA_949824845.1. Lineage (NCBI taxonomy): Eukaryota > Metazoa > Arthropoda > Insecta > Diptera > Syrphidae > Rhingia > Rhingia rostrata. The sequence continues at coordinate 54,008,310 of OX463758.1, forward strand.
TGAGGAAACCGCGTGCTGGCTATAGTGGCATTATGTTTCGTAGCGAAGTCAATTAGAATAAGTCCGTTTCCAGCCGTATTGTCGTGTAATGTTTTCCGACATAAATGCTACAAATGACTTCTTTTCCTACCTTTGCGCTTAGATCTCCCATCACGATTTCAACTTCGTACTTCGTTAGTCGCTCATAGGTTTTGTCAATGAGCTCATAGTTAGAAACAATCGTTATCTATATCGATAATAGATAAGAATTTGGCCTTGATGCGGATTTTAGCAATGCGTTCGCTAATGTCTTGGAAATATTACATTTCTTGTCTAAGTCTGGTTTTTATAACTAATCCGCATCCGTATATTCGCTGTTATATAACATGGTCTGTAGTAGTTGTCACAGTCTTTCATCCTCCTTCTCATATTTTGCAATTTTCAATCGACACAACAAAAAAAGTTTTGATGAATAATACAGATGAAAAAACTTACGCAGTAGTTTAGCGTTGAACAACACTTCGTCAGTGTGACCTAGTGGAAAGTGCATTCTAATACCTACTTTATTTCCTGAACGTAACAATACCTAACTTTATACTATGGCCTAGCTCTTGCAAATGTCGTACAAACACTGATGATTATAAAACTGCCAGGAAAGGATACGTCATTTTGCCGTTTGTGCTCGAGGCGTAACTAGGCGTCCCATTCTGTGGAGAAAGGGTAACTTCGCCGCTGAAGCAAATTAATGGAGAGCTATGTTTGAGGCTCTATACGGGAGGTTATTGCCAGGTATTTGATTTCTGAGCTTCCTCTCTAAAAATAAGTAGAAATACCTTTGTTGGGTTTAGATTCAATGAAGGCATTTCGTCAACCTGCCATGACCCTAACCTTTAAGGTTTTATTTACTTATGCTAGCTCAAATCAAATTTTCAAAAACAAGTGAAAGTTGACGAGTTGTTATTTTTTCAGTTCCTTGATAGTATTGACAGAGTTTTGGCACATCCAACCCCCACCAACCGATATATAAACAGCACTGAGAAATGTACATAAATGTAATTTAAAATTAAATTTCCAATTCCTGGTAAGATGGCTACAATGTGCTTCTTCAGATTCATAATTCTTTTTCCGATTCAGCCTTGTGTGGGTAGATAGCAACACCTACCCGGAGGGTAAGCACAGATATTGGTTGGAGGTTCGACACGTGTCTGCTGAAATTTGTAAATTTATTCGCTAAAATTATCGTAAATCTATCACTCAACGGTGTAACGTGGTAGGTAATTGTATTTTTGTTGTTTATCGAGAAGAAGTGTACTGCGTGCAAAATGGTATTATTTAGGATATAAGGCGTAGATACCTACACTCCGAAGTACCTCATCTACAATCGTTGTTGAAAGAAAATTGAAGGGGGAAACAGTAACGATCCCTTGTCAAGAGCGTGTATATTTATAAATAAGGAACTTTCTGCAACCCATTAATTTATTTACGTCATTATGTATGTCGACTACCATCGCAAAATGTTTTCCAAATGTTTTAAAGCCGTGTGAAATGTCAACTTTTTCGCATTGTCATAACGTCATTGGACAACGCTATAGTAACGAGGTGTACTGCGTCCAATGCCTTTCTGAAAATCAAAGACTCGGTGGTCCTGATTGACGCCAATTCGCTGGTTTCGATTCCCAGCCGTAGCAACCGTATGTCCTGCCATTGCGATAGTGCAAGAAGTACAAACGCACAAATAATGGTTGTGAGAAAGCTCGACGCCAAAAATGTGTATTTTGACTTCTGCTGAGTTGTCGTTGGCATAAGTCGGATAACATGCAACAGCACTTAACCCTTCATTTTAATACACTGACTAGCTTATCGTTGTCTAACAAAACTGTGTTCCAATAAGAAGTGTCGATGGCACAAACGTCAAAAATTATTCACCAATTACTAAGCTACTCAGCTAAAGTATAAAATAGAATATTGCCACATTCTCAAGAAACTGGCTTGTGCTTATTCAGCCCCTTATGCTGGTTGTTTCCGTATATCGGACGGCTTTCCCATAAACCAATATTTCACTAGCCAGCTAGAATAATGCAATGTCCATTGTGGATACATCTCCACGTAGTTTACTGACAATACTGTCCTTAGGGAATAGTAAAGGGTGATCCATTTCGAGGTTCCCTACTTTTTTAAAGAAAAAAACACAGAAAATTCAAATTTAATGGAGAATGTTTATTATCATTTGAAAGAACATTCTTTGGCATTTATTTTTTGAAGATTATGTCTATCAAATGTTGGCCGTTGCTACGTCGCAGATGGTCCATCCGTTGAGTCCAATTTTCGATCACTCGTTCGAGCATTTCGACTGGTAACTGGCGAATGACACGCGTGATGTTTTCCTCCAAGGCCTGAATCGAAGCTGGTTTGTCGGCATAAGCTTTTGACTTTACATATCCCCACAGGAAAAAGTCTAACGGTGTGATACCACACGATCTTGGTGGCCAATCGACCGGCCGGTGATCGTGTTGCGAATAGTACGCTCAGTAGGCCGATTATGTTGACCATAAGTTGAGCGAAGTGCACGAAATACATTCCTCACAGAACGTGAATTTTCATAATAAAGTTGAACAATTTGTAAACGTTGTTCACACGAAAGTCTTTCCATTATGAAATGCCAAACAATACTAAACAAAAATAACTTGACAGCATGACACGACTCACACATGATCTGTCAAAAAAGGCTATTGAAAAAAGTATCTCTACTTGGATCACCCATTACATTAAGGCATGTACACAATCCTACATTGGGTCTAGCTTATAAACTCCATAACGGATGAAGGATACAGGATAGCAATTGCATACCATCCAGTCTTTTATTTGACTTTTATCAATATCGTTTCCGCAGATCTGCTCTTGAATTTTTGAAGGTGCGCCATCTTTTATGTGACATGTTTGGTTAAGTTAGGTTTGATGGTCTGTTGACTCTCAGGTGAGGCGTCAAACCCGCATAGGCCATCGTGGATCCATAGCGATACCCTTTATTGGTCCTGAAAATAAAGCAGCGTTAGTAAAAATGGTGATTGGTAGGTAATTTGTGCTGCTCCATTAGCTTCAATCAGGTTATTGTTCCATTCCGACTTGCAGCTTAAGCTAACAATCGTTGCTGTGGGGGTTGTAGCTAGCTCCGTCCTTGTAGCAAAAGCTGCCGAGGAGTTTGTTATGGCTGTTGCTGATCGCGAGGCAGTGACACAGTAGGTGGACGATGCCCTCCTCGACGCCTGGGTCATCGTATTTCCTGCATAGTTGGTGCTAGTCAGTTATGTTAAATTTATGGAGACTTTACCCAACAGATTGTGACCTGTTATAACTCTCACCGCTATAGAAATTGAAGCTGATCTGTTCAGAGCTGTAAGCTTGTTAGTTTATGCTGCCGCTTAATTCCGGCCAAAGATCTTTATTGTGTTTGCAGTCATTAATGTCTTACCAGCTGTACTTTTTTTCACTGACTGAATCTAGTTTATTTTTTTTAATTTTTTTTTAAAGCAAATGGTGGTAAAACCCTGCTTTAGCATGAGGAGATGCAGCTGGACGAACATAGTCTGGTTAGCTCGTTTGCTTTCTCGTTTCCTGGAATGGTATTATGTTCTGGCACCCAGATAATTTGGACTTTGTTCTGTTTACAAAAAGCCTTTAGCTCCAAGCGGCAGCGACCTACTACTCGAAAGTTTATTTTGTTGGATGCCAGAGCTATTATGTCCGCTTGACTGTCTACGTAAATGGAGGTATCCTCTTGTGATATGTTTAATGCTCTAACCGATTCGGTAGCCTTGAGTACGGATGGGATCTCTACTTGGAAAATACCGCACCAATTTGCCAATCGAATGGATGTGTTTAACTAGACCCAGCTGTCGGCTGGGTCCCAGAACCCACTCCTATTTTCACTTTAGATCCATCGGTAGAAATTGCTTTTTCGTTGTTGGACCATTCGTCTCTAATTGGTATTTTGATAGAGTATTTTATTTCAAAATCGTGATATGGAATGGTGTAGTCTGATGTTCCATTCTCATATTCTAATAATTCCAATATTGTGCTGTGACCAAATGGTTTGAAACATAGGTTGCCCGATTCTTTGAGGCACGCTGCGCTTCTCAACTGTAGCTCGATTGGGGGGAGATTAAGAATTGTTTCCAAACCTGCTGTAAGGGCTGGTGCGCCTTTTTCATAGAATTCAACCAGACGAAGCAACCTTAGGTGGGAATTTGTCAGACGACAGCTGTGTATACCCACTTCGTTACCTTCTGGGAGGGGCCTCATTTCTTACCGCAGATTCTACTGCAGCTGTATAGTGCAATAGTAGATTTCTTTACCCTTTCATTAATGTTAAAGTTCCAGTTTAGCTTGCTGTTGAGTATAACCTGGGTATGACCTGGTAATAACTGACAATGAGAGGATGGACCCCCGGAGTCGGTGCCGTAAACTCTGTTATTGATCTGTTGTTAGTGAAGACGACTTATTCAGTTTTCTTTGGACTTACACCCAGGCTGCAAGGTTCTGACCATCTACTTAGTAGGGTTGTTGGCATGATTGCGCTAAGAGTCGTTGCAAATTTCCCATATGCCATGATAACCACATCGTTTCTAATCTCCTCAATGCTCTTTTGACTACTAGTAGCCAAAGTGAAAGTGGAGAAAGAACAGCCCCTGTGGAGTGCCTCTCGTCGTTATTATCCTTTTGGTACAATCTCCCAGTGAGGATGAAATTATGCGTTTTTTAAGCACGGTTATTATCCAGTTACTTATGACCGTATCTATTCTTGGTCCAATTGCTATCCATATGGCTTCGGTTTTTACGGCGTTGAAGGCTCCTTCTCTGTCCTGGAGCGCTGAAAATGTATACTCTTACGATATACCTAGAGATTTTTCTTTTGTTTGAACTACCTCATGCAGGACAGTTTCTACCAATTTGCCTTTGGTGTTGGCATGTTTGTAGCCTGGATTCAAGTTTCTACGGATTTGAATGTCTAGTAGTCTTTGCATCCGCATAGGCTGAGTCAGTAATCATTAGCGTGTGACTGCATTTCCCTGCTTTTGGCATGAATAGCACAATGACTTCACACCATACTTTGGGGAAATAATTCAGCATACGGCATTCACGGAATGTGTTGACTAATATTAGCATAATGTAGTTGGCAGTTTTTTGTATCATCATAGGGGTTGTTCCGTCAGGGCATGCTGTTTGCAGGGCTCAAAATTGTAAATTGCCCATGTAATTTTTGCTTTGCAATTAATATTGTTAATGACGTATGCAGTTGTCTCCAGGTAATTAGTTCATTACTCCGATATCGTTATTGTTTTCACTATCCGATTCTTTATTGCAGTTTGGGAATTGGGTATTAAATAGCAAATCTAAGGTGTCGACACTAGATTCTGTTCATTTATCTTCTGCGATTTTAAGAAAGCCTGAGCTGTTTGTTTTTTTTATCTTTTCTTCAATAGTATTGCAGAAATCTCTTTGGCTAGCCTTATATCTTTTTGAACCTCCTAAGAGACTGATTTTATAGGGATTCCAGTCTGTTCTATTGTTTGTCCTCTTTGCCGTCTAAAAGAGTTCCCTCGATTCCTTATGTCAATTGGTGAGGACTTTGGACCACCAATGCATTTGTCCCTTCATTCCATCTACCTGTCCCAGCCACCTTAAACGTTCAATGCGGAGTTTTTTCACCAGGGGCATGTCGCTGTACAGCTCGTATAGTTTTTGGTTGAATCTTCGTCTCCATAGCCCTTCAACCGAAACGGGAGGAGGATGATCACAATGAATGTCCATGCTTCAGCGTCGTTGCATATTACAAATAGTCGTTCTACCATACATACTTACCATACATACGTGAAAATTGTAAGGTATTTCAATCGTTTTAACATAAAGTTTAAAGCGACAAAAATCAGAAAAATTCTCTCGGCTAACTGCCATTAAACGACTTCGTTGGCGGCTGCTTAAGCTAACATGAACCGGGTTATCCAAGAGCTGAGTTGATATTTATTGATAAAGAAATCCGTTAGAAACACGTTCGTCAATAAGGAACTTCAAATCGTCCACCTACGGCTCTGAAGTCTCATTTTACATCTTACCACCTGTGATATGCCACGGAAGATTTAGCTAGAATATGTCAGTAGCAGAACTAAAAAAACTTTTAGAGACTATGAAAGAAAATTAATTTTAGTAGGAGCACTGACTGGCGATATCCTCCTACAAATCTACTCATTGAAATTGGTTAGATGAGGACTAACATTATTTACTCTGTCGCTGTCCTTAGAACGAGAACACTTCTCGTTTTTAGATGTTCAGAAACTTTCCAAAATCCCATTACTGACTTACCTAAGTTTCGCAGAAGTCCTGATTGAACCTGCGCTTCAACCAACATGCCTCTCTAATTAGCCCGGTACTTAGCCAACTGTCTGCAGTTGCGCACTCCAAGTTGGTTAAGGTCGGTTTCTACTTCTGGGCGCCACTTAAGGCGAGGTCTTCCTTTAATGCGAACCGAAGTATTGGTTTGCATTCGTTATACTTTACCCAGCCATATAAAAAGTCCAATGCGGAGTTTCTTTTTTGACAAGGGGCAGCTCGTATAGATCTTGGTTTAACCTTCGTTTTCACAGCCCCTAAATTCAAACGGGACCAACGATTTCCTCTCAAAATCGACCAAGGGTTTTTTCATCCGTGGTATACATTGACCGTCCATGCTCCAGCGATTAGAGCATGACTGCGTGGATCAGGGTCTTATATGTTATCTCCTTAGTAACGGGTGATCCAAGTGGAGATACTTTTTTCAATAGCCTTTTTTGACAGATCACGTGTGAGTCGTGTCATGCTGTCATGTTATTTTTGTTTAGTATTGTTTGGCATTTCATAATGGAAAGACTTACGCGTGAACAACGTTTACAAATTGTTCAACTTTATTATGAAAATTCACGTTCTGTGAGGAATGTGTTTCGTGCACTTCGCTCAACTTATGGTCAACATAATAGCGTACTATTCGCAACACCATCACCCATTTTGAGACCCAGCATTCATTATTGGATAATATTCGACCGAATAGACCACGTCCAGCACGCTGTGAAGAAAATATAGCGGCCGTAGCTGAGAGTGTACACGAAGACCGTAGAGAGTCGATTCGGCGCCGTTCGCAGCAACTCGGATTGACGTATGAAAGCGTACAAAATACAGCTTGTGCTGTTAGACTTTTTCCTGTGGGGATATCTAAAGTCAAAAGCATAAGCCGACAAACCCGCTTCGATTCAGGCCTTGGAGGAAAACATCACGCGTGTCATTCGTCAGTTACTAGTCGAAATGCTCGAACGAGTGATCGGATGGACCATCTGCGACGTAGCAACGGCCAACTTTCTTCAAAAAATAAATGCCAAAGAATGTTCTTTCAAACGATAACAAACATTCTCCATTAAATTTGAATTTTCTGTGTTTTTTTCTTTAAAAAAGTAGGGAACCTCGAAATGGATCACCCTTTAGTTCAGTTCGAGTGAGGGCTTTACTGCTGATTTGCCTTCTTAGCCCCTACTAACTCAAAGTCGTATCTGTCAATGGTAACGTTCTGTCCAAATGGTTGATGTTCTGTGTCCTTTCGTGTTCATATAATGTACGCATTGCGTAAAGGCCTTGGCTGTCTCTGGCGATTGCAGTCTCTCGTCATTCATTTTTTTTACAGTATTTCTGGTTTGTTGTGGAGTGGTTGATATCCGCTTCCTTAACTTGATTACAACAAGTTAGTGGTCCGGGTAGATGTTAGCCCCTCGGAATGTTCGGACATCAGAAAATGTGCCTGTTGTCTATCACAGTGTGATCAATTTGATTGACCGTGCGTTGATCCTGAGACCGAAGTTGACGAAGTCTGTTGCAAGACGGGTTTTCGTGTAGGATGTGTATTCCGACAATATTTCAGTAGTCGCCCATAGGTTTTTTCAAGAAGCTCGTAGAAGCAATCTTTAGCCATATCATCTTTTTCCTTCTTCGGGCGTAAGTGCACATAAGGCTTATATTGGCGAATTCCTCCCTGATGCGAATTGTTACATTGCGTTCGTTAATATCTTGGAAACATAAGACTTCTTGCCTTCATTGTAACAAATCCACATCAGAATAGTACCTGTTTCTGCCAAATACAACACGGTTACAGTTTTTCTTAGTCCTTTTTCCCGGTCCATCCCATCGCATTTCCTGGATGGCAGTAGTGTTTGTTTTTTAGCAGATTATTGCTTCCTCTAGTTGTTCGCCTGCACTTCTCCTGTTTAATGTTCTCACATTTCAGGTGCAGATAGGAACGTCATTGTCCTTTTTCGTTTGGCGTTTAAAAATCAATCTTTTCAGGGGCTATTGGTTCAATTGTAACATATAGTTTTTTTTTCAATGAGTGGGTAGTTAACGCAAAGTACAATCCCGAAATCATTTACTAGGTAACCCTAGGAGACGGGGCCATCAGTACCGGCAACAGGAATGAGCGTTGCCGTTGGCCTTTTAGTTTAGCCGCCACCACCTCTGTTCAAGGGGCCTGACCTACCCTTGAGATTTCTAAATAACCTGTTTTCCGAATATGTCGAATCAGCTCTTTAGATACGCCTGGGATGGCAGGCCGGATATTCCGTGCCATTCTGAACAGGATGTTTATAGTGTTGCTGTTTTTCTTCTATCAACATTCGCGCTTATCGTTAAGTAAGTTAAATGCGGTTGGATAAGACCATTATTTGATGGTTACCATCAATTGATGTAGTCAGAGTTACTACCACTGGGCATTTCCGAGTTAAAGTAAAGCAGACTGTACCCACGTTTTACAACATCCAAACAACTTCCAAGATCCCATTAACTTCTCTTTTTGGATTTATGTTGATATCAACATGGCGGAAGGAAGCGGAAGGTATAACTATGAAACCACAAAATCCCCAGTCTGGTAGGGTAGAGCCCACTATAATTCGACCCTGTTGGTTAGTATACATTTAATCGCAATTATAGCCTCTCTGAAAATGAAAAGTCAAATAATACATAAGGATTGGCATACGACCATAATCATAGAAATTTATACATTCGATACATCGTCAGCTGGAAGTGCCAATATCATCGTTTGTCATATGGCACCTACCTCACTTTTCAATTCTTTGTAACTTACACTCGCAAGACATGTTCTTATACAACCCCTTCTAATTCATAACCATCCTTCAAAGGAGCAATTTCCAGAATAGGCGCATGATGTATACCCTTTTGTACAAAGTTATGCCCATGTCATTACATACGTATGTCTAGGTAATTGAATAGAATTCCGAATGTCAAATAGCTACAATAATGCCATTAACTTTCTGATAGGTATGACGAACACAAGTATTATGTAATTAATGAAGCCCTATGAAATATTTAATTTACTTTATTACCTTACGATTGTGTAAGGATTAATAAAAGCGTAACACATTAGGGATAAGATGCCAATTATTAGCAGAATGATATTATGCAACTCATCATAATTAAACGAGAGAGAGAGTGAGAGAAAGATTTTGAATATAATAATGTCCCTGCAGGGATTTGATTTATTACCAATCCCTTTTGTTACATAACCTTGATAAAGAACATGACTAGAAAGACTGATTGTTTTTGGTATTTATTCAATTAGGTCCGCAAAATATTATCGTAATGCATTAATTGTATTATGGTAACCGTAACTTAATATGAAACGGTATGGTAAAGTGCTGTTCCTTGAATACATTTGGGAGATGAAAATCTAAGCGTTTCATCAAGAATAGAGTGGTCCCTTCAGAATAATTTGTAATTTTGTTTAAGCTCTACGATTTAAAATTCAATGGTACAGATGCATTTATTTCATAGAGATTTGTTTGCATAGTTTGAATGGTCCTTCAAAAATGTGCACTTAAGCGACAAAAAGTGACCATTGAAAGTGTAGAGTTACTCTTCTTAAGCTCGACCTATAGAAAGAGCAACACTTTCATGGAGCTGGTTTAGATTCCCAAGGTATTGAGGTGTTGATAGTAGTATGCATACCCAAATCGGGTAAAAGTTCTCACGTCAATCCGAAAGACCTGCGGCCGATTTGCTTGTTATAATTACTTCTACTAGCCTTGGAAAGATTGGTTGATATTCATCTCCGCAATATCATTTATGTTAAACAGCTATCCGTATCCCAACATAAGTACTGCAAAGGGAAATCTGTATAGACAGCCCTAAACTCATTAGTAAGAATTATCCAAAAATTATTGTGGTGCAAGGAGTATACCATGGTGTCACTGCTAGACATTGAAGGTGCTTTGCACAACGCGAATTCGGGTGTGATCATTAAGAAGCTAACATGTCGAGAGGAAAATCTATCAATTGGAATGTTGATTGATTTGGTATCAAACAGCCGGATTATCAACACAAATCCGGGTGGCGATTCGGCCAAAAGACGCTTGGTAAACGAACTTTTACTCATCTTGGAAACAGAGTGATGCCACGTAAATGCTACGCAAATGACGTTGCTATTGCAGTCTCAGGGAAGCACATGAATATACTCAAGGAACTTCTCAAAACTATCCAAACGGACAAGACTGAACTGGTGCTACACACTTCGAAATATAAAATTCCTCACAATAACCCCTGTCACTAAGCGGAATCGAATTAGCCTTTTAGACAAAGGTAAATTCTTTATTTTTGGACAGGAAGATTAGCTGAAAGCCGCACATAACAAAAAAAAATAAAGAAAGCGACAGTCAAACTTTATTTCTGTAAGAAAGCCATCGCCACGAAATTGGGGACGGGACACCCCATCACGAATGGCTTGAATGAGAAACATTACTTCAAAACAATCAATCTGGATCGTTAAAAAAAAGTGATTTTCTGTTTTCAAAAGATTTGTTTTAACACCAACGCGCCAGTGATTGAATTTATAAAAAGTCATAAGAAGTTAAAGAAAATAAAAAATGTGGTTTTTGAATGATAGCTATAACTGGACCCTAATAGCGCAAACATGCATTGATTGCCCTTGGGATTTGTTAATTTTCATTGCGAGTGCAAGCCGTACCGAAAATTGCAAGCGTTTAAAGTGGAATGTCAAGTCCGTGAGAATTATTATTGGGATTCATGGTATCAACACGTTTTGTCCTTTGTACTTCCCTTCAAGTATTGTTGTTCGATAACATTCTTCATCAGCTTTTTCACCGCAAGCTGAGTGACATTATAAAGACGTAATTGGTTTATATTTCGAAACATTAAGATTACCGATCCAACTTTCAGTTGGAGATTGTAAAGTAGTTCTAGCGTTCGATCAACCGAACAAGATATTTGCAAATTTGTTTGTTTCGAAAACAACTTTCGGATGAGTACGGATTCTGATTCGGTAAGCTGACAGAAAATGATGTGAAATTAAATACTGCCGGTGGAATTGTCAACAAAGATTTGTCCTCTCTCAATGTCCAGCAATTGCTTTGAAAATACTTCTCCAGATTGATCGTTCTGCAGCTTGACACACATGAGTTTGGAGTCAGTTTGAGTCTCTTAAAGTGTTTGAAGTGTTTCCACAAAGCGGACGACTTCAAACATGCATTGAGTTCATCGGCTAAGGTTGACCATGGAATAACTGGCAATGTTTGCCAATAATTCCATTCCGTAAATGATTGTTTCGTAAAACTGTTCTGTCTAATGCTGTCACTCATCCCAAACGATGAAATTTGCTTTCGACATCGTACTGTTCACATATTTGTATGTTCAATGGCAATTTGAGTGCTAAATGAGCAGATCGACCCCCTTCCAACAATTTAAATGCAATTCATGATGAAGCAAGTGCAATTTCATACTCCGAGCGTATCGTTGCCAAAATCAATTCGATCAAAAGTCACTCCAGTTCCCTCGGTCACAATTTTCATGAGATTGTCGTAAGACATTTTTTGATGTCTATCCAGCAGTTGGTTGGGTGTTGTAGAACGAGGGTAGACTCTGCTTGGCTTTTACTGGGCAATGCCCAGTGGTTGTTACTCTGACTACACATCAAATTCAAAATCCAAGAGGTGACCATCATATAATGGTCTTATCCAAGCGGATGTGACTTGCTAAACGATAAGCGCCTGTGTTGATAACACGACGAAAAACAGCAAAGCTATAAACAGCCAGGTCAGAACGGCACGGAATGAATACCCGGCCTGCTGTCCCAGGCGAACTTAGACAAGCTGCCCCGTCATAGTCAAACAACAGGTTGTCTATCAATTTCAAGGATTAGTCAGGCCCCTTGAATAGAGACGGTGGCGAATGAACCGAAAGGCAGCGCTCAATCCCGTAGTGGATACTGCTGGCCCCGTGTCCTAGGGGTATCTTATAAATTGGAACTGGCCCTTCAGGTTGCTTTGAGTTAACTACCCACACATGGAAAAAAGAATTTGTTATGAAGCAACCAATAGCCTCGAAAAGGACTGATTTTATTGTTGACACCCCTGCTAAACGAAAAAAGGGCAACGACGATCGTATCTGCATCTGGAATATGCGAACATTAAACAGGAGAGGTGCAAGCGAACTAATAGCGGCCATCCAGGAAATGCGATGGGATGGGCCGGGCAAAAATAGGATGAAAAACCGTGACATATACTATGGACCGTGTTATAGGTAGCCGATACAGCGACGATTCTGATGCGGATTTGTTACAACGAAAGCAAGAATTCTTATTTTTTCAAGATATTAACGAACTCATTATAACAATCCACATCAACACCAAATTCACACCCCAACGGAGGAAATAGATGATGATGATGAGGATTTGACAAAACCTATGAGCGACTACCGAAGAACGATTTTAAAATCGCGCTGGGAGATTTAAACGCAAAGGTAAGAAGAGCAGTATTGTCGGATAACATAGCCTACATGACAACACGTCTGGTAACGGAAATGCCACTATAGGCAGCACACGGTTTCCTAACCTCGATATCCATAAGGGGACATGGTGGTCTCCAGATCAACGAAAAATCCACAAAATTCAATACATTGCGATAGACAAGAGGCACGCATCCAGTATTCTGGTTATCCAAACTTTCCGAGGAGCTAACATTGACTCGGACCATTACCTTGTTGCAGAAATTTTGTGAAAAATTTATTGTTGAAAGACTGCAATCGCAGGAGGCCGCCAAGAACTTCGCGCAACACGTATCCCTTAGCCTCTCGATAAACACCATACCACCAGCAACGAATGTCGAAGAACAATGACAACGATCAGTCGCACCTGATGTGTTAGGCTTCTCGCCTAACCCCTGGTTTGATGAGAAATGCCGACATGTGCTCACAGCCAAGAAAGAGGCCTACAAATCTAAGCTGCAGGTGAAGACGAGAGCTGCCGTTGAGCTCTATAGGCAGAGCAGAAGGGAAGAATTCCGGCTTTTCAGAAAGAAAAAAAAAGAGCAAGAAAAGCACGCGAACGAGGATATAGAGAGATGCCACTCCAGGAAAGATGTGCGCAAGTTTTACCAAAATGTAAAACGTCAAAGCCAAGGATACAAGGTTCGAACACAATCCTGTCGAGATGAATAAGGAAATATCGTAGCTGAGACACAGTCGATGCTTTGAATGTGGAAGAACCGCTGTCTGGCAGAACGAAACATTCATTCAAACAACATTTAAGATTTACAAGGACATGTAAAACGAGTGGACACCAATACTCCGGCTTGCAGAGTCTACGATTCCCAGCAAGACATCGGACGCAGTAGAGGAAGACCTCGCCTTAAGTGGCGCGCACAAGAAGAAACCGACCGCAACCAACTTTGGGTGCGCAACTGGAAGCAGTAAATCAAGGACCGGGCTAATTGAAGAGGCATGTTGGCTGAGGCCGAGGCTTATGCCGAACTGTAATTTCAAAGACTCGTTGTGAATTTCCTTGCTTAGTTGCGAATTTTGTTGTAATGCTGTAATATGCATCCGATAAAAAAAAATTATGGCATCCTTGTAGTCGCTCCACAAATCAGTCGGTTTGGATGGGAAAGATGTTGAGATAATTATCGAAGCATCTCCGAAGGTGCAATTCAAATGAGTGTCACTCTCTTACACTGGTAACGTTGGCACACTTCTCTATACGTTCTACCAAAGATTATAAAGCTATACAGATGACAAATTGACAACAAAAAACAGAAACTTTTACTTACCAGCTTCATAGACGGGCGGGTTGTGTGCACGTGAACACATGAAAAACGATATCCAAATTATATGGCGGCCGGTGCTTGTACAACCCGCCATAGAAAAATTTTCCTTGTATGCAGTGCGTCATCTGTATGGGTTTATAATCGTTGGTTCAACATAATTCTAATCCTAGCTGACCCGTTAAACAATGTTTTGCCTTATAATTTTTTTCTAGTGGATACTTTGAAAGCTAAATTAAAATACATAATATGCTGTGCGAATCTTTGCATATCCTATCCCTTTCCATCCTTAAATTACACATACCCAAAAAATGTGTCATCATCAGAATATAAAAATCCGTTTATGGTTGGACAGAAAAACAACGTTTTTCTATTCCATATACTATGGGTGAGGGTACACAAATCATTTGTATGGTAAAACGCCCCAAAATGTGGGCGTGAATTAAATTGAGAAATAGATGAGGTATTTCCTTAAAACTTGACCGAATATTTTTTTATTAATTAATTAATTTATTTATTTATAATTTTTCAAAATTCTTGGCCAATAATAACTTTTTTGTGGAAATGTGGGTGTCAGTGGAAGGATTTGAAAAATTTGTACACTTGATCTGCCTGGAGCAATATCCAACTTCCAAATGGTAGCTGGTGTGCATGCATACCTGGCAAATCCAATGAGTTCAAAAACTATGTTGGATAATTTACAGCTTCGTTGACATCGCAAACTGAATCGAAAGTAGGAAACGACTGCTTTATCCAGTGGCGCCACGTGGGTTGGGTTCGCCCCTAGTAAATATTTTCACTTAATAAAAAAACGTTATCTACTTGAAATTCACACTTAAATACTACTACATAAAATTCACACACACTTAAAATTCGATCTTAAAGTGGAGTAAAGGAGAATAATAAGGATGTAGGCCTACATCTACTTATTCACATTAATGCACTCTAATGACTCACAAGCAATGCCGAGCGGGTAGCTAGTTCGCAATAAAAATTTGTTTTATTGTTTTTTTTTTTTTTTAATTTGTTTTCATTTGCGCTTCTATTGAAATACATTAAAATTAAGGATGTGTATTGAAGGTACCCCATTAAAAGCTTTTAACAACATGTACCACACAATTATAATAATGATCTGTATTCGTAGCAATATTCACAAGATATCCTTACAAAGTCATTCTCCTCTTAAAATTCCAAGAGAATCCTGTATTTCATTGAAAACACATTATGATTATTGAAGATTGTATAGTCCACCACGGCATTGTAGAAACGCTAAAAGATGTCCTTGTAAGCTCAGCATAGATATGCTAGCGATGTGCTTAAGTGATTTTACGTGGAAGACTGCGGTTGCTATCCATATTGTTTGCATGGTTTCATGAAGAGGGGAATTATACTTAAAAACACGAACGCTAGTTTGAGTAAAGGAAAAAAAATTGTTTGGAGGTAGCCTTTATCTAAGAAGATTGTGTTTTGAAATTTAAAAATGTTCATGTCAGTCGAAAAAACGAATATCTGCAGTTAACGCCAGTAGGGGGCGTTAAAACCTATATTTTGTATTTATATGTGTATGGGAAGTTTTACTTTTGGAACAAAGAATGGGACTCCGATCGGAAAACATGAGATACTGCTTACGACAGTTACACTTTTGGAGTCTTGTCAGACATAGGCAAGATGTAGGGCAGTGAACAAAAGAGTTTTTGTCACTTTTAGGGTTTGAACCCGGAACTTCGCCCTTTGTAGACTTTACCACCAGGTGACTTCCACTTCTAATTAGTGGTATTTTTAGTAAATTCAATGTTATTCTCTGAACAAGCGTTACGACTTTAAACTTTAAGCTGCAGAATGATGAAATGTAACGAAGCCATAGTAGCGCAATTTTTTATACAGACTTCTGACCAGTAAAAGGTCTGGGATTAATATGACCTTCGATCTTCGGAAAAATGATTCCATTTGTTCAGCTCATATTCTCCTTTTACCAGAATTTTGGTAGTTCTTGCCTTCTTAGACGGTTTTCACACAGACAAATTCCTCAACTTCCTCGACTATGTGGATCTTAGTGAATCTGTAGCTTAAAGTTGAATGGATGGCAACTTAATACAAGAAATGTATCCCTCTTTTGACAGCGATTCAAGATACCAGCTACAGATACGCATTTTGGACCGCCGCTGTTTAGTTACTTAAGTGGCGCTACAGTCCGGACCCGGAACAAACCTTGCGCTCAACCAACATTCCTTTTCAATTAGCCCAGTTTATAGCTGCGATGGATGTCTAGCGGCTTTGGATACGTTTTTGATTTGGATGATTTGTCGAATTCAGAAGGTTAGGGTAACCATACGCACATTGCGTCCTCTCTCCGATTTGCACCGATTCTTGATGTACACCTTGGAAATCCGGTGTGAACTTTAAAGAGGCGAAAGGTGTAAGCAATATTGTTGGAAGATCTGCTCAACTACTAGCATATGACTAAGACAATGGCATCATTGGTTGGATCCAACAAGATGGCAACACCTTCATAATATAAAGGAGGAAGCGGCAAAATGGGTTTAAGAACAATTGAGGATAAGACGCAAGTATAAGCTGTCCACAAGAAAGGACAAACAACATCAAACAATGGGATAGAACATCACCATTGAAAAAACTCGGCTTCGCTATTAGCTCTTACAATGACATCTCGACAGAAATCAAACGAAATAATCAAAAGAAGATGAAAAATCCTTATCTGATTTCGGTAAAAACATATTCTCCCGTTTGCAAAGACAAGCTAATCAATCCATGGCGAAAAATCAATCAAGAACCTTACAAGATGTACAGAGATATGAACCTGGCCAAAAAACTGTCCTGAGTAGACATTTTAGGTACCTAGAATACGGACAGCAAATAAACACCAATGCTCCGGCTAGCAGAGTTATTGATTCTTAACCAGAGGTACACCTTGCCTTAAGCGGCTCACAGAAGTAGTTACTGACCTCAACCAACCTGAAGTCCACAAATGATGGCTGTTATCTACCGGTGTAAATGAAAAGGCATGTTCGCTGAGTTGCAGGTTCATTCCGTATAATTTGTAAGGTGTATGCAAGCTAATGCAACAAGACTAAGTGGAAACCATCCTATCTTCCCTGTCGTGAGTATTTTAGCTATACGAAGTATAAGATGCAGTAATGTCCATGGTACCTAAACACAAACCTAACGAGGTACCCGTCGGAAGATACAGTGCCACCTGTGCACTGAACGAGTTAACTCTGCCGTTGGGCGTTAGGCCCATCCAGCATAGACTTACATTTTAGATTCATTGATGACCTGTTGTCCGAATATGTCGGAACGGCTCAAGTAGGTTGTTCACTTTGTCCAACCTAACTGGGACTGTACACTGTATCAGACGTTGCTTCAATTTGCAAAGTGCAGCAGCAAATTTTCTCACAATATTTCGAAACCGGAGTATTTTCTACCGAAATCCACAATCCACAATAACAATCATAATATAGGTCAGACGTGTCGTGGTAACAATAACGCACATAAGTGCTACTTGGGTTCATGCCGAACAGCCACTTCATCTACCTACCCATTCGGTGCGCTTATTATTTCCAACAGATCTTCCAACGGAGAATGCGTTAGGTCAAAAATTTTGGGAAGCTACGCGTTGAATTTCCGACGAAGAATTGTTGCGGAATCTATCGAACACGATTGTGTGCGCTCAATTTATTATATCTCGCATTGGATACCTCGAAACAAACTGAGTTCCGATTGGAACTGACTGTCTATTCGTGGTATGCCTTTTTGTGGTTGCTTCTACATTGTACCTGGTACCTTCCAAAGTCGATATTAAGTAGTAAAACTACGAGTCAGCAATCTCAGGGCGCTCATGGAGGGTTATAGGTTTGTCCCCTGAGAAAAGTTTATAATAAAAGAGAAATAATGACTTCAAATCGCCTATTTACCAAAATGTGCCTTTTTCAGACACTTCGTCATACCACATTACCATATATGAATGCAACCTTTATTAGGGTAATACCATCACCATAGCCCATTTGGTATGCAATTCTGTGCGATTACTGAAAATGTAACAAATTTCACAACAACAAAAAAGAAAATTCCTCCTCCCCAAATCCCATTCCTCCAAAACACCCTTGAGGAGCGATTTAAATTTCTGACTTTTCAACTCACCTTCCCTACATCTCTTTCACTCGTTCTGTTTATCTATATTTCAGAATCAAATATCCTGGATCCGACGAAGAGATTGGCATATTTTATCATCTGGAGCTCAACTTTACACAAACGACGAGAGATTTGCGATACTCCATACGCCGGGCTCGAATACGTGGACCCTGCAAATAAAGTTCGTTCAGAGACGGGATCATGGCATGTACGAATGTCAGGTAAGTGCAGTGCACACTTCGTCGTAAAATATTCATGCTCCAGATTCTTAGTAGTCCTGGATGTTCAGGTCGGAGGGAGGTGCAGAGTATGTGTGCTCCTTGTAAACGTGTGTGCGCTCTACAAAGTTGGGTTTGCAGCATTATGATATGAATCTGCTATCTAATCCGGCACAAGGTGTAGGTTTATTTTGTTTCATTTTGCTCGAAGGTCGTATATCTTTATAAATATAGCTTCAAGAACCCCCCTGCCACCCCTGAATGGATTCCTGTTTTTGAATAATTTATTTGCATATTTTGGAGCACACAGAAATTGAATTGAATTTCCATACATTTATAATCATTAGGATTTACAGGAGTGACATTTGATGATGGAGATTTATATGCGTACGTTGGTGTTATACCTGTATAGCCTCAGGGTAAAAGTCAACTTTTGTATGTCCATTGTGTCACTTGAGATGTAAGGTATTATGCAAAGCGAATCCTTTTTGTAATAAAAATTAATTTATGTCATGTCTTGGCATGGAAATGCAATTTTTTTTTCTGGTCACATAACATTCCGAGTGAAGAAAATATTTTTCGTCTACACGGTAGGTTATGCAAGTGCTTTTTATTTTGACATAGGTTCTCCTAAGATGAGCTTCTTGCAGAATGTGTCGCAATAAAACATTTTGTAATCAGGATAGGATTAAAAAAAAAATCTGTCCCTTTATTTGTTTGTGCAAAATGATATGTTTGTCGCCGTTGAACGCCGACCTTGAAAGGACATTTGAGAAGCTGGTCATGACATTTCGCTTTGCGAGTTTCTAAAATTTTTCTAATATTAGTAAATTCGAAACTTAATGCTGTTGAAATTCGAACATTTGACAACATCAACTGAGTTGAACAATCTGACATTAAGGTCGCAGGAGTGTAAACAAATTGCAGGGACTTGGTTCCAAATGGCTCATAAGCAATTCGCCATTGAGTTCAATTTTATAGACTTTTCCTCGCACCAAATTCTATCAATATACATACCCTATCCAATAGAAGTTTATCAGTTTTGATACATAGTTATAAACATAGAAATAATCTACCTAGGTATACCTCAAAGTCTAGCCTCAGAATCGCTAAGTTAAGCCATGTCTGTCTGTCTGTTCGTCCGTCCGTACGTCACCGATTTTTAGGAATTAAATTTATATGGAATCCTTTTTCGTGCCTTCAGAGCAAGTGTTAACATTTTTGGGAATCTGCCCACTGCCACGTTATATAACGTTAAGTATAACGTGTTCTTTTCGGCTAAGCGGTAAAAAATTTGGAAAATATTTCAGAACAAAATATTTAGACAAACAGAATATCCAAATTTCGTAATTACACTGTTTTTTACCACGTCCCCCTTTTGGGTCAATTTACTGTATAAAGCGGCTTTCGGTTAAATTTTTAAATATTCTAACAAAACTTTCGATGCGAAATCATTGGCTATTTAAATATAAATATTTCTTTTACAAATTATACAACGCACGCCTATTTTTTAGGGGCGTATTTCCATAAAAAAATGTATACCCTACCCCATACCATATAAATACAAATTTTTGGCGCAACAGGCTCGTTATTACTAAGGGCCGATCTTTCTCACAACCATTCATGTTGTGTGTGTACTTCTTGCACGATAACGGAACCCCTTGTTTTATGCCGACTCCTATCAGTTAATTTGAAATAAGCTTTTCTTGACAATTGATACCAATCGGTTAATTTGTCAGATCATCACGAGCGGACAGCCAGTGAAAAATAATTTAGGTGTTGCTACTACTGGGAATCGAACCCAGACAAGTTGCGCGGCAGTTCATCGCACTAACCATAGCTCCACTGAGCCAGTCAACCCATGGCATATGCAGGAGTAAGACGGTTTTTTCTTTGAACCAAAAAAATGTTTCATTAACTTTCTGAACTGTTTGTTTCTATATTTCATCCTTATAAAGTTGAAAGCCACGTCGACTCTTTGGGGATGGGTTAGTGTATTCAATGATCCGCACAGCGGATTGTTGCTTTTATGTTTTCCCAAAGCCTAGAGCAGAACTAACTTGAAAATGAGGAATAACACCAAGATTTTTAGTCCTTTTGCTTGCTGGTAGCAGGCAGACGATTGTATATGTTTACGTTTTTGACATTTCGCGGCAACTTATATAAAAAATTCCGCCTCATCATCAGTTCCGACGCTTATTCATAACATTCCAGCTATCAGCCAGATAGTGCCCAGTCTCCTCCTGTACTTGAGAACGGGACAAATTTAACTTTCGTGCTTGTACAGTTGCAAGAGTTTCATTTGATCTCGATATTCATAAATCCGCTGGTTCGGACGGAATATACCCCATTATTCTAAAATAATGTTCTTATACGCTAATAAAACCACTGCGCAAACTTTTTTATTTATCATATTTATCCTACTCATCAGGACTCTTTCCGAAGAAGATGGAAAACTACATTTGTTTAACAGCAATCTACCAATCTAACTCCAATCCAACGGGTTAGATATTGAGTATGTAAATACCTCAAGAAACCTAGGTGTAGCTTTAACAAACAATCTTACATGGGACTGCATAATACGTCTTGCTCTTAGTAGGATGTACGGGATCATAAGGATTCTCTGGGCATCCCAGAATATAACACCTGTAGCAACAAAACTCTACTCGTCCCAATTATAGTCTTCGGTTATGAGATTTTTGGTAACTGCAAATACGGGCTCAAGCGTAAGCTTAATATTGCTTACAACAGCATCGCACAATGCATTTATGGACGTAGTCAATATACGACATAACTCTGGATGGCCTTAAAAAATTTAGAACTGTTGCTCTGTTTCATAATGTTATAGAAACCCGTCAACCACTTTGTCATTTCAATTTCGCACATTCTCTACGTTATAAAACAACTAAATTTAAAAATGTTCGATTCTTTACTAATTTATAAGATATTTTATAATAAAAAGTTAAGACTTTACAAATATATAAATCTAAATTTAATTTCTCTTAAGTCCCTTCTTTCCAAGTGAGTGGAAACGCTCATAAATCATAACCTTATGAAATATTTCAGAACACAAAAACTTCTCAATGACCGACCACGTGGTTTTCACAGCAACAGGTCCACCGGTGATTTGATGACATATCTAAAGGAAAATCGGAACTAAATCAATCCACCATGTTGCATTTGAGAGGTTTTGATATCAATCCCTTTTATCAAAAATGAGTGAATTCAGAATCGATGAAAAACTTCTTCTATGGATTAGAAATTGCTTTCGAAATGTTTAATTCAAGTTGTTTTGGACGGTTTTAAGTCTGCGACTCACAAAAAAATGCTGGCATCCATTAATGATCTGTCTAGTCTCCGACTTTCTTTCCCATTCTAATAAATTATTTCCTAATACCGCTGACGACAGTAAGCTAAGCTTCTCAAATTCCTTTTCAGGTCCTATCAGGGTAAATTCAACAGAGTTGAATTGCTTACAGAAATTATCCATGAATGGCACCTACGTTAAAGAAACCGAATAGCTTTCAGTGCTCGATATGAGTCTTAGTAACGACTTACGCTGCGCGTATAGTAGTGCGATAAAGCGATGCGATACGAGAAGCGATTTGAGATGCGATGATTAGATGCGACAAAAATATTTAAAAATTGCACCACATAGCACAAGCACTGAAATTACCAGTTTGGTTTTTATCTTTTAAACTTCAAAACAAACACTTCTCGCACAAATCGATTTTCTATTGAGCAAACATGTTTAACTTCATTGAACACTGTGTAGTTTTATTACCTTTCTCTTTCGTCAAATCATGTCAAATTTGAAATCTCTCTGTGACAGCCAGACCAATCCTAAGTCGGCTTTATAAATACAAATTTATGTAAAACAAAAAAATATTTAATGTAAAAATCTGGAAGTCTCAATAAATCTACATACATACATACATACGCACAAATCGATTGAAAAAGTGTTCCGAAGAGTTTGTGTGCGAGAAGCATGCGAAAGATTTGCAGGAAGCTCGCATTTGTCGCATAAAAAATCGCTACATTGAGCGCGCGGTCATAAGAATACATCCAAACAGTTTTCTTGCACTCAAAGACTTCTCGCATCGCATCGCTTTCTCCCACTACTGCAAGTCGCAAAAAATGCAGCAAATTATCTATGTTTCCTTAGTCGATGTGAGAAATTATTAACCCCTTCTGATCTGGGCACAATATACAAAGCTTTGATACGTCTGGTTGAGTGCACCAAAAACAACATTACATCTCCTTGATAGGATTCAAATGCGTGCGAAGAAACTTATAGGAGACAAACGAATTACGAACTCTTTAGTTTCGATCGAACATCGTCGAAATATCTCATGCATTACCTTGTTTTATCGCTATTTAAACTATCAATTCTCAAATGAATTGACCTCCTGCTCCTGCTATACAACATTTCAGTGAGGATTATTGCGGCTTTAAATACAAGTCAGTTTACTATCAAGGCTATCGTCGGACGAACGCTGAAATATAGAGATTCGTAGATAATCCGAACAGCTGTAAGCAAGTGGGTAGGTTAGGTGTAAGTTTGTACCCTAGTAGCAATGGTTGGCACGCTTGCAGAAGCCGGGCGAAAAAAAAAACTCGTCGGATAGGGTGGATTCTTTTGCTACCAAAAAAACTCGCTTCAAAAAATATATCGTGCCTTCTGAGAGAAATCTGATGATCCACTATCTCACAGTAATAAACAAAAATGATTTTCTACAAAATCTGTCTAGCTAAAGGATTCGTAAAGGAGTGAAATATGAAGAAAAAGAGGAAATTGTCTGAAGAGAGACTACATAAATAAAAAGAGACACAGATTCGAAGTTGGTCAGGTGTTGTTGACCAAGTAGTAACAGTTCATAAATGACTGCTTTATCGGCTTTATACCACCCTAATTTCCACACTATTGTGCAGATCTCCGTGGTTACCCAATGCCGAGATTGTTGAATGACTAACCCCTTTGTAAAGTTATGCTATGCTATATAATATCTAGTTAACCGCTCACATTTCTCTATCGCACAAACCGTTTAGTTAACCATGATAAACAAAATTCGTTCAGAGTTCATTTTAAGGTAAACAAAATTCATTTTTATTTCGTGGGATTATAGCGCGAACTACTTGACTTATGGAACATGAATGCTTTAAGAGCTAAACAAAAACATTCTATAATAATATAAAAAGTGTTTCTCTAACCTTAAAAAAAAATAATGGTATTTCAAAATGATCTTAATAATGGTAGTTCCTATTTAAACTTAATTTTCTTTTCTTTTAGGCCTCTTAGTATCATTAATTGGTTGTATATATATGTATATTATTTGTCATGTAATGTAGTTAAGTTCAAATTTTATATAGTTAATAAATGTTTTATATATGTATATATAAAAAACTGGCCATGTAACCCGAGTCAATACAAAATAAAAAAAAAAACTTACGAATCTTTGATTATGTGTGAATGGTTATTGTATGCATGTATGTATAGATGTATGAATATTTGTTATGTTGTTTTATCCGTACTCCGTGTTGTGCGCACAATTCGTAGTAGGGTGTTGCATATGATTTAAATGTTTGCTGTTAAAAATATAATTTGTTAGAAATGTATAATTTTATAATGTATCAACTTGAGGCATACCTTTGATATTGAACTTTGTTTCATTGATTTTTTTTTGTTCTTACCCTAAATTAATACTACCTTAAGCTTAAATACTAAAACATGAAAAATATGATAGACAATTGTGGGTTGGTTGCATGCGTGTCTTTGATTAATTCGCATATTTTGACATGCAGCTTCGATGTTCTGATATATCAGCGTTCGCACGAAACACTTTAAATGTAGGTCCGTATGGCTGCGGGATCCTCGACTAGCGTCTCGTCGTTCGTGGTGCAGTTATCACTAAAAGTATTGCTGGTTTGTACTTGTCGCTTCTAACGTAACTTTGCTCCTAAGCTTCTGGCGTTGGTTGACGTAGTACAAGGCAGATTAGTGGATATCTTGACACTACTGTACTGCGCTTGTTGGGCTAGAAGAGGAGCATGTTATGCAGCAGTCACAAATTGTCTTGGCACTTATTTTGAAGATTAAAGGCGTGTTAGTATTTAAGGCGAGCAATCTCCTGCCGATTAAAGTGACTGAGGAAAATATCGACAGGTCGGCTGCCAGCAATATTTCGGCGAGACACGTGTATGATCTTATAACTGATGGAAGATGTTTTTTTTTTTTTTTTTGGCTGATTTTTTCGTCTGTTCACATAAAATCACGTGGATTCTATAAAAAGTATTTTACGGAATAAATGGATTTCACGATCGATGACACTGCGGTTAGGATCTTACCTTCAACTATTTGAGATCACTTTTTTTTTTTAAATCTTCAAAGATTTATTGTGAGGTGTATAATAAATCTATCACCAATAAGGAAAATTTGTTCCCACACGTGAACACGAAAAAATGAAAAAAAAAGTTCTTATTGCTCTTACTGGTCACTGTATTAGAGTAAAAAGAAAGGCACACACAATGTGATAGGTGTCTTCTATCTAAAAATGTTTCGTTGTAAAAACAACTAAAATTCCGCCGTATAAATATGTGGCGCTTTGGTCAATGAGAAGCGCACGGATATATGCGCCATATTTGATTGTCCGTTTGAAAAATCTGTTAAGAATTAGATTCTTAATATTGAAATCACAAAAAAAAAATATTAGGTTGATTATATTTATTACAATAGGGAAACGCATTTCAGAGGTACGCTACACAGCACGAATGTGAAATACTCTACCAAAATCTGTTTTTCCTTTCCATAATAACTTACAGTAATTTAAGACCAGTGTGCATCGGTAGATCCTTAATTCTTATCCCGAATTTCCTTAACACCCTCACTATGTTAAAACATATAAAGGGTGTCTTACTAACCCCTTGATTGCGCCAATATGTAAATCAGAAAAACTTTAGCTACTTTTTCCACGAACACGTATTTATGCGACTTGGACACCTACCTAAGAGTTACTGTTTCGTGCACTTTTGAGAAATGTAAGATGGATGTGCTCGCAAATTTCGTAAGAAAAAATCGGTGATTATTATGGACTTCGTAACTGAAAAACGTTTGCGATTTCATATAATCAAAATGGCCTGCATGCTCGTATGCATTTAATGTAAGACAATGCATTTATTACCAAAATCGTATCGACATCGGTTCCTTAATTAGAGCATCTTAATCGCAGTTAAGGTAACGCTAGTAAGACATAATATCAATTCAATGAAACAGGTCTGTTCAATAAATGTGTCTGAGCTTGATTCAAGTATAATTTAATATTGAAAACGCTCAAGAGCTTTCACTTACTGACATTGTTTATACACACACTCTTATGGGTTGACACTAATTTCATCTCCAAGGACCCTCAAACTACAGCGAGCGACAAGCGATTTCTTAGAAGTCCCGCAAAATATAATGTCAGTCGAGCACAATTTCCTACCAATCGACATACGACAAGAGCATATGAGGTAGTCACTCAATCATTGGCATGCAATATAACCGCACCCCATTTACTTGATGTCCTTCTGGAATACCTATCGCATTTTATTGCACAATAAATCATTGACTATATCTCTGTATTCGGTAGCTATTCGACCATAATATCGTATATACAATACACACTCGGCCCCAAACAAATCCTCACAAAGCAATGACAATGGCACCCATTCGTTGGGCCCAAAGACAATCAGAGATTGTATCCTTATTGCAAATAAGTTCCTGATTTGAATCATATCCATTTCCATTTCCATCAAATCGCCACATACACCCACGTTCAAGCAAACACCTATTCCATCCCTTAAATTACTGAAACAGCTACCAACACTTGAGATGACACTCTAAGACTCCCTAAGAAATCCCAGAAGTATCACATGATTCACATCGTTTCAATCCCGCTCCCGCATTACCCTGAGGGGTTGATTTGATGAAATCGATTTGTGGCAATATGTATGTGAATCCGTAAGAAGACCGCTATCTCTGGTGAAAACACTTCAATATCTATCTATATAAAGCTAGACACTGAAGCAGTGTATCTATTCCACGTTGCACAGTGACACTGGGTTTTGTTATAAATTCTTACCTAATCTGATTTTTGTCATTTCGCATGTGGATAGAGCTTAAGAGTCCTCTGGACAACTGCTGACATTAGCCAGTTTTTTTTGGAAGCGTATGTGAATTGTTGGCCAGGGATCAAGTAGGAGTCATGTCGTAAACGACAAAGCAAATAGGAGAACTTTTCTGGACAAAGATTTGGCGTCCTTGTTGTTAAGTACCGATTATGAATTCAATTTTATTGTTTAGTGTCATATCCTGCAGTAGAAATATGTAGGGATTGTGTCAGCGCAGTTTCTTTCCGGCAAAAAGGCGGTTGTCCATTTCAAGATGTACAGTTCTAATAATGTTCCAACAATTTTGTGAAGGTGGATTCTCTCTGTTGTCTTGGCAGAGTTTCATTGCTTTGCACACATTTGAACAAATTGAGTATTTTTGGAATGGAAATTGCATACACCATGTTAACGCCACTTACTAAATCCCCCTAACTTTTTATGAATCGGCAACTCTTAAATTAATAACTAAACATGAAGTTGAATTGTCAATCAGATTTAACGAATCTTAAAAATGTCAGGTAGCGTCTCTAAGCCAACACCATTTTCGTATTCTGAATTACCAAAGTTTGGCGCGGTATCTAAATTAATAAATTAAAAAAACTGTTTAAATATCCTTGTGGTTTCCATACCAAAAAGTATGTTATAATTAATTACTACTTTTTTCATATTTTCTTTAAGATATAATTGTTTTCTTCCATTAAATAGGAATTTTAATATAAGTACATCTTTGTAAAATAAACCAATCATTTTTTATAATCGGAGAGTACTTTATTGAGATCCCCGTGGAAGTCATCAAGGCGGCCTTTTTGCCTTTTCAACACACCAATTGTAATAAATTTTGTCGTTTGAATAGGAATGCCAAAATCTGTGAGACTGTCTTGATAGGTAGTTTTAATTTATAGTTAACATTTTGTGGAAATAGTCTTCTTCAACATTTATTTTGTTGAACTATCAAGTCAACGTAATTGGCTGGGTACTGAAGAACTATATGAGCTGCGTTAACTTTTCCGTTTATTGTAACTTAAAAGCCAAGGCAATAAATGGGCTTGACAAGTTATAATCTTGTATTATTTACTTTCCTCCAGAAAAACGAAGGCGTTGGAAGTAACTGATTTTATAGTCGATGATCATGTTAATAGACACCAATACTTCGATTTGCAGAATCTTCGATTCCCAGCCAGAAGTCTCGTCGGACAAGGTAGAGGCAGACCCCGCTTTAAATGTTAAGTTTAACGAAAAAGGAGCAACGACGATCTTATTTGCACCAGGAATATTGAAAATATTAACAGAAGAGCTGTCGCAGTTGACGCCCTAAGCTGCTACAAAGCAGACAGTACTGCCATCCCTGAAATACGATTGGATGGATCGAGAGGATGGTAAAACGGTGACATTTAGTTTGTCTTTAATGAGCAAAAAAAAAAGACTGAGGCAAGAAGGTATTATGCTTGGAATTGACAATATTGCTACGGATTCATACCATGGTCTGCTTTACAAAACTGTTGAACGACTACAAAAGTACGAAGTTGCAACCATGCTAGAAGATTTCAGCGAACAGGTAGAAGGAGACACCACCTTAAGCAGCATTGTTGGATTACACAAAACCATAAGACCGCGCCTGGAAACAGATTTTGGCATATTGTCGCAACAAAAAATGCAAAATACTGATTAAAAAAAATGAATGTCGAAAGACTGCAATAAACAGAGACTTCCCAGACCTTAGCATACCTTCTACCCTTTTAATGAATACTATACCACCAGCCTCTACAATCGAAGAACAAAAGACGACGATTTCAATAAGCTATAAGATCCGACTGAACATACTGTGCAGGTTTCTCCCAACCTCCACGAGAAAAACCCTGGTTTGACAAGTAATGCAGAGACATGCACATATAAAAAATGAAATCTACAAGGTAACGCTGTATGTGAAGACGAGGGCCGCTATTGAGGTCCATAGACAAAAAAAGTAGAAAAGAACAGCGGCTTTTCAAAAATAAAAGCACATGATCGATGACATAGTGTGCTGCCACTTCCGGAATGATGTTCGTATGGTCTGCCAAGTATAAAATGTCAAAGCCATTGATACAAGGCCCGAACACAATCCTATCAAGATGAATTAGGAAAAATTGTAGAAAAACCTCCTGCGATCAGTCTGAATGCATCATTTAATATTTGCGAAGACAGCAAAAACTACCAGCTACCTTACCTAAATAAGTTCAGGAATACATTTAACCTTTAGCTTAACAGGACTACCGGAAATAACGGACTTCCTGCAGAGCTTTATAAAGTCGGTAGAGATGATTTGTTAAGAATATGCACCAACACATTACGAAATTTGAATACGATGAAAGTACGCCCAAGGAACGGAACAAAAAATGCCTTTGCCCGATCCACAAAAGAGAAGACCGTCGGACTACATTGCACATTTCTCCTCTGCAAAATGCCAATCTGTGAATGTATGAATATGTGAATTCCTGAAATCGCTTAACAACAACCGGATCGATTCTTATCATTTTGCTCTTAAGACAGGAAAAGTAGGGCAAATTGCTCGATTGTGGATCTCAAACAATTCAAAGAACGTCTTTGTTTTATTAGTAACAAAATTGATGACGTCTTTTCCTTCAAAAACTAGATTTTGACCATCTAATCGCTTTAATACCTTTTTCTATGCAGGTGTGGTTTCGAAATCTTTTGTCATTGTTTTTTATCAGCTTGAGTAATGCGTTCATCTAGAAAAGCCAATCCTATGTTTTTTTCTGTTAAATACCAAAGATGTCTTTAAGCAACTGTGAGAACACCCTTTTTGACATCAGCGTCTGGATAAGTGGTCAGAAGCTGCAGCATATCCATATCATTTTTGGATTCCATCGACTTGCAATTGCTTCACTAGAGCGGCAACTCAATCATCCAAAGTTATTACTATCCCAATACAATGTCAAATAATGATGAATTGCATAGAGTGACACTTCTGGTTTCTTTGTCATGTGACTTCTATTGATCGCCCTAGCTCGGTAAACCGTACCTGGAGATACGGATGTGTTTGAAAAATCGTGACCAAGGCTCTTTGCAGTTGCTTAAAATGAAGTACTTGCTTGTCGAATAGAGAGCTGTTTTCGATCCAAAGTATACGAGAGTGTCTGATACACGATGTTTTTGTAGCTGGAGGCAAAAATTCGGCCTCTTCGACAATAGGTACTGATGCTGATGATGGTGGAGATGAGTATTCTTCTTCCAGTAGAACGGTATGATCGATTTCACCGATAGCTTTGTTGTGTTTATTCATATATGTTTCATTTTGTCTTCCTTTGCATATTTCGTTCTTATTTTTGAGAAAAGACCTTGTCTATTCCAATCATTCATACGATATTTTCTTTGTGACCTAAGAAATTGGTTATACGCTAGACATTTCCATCACATTTTGTCTAGCACTTGTTCATTTGAAGGTAGCCGATGGCAACGATGCCAACAAGCCTTTAGATCAGATGCTCCTGATGTGCTAGGTTTCCCGCGCCCACCAGCAATAAACCCTTGGTTTGAGAAGTCCTACAAGGCTATGCTGCAGGTGAAGATGAGAGTTGCTATTGAGCACACTAGGCAAGGAAGAAGGGAGAGCACCGGCTTTTGAGCAACAAAAGTACCACTCCGGAAATGATGTTCGCATTTTACCAAGGTAAAAAACGCAAAAGCCAAGGACAAGGACAAGAAGATAGCAATATCTAAACTCAAGCTTAATAAAGCTGCCGGAAAAGACGGCCTTCCCGTTGAGCTCTATAAAGCCTAAACGACAACACGTCTGGTAACGGACTTGGGCTAATTGACTTCGGTACGGTAAGAATTGCCACTACAGCCAACACATGGTTTCCTCACCTCGATATCCATAAGGGGACATGGAGGTCTGCAGATCAACGAACGGTCAACCAAATCACAATGCGATAGACAAGAGGCATGCATCCAGTAATTTGGATGTACAAACCTTCTGAGGAGCTAACATCTACTCTGACCACTATCTTTCTGCAGACAAGGTAAGAATGCGGATATCCAACACGCCACAATAATCCAGAAATAATGTGAAAAAAATTAATGTTGGCAGACTGCAATCGTAAGAGACCGCCAAGACCTTCGTTCAACGCGTATCCCTTAACCTCTCGATTAACACCATACCACCAGCATCGAATGTCGAAGAACGATGGCAACGGTGCCAACACGCCATTAGATCAGCCGGAACTGGTGCGTCCACCAGCAAGCCAGGAATGCTGACAGATGCTCGCAGCCTAGAACGAGGTCTACAATTTTTACAAGGCCGGCTTCCGGTGAAGACGAAGTAAAGAAGAAGGGAAGAGCACCGGCTTTTCAGAAAGAAGAAAAAAAGCAAGAAAAGCGGGCGATCGAGGGTATAAAGAGGTGCAACTGCAGGAACGATGTTCGCAAATTTTAGCGAAGTGTAAAACGTCAAAAGCAAAACAACATTCCGCTGTCAGGCAGAACGAACCATTCAATATTGGCAACGACAGCGAACACTGGCAACCACCCGACCTGAGTGAAGTGAGGATAGCAATACCTTACCTGAAGCGTAATAAGGCGGCCATAAATGATGGCCTTCTCGCTGAGCTTTACACAGAAGGCGAAGAATATTTGGTTAGCATCATCAACCAACTCATAAGCCAAATCTGGTCGGATGAATGTATGCCAAAAGAATGGAACCTCAGCATCGTTTGCCCGATCCACAAAAAAATGAGACCTTCTGAACTGCGTCAAATACCGACGCATATGTTTCGTCAAAATTGCCTACAAGATCCCATCTGCCATAAGAATTGAACGCCTGAAACCGTCTACCAACAACCTGAACGGCCCTTATCAGTGTGGATTTAGGCTGGGAAAGTCCACAAATGATCAAATCTTTACGTTTAGGAAGATCCTGGAAAAAACCCAAGAAGTCCAAATCGATACCCACCAGCTATTCACCGATTTCAAAGCCGCATATGCCAGCATTTATAGAGACAAACTATACAGAGCCATATCTAGTTTTGGTATACCGCCCAAACTCATCCGTCTCGATGACGATGGAGAGTTATCATTGCTCCATCAAGGTCTGAAACGACCACACCAGCACATTCGATACTAAAAAGGATTTCGGCAAGGCGATGCACTGTCATGTGGCTTAAGAGAAGGAAGCAGCAAAAATTGGTTTAGATGAAAAGGAGGGTAATACCAAGCATATGTTGTCAACATGAAAGAACTCACAGCATTGACAACCTCTGTCTCTTCAGTCTAAGACGGCAATTCCGTGGTAAAGCCTCCTCAAATCAATACAATTAAACGGATAAATCTTAGGTCGATTTGAGAGGAACATTTTTCTAAATTCTTCGGTACCGTTTGCGTTGACAGGCTTTAAAAACAAAGATGAAATCACTAACCTTATACCTTCTAGAAGGACATAGAAAAACATGAAATAGCTTCTTCATTAATGTGTGTGCGTAGTTTTGGAACAACAATTGACACCTCATATTTATCGCCGTATGAACTGCCAATTTTAGAAGCTATCGTGAGAACATTTTATGCTTTTGTCAGCTTTTTCAAAGGCTGAGGCTGAGTAAAACAATCAATAAGTTACTTTGGGGATTCGAATCAGGGAACCAGAGTATAGTAGTCTAATCAGATCGAATATTATGTCACATCTGCAGCCACAAGGTGAATGCACATATAACGGTTTATACAGCTGGTCAAGAAACTCCGCATTTGACGTTTAACACTAGACCATGTACAGCGAATTTGCACCAATACTCCGATTCGCAGAATGTTTGATTACCAGCCAGATGTCAGACGCACTGGAGGAAGTGCCAACCTTGAAGCGCAAAACTTCAGGAAGTATACTACAGACCGTGCTAATTGGGGAAACATGTTACATTTAAGTAAGTGACTTCTTTCATTATATGCCAGGCAACATTCGTCCATTGGTTTTATCCTGCAACCTATAGGATGTTTGAATGTTTTGAAACCTTAAAACTTTCTAATGTATTGGCCGAATTTTTAAGTATAATTTGGTCACATAAGTCATAATCGACTGTTTGTGTCTGTGATTTTGTTCACCAAAACAACCACAATCCATTGTCCATCCTCTAAACCAACTTCAACTCGCGTTTGTTGACACATTTCCATTTTTAAATACATTCAAGTGACAAGCATCAGAAGCCACGTAACGTGACTAAGCTGATGAAATATTACGAGGTAGTCCTTCCACTCTAGTACACACATGACCCTTGACTCTCAGGGTCGAATGTTATTCGTTGCATAAACTATCGCACATACCAAGGACCCAACTTACCAACCAGCTGATACACAGGACTCATCGTCGTCGTTGTCCGCCGTTCATTGCATTAATAATGAAATAGTTAAAATGTACGAGGATCCTGGCAAATCCCCTTTCACATATGCAGCGCGCTCGTTCTGTTTGCGAAATCGCTCGGAAATAATCCCACATTCCCGAGCTTAGGAACAGCTGGAGCAGAAATAAAAACGGAATAAAAAAAAACGTTTCGTAAACGCCACCATGCAAACAAATCAGTCGTCCGTTCTCAGGTGTGATTTGAATTGTTCTGTTTTCTGAGGATAAATACATTCCACACACGACTTTAGGGATGAATTTATATGCACATGTGCATCCGGTTTGGTGTATGCTTTTGAACCACTACACATCATCCCCCCATCCCCCCATTAGTCATTAACTTTACACACGACAAACGATTCAAATATCGAAGCTTAACGTCTACAATCTGCATGCGGAATTCGGAATGCGGAAGTCCTACTCTAGTGTTTACTGCAGAAGTGCGCGATTTTCACCGTGCAAGGGATATTTGTTTAGCGTTTTACCAGTACAAATAGTGTCAAACATTTTGGGGGGGAAATTTCTAGGATTAAGCGCCCCAGCAATGCGTTTATTGAAAAGTGATCTGGTGAAATAAATTATTTACATTTTTAGAGGTCAACCTTACTATTCCCACTGACTAAATGGATTTGCATTTTTGTCCATTTCCAGGTGTCCACTCCGACCGGTGTCATTTCACACTTTGTGAATTTACAGGTAGTGGTACCGGAGGCATTTATTCTTGGATCTGGTGAACTACACGTGGACATGGGATCAACCATTAATCTAGTTTGCATCATCGAAAAGGTAAGTACTCTTCATACATATGGTTTGTGGAATAGCTGGTGATGTGTGCTTGGTATGTTTGGCAGTCCATGTATAGATACTGGTTTTACAGGTAATTAGAAACTTTGAAGTCGGTTATACATGGTGGAGATGGGATAATATAAGTCTTCATGAAGTTTAGGGATGCGCGATGCAGGATTTGTGGTGCCCTAACTGTGGTTGTGTTGCGTTTCTCAACATTGGAACATAGCCATGCAGCTCGAACTGATTAGTTCAGATTTTAATTGCTTTCGTGCAAAG
Source organism: Rhingia rostrata (assembly GCA_949824845.1). Classification (NCBI taxonomy): domain Eukaryota; kingdom Metazoa; phylum Arthropoda; class Insecta; order Diptera; family Syrphidae; genus Rhingia; species Rhingia rostrata. Next base: position 54,042,380 of record OX463758.1, read on the forward strand.
TCATAAGTTTTTGGTTACAAATCATATCCATCTAAAGCGTTATTAAAAACTTTTTGAAGTTGCTTGAAGTTTGTCTTTACTTATTTGAATGACAGATCAAACATAAATGGCAATCGCTCCAATGAATCGTTTTCAGGAAGGAACCAAAATTGACAATGTTAAGAAGGACCCATTCACCGATGTATGTCTTTAGAATCGGTACTGTCAGCGAAAACTTTCCCAACTTCTGCACAAAATCATTTAATGTTTCCGCTGAATTGATACTTTTGGAATTTTTTGAAACTCCTTGTCCCATAGCAAGTATCACTATCCACTATCAAGATAACATGTTTTGTTACTTATTTTCTTAAGTGGAGCTACAATCTGACAAGACCTGCGACTTCAAAAACCCCAACAAGACAAGTTTCAAGGCAGTTAAATCATAAGATCTCGTAGGTATCAACTCCACATGAGATGAACATGCCCTCGAATCGCTCGTGCAGAATTACCAATGCGACGTGAGCTGTGCTGTACGTAGCGCTGCGCCGTCCTGTTGAAACCACATGTCGTTGGGGTCCATATCATCTAATAGCGATGGCGTTGATGGTCATGGTCTGGCCAACGTTGTTCTGCAAGAAATTCGGACCGATTTTCAGCCAGCCTAAAATTCACACCAAACAGTGACCTTTCGGGAAATTTGGCAAACTAATAGGTATATGCTCCTTAGTAAGTCATTTCTTCCATCATTTGGGGCAACCTTTTCAAGCTTAGGAGTGTGGATCAAATATCTTCCGGTAATGGCTGAACAAAAATAGAACCATTTTCTTGGGGTCAATCTATATCGTACATCCAATAAGGTATCATTGTCTCCGTAGTAGATGAATACTTTAAGCCTCAAAATGGTCATCAGTGATATTTGGTTCTAGGTTGTGCGTCGACAGAGCTTTGATTGTTGTTAGCATATACGGCGCAGTGCCATAAACCGCGGGTAATTAAGCCCTGCTGGTCTCAAATTTAAGAACAAAAAGGCAAACGCCTCGGCGGGGACTGCATTCATCTGAGTGTGGCTTTGGGTATATGCAACCCCCCTGTTTGAGGGTTTGGGTTGCGTGCGATTTCAGATGCAAGCCCCGCTAAGCTCGGCAGGGTTATTGCACTGCAGCAGCAGATAGTTATTACAATTTTTTTTTGCGATGAAGGCTTTTTTTGGAATTCCTTTATAATTTCACCGAAAATAGTTTTTTAGTTGCATTGTCTTAACCTCGTTAATTTCAAAGCCAACGCGTTTTCGATCTGTTCATCGATTGACGTAAATTTCTCTACAGCGCCAGCGGCAAGATTGGAAGAATAGAGATATCGATATCACTTCGTATCCGAGTACCTGGACAGATTTGTTGAAAATAATGGCTACTGTGCTCATACCTGCACTGCGCACTATCTGTTCTTGATTAAATCTCATGACAGCGCGATTTCTTGTTGGAATCCAGTAAATATATGAAAAATTTCAGGTGAACTGCTTCCAACTGAACTTTGAATCGTGTGTCCCTCAGTGTTAGATGACACAGCTGTATGAGTTTGAAGTCGACTTTGAAGTCGATCAAAAGATGATAAGTCTCGACTTGAAATTCGTTGAACTTTTCCAATATTTGCCTTAGTGCCTTAGTGTGAAAACTTGTAAAGTTGGTCTACTGTTGATCTGTCGTGCCGCAAGCCACGCTGGTACGTGCAGAAAGTCTTTAGATGATTATGTTGAATAGAATCGTATATGCGATTTATAACAGAGATATGTATGCCTCGGTAGTTGTTTCAAGACATGGGATCGCCTTTTTTGTACATGGGACTTTTGAAGATTATATTTTAAAGTTCGAGCATGCTCTCATCCATCTAGACGTTGCTGATGGCTTGGGGATGCACACTTTTATCGCCAAAACCCCAGTGTTTGAACAGTTCTGCTAGTTATCCATTAGTACAATCTGTCCTATTGCTCTTCAGATTTTTGATAGTTGTACTAACTGCTTTAGTACTGGGAAGGAGCGTTAGCTGGAGGTGGGCCGGTTTATTTCCCTCGACATTATGCTATGAACATTGGGCATACGTATTCCTTGCGCGTCAGTGACTAGGTAGTTATTTCGTAAATCCTGCATTTTTTGTAGAATTGACGGATGATCTTCTTGATGTGCGACTCTCCAATTTCCCTGACCCGGGAGACTGTGTTCCCTTTTTCCTATGCAAGATTTTCTTCTCTTCCTTATTTCTGGTTTGATGCCCATAACATGCGGCTCTTCTAATCTGTGGCTGGTAGCCTTTGGTGGTTTCTTCTTCTTCTTGGATGATATTACGAATCTAAATCTACTGAGTGTTGATATTGATGGAGGATGTCTCACTAAAATGTTTTTTTTTTTGTAGAAAGTGGCAATCTGCAGCTTACTTATGCGAGCAACGTGAAGTCTCGTTTTGCACCATTCATTGCTTTATTTCCTTGGACAGTCTGGCTCTATATTTGGCTGCGAAGAGAAAATAATCAGTCGAGGCTTAGCCCTCTGAATGTTTGTGCATTTAGGTTGTTGGATGTATGCCTCGCATTTATGAGAATTTCGCTGGCGGTTTGTTAATCTGGAGTTTGCTTTGTAGATTCGAATTCGAGGAAACCTTATGCTGATGATCACAGTATTATTACTTCCTGGTGGAAGGACAGTTAATCGGAAGTCATTACCTGCTGTCGTTTTGTTGAGGCTGCGCTTTGCAACTAATCCGCCAAAGATGTTGTAATTGCCGATTTTCGTATTGAAGTCTCTAAGTACGATTTTCACATCATATTGCGGACAGGCTACTTAGACTTAGTCCAGGAGGTCGCAATTGATAGGGTCTTCAGTCTCATCGTTAGTTGCGTGCAAATAAAAGTTTGAAGTTCTTAAACGTTGTTCTGTTACGGACTGCAACCAGGCGAAAGTCGGCTCACCACAACATTTTCGCATCCTAGCACGTTCAAAAAACTTATCACGCTTTCCATACTTCCAAGCCTAATCTTGTCCAGCGTATGTCCTGAATCGCGGTTCGTGCTAGGACATATTCAAGTTTTGATAAGTACCACGGGTGCGCGTTTCAGGCGCCAATACAAAATTTGTTCCACGTGGTCGTTCCAGGTCTGGTTGGTTTGAGGGTATTTGTTATCCGGATGCTCTCTTTCTCATAACAAGCTATTCTCTACCAAGGAAAATACCCTGACGGCATAATCTCTAAACTTGTTGGGCCAGAATTCAATGCTGCCATTGGACTTTCAGTTCATCTGGCAGCATCTCTGTTCATGGTGCTTTACTTACTCTTTACTGGATCAGATTCGGAGTACAAATGTAGGTTCAGCAATTATGCTCGAAACACATTCGCATATAGGTATGTTCGTATGGCCAGGGTCTTAAGGAGCATCCTTTTTGCATCGGTTACATCGGCTATAGCAGTGTTAGACTAAGAAAAGTTCGCTTGTGTGTTGGTTGCTGAGGCCGTTTGAGGTAACCGTTGGTTTAGGTCCAATATTTGCCCTTTTTACATGTCGGTCTGAATTGGTTGCTATGGGCATGTTTGTAGTCTACTAGAATCATCCCGCAAATGTGCTTATTGTTGTGATATTGCAGGCTCTCGCATGTGTCAGATATAATTTTCATGTTGGTTATTCTGAAAACGATTTCAAGGAAATGACGTCGGGAACATTTTCCAAAAGTTAAAAGAATATTGTATTCTGAATGCTTTCTTAAGGTCCTTCATTATGTTAAAAAAAAGTCTAAAAACACATTTAGGAACCCTGTTTATTCAAGATCAAACAAACCTTGTTGGTTTTTGCGGATTTGCATATTATGATGCGTTGTTACAATATTACACGCATCATCATTCCTACTTATAATCCTTGAGTTTCATATTCCATTTAACAAATATGGCGTTATGATTATAATAATCACATAATCAAAAGCCAAGCTTTTGACATTCACCCAAATATATTGTTAGCATTAGATCCGGAAATCCGTTCATAAAACATTCATATACCAGCTTTATACCGGCCAGCATATTGGAATCGCTAAGTCAGTGAATATCGATCATCAGCATTACACAGAACTTCCATCGGACAGCAAGTCCAACTTTGACGCCACAATATCCTTTCCGTTTCAGATCATATCGTCTGACACTGAAATGTTTCACATTTGCATTGTCTCAAGTATCAATTTAATGTCCTTCCAGGGCAAATGGTCCTCTTCCACAAAGTTGTCGTCGCTACTGTCAAACACAAATAGGAAACAGCCGTCAGTAGTATACCAGAGAGATGGGCTGTCAACTTTTTCTCCACACTTCGGATGATAAAGCTGTGAAAAAGTTTCTGACAGCAATATATATGCGTGATGTAGAATTCACTCCTTTCAGTGCGACAAAATAAATCGTCCTCCATATCCAGCATGTGTTGGAAGACATTTCCATACACGAATGTGTGTGTTAATTAAAATCAGTTTCACTTTGAGACCGTCTGACTGACATTGTTGCGTTTGAGTGCAATTTATGTGGAAGGAGATACTCAGATTCGAGCACCACTAGCCACCGCCAGCATAATGCTGTTTGTCTATCGGAGGAACATTAGCATGTGGCCTACCTCCTGTTCTCTTTTGACACGAGAAGATATCTATTGTCTGTCTCAGCGGGAGGGAGTGGGGCATTTGCAAACGGGCATTGTTCTTGAGCTGAAGCTTTTATTTGTGTTACTCTGACATGCCCTTGCACAAACAACAGTCAGAGTCGGACGGCATGACAGGGTGTATACAACGGTAAGTGCTCATTCAGACGGAAGCTCTGTCCTGTTTTCGGTGTTGGTATAACCTTTAGTTTCACGTGGCAAGAGGTTAATCGGGTCAGCTGGGTTACCCACTGTAAAGATACCAGTTAAGGCTTTGGGAGGGTTAAGTGTTTTTGTTTGTACATACCGTTTGTCGTTGCAGGAGTGATTTTCATGCGCCATCTAGCTGACACTGACACATGTACCTTCCGTGGTAAAAGGCTCTGTTGCAATATGTCGTGTGTAGTCATGAGTAAAAGAGGGTCTTTCATGTTAAACAGAAAGGGGATATCGGATTGATTTAGCGAGAATTAATTGTCTGCAATGCACTGGGTCATTGGAGTATCTTTACCGAGTATCTTTACCCTTAAGCTTTTTTTTATCGTGGTTTCGGCTTGCTAAAAGTCTCCATTGTTGAGGGTTCACTTCAACAGTCTTTTTTTTCTTCCTTGTTGCGTGAAAGCATTTTTTTAGAAAGATTATTTTGTGGTAAAATGGTTCAATTATATTCAGTTTAGTAGGAGACATACTTATATTCTATGGTGTAGCAATAAACCCTTAATATTAAAAGTTAGCTAGTTATTTTTTTATCCTCCTTTTCGGCGCGGAAAGGTTCAAGGCAAACCAAAATATCTGATGCTGTATACTTACAATTGTAGACCATTTATGTTTTATTCTTGAAGATATTTTTTAACATTTTTTCTTTGTTTTCCGTTCAGAACGGTGTTACTTATTATGTGACGACTATGTTAGGAACTACAAGGATCATTTACGATATTTTTCTTTCCTCTTTACTGGTAGAATTCTCACTGACGCTTTGAGAACACTCAAGTTTGGGTCACCATTGGTGCGAAATGAAGAAAACAAAGCCGTAGTCAATCGTATCAACTAAGACCCAGAAATGTCGATTCGTTACCGATCAGCCGAATAGTTTTGGCGATAGGATATGGACCTACATCCTTATAAGATAGTGTTGACAAAAAAACTAAATCCCCACTATAAAAGAAGATACCGTTACAGTCAATAGTCTCTGGTAAAGAAGACCCAGAAATGTTGATTCGGTGCCGATCAGCTGAATTCTGCACCGCTTGATAGTCCAGGCGGTAGAATATGGACCTATATCCTTATATGATGGCGTTGACACACGATTGGAAGACCCACTATCAAAGGCGAAAACGTTGCACAAAAGGGTCTCTGGTAAAGAGCGATGTTAACCATGGCCAGAGCCAGACAAGCGACACAACGCTCGAAACTGTGAACGAGTAATTTGGCGACCATCATGCGAGCAGATACCAACCGATTAATGGAAAGTCCTTCTTTTACGCTAACAAGCAAGCCACTTTGGAACAGTTCGAGGCGAAAATTCGGGGCGACACTGCCGGCATATCGTCATACATCTAAAATTATTCACCAGTTGAAACAAAGCGAAGTTCGTTTCTGCACCTGAAATGTGAGAACATTAAACAGGAGAAATGCAACCAAACAACTGTTATAAGCCCTTAACTGCTACAAAACAGACATTACTACCATCCAGGAAATACGATAGGATGGGATGGATGGGTCATCTACAACGGACCGTATTATAGTGAGCAGAAACAGCAACTATTCGGATGCGGATTTGTAATAAGTGACAGTCTTTAGCAAGAAGTCTTATTTTTCCAAGACATTAGCAAACGCATTGTCAAAATCAGCATCAAGGCCAATCTCGACAATATAAGCCTTATATGCGCTCACGCACCGATGAAAGAAAAAGACGATTGAGCTAAGGACTGCTTTTAAGAGCTCCTTGAAAACACTTATGAGCGAATGCCAAAGTACGATGCTAAAATTTTAACGCAAAGAGAAGACAGCTTTAGCAGTATTGTCGGAAAACATAGCCTACACGACAACACGTCTGGTAACGGACTTAGGCAAATTGACTTCGCTATGGTTCGAAATGCCACTAGAGCCAGCACACGGTTTCCTCACATCGATAGATGACATGGCGGTCTGCAGATAAACGAAATTGATCACATTGCTATAGACAAGAGACACGCATTCAGTATTATGGATGTCTAAACATTCCGAGGAGCTAACACCGACTTGGACCACAACCTTGTTGCAGCCAAGGTAGGAATGCAGATATCCACCACGCCACAATAATCCAGAAACACTGTGAAAAAATTTAATGTCGAAAGACTGCAATCGCCAGAGACCGCCAAGGCTATCGCGCAACGCGCATCCCTTAACCTCTCGATGAACACCATACCATTAGCATCGAATGTCGAAGAACAATGGCAACGATGCCAACATGCTATTAGATCAGCCGCAACTAATGTGCTAAGTTTCATTCGCCCACCAACAAGAAACCCCTGATTTGATGAGGAATGCCAACACTGCAGGTGAAGACGAGAGCCATTGAGATCTAAAGGCAAATAAGAAGGGAAGAACACCGGCTTTTCGGAAGGATGAAAATGAGCAAGTAAAGCGCGCGATCGAGGATATAGAGAGTTGCCACTCCAAGAACGATGTTCGCAACTTTTGCTTTACTGTAAAACGTCAAAGCCAAGGATACAAGGCTCGAACAGAATCCTCTCGAGATGAGCAAGGAAATATCATAGTTGAGATACAGTCGATGCTGCGGATATGGAAGAACCACTGCCGCAGACTGTTAAACGGCGATGACAAACAACATTCCGCTGTCAGGAAGAACGAACCAATCAATATAAGCAACTATAGCGAAAACTGCCAACCACTCTTCCTTAGTGAAGTGAGGATAGTAATATCGAAACTCAAGCTTATTAGTGTTGTCGGAAATGACAGCCTCCCCGCAGAACTTTATATAAACTCATAAGCTAAATCTAGTCGGTAAAAATATGCCTGAAGAATAGAACCTCAACTTCGTCTCAAATTGTCGATGCTTAACACTGACCAATTGTTCCTTAAAAAATAATGGCACGACTATTCCGTAGCTGTAGGGGTTAGTTTGCTGGACTACTAATTTTGGGATCCCTATGTTTCAAATCGCTATAGTGATACCCAAGTTTGTTTTTTATAGGTCCATCACTTGCGAATGCCTGCCTAATTATTCCGTAGAATATATAGTCACGACTATTCTGACTGTGCAGTGGCCTAGTTGTTAGTGAGCTGGGATACATTTTGCGGGATCCCCGTTTCAAATCCTGAAAGTGACACCTAATCAGTTTTCGTAGCTCTACTTCTAGCGAAAGTCTGACAAACATCTAAGAGTAAAGCGGTTATGAAAACTTTCTCAAAATTTCCGCTCGGCATTAATCAGCATGTTATCTTTTTTTGGCAAAAATTTCGCACTCACAAACGAAGGGAGAAGATAAGGTTTGAGTCCATTTATGGGTAGTGAATGCAAACCATTTAATTTTTTTGCTCAATCTTGAGGAACATAGGGTTCCATGGCTTGTCGACAAGTGTTCTTTTTCTATTAACTTGTAAATTTTATAAAAAACCTACAGTTTCAGTCATTTGGTAGATCTGTATAGGGTGATGTATTTTAGGCCACCTTGTACAAGTCAATACTGAGTACTTTGCTTTAGTAGATGATTTGTTTCTGTTTTTGTGAATATCGTTTGAGATTTGGTTTCATACAATAACATTGATTTACACATTGTGATAGCTAGGACTTCATGGCAAACTTTCTTAAATTGCCCTGTTTAACGTTCTTTTAGAAATAGTACTCCTTAATGCTATGGCCACGTTTTATCCAATTGGCACATTTGCTATAAACTTGGTGACTACCTTTCATTTAATGACGGACACAGCATTTGAATGAATCACACGTACAACTAATTCTGACATTCCAATAGTATCAATGCCCTCACTGAAGGAAATTTTCGAACTTTTATTTTATGGTCCAATCAGCTAGTTGGCATCGATTTGGTTTTATTTTAGAACTATTTTTCTGTACCTCTATTGTACCAAGAAGATTATTGACAATATGATGTCATGGATATACCAACACCCTTCCAAGTACTTTCACTTAATGAAATGCAAACAACCAATATGAGGACTAATCACTTCGGAGTCTAGACGGGTAATCGTATCCAGCGTTAAACTTATACCAAAAGATAATTGAAAAACAGCCTGAAGTGTTGGAAAAAGTTGGTATTTCCATTGCCAAACTTTTAGTAAAGGTGATGTGACTAAATTCGCCGATGAAAATAAATTAGTTCATTCAAAAAAAGTTTCGACAGTGGGACCCTTTTAAGTGTGTAATTTTGTAAACATCACTTCTATACTTGACGGCGAAGTAAAGTAAATTCTATTGATAAGGTGATTTACAACAATCAACTTATCTGGTCCGCTTGTGGTATTTGTAAAGGGTATTCCTTTAGAGGTACAGAATTTTGAAATGAAATAAAACAAAAATAATCTTCTGGCATTACAATTTAACTATGATTTCTGGCATATTGCTGCCCACTTTTCCCGCGTTATGTATCTTTCAAAACCCAGGGGTGGCTACGAGAGTCTGGTTCACTCAGCTTGTGGGGTGTCCTCGTATTTTCAATAAACTTAAAAAGATGGTTAGACGCCACGTATTTTTCCTTAACTGACTAAATTACGAAAAGCTTTATGACATTTGCTTCAATGAAAATGGCAAAATGTGTGAAACAAAGTGAACACAAAAATAAGTCAAAGCTTAACCACGTTATAAAATGGCGGTGGTACACCAACTTGGTTTTATTAAATTTTGTTGAAGGGGACACTAAAGAAAAAGAAAAGCCGGACCACCAGAATGCTTATCGAACGAAATTTTTTCCCGAAATCTTAACAACGATTTTACTGGGGTGCGCGTCCCGTCTTTTCTCGGGAAATTTTAAGGTTAGGTCACGAAACAACCAACTATCTATCGCTCATTTTAGCTCTAACGAATACACTCTACTTAACTCTCCTCTTCATCTCGTCTTCCTCCGCTCTTCCGCCACCTATATCGCAAAATAGTTCCTCCTTCTCCCTTCTTGTTGATGTCTCCGTCCTCTATTTGTCCTGCCTATAGGTAGTAAAAAACTGATTCGATAAATTTGTGCTCGAATTAAACTCAAAAAATAACAACGTCTTTCCCAAGAAGTGGCTTCATTTGTTCGAACCGATTTCTTTACCCAGCATCGATCCCGTTCATTCGTTCTGACATTCACCCTTGGAATTAAGCACTCTTAACTACTCTTCGTTTCCCAGCTGGGGAATGTGTTTCAAGCTTACTAGTGGTTTACACCCGTTCACAAGTGACTTTGAAATTTTCAACGCATAGATGTGAGTTTTTTTTCCCGAATCGTGCTATCGCTCAAGTCTCAACTGCGTTTCCAAGCCTCTGCGTCGGATTATTGCCGGCGAGAGCGACCGCTACTCAGCAAAACCTTTTTGTTTTCAACGATCACACAAGTTACCGCCACGGCTGGCGCGGACGTAGTCTAATCTGGAGGTCCAATTTTCCAATGACTTTTTCGGCGTATGTTGGCCTCCAAGTGGTCAATTGTTTCGGGCTTATCGGCGTAGACTACCGACTTTACATATTCCCACAGCAAATAGTCAAAAGGCGTTAAATCGCACGATATGTAAGCCAATTCACAGAACCAAAACGCGAAATTTTGCGCTCACCGTACGTTTTCTTCAACAAATCAATTGTGGCACGAGCTGTGTGGCATGTTTCGCCGTCTTGTTGAAACCACAACTTCTGGCCATCATCTAAAAATAACACAAGTAATTGATAATAGGTAATATAAATGTTCTTTGCTAATTAATATATAAAAGGTGTTCCAATTATATTATTTTTATTATGTCGAGTTCAAATACGCAATTTGCATAAATAACTGGCCCGCTTTCCATTATTTGTCAGTGTACTGATCTTCGGTGTCCTTAAATTAACATCACTCACAAAACTCTGTTGATGCCACAGATTGTAAGTTCGTCGAAATATGACATCTAAGCAATTTCAGATGGCATTCGGAATGGAATCAATGCATCGGAAATCTTACTTTCAAATAAGTAAAGGGAATGAACTGGTGTCATAATCGCAAATAAATAAACAGGAATAGGAGAAAATCCTGAAAGTACGCTGCGGTCGAATTGGTTGGGATGGTTTTTATAAGTGGCCACATATAAGCGGTCTATAGCCCGGAAATGCAAACAGGCTGAGGACGTTATTTTTCGAATATTTTTTGACTCAAATCGATTTTATCCGTTTATTAATTTAGCATAGCACAAGGACTAGGGTGATCAGAGTCTTTTTTTTTTACTAAATTGCGGTAGTTCTCGATAGTAATTGCGGAGACATGCTAGACAATGTTCCTCACTATTTCAAAGTTATAGCTGTCGATGATATCTTTTAGTCAAATTCATCTAAATGATGCGTAAATTCTTGTTTACATCATATAGATACCTAGTTTTACCCAATCCTATAAATAATTATGTTCTAGAAGTCATACGACAATGAATC